>OY979670.1:21012431-22257847 GCA_963855955.1 Luperina nickerlii
CTGCAAAAAATCATTCAAACGACCCCTATCCATGATAAGTTACCGTTTCTCACTTTACAGGTGGAAAGAGAAAAGAAACGTCAAGAACGGGAAGCGAAAAGAGCCGAGCGCGAAGCTAAGAAGGTCGAAAGATTACAAAAGAAAGAAGAAAAAGAAAAAATGAAAGAACAAAAAGCCAAGGAACGAGAAGAGAAACGTCTAGCGCGACTCGCCATGCAAGAAACTAAGAGAATAAAGAAGGAGAAGATGGAGTTTGCTTCCGTGGGGCCTCCCATGGCGTACGGGGGCCCAGGCGGGCCGGGCGGCCCGGGTGGGCTGGGCGGGCCGGCCGGGCCTCCTCTAAGGTCTCCTCATGGTTACGGGCCTCCGCCGCGCATGCCTAATGACTTCCACGAACAACCACGGTTCCCTACTACGCCGAGGTTGCAGGTAAACTTCAGTATTTATTATTACGGACGCACGCAATTCAGACCTTTGTTAACGTTAAGAAGGAAGAAATAGTAGATTATTCACCAAGGGGATAAAGCAGTGTCTTATAGTATGGGCGCAATATTGAATCCCAAGTGTAACGAAGGATTCGAGTGCTTCCGAGCACAGCAAGGGAGTTAAGACTAATCCAAATTCGTCCAAGAGGAAGACACCTTCATCCCCCAGGGAGAATACTCAATCACACCTTGTGCGGAATAATAAAAAGCAATTAGATTTTCGTTTTTTTTATTTTTATAAATGTTTTAAATCACATTATTGACTAGCGTTTACAGAATATTATAATTATCGAGCAGGTGGAAGTTGCAAAAAGTGAAACTTGTAACTGTACTTCCAGGTGCGTGCGGAGTTGCGAGGTGTGTTATCGGCCGAAGAGAGAGCGCAGCATGGACGACCAGACCATGTCTCTGCTCTTCGAGAAGGTACAGACGATTCTTGTTGTAGGATTGACCTTTATAGCCAGTCCACACGGCGCCTTGCGTCGAGGCAGCACTGCAGTTGCGTTGTTTTACATACAAATAACCATAGTGTACACACGTTGCGCTGCGTCGTTTGAGCGGAAATGTGTAAAATTCTTGCATTGCGACGCACTTAGTCGTGAGTCTCTCGCTTAAATGTTGATAGATGATTGTTTTTGAGGTTTGATGTTACTCATATAAATAGTAAAGAGGGGTTAAATAGTAACAGCCACACGGATCGATCGAAGGTTAAGGTACGCTTGCTGCGGTCGGTACGTGGATGGGTGACCATCCATTACATATCGAGACCGCTTCGTAAAGCACGTTATGCCGTTGGTCCCGGCTGTCATTCGTAGATCTTTGGGAGTCGTCACGAGTAGTCAGAAACCAGAGAGTATAGTATCGTGTTACCTAGTAACTGGCTTTTGGAGGTCAGTTGGGAAAAGCCCAGGCAGATGATGATATTATTTGTATAAATGATTGTATTAGTGACAGTTGTATTTCCGATTTTATCAGAATTGGTTTTACTTACAACCCATGTCATAATGTCCAGGTACACTTTCAGTAGCTGGATCGCCGCAGCCCTTCAAGCCGATCACAGAGGAGCCCAGCATCATCACACGCATGCCGCATATGATCAACCAGCAATACAGGTGAATAGTAATATTAAAATATCTAGGTTTTATCATTTAGGTCCACTTGCACCACACACCAGTAAATGGATTAAGGCGGGTATCACATCTCCGCCGCGAAACCATGGCACCGAAACCGCAGTAGTTCCGGAAACAGAAGCGAAACTGCCTGTTTATGATTCTATCTGTTTCCCGCGTGATTTCGCCGATCTGCTGGGAAGCCAGTTCCACCTCCGCGCTCAGCCCGCTATTTTGTTGCGGTGCGGTGCCGCGTTTGTTTCGTATGTATCTGTGGCAGTCTTAAAAGTTTGTAAAGCGAAACTTATTTTGTAACTGGACGTTGATTTTATGGTAATGTAAGAGGTCAGAAGTAGACCTATACTGTATTTACTTAGTCGAAAGCGACATAATTTTGTTCCGATTGTTACAAATTAACTGACTCACATGATATTCCGCTACTCTAAAATTGCGACATAATGCAATAATGCTATAAATCCTCTATAAAAGTTTCTGTAACAGTTAGCTTATTGCCAACCATAAAACAACCAGTCTCATAGTAACCATAATATCATCCAAACGAGTGGTATAATGTTGTACTAAATTGAATTATGCAATTTATTAAAAAAAAAAACCGGTCAAGAGCGAGTCGGACTCGCACACCAAGGGTTCCGTACAATCATGTTTTAAATTTTTCATCGGCGAGGCCTATATTCGTCAGAGATTTTTTTAACATATTAATACAACATATTCTACACCGCAGCGCACAGCTGCGGTGTAGAATATTGCAGTTTTATATCAGCGCCATCTCTTGACCGATAGTAGAACTAATGTAATTTTTATTGATGATTTGTGAAAAAGTGTGCTATTTAGAGATTTAGTTTTATTTTTCCTGTAATCTTTACATAAACTCCTATCACATAGAATAATTTCAGATTTTTCTCTTTGCAAACTTCGGAGACAAGGGGGGGAACGGTATTTTTTATCAAAAGTTAGTTTTCGACTTTTAATGAGAAATGTAAAAAAAAGAAAAAATGTAAAAAATGTTTGGCCTAAAAAAAAATTATTTAGCTTAATGTGCCACGTAAAACTAAGAAAATTTTAAGTCGTGGAGTATTCATCTTAAATTATTTATGGTTTTATGTTATCTTACGATATGTTGGTTGCAGGGGTCCGATGATGTACTCGGGCGGCGGGCAGTACGCGCCGCGACAGAACATGTCCATGTACCCGCTGCACCCGGCGCTGGGGCCCGCGCGCCAGTTCCCGCAGTACTACCCGCACATGCGCGCGCCGCCCCGCGCCGCGCACCCCGCCCTCCCCGCCTACCCCGCGCGCGCGCCCTACGCCGCCGCCACCTCGCCCGGCGCGCACGGCCCGCCCGGCCACGGAGGCCACGGCCCGCCCGGCCACGGCCCGCCCGGCCACGGTCCACCCGGCCACGGTCCACCCGGTCACGGCCCGACCGGCCACGGGCCGCCTAGCCACGGGCCGCCTAGCCACGGCCCGCCTGGCCACGGCCCGCTTGGCCACGGCCCGCCTGGCCACGGCCCGCCAAGCCATGGCGCGCCCGGCCACGGGCCGCCTAGCCACGGCCCGCCTGGCCACGGCCTGCCAAGTCACGGGCCACCGTCTGGACATGGCTCGATGCCTCCGGGACACGGCCCGCCCACCAGCACTCACGGCCCGCCGGGACACGGACCTTCTCCTCCCGGACACGGCCCACCTACCCCCGGCCACGGGTCCTCGCCGCATGGCCCGCCGCACCCTGGACTCGGGCCGCTCGGCCTGCACCGGCCCCACCCGCCCGGCCCTCCCGGCGCCATGCCTCCTACCTCCAGCCCGCACGGCATGCCGAACTCTGGCCTGGCCGGGCCTGGCGGGCCCCTCGCCATGCACCGCGGCATGCCCCCCGGGCTGGCCGGCGCCCTGCAAGGCCGGGAGCCCTCCGCGTCCCCGTCGGCCCCCCCGCGCTCCACGCCGCCCTCGGAGCACGAGCCCCCCGTGCGGATCAAGGCAGAGGTGAAAACCGAGCCTGAGTACCACTCGCCCGCCGGCTCGCCCGCGCGGGACCCCACGCCGCCGCGCGACGAGCCGCCCAGGCATCCCAAGATTAAACACACAGAGAACAAGGATCGCCGGCCACGGTTCCCGCTCGGGCCCTACGCGCCGCAGTACGGACCGTACGGGCCCTACGCACCGCCCCCAGGCCCCGCCGAGCGCGGGACCATGCCGGGCCCCCGCCCCCCTCCCCAGTTGCATCACCCCTACGCGCCTGAAGCGCGGCCGCGGAGCCCCGCGTCTTCGGAGCGGCCACACTCGCTGGAGCCGCCCGCACACGGCGCACCTCTGGGCCCGCCGTACCTGCCCGTGCACCTGCGGCCCCTGGCGCGGCCGCCGTACGCGCGCGGGTCCCCGACGGGCGCGGGCCCCTTCGCGCCGCACTACCCGGACGTGTCGCGCACGTCGCCGGCGGGCCCGCTGCCGCTGAGCGTGCGCGAGGCGGGCACGGACAGGTTGGCGTCGCCGGCGCGGCTAGAGCCGCTCGGAATCGTGAAGCAAGAGGTGTTGGGCTTGGTGAAGTCGGAGTCGCCGGCCCCACCGAGCGCGGGCTTGCAGTCGCCGGGCGCGCTGTGTGCGCGGCCGGACGCAGAGGGCGCGGGCCGGCTGCCGGATGTGGGCGGGGCCGGCGCTGGCCCCGTGTCCGGTTCGGTGTTCGGCGGTCTCGTGAGCTACTTCTCGAGCCAGCACGAGGACGACGACATCGACGCGTGACTCTCTCGTACCCTGTGTACTCGCTGTACATACCGCGCGATAGATAATTATATTTATGCGCCGCGCCTCGCGGCTCACCCTGTACGATATTATGTGTTAGCGTAGGCGATTTAGTTTAGCAATAGGGAGTAAATACTATATATTATGAGTCTTTTTGGTCTCGAATAGGCGAATGTATTATTATTTTGGTTATGTTTAAGTGAGAATTATTTATATACGACCGATAGGTACTTACAGTATACTCTGAATACGAATTTTATTAAAGAGATCGATGACATTTTTTTTGAAAAAATAAATGTTTTATCCTACAAATTAAATGTATTATTTCAATTCAAAAAACTTCTTTTATTGAATTATCTCACAGCTGGTGTGATGGAGAGAAATTATTATCTCATACTGGCTGTGAGATGCTCTATTTTTAAATTTGTAAAATTGACAAAATGCAATCTTGAGCTTAAACCCAGTTGGTACGCAAACAAAACAAGAAGTTACTATAAAATACTTTATTTACGAGGTCTCCCGGCGACTTTTTTATTTCCTGCTGCTTGTTTGTTTTTGCCTCCAAATGATAGTGGTTGTTCTGAAAAGAATGATCAAGATATCAAGTCCCTTTTCGCAGTTCTTTGTCTCGAAATATGTCCGTGACTACCGCCGGACCACCAACGCCAATCGCTTCCATATTTGGTAAATAATCAGTACTAAATTGGTACCTTAGTAGTTTTCGAGAAAATCGACTCTGAAGGTGGTCCGGCGGTAGTCACGTTACAGCTATTCTAAGTATACAAATAATTAGTACCCTTATATGTGATTTATTACGTAAAAAAAAACAGAACTAACATTTGTATTTGCCGAGAAATCAACGACGATAACTTTCTCGCAATTGTTCAGCAGAACCACGACTTTGAATGTTGATTCCAAGGGGGCACGCTACAGCTATTCTAAGTATATTAATACTTAGAATAGCTGTAGCGTGCCCCCCTTTTTCGGCGCTCATAGTGGTGCTGCTGAAGGGAGCGTGACTACCGCGGGACCACCCTCAAAGTCGATTTTCTCGAAAACTACTAAGGTACCAATTTTGTCGTTCGAATACTAATTAGTACCAATTGAGTACCAGTACCAGTAAATATTGTACAATGTATTCATTGTACAATATTTTGCGATATTAAAATGGGGTGATAAAGAGAACAGAATCGCTGTGATTGCATTACACAAAGTTGGTATGAAGCCAAATGCAAATTTTAAAACTCTCCATACGCTTGATATTAGTCAAATGTTTGTATACCGGACTATTAATAGGTAAAATGAGACCACCTCTGTTTGTGACAGAAAAAGATCTGGCCGTCGATGTAGTGTTCGTACGAAAAAGTGGTCAAAGCAGTAAGGGAAAGAATTCGAAGAAATTCTGTCCGAAAGCAAAAGATTTTATCTCGTGAAGATAGCACCCAGAACCATGTCGCGTATTTTAAAAGATGACTTAGACTTACAGCCTATAAGAGACGCACTGGTCATTTTTTAACTGATAAAAAAGAATAGGGTGGTTAAATCGAAACAACTAATGAAGCGGTACGCAAAGGGAGGTCACAGAAAAGTTTTGTTTACGGATGAGAAAATCTTTACAATTGAGCAACATTTTAACAAAAAAAATGACCGTATTTATGCTCAAAGCTCTAAGGAAGTTTCCCAATTAGTCGACAGATTGCAACGTGGGCATTATCTGACTTCAGTGATGGTTTGGTGGGGTGTTAGCTATGAAGGAGTGACTGAGCCATATTTATGTGAAAAAGGTATCAAAACACCGGCACAAGTGTATCAAGATACACTTCTTGAGAAGGTAGTTAAGCCCCTTAACATCACCATGTTCAATAACCAAGTATGGTCCTTCCAACAAGACTCGGCGTCGGGTCATAAAGCTCGGTCCACGCAGTCTTGGTTGGAAGTGAACGTTTCGGACTTCATCAGAGCTGAAGACTGGCCGTCGTCTAGTCCCGATCTTAATCCGCTGGATTATGATTTATGGTCAGTTATAGAGAGTATGGCTTGCTCTAAACGCCATGATAATTTGGAGTCCCTAAATCAATCCATACGATTGGCAGTGAAGAATTTTCCCATGGAAAGAGTGCGTGCTTCTATTGATAACTGGCTTCAACGTTTAAAGGACTGTATTGCAGCCAATGGAGACCACTTCGAATAAGATTTTTATATTTTAAATTGTTTTATATTTATGTATTAAACTAACACACTGTAAAAGTAATAAATATTATTTGCAATTAAAAAAAATTTTTTTTCTTTGTGACAACATTTATGGCAAGACTAGGTATATCATCAGTTTGAAATGTGTTGTTGGTCAGTAACCGATTGTATACCATCTATATTGACACAAAATTATATCATAAATGCTGCATGTAGCATTTAGAAAGAAATAAAATAAATAGTTTTAATAATCATAATTTTTAAAACGATGTCAATCGATTGTCGTTGCAGACTCTACTTATTAAATTAATATGAATCCGTATTATACTCACCGGCCGGCGTTATTTTGAGCGATATGTCGAAGGTTTTGCTCTTCGGCCTCTTGGCGGCTGGCTCCATTTTTTCAGGCGTTTCTGTGGGTGTTACAGTCTCTTGTGTGGCTGCCCATCCATCCTGCAAAAACAATTGGACGGATTTTGTCTGTTAAAAACTACTACTGAAATCCGAAAGGCAGAATTATGCTATAATGAATCTGAAGTTAGTTTTCTTTTTCCTTTGTGGGTAGGCATAGGAGTAACATGTAACATAAACTGAACTTTATTGCGTAGGAATCAAAGTAATTTTTCCATAAACTCATATTTGTTTATATTTTTGGCAAGTAAACCGCGAATGCAAATTACATACCTCTGGGTCTTCAATTTCCGGTGCTATGGGTAGGAAGGATAGCATGTGTTCGTCCTCTCCTTCCTCGTCAGAACTGCAGAAAGCTGCCACGGGCTCGCACGTCGTCACGTCCACCTGTTTCAAACGGAATGCCTAACTCTAAATAATTTAGTTTTTCTATTGGAAAAGTGGTAAACCGTGAAAACTGAAAAGTCATATAATCTTCAAAGTATACGGTTTTTGTGTGGGACTTTTTATAATAAAAATTAAACATTTATTTTTACTCGTATCGTCATGAAAATGCACATGCCATGGAACGTACTAGCCAGTCAACAAGATGGTAGCAAGGCTAGTCAGCCTTGCTACCATCTCTTGCACCATGAACAGTCGTTCATGGTGCATCAAAACGATGCCGAGAATACAAAAGTCACTTGTACTCCCCGTTATTGTGATTTTTAGGGTTCCGTACCTCAAAAGGAAAAAACGGAACCCTTATAGGATCACTTTGTTGTCCGTCTGTCCGTCCGTCCGTCTGTCAAGACCCTTTTTCTCAGGAACGCGTGGAGGTATGAAGCTGTAATTTATATCAATTACTCAGGTCTACTGTCCCTTGAAGCTGTGAAAAAATCAAACTTCTAAGCCAACGCAATCAAAAGATACAGCCGTTTATGCCGCAAATTTTCGACACTTGCAAGGGAATCAAAACCTACAGGGTGCTTCCCGTGAACTCAGAATCTTGAAATTTGGTACGAAGCAACGTCTTATAGCATAGATAAAGGAAAAATTACGAAAACCATAAATTTTTTGTTTCATCACATAATCTATTTTTTTTTTTATAATTTTAAACTTACTACCCATTTCCTCATAAACGCGTAGAGGTATTAAATTGAAATTCATACCAAATACTCAGGTCTATAATACCTTTAAGCTGTAACAAAATCAAACTTCTATGTCAACGCAATCAAAAGAAACAGCAATTTAAGCTGCATATTTTGAAACTCGCAAGTACTCGCAAGGGAATCAAAACCTAAAGGGTACTTCCAGTCGACCTAGAAACTTGAAATTTGGCATGAAGCAACGTTTTACAGCACACATAAAGGAAAAATTCCGAAAACCTTAAATTTTTAGTTACATTACAAAATATATATTTATTTTTTAATAAATATAAACTTATTACTTGCTTTTTACTTTAATTTATGCTCCTCCATCTTTCCCCATTGTAATGTTATGAATTTCATTTTGCAAAAAAAATACCATAGTTATGACTCGATTGTCGTAATGAACGAACTTTGTAAACCTTGCAGGTTTGTACGGAACCCTCGGTGCGCGAGTCCGACTCGCACTTGGCCGGTTTTTTTGTAATGGTCCATACCTCAGAGATAAGGAAAGTCGGTTTCAACTGTTTTTTTGATGAAACAAGTTTGAAATGTTCTTACGAATACCCCGCCAAAACTTCTGTGCCGTTACATGCAATCAAAAGCATAATGTGTCGCGTGCGTTACATTGCACGCTGTGGTTAACGGCGATTTTTCACACCAGCTATAAAAGTCGTTTCTCAACAATAATCTTTGTTCAATGTTACATAGTTTGATGTACAGAATTCGTAGATGTCAGATATGCAATGGGTCTTTTTGCACCTTGTATGACAAAAAAAATACGGCTCCACAAACCTCAACCTCCTCATCATTCTCTCTCTCGCCGGTCTGGTCTACTGACCGGTCTTCATCTTCCACGTCAAACTCACTCTCCCGTTCTTCATATTCCACATTCTCATCAAGTTCTTTAAAGTCTGGCGCAAACGCTGACCAGTTCTCTACTTGATTTTGTGCCCAGATTGAGACTACGCCTGCAAAGGAAATTAAAAGTGGAAGTATATAATAGTATTCAACGAGGATGCATTGTTTGTTTCAATTTGAACCTTACATCATTTTCATAAAGTTTAAAGCATTGGACACGAGATATCTAATATTTGCTTTTAAAAACAGGTCAGCTCAGGGTGACTAGAATAAGAGTGGTATCTTCTATTTCTGGTCACCACTATTTTAGAAGAATGGTAAGACGTATTGGTGGATAACATGGACTTTAGCTAATATTATGAAATGCAGTGGAATAGACCGAACATAAATTACCTGCACTAATACTAGCAATGATCGGCCTGATGGGATGCCACACGACATCCAGTAGCAGTTCTCCCTTAGTTCCGTGCAGGATCTTGACGAGGTTCCCGATGGATTTCTCCCAGATGTAGAGTGCATGCTGCCGAGCTGATCCCGCGCAGATGTACTCGCCGTCGCCCGAGAAACAGCATTTCTTCCATGTTGTTCTAAGAAAGGAATGTGTAATTCATGCAGTTACTTTCTAATCACTGTCGAGCGTAGAAGAATATAACACAGCATTATAAGGAAACAGCAGGCATTTACTCAATCTGGGCACAAAATCAAGTAGCGAACTGGTCAGCGTTTGCGTCAGACTTTAAAGAACTTGATGAGAATGTGGAATATGAAGAAAGGGAGAGTGAGATTGACGTGAAGATAAAGACCGGTCAGAAGAGCAGACTGGTTAAAAAGAGCAAATGTGCTATTTTCTTCACTTAGTTGTAGCCTTCTAACCAGCACCCAATTGCGAAACACACTTTTAATAACAGTCCTAAGGATTTTGAAGGAAATTGCTAATCAATAGATTTACACGTTATTTGCAAAATTTGTTTGCTCAACAATGTAGGTACAGACGCCAGCACATCAAGCTACTACAATCTATCAAATTTCTTTAATAGATTTTCAACTTTATCGCTAAAGTATAAGGTTCAAAGTTGATTGGGAAAATTTGACAGTTTAGGGTATCTTGACGTGCTGGCGTCTGTACATAATGTAATGAATGTTGTTGAACCGTCAAAATGAAAGACAATGTCATTGTGTGTTATGCAATTACCCCTCAGGTGTGCATGAGTCCAACTGCTCACATTTTAGAAACTTAGCAAGCACATGGAAACTTACTTGTTAACAAGATCTTGTAATTTCTGTATAGGGTCAGGCTCGCCGTTTAATCCACATTTGAGTACCTTGCTTGATTGATATACTCGTATGACGCGATCCGATGTGTTTACGAGAAAACAGCTGAAAAAATGTGTTGAATATCAAGAATTTTTATATTAACAAAAATAATGTTGAAACAATTTTTTCTTGATTATGTGGTTCTTAAAATACTTACAAAACTTAATCAATTTTATGAAGGACTAAACGCACGCGGGTATTATAGAACAAGATTCAAGCAAAGATCTCGCTTCAACAATAGACGATTTAAAGCTATTTTTGATTGGTTGAAACCTTATTATAGCGTTAAACAAATAACAGCTAATTAACAACAGTTATTGTGTAATATTTTTGAATAGTTAGAGTAATCTTTAATGTAATGGTAAATAGGTTACATTAATTTTATTTAACATGAAATAAAGGAGTACATTATATGTTTATATCCAAATAACGAGAGGCTGATAACCATTGTTAGGTAATAGGTAATACGGGCTGGTGTCCGCAACTCCACGTCAATGCGCGTATTTTGCGTAACCATTGTTATTTGTCTAATATTATAATAGAAGGAGTATAGTTACTTTAAAATTTCAAGTAATTCTTGAGTTAGGTACTATTAAACAATGTGTATAAATCTGTAATATCAACTTACTCTCCTCTTCTTGCAAATTCTATACTCTTAATACTTGTTGTACTTGATGTGCCAACAACTATTTTAAAACTAGCCTTTACTGCTAACGTCTGGGTGTCTAAAATTAATATCTTCCCTTTGGCATTGCCTGTGTAGACGTGGTCTCCTCTTCTGTCAAATGATGCAATCACATTTATGTCACCCTGAAATGTTAAGATGAAATTGTATCTGCAAAATGATCTTAGTTTTAAATTGTTGCTGTCAAACTGTTGTCAGAAGCACACGCTCCGCAATTAATTTCGCGAATTGTGATCAATTCTGTGAAGTTGTATAGTTGAAGTGTCTCGGAAACTGTGTTAGAGTTATCTAGCGTTTTCCTATCCTAATTACGGATCACGTAACTGTAAACCGCACAGCAGTAGGTAACCAGGCTCCTGTGCTGGTAAATACTATTGGCAACAAATTAATAATAAAAAAACTCGTGCTACAAGCTTTCCATCAAAGTTTGTTTATTTATATCGCGACCAAGGTCCTCGTGAGTAGGAAGTACCTCAACTCAGACAGCTCAGCCTAGATATGAACCTGATAACACCAAGATGTAATTCACATGGTAAAGCTATTGTACCCCGCCCTCCAACATGGCAAAGGGTCCCAATAAATGACAACTCGAAAAAACTGAAGATATCATCCAGTCCATCCCTGGATGCTGTCAAAACATCCAACAGATTTAGCGAATTCCCAATCGACCTAACTGAAAACGAACCTGATCAAGAAGTAAAGAAACCCAGCAAGCCTCCACCTATCATCCTATATGGAAGAGAAGACCTGAATAAACTAACTGAACTATTAGAATCAGTTGCTGAAAGAGACCAATTTACATATAAATGTGTAAACAGAAATCAACTTCGAGTAAGTAGCGCAGATGTTGTGGTCTACATGAAGCTGATATTCCTTGTTCGAGAAAATGGACTCATAGGACATACTTTTAAAACAAAAGACATGAGACCGTTAGTGTTGCCCAAAATCGGTCTTGGTCTTGTTCTTGCATTTTTGCAAGACCAAGACCAAGACCAAGACCGACTTATTGTAGCAAGACCAAGACCAAGACTGACCCCTGCAAGACTTGAGCAAGAACAAGACTAAGCCTGCAAGACTTGCGTCTCGCAGTTAAGTCAAACTGAGATTTGGGCGTTATAGTAGGTATTTGGTTTCAATCCCGATTTTGATAGACGTTCCCCAGTATCAAAACCGTATCGTCATAACACTAACAGGTATTGTATTGATTATTTATGTTTCGACTATTTATGAAGTAGGTAGGTAGCGTGTTACTTACAAATTTGACCCATATGTGATAAAAATGTACCTAGCATAACTTTCTAGCAAAGTAAATTTCATACCTTGTAGGTATATCTACTTAGAGTATTATATTATACTTGTATAAGTCTAATGTGCAGATCTAACGTTAGTAGGTTGGTAAAAATTATGTACCTAGGTATTTATGTTTCAAAGTTTATATTATTCTTCTATTCAGCAAAATTTAAAACTAACAGCGAGTCGAGTAGGTCTAGTACTAGTAGCAGTTTTTAAGCGAGCCGATGTTATGGTACAGACGCCAGCACATCAAGCTACTACAATCTGCCATATTTCTTTAACAGATTTTCAACTTTATCGCTAAAGCATTAAGGTTCATGGTTGATTTACCTTAGCGCTTCCCCCTTAAATCGATGAAGCTTTAGAAAAATAATTATCCCCTCATAACGAATCTAAAATAAAAGTAGTAAATGGGTCATTCAATTATGTAGATGATTAAAATGCCTCATGTGACGCGTCTGTTAGATGCATTGGGATTCATGGCCGACTCGACTCCGCGCGGGGATTCCCGCAATCTTCCGCATTTTTTGTCAGGTTCAAGCATTTATGCACTTTATTGTAATAATTTTAAAGTTTATTTTCAAGTGCGTTAATAATACGAGGAGACCGCTTGGCGCTGCGGTCCCTTTGTCGCGGCATTTGAAAGCGAATAGCGTGAGCGCGAAAACAGTGTTGACCTCGCAAATGAACTTTAGCAATACAGCTGATCAGGTAGCCCTTTCGAGTTTTATTTACATTGCTGTTTTAAGTGAAATAAGTGAATTTACTATTTTTTAATTAAAAATCTCATTGGGTCAGATATAAATAATGATTTTATACAGTTTACAGTAAAAAAAATTGCAGAAAAAAACGTAAAAAATTAAGAAAAAGCCGACGAAAAATTTCAACGCAGGAGGGTCCAGAATCATGTACTGAATCCATGGTAAGCGGTTGCGCGTCGATGTCCCTGCCACCCTGAGCAATAGACTAATAGGTATTTGAATGTAGTCTAGTCTAAGTAGTAGAGTCTCGCAAGACTTGCGAGACTCTTGCTGCAAGACCAAGACCAAGACCAAGACTGAGAGCGCAATACCAAGACCAAGACCAAGACCAGGTGTATTGACGCAAGACCAAGACCAAGACTGGGTAAGGTCTTGTCTTGGTCTTGCATTTGGGCAACACTAGAGACCGTACAGAGTGGTAACACGAAACCTCCATCCGTCCACACCCACTTGTATAATCAAGGAAGAAATAGAGGCAACGGGGAACACAGTTGTTTGGGAAATAATCAACGCCAAATTCGGCCCTGAGAAAAAACATACCTCAACATTCGTTGTTAACCTAGCCGCAGGCTCAAATAACAGAGCGGTAAAAGATCTTAGGTACATCTATCACCAGTCGATTTTCATTGAGGACCCAAAAAAGAGGAAATCGATTGTTCAATGACAACGATGTCAACAGTATGGGCATTCCAAGAACTGTTGCATGCGCCCGTACCGTTGCATAAAATGTGGATATTTATCTCATAAGACCTCGGAGTGCCAAAAGCGTGATCGTCTTACTCCCGCAATGTGTGCTCTTTGCAATGGGTCCCATCCAGCAAATTACAAAGGATGTGAAGTTTATAAAGAAATACTGGCCCGAAGAACCAGAATGCTTTTACACAACGTACACGTCATGCCCTGGAAAGTCCTTAACAGTGGTGATGGAACTTTTACTAATGTGCTTGGCAGCTCTACCAAGGAGAGAACCCAAAGCGTCAAAACTACCTTCGCTGAAGTTTTGCGGCAGAACAAAGAACATACAGTTGAGATAAAGACCGGACCTAGCCCAACCCTAGAACAGCTACTCCATAAACAAACCGAAAAGTTTGAGTGCATCTTCCAACAAATGAGTATATACTCTAATAAGTCTCATCACCAAGCTAGTCGATCGACTTACAAAATGAATGCTCTAAAAATAGCTACCTGGAACGTTATCGGACTAGACCCCAACAAACAAGAGGTTGAGCTTCTAATCTCTGAACACAAGATTGATATTCTTCTCGTAGCTGAAGCTCATGGTACTCGCAACACAAATATCAAATTCAAAGAACATCATAGCATTAATGTTCTTATGACAAACCATCCAGATGGCACTGGGCATGGTGGAACAGCGATCATCGTCCATAAGAAGGTGAAACATCATTTAATGCCAGAATACAGAACTGAACACCTTCAGGCAACAACAATTGCTGTGGAGGATAGCACATGCTACATTAACGTGTCGGTGTTATACTGCCCCCCTAAACATAAAATAGACGAAAATATGTTCACACGATACTTCCACCAGCTCGGCAATCGTTTCATTGCGGGTGGTGACTGGAATGCTAAACATATTAGCTGGGGCTCTAGACTCACTACAACGCGAGGAAGACAACTTAAAATAAGCATAGACAAAGGCCACCTATTAGTATCCTCCACCTGTGAAGTTGTGAACCCACGTACTGGCCAATAGACTCTAACAAAATCCCGGACCTCCTTGACTTCATTGTACTAAAAGGACTACCACGGCATTACTTCAAGCCTGAATCCTGCTACGACAGCTCCTCGGACTACACCCCAGTTATATCAACAATAAGCACTATGCTGATAGAATCGAAAACAGTAAAAATGCTTACGTCCAAGTACACGGATCCCTCAGAGATTACATTGACAATAACATACAACTAAATATACCATTAAAAACTCCAGATGACATAGAAGAGGCAACAAAATATATAACAACACTTATTCAGGAAGCTTGTTGGATCAATACCCCAGAAAACAAAATAAAACATCGGCGTAGTAACTATCCACTAGACATTAAAAATGCTCTACTAGATAAACGCCGACTTCGAAAAATTTGGCATCAAAGTAGGCTACCAGCGGATAAAACTTTATTTAATAAAGCTTCTGAAGACCTGAAAGAAATCCTATACAATTGGAACAATGAGACGTTGGAACACCAACTGCTTCAACGATTCGAGATATTCATTGTGGAAGTTCACTAAAAACTATAACAGGCCTCCTCTTAAGACCGCATCAGGAGGGGCGCGAACATCCCAGGAAAAGGTGGTCGCATTTGCATGGCATCTCGAAAAAGTTTTTACACCAAATCCAGCCATAGACTTGGCAAATGAGGAACTAGTTTCCAAATGTCGCCACCCCCGCGCCCTATTACAGTACGTGAAGTCTGGCGGTTTATAACAAAGTTTCAAGACAAGAAAGCGCCCGGGTACGATCTCCTCAACAAAAAAATACTGAAACAGCTGCCCAGAAAAGCCATTGTGTTTCTTACATCACTCTTTAATGCCATTTTGAGAATTCAGTAATTTCCGCTGGCGTGGAAGGGGTCCCAAATCATAATGATACACAAGATAGGTAAACCTACTAATGAAGTACCTTCATACAGACCCATAAGCCTTCTGCCAATTCTCTCCAGTCTTTGAGAAGCTATTGAAATACAGAATATCACCAATCCTAAATAATGAGAAAATTATTCCCAATCACCAATTTGGCTTCAGACAAGATCATTCTACTACTGAACAAGTCCATTATTCTCCATCAGCAGGCCCGTGCCTACGGCGGCCGGAAGTTGTCACGCCGCTCCCGACGCCCGAAGCGTCTCCCGCGGCGGCTGGGACGGGGGGCTCTCTCCCTCAGTTTCCCGCCACCTCCTTCACTAGCATGACTGCGTCGCAGAAGGAGGTGACCGCCTCCCACCCCCTCGCACCGGACCATGGCTTGAACCAGGGCTGGACGCGAGAGGACGCCGCCGCTGCCGATCGCCCCTGCGACACGGCGGTGCTCCGCCCAAGCGGGGCAGACTTCCACCGTATGCTCCACCGTATCTAGAACTTACATCATCATCTATAGGTAATATTTTGTGTTCCCCATCAGTATCAACCAGCAGTGCCGCATGTCTCATCGGACACACTAGGAATCTCTTGTCATTTCTAGGATCAAACTGTACCCTCAGTATAGGAGTTGGAAATCTGTACCGCTGTTCACACTCCCCGGAGAGAACATCCCATATACATACATTATGGTCGGTTGATGCAGAAAGGAGCTGTAGACAAAAAAAGTTGTGCAAAATTAATCTTTCTTCTTTAGAAATATTCGGAATCTTTTTATCTCTTTCTCTTTGTGTCAAGTTGTAAACAAGTTAAAATTTTATATTTGATTCAAAAACAGCAGTAGGCTTAAGTACTGCTTTAAATGATAATCCAGAAGCGGAATTTATAAATTAGAAGCAAGTAATAAAAAAAATCTAGTTATCAAAACAAAAATTGAACATACTTAGTAAAATACAAATCAATTATACCTTTTTACAATTCCTCGACCAACTGAGACTACATACAGGGTACACATGGGCTGATATTGACTTAGCTATGCCCCGAGTAAGGAAGTCCCATATAAATATCCTGCCATCATTGCAGCCCACTGCTAATAAAGTTCCTCTTCTGTTGAAGGCACATGTTGCTGCCAGTGATATTGAGTCTAAGGTGCCATCAAATTCCTGGGGAAAATTGTTATTTGTCTTGTAAAAGATTGTGTAAAAGGTGTTTGATAGTGAAAAATTATGACTAAATTACGCTGAATTGAATGTAAGTACTCATTTGTCTTTACATCAATAAAACGCTGCACTTAAATCCAGGCAAACTTTAAGTTTAACAGACTTATTTGACTTTGCCGTTGGATTGTTTGTTTATTTGCCGTACAATCGCCAGTATATATTGTTGCTTACCTCAGGATAGTTTTGACCAAATGATTCTGAAAGGACCACACAATAATTATTGTTTAGTCAATATCGTAAACAAAAACAAAATACAGAAAGTTCTAGTTGCCGAAAAGTCACTTACCAAGTAATTCCAAATTCATGATTTTAATAAACTAGGTTTAGTTAGTGTAAATATATTTACAAATGCCTCTACTTATAGAACAATATCTAAAACTTAACTAAATTAACGAAAATCTAAGAAAGAAGCAAACACTTTTCAGCGTACCCAATTGACGCACTTTTGACATTGACAATTTTTGACAGTTTCAATTGGCCCTACGTTCCGAGTTAGGGAAATAATCGATGTGAGCGTGCTTAAACCCGTACCGAATTAGCGTGAGCGCGATAACGATGTCCCGTGAATCGTCATAGATGACGTCATGACATGTGCCATCTTGCGATAACGCCGACCATGCCTTCTAATAATATCACCGTGAGCGCTGTCAAAAATGACAGTGTGTGTGTGTGTGGATGTGTCTGACTGTGTCAGTGTGTGTTTTGTTTTGAGTTGCATCCTTCTTTAAATTAAACTAACGTGGCATTTTCGAAATTGTGCTTCTGGCTGACAGTCGCCACCTAACCTAAGAAGAAGAAATGTGGTGTCTATACAAAGAAATACTGTAATAATACCGTTTTTACATTGAGTAAGCACTGTGAGCGCCTTCACGAGTGTTCCGAACGAATTGTTGACAGCTCTCAGCTGTCATAATCGTAATATCTAAAACGGAACGCATGTGAGATGATGTGAGCGCTGTGAGCGATTATAGCTAATTCGGAAAGCAGGGTTCATCATGCATGGCAGAATTACTTTTGTGACGTTCCAAGGACCAGGATTATGGATATGTGGAGCATTTTGTATATACTGGCTGAATATACTTTTTTTATAAATTTCCCTAGCTAAAAACAAAAACATTTTTAATTGTTTTTTTAAGGCCTACACATTTATTCGCTAACCAGTAAATCTAACCATTCAACAAACCACAGAGCATGTAACCTTTTCAACAAACAGCGTCCATACAAATTCAATCGAATTCACTCAGCGTGATAAAAAGTTAGTTTTATTCCCCATTGAATGCCAAACGTGAACCGTGTATACATTTGGTCAAGAAGGTATTGAAGTTTTGTATGGGACGACTGATTTTTTTTTCACGATTACTGTGTTTGTCCCCGGGAAAAAGTTGTTCAGTTTGATGGCCTGTACCACACCCCCAAGTTTGGTCACACCCCTCTGAAACACATTGTATAGTAATTACTAGCGCAAAGGAGAGTGATTCCATTTTCATTATTGGGTATTTGGATAGCGTGCATAGGTATGGCTGGTCATCACATCTGCTCGGCCTCTTTTTACCCGACTGCGCCAGAAGGAGGGTTATGTTTTTCGAGAGTATGTATGTATGTTTGGGCGACTTATGGCGCCCTGTTTATTTAAATAAAACTCGGCCAGTTGTTGTAAATATGTGTATTTGTTACACGTCACAGTTTCCGAGCGACAGCGGAGGAATATGATGATTTACACGACACTCGTTAGCAATCTTACATCTAGTTGCCTGGCTATCTTATGAATCTTGTAATACGATATTTTTGGTCACAGAGGTACCTTTAGATCTCTTTCGTCTACCATAGACATCGCTCTCTCGCATCAGTAGTGTTGTTCTCAGTGGGAACCATAGACAATTAGTTTGGTTCGCCACACCACCCCCCCACGGAGAAACAAAAGGTATACAATAGAAAAAAAATAAACAGTTTATGATATAAACAATATAAGATATAAACTACAAATCTAAAACCTCTCTAAACTTAACCCGTCTGCCAGCTCTGGTGGTGACAGTGCCTGAAGGGAAAGGAGGACTTGGCGTGGAGGGAGTTTGGTGTGTGGAAGGAGAATCTGGAAAGGTAAATGAAATAGGTGGTGAGGAAACTAGTTCAGAGTCCAGGTAAGCTGGCTTAACACGGTCTATGCTGACCGTAACTTCTCTTCCATTCATCTCCAAGGTAAGGGTTTTGTCCCTTCTCCTCAGGATGCGGTATGGGCCGGTGTATGGAGGTTGCAGAGGCCGTCGAACAGTATCGTCGCGGAGTAAGACGTGGGTCGACGTCGCCAAATCTTTGAATACGAAGGTTGACGGTCGGGCATGTCTTGAGGCTGGTATTGGACGTAAAATTTCCATCCGGCTCCTCAACTCCGTAACGAAATCTGAGATGTCGTTTGGGCTCTTGGGTTGTTCCGCTGGCATGATAAGTTCTCCGGGAAGTCGGAGAGGTTCTCCATAGACTAGCTCAGCGGATGAGGAATTCAGGTCCTCTTTCAGGGATGTCCTCATACCAAGGAGTACCAGTGGAAGTGCTTTGCTCCACGTTTGGGGATGACACATTAAAGAAGCTTTTAGTTGGCGGTGCATGCGTTCTACCATGCCATTTGCGCACGGGTGGTAACTGGTAGTGCGAATTCGCTTTGTTGCGCACACATTCATAAGGCGCCGAAACAATGCAGATTCAAACTGACGACCTTGGTCGGTGGTTACCGTACTTGGCACCCCGAAACGGGATATCCATCCAGTCACCAGTGTGTCAGCCACTTCCTCTGCCGTGATAGAAGTCATAGGCCACGCTTCGGGCCAACGCGTAAATCTGTCCACCGCAGTCAGGCAATATGTGAAATTGTCTGAAGACGGCAGTGGTCCTATGATGTCAATGTGTATATGACAGAATCTTTTGGAAGCGATCGGAAAAGACATCAGCGGTGAAGATGTGTGCCTAGTCACCTTACTGCGTTGGCACTGTAAGCATGACTTAGCCCATTGTCGGCAGTCGGTGTTAATATGCGGCCATACGTATCGCTCAGCCACCAATCGTAAGGTTGCTCTCACGCCAGGGTGGCTGAGACCATGCAGTTTATCGAAGGCTGCTCGACGGAAAGGTAAGGTGAGGTATGGGCGGGGTCTACCTGTCGACGTGTCGCAAAGTATGGAAGTGTTAGTTCCTGGGACAACGATTTTTGACAATTTCAAAGAAGTAGATGAACCCGGCTCTTTGAGTTCCTTGTCTCTCTCTTGCGATTCTGCAAGGGCTTGGTAGTCCTCCTCCAACGAAATGGATTCAATCCGCGACATAGCATCTGCTACCACGTTGTTGGTGCCCTTAATATATCGTATGTCGGTGGTAAATTGGCTGATAAAAGTTAATTGGTTAAGTTGTGTAGGCGGAAGCTTGTCACGACGCTGCGTGAAGGCATACACCAAGGGCTTATGGTCAGTAAAAACTGCTGCGTTTTGTACTTCTAGTATGTGCCGAAAGTGTTGAACGCTCACGTACACAGCTAGAAGTTCCCTATAATAAGCAGGCCATTGTGACTGTTTCTCGGTTAGCTTTTTGCTGAAATATGCTAAGGGTTGCCAACTATCATCGACTTTCTGCTGTAAACATGCGCCTATGTGCAGGCTGGACGCATCGGTAAAAAGACCTAAAGGGGCCTCACAATTTGGGTGCGATAAAGAGGTAACATTAGCAAGGCTCTTTTTGCAGTCTTCAAAACATTGTTCGAGCTCGGGCGTCCACGGAAATGGTTTTGCGCCTTTGCTGTTAGTTGCAGCAACTGCATCGATTAAGGGAGCCTGATATTTGGCGGCGTCGGGTAAAAATCTGCGGTAATAGTTAACCATGCCCAAGAACCTACGTACGCCTTGCACGGTCTTAGGCAGAGCGAAATTCACTAAAGCACTGATACGGTCTTCGGGAGGAAAAGTACCTGCAGCATTAATACGGTAACCCAAAAACGTTACCTCAGGTGCCCCAATCACACACTTCGCCGGATTGATAACCACTCCATACTGTTGTAGTCGGTGAAACAAGAGTCTGAGGTGTTCAGCATGTTGCTGGGGGTCTCTCGAGTACACGAGGATATCGTCGACGTACGCGAAACAGAAATTAAATCCCCGCACAACTTCGTCTATGAACCTTTGAAACGTCTGTCCGGCATTTCTAAGACCAAAGGTCATGTAGGGAAATTCATAAAGTCCAAAAGGCGTGATTATGGCTGTTTTACAAATATCGTCAGAATTTACAGGAATTTGTTGGTATGCTTTAACCAAGTCTAGGGTGCTGAAAACTAAGCATCCGGATAAGTTGTGGCCGAAATCCCCTATATGGCGGACAGGATAGCAGTCCGGAATTGTGCGGGCGTTTAGTGCCCGGTAGTCACCGCACGGACGATAGGTCTCGTCTTTTTTAAGCGCGAGATGTAGCGGGGAGGACCATGAGCTGCTGGAAGGTCGAGCGGTGCCTACGCGGATCATCTCCTCAAATTCTGTCTGAGCAGCTCGAAGCTTTAGTGGGGCAAGACGACGTGGTCGCGCTGTCACGGGTGGTCCATCGGTAGTTTTGATGAAATGCACCGTGGTGTGTTTCACCTCTTTCGGCGCGCCAGGAGGACGTGATATGCTCGGGAACTCAGCTAAAATGTGCGAGTACGGAGAGTCAGGTGATTGAATAAGTTTAATGCTGGGTTGATCGATTGAGGAGAATTCGGTTTCAGTTGACAACCCTGTTTTACCGTCTCGCAGCCTTCCAAGAGCACAGTCTGGTAAAAGATGGTAATGAGCCAGGAAGTCTGAACCAATTATTGGGGTTCCAACTTCTGCGACTATGAATTTCCATGTAAAGTCGCGTCTTAAACCTAAATTCAATTTTAGTTCGGCCAGCCCAAAAGTATTTATCTTAGTGCCATTGGCTGCTAAAAGTTCATACGGAAGTGGCTGCATTTTACCCTGGGAGTAACGTCTAGGTAGGCACGAAAGATCGGATCCAGTGTCGATTAAAAATCGTCTGCCTGAATATCGATCGGTAACAAATAGACGGCGACTTGCTAGGGAGCAGTCAGTGGTCGCCACTACTGACTGCTGCTTGAGTTTCCCTGTGGTACAGGACCAGGCCAAGTGCACGGTTGTAAGCACCTGGAAGCTTTTGCAGCGAATCGTGTGTGGTACCAACATTGGCCGTTAGAAATACGTGAGCGTGAGTGTGAACGACTGCGATTATTTCTGTCATTATTTGTGGAGAGTTCAGTCACAAGCCGTGTCAGATCCGCCACTTGTTGTTGGAGCACCTTAAGTTGCTCCTTGGTGTCATCACTAGATGATGATGATGATGCCCTACCAATTGCGTGGACATTCATTGGTTGTGGGCTGATTTCTTGCAACTTATCAGCCAGCTCACCCATGTCCTCGAGGGATGAATGCTTTTGGGCAACTAAAATACCCTGCATGTAATGAGGCAATCTGTTTATCCAAATACTTTGGAGAAGCTGCTCTGGGAATGATGCACCAGCAAGGGTCCTGAGGTAACGGAAGAATGACGAGGGCTTCCTATCCCCTATCTCCTCTTTCTCTAGAAGCCTCCTAATTTTCTCTTCATATGACTCAGAGTAACGGGAGATAAGGGCCTTCTTAAGACAAGTATACGGTTGATCCTTCGGTGGCTCGATAATTATATCCTCAACTTCAGTTGCGGATTTTGTGTCAAGTTGACTTATGGCATAGTAGAATTTAGTCAATTCTTGTGTGATGCTATTAATGTGGAATTGTGCTTCCAAACTTGCAAACCAGAGGCCTGGCCGGTCAGACCAAAAGGGAGGAACGGGGATGGATACTCTGTTAACTAATACAGGTTGAGATGGGGGAGAGTCAGCAGACTGTTCGCCACCAGTTCCTGGTTCAGGATCCAGGAAAATTTCTTTTTCCGCTGTGGCCATTGCAATACAATATAAATTATATTTATGTCACAAAACAAAAACACAAAATCCTAAGGAGAATACACCACAAATTATACAATAGTAGTACAGCAGTGACACCAAACAGTTAAATAATCACCATGAGAAAGCACATTCAAAACCAAGGAGACACAATAAAAAAAATATAAATGTGAAATAATGCGACACGTGGACATTTAAAAGTGAAATTTAACTAAAAGTGCAAGTAAACAGTAAAAATAAAAATATTCTTCAAAAATCACTTTTTAAATTATTAGGATTGCGTCCATGCATCCATTCCCTAATGAAATAATACATTTAAAACGGAGTATTTACTGAAATCAAACTGCAGTATGCACAAAACCTTTAAGAATATAATTAAATGTTGTTTTTGCTGAGGCATTTAGTTTAAAATTAAACACTTAATGTTCAAGAGACACCATAGTATTTGAGGTAAGTTGTAGGAATGTCCATCCATGCGAAGTTGAGAAAATAAAAAATGACTTACAGGCTTCTGCACTCACACTTTTGAGTAGAATGGAACATCATTACGTTTTGAGTTTCTCTGGAACGCAACTGGTTGACATTTGACGTTTTGTCGAGTGATGACAGCTGACATGTGTCAGGCTCTGTCAAGCTTCGCGCTCTAACTTGGAAGTTTACATAGAGAGCCGCACAAGAAAAAATGGCGTTGCGATCGCGGAGTTAGATGGTTTCTTGTTTCAGGTCCGATAAAGTTCGAATACGATGTTACAACGCGGTCACATTAACTTGACGCTTGGCGTTGATGACGTCATTTTGGCACTCTGGTACGGTGTGACAAAAAAGCATCAACAACTAAACGCACCTACGACACAGGAGAAATTCCTAGTGAGGGGCAACGTTTTTTTTTTTAAAAAAAATGTATGTAGGTAGTAGATACTACCTATATAATTTCAAATCTTTATTTGCAGGAAGTGTAGGTAGTAAAAAAACTATTTTATGTTGATTGTCAAAAATATATAGATGAATAGATAGAATAAAGATGCTGACCATACTGACCCTTGCCGGGCGAGCTAAGGGAATGCGGGGGGTAGCGGGCGGGGCCTCGCATTCCACAGATGCGTCAAGTTAATGTGACCGTGTTGTACATTGAATAGAAAATATGCACTGCCGAACACTATATCGTTAGTCAACGTTCTAATAACACGAATGTGCACATATTCCTCGATTTTCGTATGTAAACTCGCGTATTGGCGGCGAGTAGGTACACTTGGACTCGTCCATTGAGAAAGCCGCTGCCCGGGATAAGTATGAGCTCGTTGCACTTCACAATACTGGCTTCGAATTCTTCTTTTTCTCGCTGCTAAGTTCTATCGTCGGGGTCACCAATTTGGGCGACTTATGGCGCCCTGTTTATTTAAATAAAACTCGGCCAGTTGTTGTAAATATGTGTATTTGTTACACGTCACACTTTCCGAGCGACAGCGGAGGAATATGATGATTTACACGACACTCGTTAGCAATCTTACATCTAGTTGCCTGGCTATCTTATGAATCTTGTAATACGATATTTTTGGTCACAGAGGTACCTTTAGATCTCTTTCGTCTACCATAGACATCGCTCTCTCGCATCAGTAGTGTTGTTCTCAGTGGGAACCATAGACAATTAGTTTGGTTCGCCACATATGTATGTATGTATAATTGTTTGGCACGCTCTACAGCCTGAACGGCTTGATGAATTTTAGCTTGAGAGGTGTCGTTAGATTCGTATTTACTGTGAGAGTGACACTGGGTATATCAAAATAAAAAAACAAAATGGCGGATTTTTGGCGCCAAATTCAAATGTTTGGCACATTCTGCGGCCTGAACGGTTCGATGGATTTTAGTTTGCGAGGTGTTGTTAGATTCGTAATTACTGTAAAAGTGATATCGTAATAAAAAAAAGGCGGATTTTTGGCGCCATATTCAAATGTTCGGCACGTTTTGCGGCCAGAACGGCTCAATGAATTTTAGCTTCAAAGGTGTGGTTAGATTCGTATTAACTGTGAAAGTGACACTGGGTATAAATTTTGAATCATACAACATAAGCTGGGATTACCTCCACTCATTGAAGGAGGTAGCAGTTTAACTAGCTAAAACTCCCATACCTAATTAAATATCTGCATTACCTTCGGGCTTATGTTGTTGTCATTGCATGTCATTACCTTTTGATATCCACCTCCTATTTGGCACGGTAGCCTGCCCGGTAACGCAGGGGAGCAGCCATATAGTATACCTATATTACCTATCTATTTGTATTGACAAATAATTTATAAGTAAGTATTACACCATCGTACTGAAGACCTACTTCAAGTACCTATTGACCATCTTGCACTTGATCGATTAAAAATGGCTTTATCCCGAAAAACCAAAAATAACAGAACTAAGACTGCTACTTTGAAAAAAGGAATCACCTAATAAATGCGAGAAACGTTTAATAAAACAAAGAGAAAGAAGATCTCAGTACTACAGTCAGCTTTCTGACGAATCTCGTGAAGAGCTTATAAAAAATATAAATTCACGCTCTAAGTATAGACGTCACAACGAATCACCATCCATCCGAACACAGCGACTGCACAGAATGCGTGAACATGTTGAAAATGTTCGGGAAATGGAGTCTCAATTGTCTCGCTCTGTGCGACTCGAAAACATGCGTGAGCATGCTGAAAATAATCGGGAAATGGAGTCTCCATTGTCTCGCTCTGTGCGACTCGAAAACATGCGTGAGCATGCTGAAAATGTTCGAGAAATGGAGTCTCCTGCGTCTCGATCTATGCGTCTCGAACAAATGCGAGAACATGCAGAAAATGTTCGAGAAATCGAATCAATATAGGTAATATAATATCAATATCAATCGGTGTGGTATAGGTTACTATACAAACTCATATAAAACTAAAAAACCCGACTGCTTTTCTGAGTATTCATGAAAAAGCCCTAAAACAAGAAAGTCGTTATACCCGATTCCACTTAACTTAAGAATCGCCAGTTGCTAAGGCGATGCTTATAAGCGTCAAATCCTTACAAAAAAGTTAATTTAGACCTTACATAATAGTCTTTAGGCGCTCTAAGAAGTTTAGTCCAAACGGGCACTCGACTAATAAGGGTAGGTAAATCATAGAACACGTGCTCATTGTATTTAACAATATTTTCAATATAAGATAAATTGTAGCAGTCGGGACCCATTCTAGAAATGGAGGCTTAGTGAATACAGTACACACCTATATTACATTGCAGATTACTCCAATCTACTGACTAGACGGCTGACTTTCGAGAATGGGTCCCGACTGCTACAATTTATCTTATATTGAAAATATTGTTAAATACACGCCTTGATATTAATTTTCCTCGAGTAACGAGTAGCCTCACCACGAATATGAACGTCCACATATGAAGCATGCGATGAGCGCCGTGTGCTGCGCATGCCTCGCAATGTCTGTATCCACCTTAAGGTACAGACGCTAGCACATCAAGCTACGACAAACTGTTTTTCTTTAATAGATTTTTAACTTTATCACGATATAATATGGTTCAAAGTTGATTGGAAAAATTGACAGTTTCGGGTAGCTTGATGTGCTGGCGTCTGCTAAAGTGTTACAAGCTCTGTCATATCTGCAACACACTTGGACCAGCAGCGCCCCTTGTAAAACATTCTCCTTTTATTGCTCTTGCCCTTACTTTCTTCAATATATTTTTGCTACAGCATACGCTAGTAACAACTACCAATGACTAACAACTAACTAGCAATGACAGCATCGATGAATACCTTTACTTATTTGTGTAATAATACCAATAATAGGTAAACCTTTCGTAAATACTACTGTAAACCAATGGGTGTTGAATGTATAGCTGTTGGTGTTCTTTCATAAATAAATAAAAATGAGCGATAATCATTTGATTATGGTGAACAGAATCAAGAGCACAGAACATGGCTAACCTAAAGGGAAAAAAACCAGGCCAATAAAAAAAAAGTGATTATAAACATGGCGTGATGACACTGACCACAGAATGACAGAACACTATCTATGACACTGACAGTGGCATATTTTTTAGCGACTCGAAGTTAAAGCTAACCAAATTCGCGCGTACACAATGAATATGGACATGGACAGTAGTAACAGTTGGCGGGGTGTACCTTTGACTGAGCTGTACGGGTCACAGTCACCGTGGGGTGCTCCAGAGTTCCCGCTTGTTTCTCCTTCGTATAACCATGCTGTGTTGTATCATGTGCCGAGTAGTGGATGTGTGGCGATTGATAGGCCTCCTAAGCCGCAGATCGGACAAGACAAATGGGACTCGGAGCACGTGAGAATGCCGTACTCTGATCAGAGTCTTTACCCTGTTGAAGATGTAAGTAGCGGTTTTGTTGTTGTGAAAATAAACACTACAATGCAATCTGTTGTAGGCAGTTCTGTACTAAAGTTATTATGATTTTTGTTTATCATTGATAGTGAAAAGAACAAAGGAAAGAAATCAAAACCAGGTTCTGTAAAGAAATACAAGAATAATTTTATTTCAGAAATAATTTAGATAAAGTTTTGAATTTCACATGATTACTGTTACATGTTACAATAATATACCTTGTGATATATTGCAATTAAATGAAAGAAAATTTAAAACTCACATTAACATACACTTTGTAAACAAGCATACTATAAATTAGAAGATTATATCCAAGATAAGAATGCTTGGAAACATGCTGGTCCTGCTCCATAGGTCAATCTAGAGTCTAGACAAAATCAAACGGGTTGCTAATTTAATTGTAAATTTATATATATTTTTTTATTTAAATTGGTTTACATTCTGTAACTATGTATTTAACTCACACCCTGACTTATTACTTGTAATTTTTATTTTATTTTATTTAAATGAAACTTGCCATGTTTGTAAATATGTGAGCACCATGCATCTATCAGATAATTAATTTACATGCCATGGTTTCATTTTTAATTCTTTTACCTATTGTGGTATAGTAATTTTATTTTAGGTGCATCGTCTTCACATATTATTATTATATAATTAATGTATACAAAATATTGTAAAACATTTTATAAGAGTAATGGTGGAGTTTCTTGCCCATTCTTCACCATACGAAAACTACCTTTTGGAATGGGCGACTAGAATCAATTCTATTTGTTGTAATTTTTGATGTTCAAAAGTGCCTTTAATGTGCCTATTTGAAATAAATGCTTTGACTTTGACTTTACTTTAATTTTCAAATAACTATTTTTATTAATTTCAGAGCAACGGTGAGACACATCTCAGGAAGCGTTGGGATATGATAGAGAGTGCCCTTTCAAAGCCAATTCGCAACAGTGCAGACCTCGCCAATGCAATACTTAGTTATAATACAAAGTTCAAGAATACTTGGAAGTTTAGGGGATTGCATAAGCTTTTTAATGAGGTATGGTTTTTTGCTCTTTTTTACCAACCTGTATTGTCCCAGCAAAGGTCTGCCCCATCACTTTCCACACATGTTACATGTGGGTTACCTTCTCTGGCCAATCTCCTGTAATGTGAACTCTAAATTTCAGCAATGTAAACTCCATTTACCATTACATACTGTAAAAGTGACAGGGCATGCAATGTTCCTATATTCCATTGATTTAGGTACCTAAACTAACCGTGTCCTCGTAGAGGCGATCGGCAGCGGCGGCGACCTCTCGCGTCCGGCCCAGGTTTTAGCCATGGTCCGGAGCGAGAGGGAGTGCGAGGCAGTCACCTCCTTCTGCGAAGCAGTCATGCTAGCGAAGGAGGCGGCGGGATGGTTGAGGGAAAGAGCTTCACGTCCCAGCCACCGCAGAAGACGCTCCGGGCGTCGGGAGCCGCGTGACGACTCCCGGCCACCGTAAGCGCGGACTTGCGGATGTAGAGTAATGGGTAGCTCACCGTCCGATCAGGACCAAGCCCGTGCCGGACGGCGCGTGCGTATTCAAAGAGATGTCAGCATTAAGTGAACGGGCCCGTGAGGGCCGAAGCCTGCCGGGTCAGCGGGATTGTCCGAAAGGGTTACCGCTACCCCAGAACATAAAGGGCTACGGAAGGAACACAAGTGCGTTATAGTCACTAAGAGTCTGACACTCTCTTCCGCTCCACCCAGATCAGGAGGGGTCATCTAATGAATTCCCACCCTCAAAATAAAAGGTCTGAATTAGAGTATTTTTAAAAAAGTTAAAGAATTTAAAATTTTTATCGAAAAAAATTAAAGTAGTTTTAGTTGTATAATAGTTTAAAAAAGACTTTTTCTTTTAGTATTTGGAAGAAGAGGAATCACAATATTTTTTTGAGGTCACTCTGCCAGAGATGGCTAAACTTGCACTAGCCCTGCCTAAACTTGTACAGGCACCAATACCATTGTTGAGGTAAGTTATTTAATAAAACAATTTTGGATTATGGAAGATGATAAGAGGAAGAGAATATTTTTGGAGTTAGGTTGTAAGAATGAATGGTACCTTAAGATAATGATAGATAGTGTAAAAATTGACTGATATGTCATCAAAAAAGAAATAAAGAAATTATGTTTATTTGCTGTAAATACCCTATGCCTATCCTCCAATAAAGAATTTGTACTTTTTTTTTTCAGTGAGCAGATTTTGTTTTTTTAACAAAATCCTTTCTGACTCTTTCTAAAACTAATGTGCCATATAAATACTGTAACACAGACTGACACACACTGCACTGTGCAACCTCAAGCATATATTTTTTCTTATTTTGCAGGCAACACAAGAACCGTTCAGTATCTCTATCACAGCAACAGATAGCTAGTCTTCTCGCCAATGCCTTCTTCTGCACCTTTCCTAGGAGAAATTCTACAAAGAGAACCTCGGAATATGCTTCATATCCCTTCATTAATTTTAACACGTAAGCATTCTTTTATTTATAATTTTGCCCGTATTAGGCTACTCATGCAATTCAGTTTTATTTGTTGTACAACAAAGCCGACTTAAAGCAATTAATAGGGTAGTAATAAAAGCTCCGACAAAAAAAATAAGAATTATCCTTACTTAAAATATTAAATCTACTGCCTAAAATACTAACTTTCCGACTACTTTTGTCCGAATAAAAATGACGAAACGACCGAATGTAATACTGAAATCTTCGAAAAATAAACATGACTGTTTATTGCTATATATACTTTTCTACCAGCTTAAATTACGTTCTACTGAAAACTATGAGTCTCTAATCAATCACTCTAATTCTCATACGCTCGCTCTTGCATTCTATGTCGAGGTAGTCCCGCTTCTCGGGGCTCCTATTTCTATGTAAAGGGTTTTAAAGTAACCTAACCAAACCTAAGCTCGGGGTGGGCACCCCAAGCTCGTTCATAAATATGTTTTCGGAAACTTAGTATTTTTGTCGGAAGTTTAGTATTTTTGTTTGACCACAGATCGCCGGAAGTTAATTTGTTTTTCGGAAGCAATATTATTTTTCCAATTAATACATATATTCGGCTTTCATTCGGCTCGTGCTGACTGGTAAACTTCGGTCAGCATCTTCCTCTGCTGAGTCATGTTCGGTTTGGCAAAATTCGAACTAGGCAGAGTGGCTTTTTCTCAGCATATATTTATATACATGTTCGATTTTGCGGACCCGAACATGCACGTAGAACCCCTTACGTAAGTCAAGTATTGCTGTGTCGAAGAAACTATAATTAAAAGTTAATCTTTTTACAGATCTCGATTCTATGAAGCAACAGATTCAGATGCAAACTTGGAAAAAATCAAATGCATCTGCCATTACTTCAGGAGAGTTGTAACTAAAGGTGACATTCTTTTTCATATGGTATATTAATTCAATGCTAAATGAAGAGTTATGAGTTTATAACACTCGTGATTGTACTGTTGATGACTATGTTTTTGATTCCATAAAAAAAATAACTATTTTGACCACAACTGTCCGTCGCGTTGTTATACTGTATGTCATGTATAGTCTGTTCGAAAAGTATCTGATGAAAGGGTTACAAACCTTTTTCAGGTTAAATTGTTCAATTTAATCACATACTAAAGGAAATTTTTCACATTCATCAGTATTTAGAAGGTTTCAACTTTATATATATCACCAGTTTTACTAACAATTATTTTTTGAATAATATTCGTCATTCGTCGTAATAATAGTCAGTGTTTTAAAATTCTGAATTTCGGGTATAAGTATTCAAATAATAATCAAATCAAAGCACTCGATTTGAAAGTGGCATTGGCATCCACAGGTAATTTTTCTGATCCATTTGTATACATACACTTTTGTCATATCTTTTATTATATCTTTTTTTTTTGGAACAGCCTATAGTGTGTTATGTGTCGAATATGTCCGTACATGCTCTGTATCGTTGCAGTACAGTGCCGGTCGGTACCGTGACGTTCGCGCGGCGCTCGGTGCCGCCCCGCGGCTGTCCGTCGTGGCCGCGCAGCACGCGTCTGATTGGCTCGTTGCCGCTACACGTCGAGCCACACAACACTATTGAAGATGCTGATTCGTTGATACAAGTTGACTTTGCTAACAAGTAAGTGTCACCTAAAATTAGTCACTTTGTCACTTTATGCATGCATTTCGACTTTTGGGGTAAGGTACCCAAACAATTATTGGAATCAATGTGTCCGTCTAAAATAATCTAAAGCCTTATTAACACATTGAAGGACACTGAACGAAACACAATAGAAGTTTTAGTGTTGTTACGTCGAGGGCTGAGGGGCGTTAAGTATCCCGCAAAGTGCTATAAAGCGATTGCTTTGCATATTTTGTGCATGTACACTTATTGCAACAAAAAATTGTCACTCTTATTCTATGGTTATTGCCATACATTTCTGTTTAGAAGAAACGAAAAACGCCTCTAACGACTCCTGCCAAGTTACGTGCCGGCCACTGTACCTACGTAGATTTTCATGCCGATTGATCTGATTTCATACAAATAACGGTGATCAGCCTAAAGGAACTGCTGGGACTCGGGTCTCCTCTCGGTGAGAGGGAGTCGGCAGCCGTACGGTGATGATGAGAAAAGCCGTATTCCATTTTCCTCAAATTCCTTATCATAAGGCATGTTACTCCTTTACAGGTATTTAGGTGGTGGTGTACTGGGCCATGGATGTGTTCAAGAGGAGATCCGGTTCGTGATATGTCCCGAACTGATGATATCTATGCTGTTCACCGAAGTATTGAGGCCGAATGAAGCACTTATGATGATTGGTGAGTTATATTTTTATTTTTAAGGTGAATGGGTAGTTGAGACCGCGAAATTCAAATTTTCTTATGTTTTTTGCAATTTGCAGGTCAGTGTCAGGTTGTATCTTGATCAAAATATGATTCGCGACAATAGCAGGTACATATTTAGAGAAGTATAATCATTAGAATCAATAATACATCTTTGTAAGTTAGATTTCTACCACTAACACTTTTCCATAAGAGATTGGTGGTTGGTGGTAGAAATCTAACTTAGAAAGATATATTAATGATTCTAATGATTATAATTCCTTAAATATGTACCTGTTATTGTCGCGAATCATATTTTGATCAAGATACAATCTGACACTGACCTAAAAATTGCAAAAAACGTAAGAAAATTTGAATTTCGCGGTCTACTACTACCCATTCACCTTAATTGTTTCAGGTTTATCACACTCAACTAAACTAATAGAAAATATTTTGAATATGCTTTTGTTACGCTTTCACGCAGTCCGAAAATCTAAAATACCTTTTTTGAAATTTTGTTTCTGACTCGTTTTGTCAACTTTTCTTTATTTATAATTTTCCTTAATTCTCTATATTCGTATCATTACCAACCAGTCATCGAAACTTTCAAGTTTCGAATCACAAGCTTCCAATTTCAAATCCTACCCCCGCAGGTAGTGAACGCTACAGCAAGTACACGGGCTACGGGCACACATTCCAGTTCGCGGGCGACTGCCCCGACGGCACGCCGCGCGACTCGTGCGCGCGCCGGCGCTGCGCCGTGCTGGCCATCGACGCCGTGCCCTACGCCGCCGTCGCGCACGAGTTCCGGAGAGAGGCCATCACTCGGGAGCTCAATAAGGTATAGCTCTACTCTTTTGGCGCGTGGCCGAAATCGGAACTAACAGCGCCATCTTGTTTTTCGAATACTGCACAAAGGTTTACCAACAGCGCCCCCTGTCAACGTCATTTGTGCGCCGAACATCCTTGTTCTTCTTGCAGAATTGCATCCATGAGAAATGTTACTTGATTGGTCACTTTTGGTAGCTTCATTTTGAAAAATAAAAGTGTATTTTTAGATTTTCTGAAAATTCGAGTTAGCCAGCCTAGCAACCATCTGGCGATCTAGTCCAGCTACTGTTACGTTCGAAATTCACTGATGGGACGTGCCGTGGTTTACATCGGCCTGAAAAGGTCTACTACGTTCATAAATTCAACTTGAACCTTCCGAAGACGTAAAATGGTTATTATATTATGTTATTATCAAATTGGTAATAATTTCTTAAGATGAATGTCCAAAATCCACCAAATTCGATCCAACCAAAATCGTCATTTGTTCTAAAAAACATTGTATAATCATTATTTATTTTTGGATATTATGGTCGAACAACTGCTCCTCATCATCTCCTCATGTCCGACTGTCGATTTGCATCGTCGTAAAATCTCCAGTTTCCGAATTCAAAGAGTCTTATATGAATTTCCATCGGCCGACAACCTTCCTAACCTAATGCATTATCCCCAGGTATGGGTCGGCGTATCATTCGACACTGACCTACAATCGGACAGCCTGCAGTTCCCTGGAGTGGCTACCGGCAACTGGGGCTGCGGGGCCTTCGGAGGAACTCCTCACCTGAAGAGCTTGCTACAACTGATGGCATGCACGGAAGCACGACGACCCATGGCATACTTTACGTTTGGAGATATAAAACTGAGAGATGATATTGCGAATATGTACAACTTACTGGCTCGATATAATATTACTGTTGGTGAGTGTGAGGGAATATTTTTAATTACCTATTTTATTTTTAGACAGAATTGTGAGGAAAATTGAGAACGAGGCCTTTGCCCTGCAGTGGGACAATAATATAGTATGATTGTGTGTTTGATTGTTGTTGTTTGTGTGTTTGATTGTTGTTATTTGTTGATTGTGTGTTTGATTGTTGTTGTTTGTTGATTGTGTGTTTGATTTGTTGTTGTTTGTTGATTTTGTATTTGATTGTGGTTGTTTGTTGAATGTGTTTGATTGTTGTTGTTTGTTGATTGTGTGTTTGATTGTTGTTGTTTTTGATTGTGTGTTTGATTATTGTTGTTTGTTGATTGTGTCGTTGTTGATTGATTGTCGTTTTTTTGAGTGTTTTAAAACTATCTAAGGGCAATGACAATTGCTGTATATGGGTTAGTAAGAACTCTGTAATAGGGAACTAGAATGTATTATATTTTTTAAATTATCGTAAAAATAGGCAAGATAACCAGCTTAATTGTTACGTCATCAGCATCATCATCAGCATGTATGGGTATTAGCATCCGGTCCAAGTTGATAACTTCAATTATTACTGTTCAGTTTCACCAACTCGTCTGTCAAATATTCGAAGACATGTGACATCCACGAACCTCCACTGGGCCTGCGTGGTGGATTATAGATTTACGACCCACTTACTCTCACAGAGAAGAGGTCTGTGTCCCGTCAGTGAGAACTATAGGCCGGTTATGCATATTCAAACTGCTTACGCTAATCCGTCTGTGACCCTTTTAGTAGTAGCGTTTGTTTATTTTCTGGTTAGACGCTTTGTATTCGGACAGAAATGAACGTTATAGTATTAGTGCTTGACTAGACTGCAAACGCGGGCGCGGGGCGGGCGCGGCGCGGCGCACTCAAACAAGAACTTCATTTGAGTGGCCGCAGGGGGGCGCGGGCGCGGGGAGCGGCGCGGGCTGCTCGCGCGGGCAGCTCACGCCATAGCGAGGTCATACAAGTGGCCGCAGGGGGGCGCGGGCGGCCCGCGCGGGAACCGGGGTTCTCGAACTATGTAGTTCGAGCTTTTTCTAGTAAAAATAAGTCTTATTCATCCATATTATATTTTGACAAACACTGGACACGACAACACTCGGAACTCAGCCGCGCTCCACTGCGGACAGGCAGACCGCGCGCGTCCCGCACCCGCGCCACTCCGCGCTGGCAGTCTGGCCAAGCACTTAGAAATACTGACACTAGCTTGACTATAGACGTCATAATGTCCATATTACAAACTAGCAAAGGAACAATCGGAATTGGCTCATATCCTTATGTACCGACACGTGACGTCAGGTCATAGGATGTTCACAAATCAAATCAAATCGTTTATTTGCATAAAATGTGGTAGGTACAAAATATGATATGTAAAATTGTAGTGCAAAGACAGATTCCGCCGTGTAATGATCGCAGCACAGCATGATATGATAGTTTTATATGACTTTATTATTTCTAGGTCAACTATACAAGTATATAGTTCGGTTCTCTCAAGAGAAAGACGTAGTATACAAGGGACTACATCCGTATCTGGAGCAAGTGCTGATTGGAGGGAAGGAACCTTCGCCTAATCCTAGCGATGACGCTATGGAAACTGTAAGTACTACATAAACATTGTGTATGAAAGTCCAGCACCCTAATTGCGTATCACACTATTACACTCAATTTGAATCATTTTGAAGCGTATTGCTTAACTATTGCTCCGTATGTTCGAAAAATGTGTCTGTTCTACAACGTAAATATCACAATGAATGTTGTTGAACTTTCAAAATTAAATCCATTGCTACTGATAGTGAGTTACGCAATTACCCTGCTGTTTCACCAGCTAGCCCTGAGGTATAGAATAACATAGCATCACGCCTGTATACCCCAAAGGGTTATGCAGAGATGTACAATGCGCGCCACGAAAGATGAGACTTGACCCCGCCTCCCCCGCTCTTTCCGCCGCCCCTATGACGTCCGGTCCCGTCCCGCACTCAGACCTCATACCGCTAAAGATACCTAAAATCGTGTATTGCGCATGTCAAACCACGTGGTGTGTCAAGTCTCATCTTTCGTGGCACGCATTGTACACCTACATTTCGCCAGTGATGTATAATATAGGGCGAGCCTATCTCTACCAACTGGGCACAAATCTAGATTCTGGGCTGCTACTCAGAAATTCCTGATGGAAAAACCCAATAACACTACCCAATTTGGGAACCCAGGACCTCTCACCACTAAGCAGTAGCGCTTGTGACCACTGAACTAACGAGGCAGGTATAGAATAAGCCCATATAACTTGTTTTGCAGATTATATATTTAAAAAAAAAACAGTGGCACTCCGGGAGTGCCGACAGAAGTAAAAACTTGAACAATTACTTGTGTATTTTGTGAATCGTCTTATAAACAAAACACGCGCGGTACCGGCTACGGCCATCCGTCTTACGAGTTTTAGATCAGGTCACGTGTCCTGACGCGAGTTTAACATTTTTTACCCATTACAAAAAAAGTGTACAGCGCCGCTAAAGAAGTTTTTACTTTAAAAATCTACTTGACTTTTTAATTTTTCCAGTGGATAGTTCCTACATAGTAGATGCTAGCTGAACATGTCTCTTGAATGTTAAATTTCTAACGAAGAAGTACTTTTCTATCCATGGGTGTCGACTTATTATAGTTCACAGAAATTTTGGCAGCATTCGACGATTCACCATAAAGCATAATACCATCGGGTTTTTCCAATAATAATCTTAATAATTACAGAAAGATGTGTGCTTGAACAAAAACATAGCTTTTAGTTGTTCTGTCCTTAAGTTGATTCAATTACGATTCGATCGACTTTATTCGGTTTGCCAACGCAGAACCACCCCCCTAAATCATAGATATCAGTATTTAAATCTATCCATAATCATTTTCAGAGTATAACAGAAAACGTACCGGCGTCAATATCAGCAATTGAAAGCGAGCTCTCAAGTAAATCGCCTGACTTGTTCTCTCAAGATGACATGGATCAGAGCTTGCTTGAGGTCACCATGCAATCGGAGAAGTCAGTCCAACAGGCCCACACACCATCCAACCAGCCAACGAGACAGCAGCCTTTAGATACCAACAAAATAGAAGAAAAGACACCATCAAATGCCCGCATGTCTTTGTTCGATGCCATGACGAAAATGGAAGGTGGTGAACTAAAAAATCCAACAGCATCAAGTACATTGGCCGGTAACCAAAGAAGAAACTCTTTACTAAATGATAGCAGCCCGTCGATGGAACACGATAATGAGCCCGCGTCGAAACACAGCAAGAGTATCAGCAGAAAAATTACGGATTATTTCAGTAAGAAACCCATTTGATTTTAACTGTGCCCTGGCTATCTGGGTGTGTGTATGATTTTTAAGGGGACTACATGACCTAAAGCGCGGTCACTGTCGGACTGCATAGAAAAGAAAGAGAAGCGCGATGACATAACGCTGGTAATTTATTGCAAAATATGAAGAAATTATCTATTTACAAAAAATCTATTGTTTGGACTAAAAAATTAAAACACTAGTGCTTTACTATGTTGCTTGTAGAATAATCTGACAAAAAATCAGAATGATTGTATGTATACAATGTATGGTTTTTATTGTAAAAGAAAGTTTTTAAGGCCCTCTTGTAGTGCGGTGTGTAGGTATGATAACGTTTCCCCACTCGCCGAATAATACGTATCGGGGCATCTCTCTCTCGCAGGCACTGGCTAGCAGGCGTGAGCGCTTGAACTGCTCAATATCGTCTGATTTTTGTTCTTACGAAAATAAATAACCACTTATAATAAAAATCTTCCTTACCCAGCGCTAGAAAATATTAAAACCTATTTTTTGATATATTACTTAGATGGTTTCGTAATATAATTTTTTGCTAAGAGGTACGTTCGAAATATGTATCGGTTTAGTATCATCTTTGCGATTTTTTTTTATCGAGTCAATTATTAGTAATTACGTTTCCGTCTTTAGTCAGCGCTTGACCATATGTTCAATTTTGTTAAAATGATTTTTGTTTTACGCAATATTTACATTAATTAGATATAAATAGCTCCAAAAAACTTAAAATGCAACAACCTCGCCTTAAAGGTATCTTCATGATTTTTTTCTATCGTATCAAATTAGTTGTATTATGTTTTCAACACACTATCTAACTAGCATATTTCCTGAAGAATAACATATATTTTTCTGATTTTGTTTACTGTAGTCGATCATATACTTTAAGGCATTATAAAACTTGCGTTTTTTGCGTTTAGGTCCTGTAGTCCCCTTAATGAAATTGTTTTACTTTTATATTTTTGGGGATTATTATTATGTTGTCTATGAAAACCGACGCAACCGTTCAAGGGTATGTCAATCCACGCTTTATAGCTCTGTAACATGTTCTCGCCAACAAAACTTCTAAAATGTGAAATACAAGTGAATTCTATGGCAAAAAAACGAGGGCAAAGACAGGGTTGTTACTTGCACCCTTTAAATAATTTAAATCAGTACTACTACTAGTTTAGTGTAACCGACTGGCGTACGCACCTCGACGCGTGCGCGTATTACGTACTAAATAATAAAATAAAATAAACCTTTATTGCTGGTTCTACAATGTTTTTAAAATATATATTTTTTTAATATTATAAGTATGTATTTAAAATTATTTTCAAAAACTATCGGGGTTCGGTGCACTCTTTGTCAACTGCTTGTCTCTCGACAAAGGCCTCCTCTAGAGATTTCCATCTCTCTACTATACCATCACCACTTATTTAAATGCAGCCCATTCACAGTTATTTTAACTCTGATTTTGCATCAGTGGCAAAATCACTGTGGTCATTATGCTCCTTGTAATAAAGTTGCTACTACTGTCAAGTCTGTAAAAATCATTATGAACTTTATTCTCGTTATAATAAGGTTGCTTTTGGATTGCTGCAGTCAGAGTTAAAATAAGTGTGAAATGACTGTAAGTGGTAATGAGTAGTTATTATTGTTGGTTATTTCACAACACTACTGTCAACGTAGTGCCTTTTGTCTTACCCCCTTACTAATAAACGTATGAATACACACACACACACACACACACACACACACACACACACACACACACACACACACACACACACACACACACACTACAGATGAATGTCAGTTACCAGTTACCAGTGGCGAAGGTTCCATACAATTCGATTTCTACCGGCTTCCCTTTAAAAAATGGCACATGCAGTGTTCTATAGACAAATAATATAATCATGTTAAAGATATCTTCTCTGGGTTACCTCTTACAAAAAATGACCCTTCGCTACTGATGGTCACACACCGATTTCTATCTTTCAGTCATCAGTAATTTGACTTTCGAAAGAAGACAAAGCGTTTTGTAACTATACAACGTTTATTAGTAATATAAGGGGGTTAGACTAATAACCTGCACCATGGTGTTACTTTTATAGGTTACCAACATGTCTGTTATTTTTATAAGTATTTTTATAATTAGTTGTGTTTTTACTTACCCCAGAACCGTGGTATCCGTGATTCTTGCTAGTTTCTAGCCATGCTAAATGTATTTTGAGACTTATGAAATGTGTAGCTTCTAAACATTGTACCTGATTCAATCTTTGTACACTTAGGACCACAATATTTATTATAAATAAAACACATACCGTAATATAATTAAAATTATTTATTATCCTTCATCATATTTCTAGCATACTAAACGTAATAAGTGTATAATAATAAATAATTGAATAGTAATTTAGTTTTAAAATATTTCAGCAATATACATATTAATAACTCGATAATAGGTTTAAAAGTTCAATAACTAAATTATACATGCAAAGTAGGCGAATTATTATTGTATTAGTTTCATAATAACGTGTATCTATGAACATATTCCACAATTTGCTAATAATCTGTCAGTATACTCTACACTAATAATAAAATTCATAAATATAAAAATTAAAATGAACGATTAACTAGCGACGTTTCAAAAGTGATCATAACACTCTTTATTTATTTATTTTTTTTACAAATCTTTGGCGAACTATAACAATATATGAGAATAAACATTTCAATGGCTAGCTATCAATGCACTGGAGTTGATACTCTGTTCACAGTGTTGGGAACATAAAGTACATCACTATGCTAACGTGATAAGGTGCAGTCCGCCCAGTCTCACGCACCGAATAACAACTCCAATCTTATAATTGAATATCTATAAAAGTTAAATAGTTGGCGACTTTAACAAGTCTCTTAAAAACTTTCTTTTAAAGATTGAATGTATTTGAGTATGTGTTCGACTGGGCTGACTGGTCAATTCAATGATCGTTTAAACAACAATCATCAAACAATATTTGTCTAACGTATTAACTAAATAGTTATAATACAACAAGTTGGGGCTGAGTCTTAGCGATGAAACAAATGACTGCCGCGAGACAGTCTCTGTACAAAGCTATATATCGCGAACATCCGGAGTTGTTGGTAATTAGCCTATCTATCGATAGATAGCCTGAAACTTTATCGATGTCGATAGATGCGATGACATCGGACAAATATGTCCAAGGCTTATTTTTCTTTATGTTACTGCGGAGTCGGTATTATTAATTTGATGAATTATTTTTGCGCTATATCAGAGGGATGGACGTATACCATATCGATATCGCCTTCTCTTTCATAGAACCAACGTCAAGTGTTTAGTTTTTATCTTTAACTGAGAGCCATTTATTTTCAGCTCATCTATCGACGCCCAAAAATAATTGTCTTAATACTAAAATAATTAATTCGAGTTAGTAATTAAAATGATATAACATATATGGCATCTTATTGTACAAGTTTGGTAACGCGATACGACTGTGGACAGCAACATAAGCCGAGTCTAGTGTCGTATAGAGTACATAGTGTAGGTTGAATGGACGATCATTACAAGCGTATATCACAGGCACCGGTTGGTGTCCTTTCGTAAGCTATATATATATGTAAACAGTTGTGCGGACTGCGGTAACCATGCTCAGGATTATTCGGGGAAATATAAACACGAATTCCGAAGGCATTTTCATATATTTAGGGTTGAATGGCTGAAACAACTACCTTAATGTTATACGTAAGTTTAAGATGGTCTTTTATTTACAAAGTAGGTATTACGTAATATATTTAATTTAAACGTTATATAATTTATTTTCTTCACATACTATTTTACAGTTTAATTTTATGAATGTACAATTGTTGGATGGCATCGACTTTGAATCGATGATGAATTAGTAATAAGATCAACCTTTCATAGAACCTTAACCATAGAGTACATGTGTGTCAGGTCCCGAACAATCCTGAACACAAGCCGTCCCTGTTAACTCTTAAACTATTCCAATATAAGTTATCCAGAACAATGTGGGGGACATAGTTTACGAGTATTTATTTGGTTCACCATTTTTTTTATACATTTTGGGTTTGATCAGGCGACTGGAACTCGTGGAAAATATTCGAGATTGTTTTCTTCTATACAATCAGAATTTGGCTAAAAGCTATCTTAAACTCGAATTGTACGCAGGCTGTACTTTATCTATAGTTAAATGGTTGCTCAGTCCAGTCGCCTGTGACCCGTACACTTTATCAAGTATGCCGTGTAACCATTCTAAAAAACGGTTAATGATTATGATTTCCTCTTAGCATTAAAACAGCGACACCCTGTCACCCGCCCGGGCGGTCCCGGGGCAAAAGGCTAGTAAGCTCCTAAAGATATGACGTCATATGTATGTACAATCTATACTGTGGAACTAAGATGCACACGCAGCTCCACCGCGAGCCGCCGAGCTACTGGCGACACTGACGTCCATAAGCGTATACGTTACGTTAGGTAGTGTTAGATGGCAGGTCATTTCTAATATTTTGTCTACACTACGATTAATCCCAGTCCTTAATATTCATTATTTTGAACTTGGCCTGTGTGCTGCTAGCACTGACATTGTACAGACGCCAGCACATCAAGCTACTACAACAATCTGTCAAATTTCTTTAATAGATTTTTAACTTTATCGCTAAAGCATAAGGTTCAAAGTTGTTTGGGAAAATTTGACAGTTTCGGGTAGCTTGATGTGCTGGCGTCTGTACCACAAGCAGGCTCCGGGGCTCGAGGTGGACCTTAATAATTGAGAACCAAACCTGAGACGTCTGTCCAGAGTCGATATCTAACTACTAAATATATCCAGTAGGGTAGTTGAACCGAAACTAGGGAATTGAATCGAATCGGTTTCAGTATACATAGAGATGAGATCTTTTTCATAACGGACGGCGCGATATTGTGGCGCGCTGACTGTACCCCGCTCGTGCGCAGCGTACAATCAACACACGACTTACAATCTTTAGCAGAACTATGAGAGTAATATCTTCTCTACCTAAATCATACTCCTTTAACCTGCTCTAAGGTAACTTTAAACCTCTAACTTAACCAAACGGTTATACCATTCATAACTCGTCTCTACCGATCTATAGCGATAAAATTATCTCAATAATTAATCTTAACTAATCTAAAGGTAATGGATGCTGACGTAATTTAACAGTATTCTGGATAACTTATCAAAATTAAATTAGTAGTATATTTTCATCTCATATAACAGTAGGTTTATGTGAAAATATGTCGATCTAATGAAGTTAAGTAAGTTAGGAAAGTTAGACATACTTGATAAGATAATTAGTAATTGCTCTATGATTATAAACTGGCTCTATGACACATGAGGAACGCAAACAGTAACGGATAGACGTTCTAAGTACACAAATGAGACAGTACCATGTCGTAGTAATATAATAAACGTAAGTACGAACGTGTGCTTGAAGCTAAACTATGCTAAGCGATAGAAAAAATAAATAACAGAAAGGAGATATGACTAGCTCGTTTTGTTTCATTACTAGAACCTACTATTCATAATAAGCACTATGCGCCTCTCTCCATATTTTTATTATATAAATAGATATAATATGATTAATAATTCCCAATTCTAAGTTTTGTTTTTTTTTCTGATTAAAATATTGGCATTCATCTTATGTACTAACTAGCGTCGATCGGTGTAGAGCGGGCGTGTTGTATACCGCGCGATGACGTCACGCCGCGCCCGCACCGCCGACGATCTAACTAACTATACCGCTTACTAACGACCCGCCTTCGATTCGCATACCGCATACCAACGATTCAGACGTTCTTGAGTGCGTCGTTGATGTTCACGTCTACGCGAGCGCTACGTCGTTTTTGAGTATGCGAACGATATAAATATTTTATAAAATGTCAGGAGTTAAATAGTTTTTATAGAAATTCGATTTCGTAATACTAACAATGTTGTTGTTGATGTGTCGCGGGTGCCGCGGTGCCGTGTCCAGCCGGCGTGTTCGGTACAACACACGTACAGAGCGCACCGCGGCGGCGCGAGTGACGCGTGACAAGTGAGTGAGGATACTTCAGTAACGCAAGTGGCACTAACTGGTGAAGGATGCTCGGCTGTCGGAGGATCCAAGCGAAGCGCGTTCGTTGAGTCGCGAATGGAGAGCGTGAGATGAGGATGAATTCGGTTACGCTACGATAGACGACAGAGTATAAAAAGTAGCGACAGACTAGTGGACCCGAGAGCGATGCGGGCACTGAGCGCGTGCAGACTCTACGGCAGACAGTCGGCAATGTCTGCCTACATGACAAATTATTTAGATACATTTAAATAATTGCAAAGCATACCCTGTATCCTAGAATCACTTTTATGGGCGATTGTTTTATACATTCTGAGAGGACTCATTAATCTATTACAAATGTTTGCGTTTCCGCTATATATTTTTAGGGAATTTAATTTTAATCAGTATAAAGATATAAGTACACAATATTATTAATCGTCCCGGACGGTGCCCGGGCTCATTACGCCTACATTACCCACGAGGTGATATTATCGATAATCGATATACTAAGTATACGTGTTCCGGTTTGGCATCCATTTGTGTAACCTGTAACCTAACGCGGTCGCGGCGCGGCGCCGCCGCCGTCGGCGGAGCACTCAACATACTTGCGACCCGAGCGCGACCGTGGCGACTGGGCGACCCGGCGACCAGGCGACCCGGCGACCAGGCGACCCGGCGACCAGGCGACCCGGCGACCCGGCGACCAGGCGGGCCAGCGGCGACCACGCACTCCCTAACCAGACAAGACGCGCGCGTCGTGCGGTCGGCTCGCAGTCGGTTTACGAAACGAGACCACGTCGACGAATAATCTACAACGGTAACATAAGGAACATTCATAAAATAAATACTTAACGCTTCAAATTAAAACGACGCTAAAACAATTTCAAAAAGCGTAACAACGTATTGCACAATGGTGAGATAAGACTTTCAGAGAAAAGAACTAGACACACTTAAAACGATTTTCTTATTTTTTTTTTAAGAATATCTTTTAAACACACTGCTTATTTGTAAATCATAATCGCCTAAAACTAGAATACTATATCAATATAATATAATTATTTGTGTAAATATAAAATTCTATGTCTTGTGGTGAGTGTAATATTTGACTAGAGGCGGGCGGCGTGGCGGAGGGGGCCGGCCGCGGGGCGTGCGGGTCGCGGGGGTGGGCCCCGGCCGCGGGCTGCGGGCCGCGGGGGCGGGCCCCGGCCGCGGGCCGCGGGTGCGGGCCCCAGCCGCGGGCCGCGGGCCCCGCACCTCCGCGCCGCGCCGCACTGCGGGCGCACACTGTGCGACTCGCCCGCGCGCACACAATATATCTAAGGTATCTCCGTATTATTTAATATTTATATTGGTACTTTTCTTGATTATGAATCTATTTTCTCATTAGAAATTACACTAGTTTTTTTTTTGTATTCTGGTAGTTCGCGCACCACTCACTGTTGGCTCCCCGGACGCATTTCGTCACAGTTATTGTATTTAACACCTTAACACGATTTTTTTACATGTTTATATACTATTCACACTCACAGCACGAACGAAAGAGGGGAAGCGCGCTCCTTGTGAATTGACATCGCGACATCGCGAGTTCGTCGCCCGCGCGTCACGCGGCCTCACTGGCGGGGATTGTCTAATTTACTATCTACATATCTTAATAATTTAATAACATCTTGGTTCGGTTGCTTTTACAAAGATTTTGTAAACGCAATCAAATGATTTCATGTTGTGTAGAGACATTTCCCGAAATTTCCTCGTGGTATGTACAAAAATAAATTGTGATTTTCTATACAGCAAACTTCTGAAAGTGCCTCTATCATGATCATTTTGCCTGAACTGTGATACCAAAATTCCTTGCCACAAACTTGCTTAATTGTTTTAGTAGTGAGGCTAGGAAATTAAAGTCCTCTTTATATTGAAAGCTGTACATTGCCAGCCAGCAGGCTGGAATGTAAAGAAGTGTAGGAACAGTCTAGAGCAACATGAGCAGGCGCCAGAGGGCCGCGCGCGCGGGCGGCGCGGGAGCGGTACACACACATGCAATACAGAGACGAACGGCCTGTACAGTCCATTATGTTGATATTATATTTTTTATATCACAGCCCATTTTGGAATTTACAACACATAATAACACGATCTTTCGAAACGAAGGCCTAAGTATTCGGTCTTGAAGTGCACTTTGATTTGTACACAGCGTTAAATACAAACATTTAATTTTGTAACAACATCGTTCACTAACATGTAGGTTTGTGAGGTGCTGGCCGTACCATGGACAGACAGACGCGTCAATAACAACGTGATACTGAATATATGACGTGGTCTTACAACAAGTTCTATTTTACAAGTCGCCGTTTGAATAGACAGTGTACATAGTTGTCTTCTGGGTAACATTTTAAGTTCGTGTAGGATGTGCTCTTTCTATATTACAATTTGTGTTTGCCCTCGAATAGCGTCGTAAGAGAATGTCGTGTGGTACGAGCCAGCGACATAGCTTACACACACATATACACACGCTCGTTAAAATTTAACAAAATATAGGACATTATAAATACTCCAATAGTGATCTATGCGAGCACTTATATTAGTGTGATCAGTTCGGCGGTGGGAGACAACAGTGTCCGCGCGGCGCCGCGGCGGCGTGTGACCCCGCGTCCTAACCGAGGCCATCGGTCGTGCGAACACGCGATCTTCGCGTTCATCTGTCACTCATTGGTTCGGAAAACAGAAGGCACCCTCTGTTGGCGCGACCACGCGTCCGGCGAACAAAATGAACGCGACGTTCGCGTGTTCGTGCAGCGATCGCTTAGGGTAGCCCGCGGGCCGAGCGCGCGGGGCGGCGGCGCGACCGCAGCCCCGCGCCGCGCCGGCACACGCTTACATCGCCCGCGGCGCTGCAATATACAATCATTAAAATACACTTCTTTTTTCTTACATTTTCAACTTACTTAATAAATTCAGTTTGGCTTAGTTCAAGCAAATAACTAGTATAATAAATTTATGTTAAAAGTTCAGTTAAACTTTAAGACTTAGGAATAGAATTTTTAGTATGATTACAAAATGACAAAATTTTTATAACGTGTCATCTTTTATAATAATAATAATTTAATCAAAGTTAATAAATTGTATATATAATAATATAATAGAGTAATTTAATGATTAATCGATAATGATAAGAATGAAGCATTCCTACGCGCTGATTTAATAAATTACTTTTAACTAATTTAGTATACTCGCCGATGGCTTGCATAATTTATTTAGTAAGTATGTAGGTAATGATATTTGCTATACAATAAATGTGTAGTAAATTCCATAGAATTGTTGATAATACGCGAACAGGCGCGCCTCGGGCGTGCCGTGCGCTCCGGCCGCCACCTGCAATAATACAAGTTCTGTTGTCAACACGTCATGACACTACAATGGGGGTTTTCGTGAAAATTTACGACACCAGTTGGCACCACTGACAAGAGGTCTTCCAATATAAAATATGTATATGATGACGTTCATCATTCGATTCATTCATTCGTTCATCATTCAGTCATGACTAAAGAAAATATAGGCTCTTTGACAGATGCCTGGACCTGACGTGTCAGTGGTGCCACCTAGCGAACGTCATTTCAGAAAACCCTCATTGAATAAACTATCATCAACAAACATTTTTTCAAAGGCTCATTTTTTCAAACTTCATACCATGGGCACGTGATGAGCGCGCAGGGACGGCGTCTTGGGTTAGTAAGGCCGGTTCGCATCCTTGGGCCTCTTCAGCTGGACCTTAAGCCGCTTCATGCCGATCTGGAAGCCGTTCATCGCCTGGATCGCCGCCTGCGCCGACGTCGGATTGTCGAACGATACGAAGCCTGGAACAAAAAAAAGAAGTTAGTTATAGATTCAAATCAGGCTAAAAAGCTGTTCAGCATCCTGCAGTTACTCCTATGAAAGCTGATCTAGTCAGTCTACCAGCAATTCCAGGTGTTAAAATTGATTTAAATACTACCGAGAGCCCTACTTTTGAAACAATCTTTATTCAAACTACAGAAATACAGACAAACGCATTAAGGCCAAAAGTCCAACTAACCGAAACATTTGCTCTGGTTGGTGGCACGGTCGATAAATACTTTGCTGCTGATGACGTTGCCAAAGGGCAGAAACATCTGCATCAACTCAGCGTCTCCGAACTCCTGGGGCAGGTGGTAGATGAACAGGTTACAGCCCTCGGGGCCCGAGATAGAGCAGCCTGGGAACATAAGAAAATCTTTAAAGAACTCACAAATCTGTCCTTAACACCAGTACGGAAAGGCTATGGTAAAGGGAGGAAGAGGAGGATATAGTATTAGAATTTATTTGAGTTGTTAGACAATATGTGTGTATGAAAGAAATGATTGATGAGATAGATTTAGCAGTCGACGAAAATGACACTCTTTTAGTTTTGCATTATAAAAATAGACAAGTTACAATTGTTAAGGCTGAAGTCAAAGAATAAATGGTTAAAATTAATGCATTACGTGTAATAAAGTTGACACTTATAGACATAGAATAGCAACACAACATACACAAAGATGCACATGACAGGCAGTGTACAGCGACAGACGAGTGGTACATACAGCAGAAGCGAGTGAAGAGTTAGCAGTGAAGGAGGCTGAACGTTAGCCGTCTGTGTGTCACTGTATACTTGAAAGAACACCGACTATCACAGTAATACATAGAGTATGGACAACAAACATTATCATTGCTATCTAGCCAAAAGATGATACGAACCGATCTATAACGTATTTGATTATTGATTCAGATATTTGTTTGAGCAGGTTTTGTATCTCAATGAAAAGGTTCAGTATTTGAAAAAGAAAAGGTTTTGGCTGAATAACAAATGGTAATAAAATCAATGAAACTGAAGTGAAACGTTTTTCACAAATGCTAGGTTTGTAGCCAAGTTTTATTGATTTTGATGGACTCTGAAAACACAAAGAGTAATGGCAGTGGGTGAAATTGTCTGCTGAAGGACTGGGTTAGTTCGATGGCGTCTTCCTCGGAGCTCCACTTACCTTCTCTTTGCGCAGGCGCAATAGTCGACATCGGCGGCGGGATGGGCTGCGGAAACTGCCCATAAACCGCTGGGTAAGCTGTAGAACATTAATTTGCACATTTTCACAATGAACACCTATAGTTGCGTACATATACATGCATGTTACAACATTATTATAACAATTATCAAGCTAAAACCATATCCATTGATAATAAATTAAGTATGTTTTTCTTTGCCAATTCGTTGTGTCGTAATTTTTTTAAAATAATTATTTAATTTTGAGGGTGGTTCCATTAAAATTATATTTAGACAGATAACATTGAACACAAACTACTTGAGTACTAAATTCTCCATAATATCAGGTAGCGTGATTTGCACAGCGTACCCCACAGGGGTATATACACAACGATATAATATAATTTACTAGCAATTGATCGATCAGCTGGAATTACTTTGTTCGTCTAAAATAGCTATGACAGTGAAAAAACATTAGTTCCTAGCAGATCTATCAATCGGTAGGTTTAATATAAACAATTAACAAAACATTCGTTCTTCTTGCACATTGACATTGTAACAATATACCATCCATTCAAAATACTTAGACTTACAATTATTACTCAATACTCATTCTATACATAATTTGTGAATTTTGCTCTATTGTTGCTAAAAGAATAAAATTATAAAGAATATTTTAAACAAGGATAGCTTTTAAAATAATATCCTCGTAACTTATTTAAAACCGTTTTGAATCATAATTGCTTCTTTTAGCAACAAACTAACATTAAAGTAGACTTGACCAATAGTTACGAATTATGTTTAAAATAATATAAAACTGGTTCTTGTAAAATAATTCCGCAAAAGGGACTCAAAAGGGACTAAGGGATTAAGACCCATTTTCAGGTCTTGCAGTACCGAAACTTTCTAGTCATGTTTCATACTACTATGTATTTAACATTTTAATGAAAACTTATCCAACCAATGTACTTGTTCAGATTGCCTATTGGTCAAGCTTGAAGCGTGTAACTGAAGCGGTGTGGATGAATGATAAGGGGTAGTGCCACTCACCGACTCCGGGGAAAGGCTGCATGCCCGGGTAGGCCGCGTGCTGCAAAGCCGCAGCGTCGCCGTTCGGCAGCCCTTGCGCTGTTACTGACACCGCTGAAAAATACAATAAAAGCATGTTCAATATCGATGTCACGTAAAAGTATAGTCACTGTCACAGGCTACATAAATATAGTTCTACAGCACAATGCCAAAAATGGAACCCTTATAATTTCGTCCTGCCCGTATGTATTCTTTTTGCGAAAAAAAGTGAAAATGTTTATGATCTCTCAAAAGCATTTGATTGCACGAATCATTAGGTATTACTATTTAATCTTGTTTATAAGTGCCGCGAATAATTCAGGTCACAATTTGATAACATCCTACTAAAATGCTACGTTATACTAAACTCTAAAAACAACCCTAAGCGTGTGGTGGAACCATTAAATGCAAAGGTACGACCATGGATTCCACTGGGTTCAATATTAGGACCCAGACTTTTTAGCTACATTTTCGCTAGAATCAGAAAAAGATTGTAAGTTTCGAACACATACGTCCAGAAAAGGTCTGGTGTATGCCGTTGGTGTAGACGGCGTCTTGCGGCGGGGGCTGTCCGTTGGCGGTCTGCGCGGCCATATTGAAGCCCGGCATGGTGGGCGAAGGCAGGGACGGCAGCGCGCCGTTCAGCGGCTGCCCGCCGCCTGTGCCTATCGCCAGACCAGAGAAGTTGTCTGGAAAGGAACAGGTAGAACTTGTTAGTACTTTTATAAGTATTACGAAAAGGTATTTTGAATACAATGCTAACAATTCCTCTTTATTTGGACCATTTTGAAAAAAAAAACATAAAATTACGCCTGTTTTGCCAGAAGGGTTAGGCACAGGTGTACCTATAAGTACACCCACATTTCGCCAGTTTATGTTTAGTTATGTTTGGCGCGAGCCTATTGCGATCAATTGGGTACGAATTCAGACTCCGGGGTACTACTGAGAAACTGATGAAAAAACCCATTAGCACCTGGACATTGAACCCAGACAATCAACATCAAACTTGTGTTTGATAAAGGTGATCATAGGTGACTGTAATGTGAATTTAAATAGGCGATAACTTGTCAAACGAAAATATGTATTGAACTGTATGATATGATTAGGAACGTAGATATAATAAAAGGTATAGTGACCTGAGGAGGGTGGTAACGCAGTGTTAGTCATGCCGTTGAGTGCGTGCGAGGCGAGTGCCGTCATCGGACTGATGTAGCCCTGGGCTGTCGCAGCCACCATCAGCGCGGCTTGTTGCTGCAAGAGTAAAATAACATAAATTATCAATTTATCCGAAGAAATGATATAATCAACAGAATGAATCGTAGCTACGACAAGTCATGTTTCGTAGCGGGTGCTACGAGTGTTAAACACAATCGATATAATTGTAAATATCCATGGAGTAGTCGGTAACATAAAATTTAGAAGTATTTAACATTTGTGACAAGGTGTTTCTACCTTCACCTTAGTCTGATTAATGAGATCGTGACCTATTTTAACACATTTGAATCGTAATTTGTATCACTCAATCAATCGATCAATTTCTTTCTTGCTCTACAAGGCTATTGAGATTAAACAGGATCAAGTTAATGCGAGCTTTGTAATACGTACCGTACGTAGCGCATAGCTCCGTAGCACATTGTCTACGAAGCGTAGTACTACTTGCTACGCCAAGCGATTAATTGTTCTATTCCATACATGATCGTGAATATTATGTAATTGTGTGCTAAGTTGAACATATGTTACGTAATTATGTTCTTCAATAATGAAGGCTCTTCTTCAGTTCAGTTCTTAATCACGTATAATGGCCCTGCACTGTAAGACTCATACCATATCATGATAATATAATGTTTAGTCTTTAAAAGAGATTACTGGGTTTATATCGGTATCACTTCTTTCCAAAAAAATGGCGTGTCTTGAAAAGTGTGCCACTAGTCGATATTTTTTTCATACAAATTCCGGGAGAGTATTACTCCACTGTTTGAAATTGTGCATCCAAAGTTAAACATGATATCGTTTTGTCTTATTATTAATGTTGTCTTTACGGAAACAGAATAGGAAAATAAAATGCCATTAAAAAGTTATGAGCCAACAAAGATTCGTTTTTCTTACTATTTTTAACGTAACTTTGGGTGTGAATAAGTAATAAAAGATCTGTAAAATCTTCAAAACAAAGTCCGTACCGACAAGGCTTAGTTGTCGAAGAGTTCAATAAACTTTATTTGTTATTGATTTATGCAGTGGTTTTTTTCATAAAACTTGATTTTCCCAAGCACTTCGAATTTTTTTACGCGCCTATCAGTTTGTAAAGGTGTTTCTGTGCGTGAGAATTAGACGTTGTTCGTGTACACTACCGTCTATCTGCTCATCACTGATACTAGCTCTGTCAGACACGAAGCCAGGTGAGACAGCGTGCTTTTTGGCCATGACCACCAGTGAGTTCGAGCTCGCGATTAGTTTACTCTTAAAAGATCTACTTACAGAAATAAACATCATTTCACGGGTATTTAAAATGATGTTAGCGATATGCATTTGTTTGGCTGCAACTATAACGAACTGCAAGGCTACGACTTTGAGACAAAAAAAAACGGCTATTTTGAAAACGACACCAAATTGGCTCTTACGCATTCCAGTGAGGTGTCACTACTGAAAAAAAAAAGCAAAATGATAAATAACATTCTTATCGATAAAATCTGTTTAGGAAACCAAATTTTCGTCCTAAAACTTTTCGAGGAGAATGTAAAAGTTTTTCACCCATTTACAACATATTAAAGCTATCTCTGAAAGGGTCTAGACACATAACGTGTAGTATTTATGAAGTAAGTTGTAAAAAGTTTGTAACCACTGAGGTTGCAATATTGCAGGCGTACAGCCTGCTATCTAGATCTGCCTATCATTTTTCATCAAGCCAAATGTGCAGGTATTAAAACTTTTGTTTATGAGCCTGAGCTGTGGTGAAATTGTTTTTGAATATCTCTTTAACAATGCATATTATAATACGGTAACAAAGTTAGTGCATTTACACTAACATTCGATAATTCAAATTTTATAAGTCACAGATTTGCAAACCGGGAAGATTTGTTCTACATCGTTTGACTATCGCAATCCCATCCCCAAGATAGGTACTCATTTTGCGTAGGTGCCTCACTATGAGCAGCCAAACTAAGCAAGGAGATCACTTCAAACATGTAGAGGTTCAAGTTTATGCCAGATTAATCAATCAAGTTTCGTATAGTGAACTATCATGGATAAGGCGCCTTATAGGTTTTCCAAATCTTCTGTGTGCCACTCACCTGTTCCGTGATGACTTGCGCGTAGGTGCTGTAGGCTCCGAACTGGTTGAAGACAAAGGGGTTGAGCAGACTCATGTTGCCGGCCATCTGCTGCATGCGCCGCAACTGTCGCTCCTTCTCTGTGTCCGCGAATTTCACCACCAGGCTCGATGACGCGCCCTGCAACAATGTAGGGGTTTGGTGAGCTTGGGAACGTGGGTTGTGTCACTGGCAGCTTGATTGAGAAGCTGGCAGTTAACTTATAAGAAGTTATTATGTCAGAAGTCGTCGTTTAGGTCACTTTACAAAGTTTTACCATGACAAGACAATCTTAATTCTGTTGTTACAGACGTTACGTGCATAAAATATGCCTGAATATGGCTAAAGTTATGCACTTTGCGTCTTTGATTTTACCCCTAATAGAGAGGAAAATTAATCCCACTGACGCCGTGCGAGCTGCGGCGTTGACCTCTTTAAAAATGCAGCAACAAAGCCCTCGTGAATATTAAAACTGCAGACGCGTAAAGTGCTCCCCGGACTATAACAACGGCAATCCTACAAACTAGGGTACAACAAAACGGTCGGCACAATACCGCCAGCGAAACGTTCAGCGTTTGCATTCATTATGTATTTGCAGTCGGAGTACAGGCAAAAATGGGCGCGGGTAGGCCCGGCACGAGCGCGCAACAGGTCTCCACCCCATAGTTGCAACAAGTTATTTGGGCTCACATCCAAAAATGCATCGGCCGAGACGTTCCACGAAGTTGCTCGGGCTGGAGCCTCTCTTGCGGAAAACTGGCTTCCTTCCTGGCTCGGCCACTATCTCCGCAGCCGGCCGCCGCCGCACCGCACCAGCGTTAAGTACAGGCTAATTGTCGGCGCGTGTTTGCAAAAAGTATTTCAGAGTTGAGCGCGAGCATGGCCGCGCATAACATTTTACTATTGAATTATTCCGTGACGGTTCGTTTTGTTTCGTCGATTCCATTGTTTGATATTTTCGATTTTCGGTTTATGTAAACGTTGTGGCGCCCGCTTACAAAGTTTTCGGTCTATTTTGTTTATTTTATTCTCAAATAAAAAAGTAAGTGTTTTGTAAACATCAATATATTAAAATGATTGTTGCTATATAAAAGTAAGATAAGATACTTTAGCAATTAGTTAACTAAACAGCGCGCGACGTTTACGAGTAGGTAAGCAAGTTTGTAATTTAATGGAGTTGGTTAAGTCATTAAATTATTATTAACGTAAAAGATTAATGGTAGTATTAGGCTCTACGACGTTTGCTTTAGGTGACGGTTGATTAATGTTTACGTTATGAATAAATATTTGAAAAAGTTTTGTTGTGAATTTCTTGAATGTCTTAATTACCGGATTAATGGCAACAATATTGGTTAAAACTGTAATCTGATTTAATCTAAATATTTGCGTGTACTCGTATATATACAGGGCGTGGGGTATAAATCTGTGCTTGGGTTGACGCGACAAATGGCACCGGCTCGGCGTCGCGTGTCGCGTGGGCGTCAGAGGTGACGCTAACAAATGTTGCGAGATTATACTAGCTATGTGAGAGCAGTGTGCGGTACACCTACACGTGATTATAACCGAAATTTACTAGATTATTGCTATAGCCGACACCACGATTTATTTATCAACGGCTTCAGTGGCTTCTTCGGCTTACCTAGCTCTCAAAAGTTCACTGTATAACATGGACCAAATATTCTAAATTACCATAATTATCATGCTATAGAAACCAGATTGGAGTTCGATTGTTGCAGAAAAGCGCTATCTACCCGCTTGACTTTAAGCCGCGCGCGGCTTTCTATATGACATAGAAAGCCGCCTACGTGTATAAACAAAATTGGCCGTTATGACCAAAACTTTCTTTTAGCTTTTGAAATTTTACTAAAAATAAAAATTGAATGAAAATATATTATGGTTATAGTTAAATCCAAAAAGCGCATATTTAGCAGTGGCGCTAAATAAAAGACAGTATATATATATTTGATTTCCCATGATTGCTATATTTGATTGCAGCAATAGGCAGGATACAACGCCCTGACAATTTGAAAATCAAAAACTTGGCCGAGGGTTGATTGGTGCGTGTGCGCGCTGCCTAAAGTGAACGTCAGATCTACTGAATATCACATCGATTGATAAAGATGGCTGCCTGCACTTTATTCCAACTTAAATGCTGTCTTGCAAATAATAATCTTTCTTATTATCATCCTCCTGATCATAATATTGACAGTCCATGGTAGCAATATGACCGGTTATTGACAACAAAATACAAAAAGGTTTATTGAATTTTTTAATTTTTTGTTTACTTTGTTATTTCCCCTCCTTTTTATTTACTTGTACATATTATTACTATTATTTTAATACTGTTAGCTTTTAAAATTATGTTTCCACGAATAAAAAACGAAAAATGAGAAAAACTAGTTTTATTGCCTAAAAGAAAAGCTGATGACACACAGTAATTTTACATTATTATTACGTACCCGTTATTATTATGTATCTTGTAGACAAAGATTGAGACAACTAAACTAGTCATTCATTACATAACATATTATTATCTACACGATAATCAAGTAATCCAGTAGACACTACACAAATATTTATTAAGTTTAAAATTTCAAATATTTCTTTCGGTTTTTAAAAGCAAGTCAACTGTGGGTACTTACCTTACCACCTTTATAATTACGCTCCGCACTATGTAGGTACCATTTTGTTGAAACTCAGATGTGTCTTCTCGACATCCGTGTGTCACTAACGGGATGCAGCAGAATACCAGCGTCAGGTAGTACCTGGCATATGCTGAGCTGGACTCCCATTTGGTGCAACCATGAGCCACACACCGCCCAGTAGTGATCGACCGTTATAGATGTTTATGAGCTAAGTGTCTATGGGTCAATTTATCTTTTTAATGTTTGTTATTTTTTAATTTTTATTTCACCTTTTTTTAATGTTTTAAATACCTGTATTGTGTCTTTTGTTGCACTGAATAAACGTTTTATCTATTCTATTTTATGATTCAATATTTTGTTTTTGTACATATTTCTCCATTTAGTTCTTTTTTCGTTTTTGCATTTTTAGTTTCATTATTATTTATTTTTAGTTTTTCGTATTAGCTTTGTTGAAACATTTATTTATAATTATACAATATTTGGTGTACGATTTTCTTGGGCTAAAACAACAACACTACGTATATATTATTTATTCAATCAATTTCTATGGAAATTAAGAAATCTGCACACAGTAACGTATGTATAGGATTCACTTGTAAACATAACTATACCCTCTCCGTTTCCTATTTTTTTTGTCGGTCAAAATCACAATGATCTTTATTTTCATCCCAATATGGTTGCTATTCGGTGGCTGCTGTCAGAGGTAAAATAAATCTGAAAGGGCTGTAAGTTCCTCGATCCTGTTCAAGTTATCAGTTACTGGTGCAACTAGACTGAAGTCTGACCTTGAATAGAGCTACATACCTCATAGTTAATAGCATATACACAAGCCTTTTAAATGGTTCTTCGAAACTTTTCGTTTTAGAATGTCTGAAAGACTGCTGTTAAGGAAGAAAATGCTAAATTATACTCAGTAGTTACATATATCTACTATTGATTTTGTTAATCAAGCAACTCGAATGTCAATTGATTATGTATAATTGTTTTGTTGTTTATACACAAGCCTTAAAATTATTCTTCGCAACTTTTTCTTCTTAGAATCTCTGAAAGACTACTTAAAGATCCAAATGCTAAATCATACGCGATAGTTACATCTAGGTACTATTCATTTTATTAAGCAAGCAACTCGAATGTCATTTTGCTAACTCAAAGCTAGAAATCTTTGACGCGATTCAAACGATCCAGGTCAGGTTAGCATTCATTAAACGTGGCTTCACTGAAGTTTTACTGAAGAAGTAAGCTTAATACTGGTAAATGATGTTTATTAATAGATTTGAACGTTTGAGTTGATTGGGGATTTCTGCTTTTTAGGATGTAGGTCAAATGGTTGGCTGGTTTTTTGTGATTGATTTTAAGAAATCTTTCAACTGTTGGCTTTGATCTTGTTATTTAATTAAGCTACTGAAATGCTACAAAGTCAACAATTGAAACAAGTTTTGATTAAGTCCAAAAATGCCAACATAATTTCTTACTACCTAACTAAGACCTAACGAACATGAGTGAGTTGTTTGAGTCTGAGTACCTACGTGTTTAAAGTCTTTAGGAGACGATGGCCCTTAATTAAAAACGCAAGACGACGTTAGCTAGTTAGAGTGCTATAGGTACTATAAGGTATTTATCCATATCTACTGCTGTCCAGAACCGCACAGAACCGGTCGAAGTGGAGGTGCTTGGGGAGGACTATGTCCAGCAGTGGACGTCTTTCGGCTGAATGATGACTGCTGTGCAATAGTCCAACCTAAGTTACTCTTTCCGACGTATCCAACCAAGAATATATAAAGTAGCCTGAATCCAAACGTAGACAAGGCCTAAAATAACCATTTTAAAAATTAAAAAAAAAAAAACAGAATTCTATTTGAAAACGATCACAAACACTACCAGAAATCCATACCTACATCCTTTCACCGTTTACAATCTCGCCTTGCTAAACTTTATTGCGTATTTCATTAGCCAATCGCGTCGCGTCGCCTAGCTTCGTGCGTCTTCGTGAAGCTTCGTAAAAGGGGACACGGGGCACATTCGTTACATCTTCTGTGCAATTAACGGGGCATTATTAAACTCTTAATTGCTCTTGTGTAAGTTCACTCTTGCCTGTATAATTTATATGTTTATGGTATACAGTATATTTTATAGTTGTTGGAAAATGTGTTGTTTAGTGTGAAAGTAGTGGAGTGTTAATTTATGATTTGTTTTAACTTAAATGGGCTGGAAATATCTTGCTCAGTATAAGACAATCACTTTTTAACTGATCAATTTGAGGGTACCATGGCATTGTAACGATGTGCTTACGCAACCAGTCTGCCCGAATGGGCTTGCGCACTCCAATAGTCCGCGTAGCACGATGTGATTTTGATGTGATTTTTGTAGTACTTGACAGTACGACCGTGATTTCGTTTTTTTCGAATATTTTCTTTTCTGATTCACTAAAACTGAAATTATAATTTTTTTTTTTGAGAATTGATTTTAATTAATTGATTGGTTTGCTATTAAAACCATATCAAAGACCTAAAACATAATAAATGCGGTCTACACGGAAGTATTCAGCCACATCGTTTACGAGTCAAGTTTGTTTAGTAATAGTAATCCCACCAAAAACATTTTCTTCTATTGTATTTTTCTCTATGGCAATGGTGCCGATGTCGACAATTCTGCCAATGTCAAATGTGTTATGAGAAAACGTGGGGAGACAAAATAATAAAAATTAAAACTGGAATACTAAATCCAATACTATTTCCATAGTAAATAATTGTATTAAATGTGAACTTGTTGACGAGTATTAGTAGGTTCACAATTTACTGCGAGCTCCAACCTTCAGGCTCCAAGAAAACATTTTCTTGTTAAATGTTGCCAAGACGAGACCTAAAGCTCGCACTGTCAAAAAGTTATCAGATCTGACGTAGAGCCAAGATTCTTACTCTACACGCCCTAATTCTACAAGCCCTAACTTCACAAACTCTACACCTTAGTCAAAATATAAGGCTTGGCCGTTTCGCTGACGTGATAGTCCATTTATTTGTCAGAATATTGTTACAGAGTTGTTACAGTTACAAAGATACATCTTGCGTAGTTTATTTATACTGTCTAAGTACTTTTGTGTACTTAGTTTATTCATTGAAGTACGTTTAACGACCCATAATGAATCTAAGAAATCTCTCCACCCATAAAACTAACTCCTTACAGTAAAATAGCTATAAAATCAATAGGTAACTACTACAGCAATAAAATGTAGCCGGGCGACGAACTGTGGCCAGTATCTAGGTAGTGCATAAATATTGTGACAGTAAACTTGTCACGGATCACGGTCGCAGCATGTAAACAACACACCTACTACGATTTAGTACTCAAGTCGAGCTGGTTTGGCACTAGTCATAGCCGGTTGGTGTAGAAGCTCTTTTGCACATCTTTATGACCTTTTCAACATCACTGACAAGAGAACTATCGACACGAAGTAGAAGAACCAATTATAATCGCATTGTTGCTTGATCATGTGAGTGCTGTACAGATTCAGCACTGCAAAAGGTCAATTTAAATGCCATGCAATAAAGAGTCAAAGGCCATGCAATATGTCAATCAATCATGATATTTTAGTCAAGGAAAAGACCTAATGGTCTTTGACACAGTTAGCTGAAAGGCAATGTACTGATATCTAATTGCCTTTCAGCTAACTGCGCCCAAAACCTGCCAACGATGATGTCGTGAATGTGGTGAAGTTTTGGGCCAACAGAAATATCGACATTCAGAAGCTAACCGTCATAATTTTAAGCATGTTTATAACAACCCCATTACAACTGTTTAGTTCACCTTCATAAGTTACTAATAATAATGTTGAAGAGTTTGTTTGTTTTAAGGGGCCGGCGGAGCATGCGTAGTTCATACAAACGTAATACCAAAATAATGTGTAAATCAAACATATTCAATATATATATTCAATCTAGTGTAGTGTGTATTTATTCCGATTGGATTACAGAATATCTAGGTTCCCAAATATTTCCCAAGTATTCCCAGAAAACTTATTTTTCTCGAAACTCGTCTTTAAATCAGTGTCCATTCAATTTATACATATGTATAAATTCTTCTCTTCTTCTTAAATTCTTCTAACTCGTCTTTAAATCACACTGACACTGATTTAAAGACGAGTTTCGAGAAAAATAAGTTTTCTTGGGAATGTTTGGGAATACTTGGAAAATATTTGGGAACCTAGATATTCGTAATCCAATCGAAATAAATACACACTACCTTAAGAATATGTTTGATTTACAAATTATTTTTGATATTACGGTTGTATGAACGACGCATTAGCATGCGTAGTTCGCCAGCCCATTATGACGCTAATCTCTGCAACTACCTGACTTACAAAAAAATATTTTAGCATTTGATAGCCCATTTCTTGAGGAAGGATATAGACTATTTAATATCATGCTAGCCTTAGGAGCCGAGCAAAGAAAAACGTCTGAAAGAGTGCTAAGCTTAGACGAAATAATAGCACGGGCTGGAAATGTGGTTGCTAATTAATACATAAGAGACCGCGTCTTACGATTTCTACGCGAACAAAGTCGCGGGCGGAATCTAGTATAACTATAGAGAGCACCTAAACAAACGGCGCGCTACATACGTGTAAATGTTGGACATTGAAATAGTTGCCAGAATAATAGTGAAATAAAGTGAATGGTATTGCAAATCCGATTACTCGATCAGAATGCCTGCTGTCATAATTTTAGTACAGTTTAAGTCAAGCTCTCAAAACGGTGAAGGAAAACGGCGTGAGAAAACCGGCATATCCTAGAACCAACGATTCGAAGACATGTGACATCTACCAACCCGCACTGGGCCCTCGTAGTTGATTACGGCCCACTCCCTCTCATCGTGAGGAGGCCTGTGTCCCAGCAGTGGGAACATTATACATATTGGCTGATTATGTATAACAAACTCAGTAGAACTTTTTAGTCCACATTCATAATGTATGCATATTATACAACAGTGTGACCGCATTGCTCTTATTAACTACACAATAGATTTTGAAACGGTTTTCCCTATCATTTAGAGAATTTATTCCGGAAGGATAGGAGGACTATTAAAGAAGTGAGCACTGAAAAAAAATTCTTTTTATTACTACACCACATTAAAGCGATTTCATTAAGACTTACTGACTTTATACAGTAATATGAAATGTTTGTAAAACAGTAAAAGACAAAACAGTAACTTTTAATGATTAAACATAATATTTATTGAAAAAAAAAAGGCCACCATTACTGTAATGTAAGTAAATTTCAATGGTTTGAACCCCAAATGAATAAAACAGTTAATTTTGTGACCTTTTAGCTACTAAAAACGTTAAAGTTTACTGTCATGATAATTCAATAGTTTTCGAGATAATTTAAAAAATTTTGAAGCGTAAAATGAAAATATTGGTAAGATAAAATCGCTCATCAATTCAATTATTTAAATTAAATTAAGTACTCTTAATTATGTCCATAGCTTAATTGAAGTGCCAGCTACAATATCATTTTTAATGGTACCCTTCAATATACATAGTTTTTTTTTGTACTTGGAATTATATCGAAAAACTCTTAAAATTCAAATATCTCAAAACTATTGAATTTCGGCCATACATAAGGGGGTTCAATTTGTTGCATTTTGGCCCCTGAATCAGCTCCTGACAGATATACGTCGAATTACAAGTAACCCTGTATATTTGTCACTTCTCTCTCACTCATGTCCTTATGATATAAGCTCAGCACACCACAGAGAGCACCTAAACAAACAGCGCACTACATACGTGTAGATGTCCGTGGACAGATCGAGATCAACAGTAAATAACCACCGCCAGAGACGGAGGGCTTCCTGCCTTCTGACACTTAATGTGAGCGCCAGGGCCGGACTCAGAACGGAAATATGTAATAACACGCCGTGTTACGTCAAATAGTGCGGAACAGAGAGTAATGATTATTATAATCGTTATTGTTGCTCGTGTTTTCGTTTTTAAGTTATGGCTTTGTTTGTATAATTTAGGCTTTGGAAGGAAATAGGGAGATCTATGTCTAGTAGTTGTTTAGTTTAATAAATATTACATCTATTTTGTGCTAATATGTATAACGTTTCACTTTTTGCCACGCCTGGCTAGATGGTTAGGTATACTCTATCAGTTGGGGTAACATTTATAATGTCATGAAAGTACTGGGTTTGTCCTACACACAGATGCAAATGACTCAAAATCGCTTTTAGCCTTTTTTTACCAAGATGAGACAAATGAATAAATCACAATCCACCATGAGACGTATTATGATACCTTATAAAAGCTCATATTGCAAACAAGTTCTACTTACACCACTTCCTGAGAGCCTCGAGCGTATAATATCGTAGTAATTAGCGTAAATGAAGTGTTTATGAGTGAGTGCGGGCCTGTGGCGGAAGCGGGGCGGGCCGGCGGGACGGAAACGAAGCGGCGCACACAATGCACGCCGCTTTCCTACTACGACACTGTGCTGTGAGCGCTTAGCCTAATGTGCGATAAAAAGTAACTGATTAGAATACTGGCGTTGAAAGAGCCTTATGACCAGCACGCAAATTGCGTAACAAACTATGAATCAGAATCTGAATCATTTTGAAGGATATTGCTAATTCATTGCTTCATACATATGTCCGAAAAATTTGTCTACTCAACAACGTAAATAACGCAAAGAATGTGTATAAGTAGTAATACATTTATGTGCCTGAAGTAGTAAATAAATAAATAATAAATAAGAAAGAACTTTTGAGCGTGTGTGGTTAATCTGATCTTTACTAAGAAGCCTCTTGATTTATTTGAACTAATTAAAGTAGGTACCTCCGCTAGTAATTACTTACGGACATGGGACCGTGGCAAAAGGAAGCTCTTCACTTTATGATGACGTTAACAGTTTTAGTCTTACAAATTACCTAGGATCTATATTCCTCTAAAACGTTTATTTAGGACAATAACAATCTATATTTTGTTAGCAGGTACAGACGCCAGCACATCACGCTACTACAATCTGTCAAATTTCTTTAATCGATTTTCAACTTTATCGCTAAAGTATGAGGTTCAAAGTTGATTTGGAAAATATGACAGTTTCGGGTAGCTTGATGTGCTGGCGTCTGTGCAATATTTTAAACTATGTTAGTACATGTAATATATAAAATCAAAATAAAATTAAAATTGAACAAAAAATGAAATTAGAATTAAATTAAAATCATTTTATGCATAATAAAATCAATAAAAATGATTAAAACACCTCCCAATCCCCAGGCCCCGAGTACACAGGTGCGTGCGCATCCAGTGCCCTACGATTGGACTGGTCCCTTAATGTAATCAGGATGACGTTGGTACTCCCCTTCACTACTAATGCGGTTCTCTTGCGCATAAGGGCAAATCGTCAGTTTGAGTATACGCAAATATTTCAGATGCACAACAGTATCTAGGGAGACCCGACAGCACACTGAAGGCATTATAGCGTGCACAGAATACCGACACACTGTATCCCTGTGTATCATTACCGACACAGTGTCTGACTGTGTGTCGGCCCAGCGGTCTCGTATGATACCGCAGATAGATGGCCTTTCAGATAGGTACCGCCGCTTCGCACACATCTGCACATTATGTCTCCGCTTACCGACAATTGTAATACATATACATAAATATTGTATCAAGTTAAATGAATAAGTAGGTACATACATTCATTTTAAATATGAAACTTGGGAAAGATTTACGTTTTGTTCAAGTGTTTTCAGTTGAACGAGGCATTGATTTGGCCTCAAGTTATTTGCGTTTGAAGCAAGCATTATGAATTTGTTAAATCGAAAGGTTAAAAAGAAAAGTTAAAAAGTCCTCGTCCAACTTCCAGATACCTTTTCGTCGAACCTAATTTTTAATCTTTCTGCGCCAATTTAATTAATTAAAAGTTATTCAAACTCTAAACGAGTTATACAATCGCGAACAAACCCAAATTTCAAGCAAATAGGGTTAAGTCAATTTAAAACTAGAGATCGCTCACTACAATGGTATAATGTCGGATCATTTATAACTGGTTTCAAAACAGATGTACCCTGCAGACTAGCTATAGTTACTACTTGTATTAATCATCGCGAAACCACCGAATTTGGTCTGCCTTAATTGAAACACAAATAGCTAGGTGTGATTGGAGCGATGGCGAGATTAAACTAGTTCAAACCGGTTTAAAGCCCCGACAAAGGGTGCGAATGCTAAAAGGTCGAGCGGACCTTAAGGCGTTTTTACATGAACTCGAAGATGTACTAGTTTCGAACCGAATTGTTGCAAAACTGTGATTAATGAATAATTAATATACTTTGAGTTGCCTTAGCTAGATAAACGTTTTGTTCAATCCAACTCGGGTTTCTGTATTGATAGTACATCCGGCGTGAATATTAATTATAATTCCGGGAGTCGACGAACTGTAATGTTGTGAACCAAACACATGATAGGGATACGGAAATAATCTGAACATAATAATTAATAGGGTGTAATTCAGACGATCTGAGGATTTAATATGGAATGGTATGCGAATTATTGGGAGGCACGTATGTGTTACTAGCCTTACTTATAATACAAAACTAGCCACAAACGTAACTAGTTTGCGGTCCCAACAAAAATTATCTCAACCACTCAAAATTAACGAGTAATCCTTCCACACAAACGGCCGCCACTAAAACCTTTCTTGCGACTATAAAACGAGCTCAGTATAAACGTGGCTTTACCCTTGTTTTATTAGACCCTGCCCATAGATGGTCGGGTGTAATACCTTCATACAAACGCGACCGGTGTCGAAGGCACCGCGCCTCTCTTTGTTCGCTAAGAGGGTAGAATGGGGTAAAAGCCCTGCTCTATACGCCTCCGACTTAATTGGTATCTTTTAAAGTTTACTTGGGCAATAAAGGAGTCTGAATTACTTAAGTATGTCGCTCGCACGACCGTGGCTCTGCCTTCAATGAACTTGTAACCGATGTTGGGACGTCTCGTGTTTTATACAGAAGGAGCGTTACGTGCTGTTTAATAAAGCAGTTTGTTATCGCGATAGTTCGCGATTGATTGTTAATGATTTAATAATGTGGTGATGCCTAGTTTATGAACACTTTCAGCGTTGTTTGAGCAGGGTTATTAGGCAGTCAGCTTGGAGTTACGACTTGTTTATGCTGTAAACACATAATATGCGCACTTATGTAAAGTTTGTTCAAAACTTATTGTATACCTACTCACTTGAAAGATGTTAAAAATACTTTGGTAACATCATTTTTATTATATGTATCATGCTTTTATCCTAAAAGTTATTAGCATAAAAATCTCTTCAGACATTAATGTCATTATACCATACTTTATCTCCAAATATGAGAATACCTTAAAAATTAATTCACCTTTCAGTCATTCCATATTAATGACGTCACAAGCTTATAATATACAAACTCTTAGTACACAATACATAGCGGTTATTTCGATTGCCGCTTATTTTCGAGTTTGGGTCATGCAATAACTGGCTCTTGTATTATTCATCGACCAATTATTGTAAAAGCAGTTTTCTGTTTCTTCCGTTCAGTTCTTGGCTCAGAGAGCAGGTAGAGTGGGCTTGTTTGGCTCAACAATTGGCTCCGGCCCTCTCAATGCCGTATTTTCATTATTGAATATTAGATCAAATGTCGTCGACGAGAAAATCTTGTTGTTAAGATCGAACCGTTGAACGAGAATGAATACCTTGTATTTATTATTTACGTTCCGAATTGAGTCCGTTTGTGTATTATTTTACTTTTTGTTAATAGAGTGGGGTGGGGATCTTTTTCTTTTGCGGATGTTTTCTTTTATTATTTTATTTTGTTGTTTTCTTTTTCTTTTATTTTTTAAGTTGAAGCAATAAAACTTTCTTATTTTTTTTTTTTTCTTATTTTGGTAAATGTTCAAGCAATTATGTGTTTTCGTCGTCAATTTGTAATATGTTAGGTTATTCCAACCTAATAAACACAGTCAACCAAAACAAACTATAACGGATGTAAAAGACATTAAACGAAGCCGAGAGTCACGTCTTGTAAGTCATTGTGATATTTTTTTTTGTACTGGACCACACTTGGATACCTTCCGGTTACGGAGACATTGAAGGTCAAAATTCCAACGTTTACTGACGTTTTTTTACGAAAACAAGTTTTTTATGTTATAACCCAACTTTTAATACCCCCCAAGACCCCTGCACCGTAGCATGCACACATAAGCACAACCTTTTGCGTGTTACATTGCGCACTACCGCAAACAGAAACCAAAAATAAAAGTAGTTTCCCAGCAACTAAAAACAATTTGTTTTTAGTTTTATATGTTACTTAGTTTGATATACAGAATGCGTAGTTGATGGCTTTGTGATCTGCTGATCCTTTTAGACCCTGAATAACACAAATACACTACGCCTGATAAATTTGAGTTCCTATGTAAAAGTTAAAATTAATTAGTTAACCCTATGCACATATGCAGGATCGTCGGATATAGTTGAAGTTTAGTAAGATACCGATGGATGTTGATAAATGAGCTGTTTGTTTTCTGTTAATAAAATTAATTTATATTTGAGAACATCCATCCGTTTCTTATTAAACTTCAACTATATCCGACAATCCTGCATACATATCATGTCATGTCTTTTGTTAACTGTAGGTACATACAATACGCCGTCTCTTTAGCCACACGTAAAATAAGTTCGGACAGACTAATGTTAACACGATTATACAAACGGAACACACAAGTAAAATAAATCGTAATGTAGAAAGTTTGAAATTTTGTGCTCATCGAGATTTGGGCATGGGAGGGACACTGATTACATTGGCGGCCGAGAGTCCCGGGGGCCGCGGACTGTGAGGGTTCGTTAATACGAGCACATCCCTATTATGTGAGTACGTCTGTCATGTGTGTGTATGTGTGACGGTTCTGCGCGACTATGGTATGGTATGTAACGTTGGATTTGTTATGTTCGCTTAGAATGATTTGATACTATAGAAATGCTAATACATAAAATTAATCCTCTCATGGCAAAGCCATTTAGCCTAATTGCGTAACATACTATCAAACACAATCTGAATCATTTTAAAGGATAAGTATTGTTAATCCATTGTTTCATATGATCGAAAATTTGTTTACTCTTGTTGAAGTGTCAAAAGCCATTCCTACGGTTAGTTTTTTTTTATTTGAAATTGGTTTGCTCTTGATTCTAGTCTAGTCTTGTGTTACGCAATTACCCAGTAGAAGTCCCTTTATAGGTAGGTATGTTAAAACATCAAAATTTCTGTGCTAAATGATGGTGAAAGAATCGCATTAAAAATTCATAGTATAGAAGATCTAAGCGGTCACATAGAACAAAGACGAAAAGCAATTGCGTATGCACAGCCATTACAGCTTTTGATGATACTCTTGGATACTACAAAAATAAAGGATGCCTAGCTTAAGAATATGTAAAAAGTGAAGCCCTCATAAAAGCCTTCATAAAAATGAAGCCCTTTCACTAGTCACGAAAACTAACTAACAAACAAAATTGATTACTCCCAATCATTAAGACTCAATCTAAAATTAAACTCATTAATCAAAGACTGTCACTCATTACAATATTTTAATAATAAACGAAAGAGGACAGGAAAGAGGAAAAAGGATAGAAATATAAGGCTAGCTACAGACTACGGCTCGTTTAATTTGTGTAGCCTGTCGATATTGCAGTCCCGCACACCCCGCACTCCCGGGATTAGAGCAGGCCTTATTTTATCTTTTTTTCCACGAGACCATGTAATAAGCCGAATTAATCCGCGACAGGACGCAGTGTTGGGACACGACAATAGGTTGGCGGTAATACCCAGTAAACCCCGCTCTATTACGGTAAAGTTTCAGTAATTTATAGTGTTAATTAGAGCGTGCATATTTTTCGCTAATTTGAGTTTAGTCGAGTTTAAATTAACGTTAAAACGATTGTTTCTTTATGATAAGTTTTTGCGGAACTGTGTGTAAGATTTTTAAGAGGTAGGTAGACTCCGAAATATATTTAAATGGATAGTGAAGTATATAGTATATTACGAAGATAACACTGAAAAAAAAGAATTGTTGAATATACTAAAGTAGCGTAGGTTGAGTAACGAACTCCCATAGTCAACCCTTTTCATAGTTAATTTTACTATAACAAGAGTGAATTTAACAAAATCCACTTTGTTGATTTTCATAATCAACCAGTTCTATTTGGTAAAATCAACAATTTCGCGTGTAGGACCTATATAACCCGCGGGTTTGATAAAATTTACGCGGAATTTAGTAAAATCAATCATTCTTTTTTTTCAGTGAAGTTGAGACAAGATTTGAATTCCTCTATTTGCAGGATTCACTATAATGAGAATTCAAACGAAATCGTGTAGCAATCCTACCACTAGATTTCAGACAGCAGCTCCCTAAAATTATTCTGCTGACCTCCTAATCTTAAAGCAATAAATACCAAATCCAGGAGTAGCAGGTGATTGCTGCCGCAAACTTCTTGCAGCTGATCCATACTGAAGCACCCCGCGATGATAAATGATAGCGAGCTTTAACAAGCTCCGTTTTAGGTTTTAACTTTTATTTATTAATTAATTAAGAAAAAAACGCCACTTAACTCTGTGCGAGGCGCCGGCAATATTTTACTTGGATCAACTTATTTTTATGATATCGGTTGAATTTTGTGAGTTCAGAATTGGTTAAAAATTTTTAGGTTCCTTATTTATATTTTGGAGATATATGGCACATTTTTTTGGATACTTTACACATGTTTCTCTAACCACATCTAATAACATGTTTCTCGAGTTTTTTTAATGTTTCTCTTACTATTACAATCGTAGATGAATCAGTGATTATGCGTAGTGAGGAACCAGGGTGGAATTGCTTCTTAATACAAACGTACCTAGATTACTATTAATTCATTTCAAGGTTCTACATCATTACGTTGGGAAATCAGTTTCGTACATGTAGGTATTATGGCAACAGATAATATTATCACTCGAGTTACAGTACCTACCTTCCTTTAAAAGATTCATGGCAATAATCGTTTTTTACATTCTTTACAGATAAAATTAGGATTTCTCAAAATGTTATTACAAAGTTATTCCTTCTCTGAAACAAATATAACCCAAAACCATAGAGCCTATCAAAGGCTTGGTAAAATCAACATCTCGTTATTTATCTTGCTCATACGTCACGTGATTGGGGCAAGCAAACAACACTATCAGACCCGTGGAGGCGCGTATAAATCATTCACATATCAAATATCGAATCGAATCACACGCCGCGCCTTTGTTTATGTGGTCACTAGAAGGGGCACGTCACTAGTAGTGGTCCGTATGTCACAAAGGACAAAACAGTTATTTAGTGAAGAGTTGAAATTAAATTGTTAAGGGGCTTACATGACCTAAAGCGCGGTCACTGTCGAAATGCACAGAAAAGAAAGAGAAACGCGATGACACAACGCTGGTAATTTATTGCAAAATATGAAGCAATTATTTAATTACAAAAAATCGATTGTTTAGACTAAAAAATTAAAACACTAGTATTTTAGTATGTAAGTAATCTGACAAAAAATCATAATGATTGTATGTATATTAGTATGGTTTTTATTGTAAAAAGAAAGTTTAAGAGGTATTTTCATGATTTTTCTATCGTATCAAATTAGTTGTATTATGTTTTCAACACACTATCTACCTAGCATATATCCTGAAGAATGTCATATATTTTTCTGATTTTGTTTACTGTAGTCGATCATATACTTTTATTGTTTCTAAAACTTGCGTTTTTTGCGTTTAGGTCCTGTAAGCCCCTTAAGTTATATATTAGTGTATGTCCCAATTTTTATATTATGTCGTATTTCATATTAATAAGTTAGCCAGCATGTAGAGAGGGTAAGCTAAACGGAACATCTAAGTGTGACTGTACAAAGCTATATAGTATTATCTAGAACTTGATGCTGATCTAATAAAGTTTTGCTTACATTGCACATTAAATTTGTTGAACAATAGCAAAGCATACTCATGAACATCAGTCTTTTCTTCAATAATAAAAGCCAATTTCATAGAAGCTTCCTCTCTAGGGGGGAGAGTGGGCCGTAATCCACCACGCGGGCCCAGTGCGGGTTGGCACATGTCACATGTCTTCGAATTTTCACATGTCTTTGAATTCTAGGACATGCCGGTTTCCTCAAGATGTTTTTCTTCACTGTTTTGAGAGCAGTGGTGATGGAATTAATACACAAAGTGAAGTGCCTGGCTGGGTTCAAACTCACGATCTACAACTCGTAAGTCAGGACCGATGCCTCTGGGCCACCACTGTTCCTTCCCTCAATTTAGTTTGCCATTTTGTAAATAAATCATAACAAAATATGAGATACTAAAACAAAAGAACAACGCAAAAATCTATCATTCATCAATTCAGGCACACGCATCATTCGTTTACGGTCACCACACGTCATATGTCTCGCACATCTCTCAGACGAACACACAAATTACATTACCAATAATATTGTTGATGCGTACTCGCTCAGAAAAGACCGGTAATATTAGAGTGGGCGAACCGTCGCGAACCGTGAAAGTCACGGCGGAATAGTGATGTGATCGGTGTTTATCGATGTTGAATCGAGAATCGGGATGGAAATATTCTAAGGGATTACAAAGATAAAGTACATAAATTGTTTTTTTACAAACTCAAACTCAAAGCATTTATTTCAATTAAATCATTTACAGGTACTTTTGAGTTGTTAAGAAAAAAATTACCAAAATTTACATAATTTTATTTGCATTTAAGTATGGTAAATGAACAAGTAGTGGCAAGGTCTATTTTCAGACCATTCCCTTCAAGTTAGTACCATAACAATCCATCTTCCGCCAACATCCTGCAGTCTCCTATAGGGATGAAAATAATTCGGGGGAGCAGATGTGCCGGACATGTTGTTAAATATAAGACGAATAGCCAAGTACTTGTGCGAGAACTTGACCCATTATTTAGAAATAAACTGGACGAAATAATTTGGCCCACATTCATTTACCTACAGTACTAATCATACGCCTACCCTTTGTCTCTAGATATTTTTGTATAATTCATTACTCCCTTGGGAATGAAAATAGAGGGGCCTATACCCTGCGGTGGGATTATACAGGCTCGTAATAATAATAATCTATACTAATAATAAAGCAGAAAAGTTTTTTGAATGCGCTAATCTTTAGAACTTCCGGTCGGATTTGAAAAAATATTTTTGCATTTGATAGCCCAATTTTTGAGGAAGGCTATAAGGCTATCACGCTGCTACGACTCTTCGGAGCTGAGCAAAAAGAAAAAATAAATAAACGAAAACGGATAGCGCGGGCCGATGGGATGTGACGGAGTGGGTCGAGAAATTTCACGCGGACGAAGTCGCGGTCAAAAGCTAGTAAATAATAACTTCCATGTCAACTCTAAAGTCAATATACAGTTCTCGAAACCCTCAAAAATCGATACCACACCGCAGTATCGATAGCCATTCACCAAATACGTTAACAAAGAAAGATAAAAGAGGAGACATGAGTAACACATTATTTCTAGTAAGCCAGTAATCAGGACAGAGATATAATCTTGGAGTCATATGATGAATGTGGCCGGGTCTGGTCGCGAATATCCCGACTCTACTCGGATGGCTATCGATGACTATCACTCCCGACTCTCCCCCTCCCTGGGGTATCGACAATGATGTCCCTCGGTTTGTGCTTGCACACTGACCCCTATTTGACTCGCATTTAATATGTTAGTGGGTCAGATAAGGGGAATATTAAGTTGGCAAACAAGGATGCATTAATTGTGTAATTGGTGTTACTGAATGGAACAATATAGGGTTGGTTTTTCAATACCTTAATTAATGTATTTAAATATTCAAGTACTCTATTGATTTCGTTGGAACACATAACAAAAACATTAAAAAAGTTTTGTGTACTATCCTGCTAAATACTAATATATAATACATCGAGTATAATTTATTTAATACAAAAGCGGATTACATTAGTTAAGCTACAGTTTCCTAGAAGAGTGGGCTTGCAAATCTGTCATTTTCACTAGTATTTGACATTAAGGTGTCAAAAAACCCTCTGTCAACCGGTTTTTGTGTGACCGTTCACCACATTCAATACAAAAGCGGATTACATTAGTTAAGCTACAGTTTCCTAGAAGAGTGGGCTTGAAAATCTGTCATTTTCACTAGTGTTTGACATTAAGGTGTCAAAAAACGCTCTGTCAGCTGGTTTTTGTGTGACCGTTCACCACTTTCTTAGGAAATCAAAGCTATGACTACTCGACAGTCACACGCTCATCTCACAATACTCCAGCCAGACATACTGACAAGATCTTCTTCCATTCGTCCGCCAACACGCCACAGTCAGGCTTGACATCCATTAGTGTGCGTTAAGTAGAACTCAGTGACCATTCCTAAGCGCAACAAACGCTAAAAATCATCCTCTTATAATTCATACCTATCACCACGCCACACCGGCTACATTTTAGCAGCCGTATCTTCTGTCTGTGCCCGCAAATTGGATTCATTCGTCCAATCAATACGGAGCGCCCACACTTTTCTAAGAACATTTTACCTGACGACGGAACCCGCCCAAGAAAATCGAGTTCTCTCTTCATTAGCCTCCAACTCGCTAGACGGGATTTTAAAAAACTTTTTCATAAGGCGTTTAGGCCCAACTCGGCCCAAGTCAAGTTTTCCATCAACAAAATTAAGGTACGCTCTTAATATCAAAACTTTGTCCTAATGGATTTGGAATTTTATATTTATTAGGCCTGCGCTCGCTGAGTGCACATTAAGTTATCAATTTGTGCTAAACGAAAGACTTTCGTGTTTGTTTCATTGTAAATCGGGATGTAATGACTTTGGTTTGGAGTTAGTTTGTGCTAGTAGGTGTGTTTACGGTTTATGTGAGTACTTTAGTATGTAAGTTAAATGAAGTAAGTTATTATGTTTTGAAGCTCGAGAATATCTGACGTCAGTGGAGAAAATAGGGTACTTTTAAAATTGTATAGGTATCGTTAGCATCACAGATACCAGAAGGGCAATTCTCGTTATTTTTAAAAATCAGTCTCTATCTTCCAAAAATACCTCTAATTTCCCTAAATTTTGACTGCGACTAGATTTTGAACGTATTAAATTACGAGAATTGACCTTCAGACATCTCGTAATATTTTCGTTTGCTTCGTAAAATATTTTTGAAAAGGAAAGAATTGAAATAAATGATTTCTCATTTCAAGCAGAAAACATTTACATCTCATCAATGACAAATTTAATCATTACTGCCGGGCGGCCGCGACGACTGTCGGCCACTGATCACCGCTGACTTTTATTGAGCACACCCAGTCCGCAACGATCCGCCGACCGATTCATTTTAACACCAAATTGAACACACGCCACTTCCAATTGGAAACAATGTCTCAGTTTAAATACCACTCATTTAACACTGAAATTATCTGGAGGGCGACAAACGACCCGGCGGCCATTAATTCAGCGGAGCAGCTCGCTGCACTTTACTAGAAAAAACTCAAAAGAATCAAACAGCATTAACCGCTTAAGTTTCGCCGGCGGGGCGTCGCATCGCAAAACTCACTTTTAGCTCATTAATTTTCATCTTTTCGCGTACAACCTAACATAATTCACCCTTGAATGCTCCCATACTACGTGATAAGGGTACTTTTATACTGGGCAACAGAGGAGCTCTCCGTTTTTATTAAATCTCGCGTCAAGTCGCTCGAGTGTCGACTACTGATAGCGACGCGCTGTTTATTTATAAAACAACGCTTTTTCCGCTCAAAGTGTTCCAGTTTTTTTTTATCCGTGTCGGTAGAGCCCGTAATACGTATTGTTTTCTCCTTTTCAAATGTAGGGACGCGTTAAAAACGTCTCTGTTGTAACAAAGGGTAGGGCACGTAGCGTTGACTGGCGCACGCCGAGCGGCCGCAGGAAGCGGCGTCACATTAAGAGCGGACGCAGAAAATGACTGGACATCATAAATCCTGGATTCTTTCATTCACAAGTGATTTATATACGCCCTTTAATTGTACGTATTAATGTTTCGTTTTTATTTTAAACATTTAAACCGTCTGTGACGGAGCGGAATAATGTGGCGTTTTGTCGCGGGATGATATTTAGAGTGGTAGCCATGTGTGTGAACCTACACATGAATACGAATGTTTTGCCCTCCCCACTAATATACAATCTCTCTGGATGAAATACTCGCTCCCAATAGCTCATGTATCATGCGACTACATATGGAAAAATTATGCCGACAAGTACACGCCCGAATACATTCCAGTTGTTTTTACGGTAATAATAATGTATCAATCAATCAATCGGGAGACTCGCTGATATTACCCCCCTCGCCGTATGTACCTGCTCCCTCGTATTCTTATTACGGTCAGTGAGTTCGCTACAAGTTTTTTAATCATACTTTTCGTGCGGTCTCGCGAACTTCTGTTGAGACGTGGAGCCGTGATTTTCACAAGCAACGGTACGAACACTTGAGATGATGTTTTCATTTATGTTAGACGAACTCCTAATAAATGAAATTAATCTCGTTATTTTTATAGTTTGTCAAAGTATTTTACAGCGACTTTAGTTGTTGTGTTTGGAGTTTTAGTAAATATTATGTTTTGGACTAAAAATATTTGACTGTGATATGTCACTGTGAAAACTGTTCTATTCTTGTGTACGCTCTGAAAAGTTCAATACCTACTCGATACAAATGTATGGGACGGCTTATTAGTTTTTCGCGATTACTATGCTGCTCAAGTTTAGTTTGATTGGTGTATGGGTCCACACCCTTAAATATGACGGCACCTTTCTGGTACACTCTGAAGAGGTACTAATAGGAGTATACCACAATAGTCAACAACAAAGAAGAATCCCACAACAACACAAGTTCTAAAAGCAAACGTGAAAAACAAAGCCAGCTAATTTCGTTATTTAAATTTTCCCAAAGTTAAAAAAGCAGTGCTTATAAAGGTAATATCATTGCAAAGTTAGGTAGATTATCGGGACACTACAGTTACCTCTCGATGATTGGGTCCAAATATCACCGGCTGAGATTTCGAGGCAAAGTGCTCTTTATTCGGAGCACCGCAAGCTTTCTCTTGTTATTCTATGCAAATTACAGGCCCCAGCCGAATGTAGACTAAACGGGCATTTCGGAGATTCGAGTTTTTATGCAAACAGACCTAAGTTATTCAAGTGCGCGCCTTTGCATGAAACTTGCATACAAAACTGGTTGAATGCGCTAACGTTTATGCGCTTACCGGCGGCTTGTTTCTGTATTTTCTAGGAATACTCTACAGTGCTGAGGCTGTATTTCTAAGTGTCGCGGTTTACCTCGATTTATTTATCAATTTAGTTAAACGGGTTTACAGATTTTCATCTGTGCTAGGATTGTATAAAATCTGGAATCTTTTTAACGAAGATCAACACCATCTAGCAGCCGCGGACGAGTTGTTGTTTTAGAAGATATTCAAAAAGAATCTCCACAATCCGAGGGCCGCTTGTTATAGCTAAATGAAAAGTAAATATTTTTAAATCTCTCGAAAGTTTTTAAAAAGCAAAAGAACTGAATAATGTTCTGCATACATTTGAAAATGAATTTGGAATGAATCTCTGAGTTTTTGTTGTATCATAATGGTGTTTTATCTCATCTTCTGAGTATACAAAGTATTAGAAACGAAAGTTATTTCAATAAAAGTCTCTCAGGGAATTGAAAGATTCTTAACTTACTAATCTGCCGAGTCTAGACCATTATAAACAAGGAGATACAGATCTGGATCACTGTCGTGTATAAGATACGGTGGGCGGAACAACTAAGAAATTAGAGACGAGCACACATACCTACACAAAGCACGCACACACACGCACATTTCGTGAGTTACCGTATACTTTTGCAGTCGTCTTAACGTGTTAGTTGGCGCGTTGCCAGCGCGATATGCCGTATCTTACCTAGTACCTTGATTAAATCAGATAGGTCCTGGAGTGGGAACAAACAAACGGTAAGGATATGAAACTGCTTGATGATTCGCAAATACACTGTGTTTTATTGGGCTGCGAAATAAATCTGAGTTGACGGATAACGTCTAGTTCATTAGAGGCTGGGCGTTGTATATTTTGAGACACATATTTGAGGATCAGTAGAATATGCTAAGAGAGATATCTGAGATATTTCTTAATCTCTCTCTCAAATTTTATTTTTAAGCTTGAATTTATATTCCATTTTTTTTAGTTTGTTTCCTTTTGTTATTAAACTTAATTTTAAGTAATGTAATTAGGTACCTTGCTGCATAAAACTTGTTTTGCAACCTAACTGGAGGAACTCACTGGCTCCTAAAATACAGGTACTCTACCTAACTCCGGAGTAGGGGTTTTATTTTTTTTCTGTAACTTGTGTTTATGCCAATCAAAGAAATAATTTATTATTATTATATTTTAATATCTCAGATCAGCCTATTATTTGTGATAGCCATGTGATATAAATATCATCATCTGCCTAGCCTTTTCCCAACTATGTTGGGGTCGGCATCCAGTCTAACCGAATGCAGCTAAATACCTACATGTTTTTTTAAATGTTACATAGAGCGACTGCCTATGAGACCTCCAACCCAGTTACTGGGTAATACGAGTACGATACCCCTTGCTAAGACTGGTTGTCAGACTTTCGGGCTTCTGATTACCCGTAACGACTGTCAAAGATCCAAAAATGACAGCCGGGACCAACGGCTTAACGTGCTTTCCGAGGCACGGCGGGGTCTCGGTATGTAAAGATGGTCACCGATCCACAGACGAACCGCGGCAAATGTAGCTTAACCTGATCGATCGACCTGTGCGGCTGTTATAATTTAGCCACGGGCCCCTCTTATCTTATCTCTTGTGATATAACCATAAAATATATAATTTCTAGAGCAGCGTTGGTCCAGTGGTAACGGCTGTGACTTGCGAGTTGTAAGATCGTGGGTTTGAGACAGGCGCATTGCAAGCGGCATGATGAAGGAAAACATCGTGAGGAAACCTGCATGTCTTAGAACGAAAAATTCGAAAATCTAACATCCACCCGCACTGGGCTCGCGTGGTGGATTACGGCCCACTGTCTCTTACAGAGAGGAGGCCCGTGTCCCAGCAGTGAGCACATTATAAGCTGATTATGATGTAATTTCTTAGGCATTGACAACAATAATATGAAAGAGGGGTGACCGAGTCCTTGCAGAAAACCACACATTTACCTACACTACCAGTAATAAAATTTAAGAATTCCTTACGGGGCTTACATAACCTAAAGCGCGGTCACTGTCAGACTGCATAGAAAAGAAAGAGAAGCGCGATGACACGACGAAAATTAGAATGATTGTATGTATATTAGTATGTTTTTTATTGTAAAAAGAAAGTTTTTAGAGGTATGTTCATGATTTTTTTCTATCGTATCAAATTAGGTTTATTACGTCTTCAACACACGATCTACCTAGCATATATCCTCAAGAATATCATATATTTTTCTGATTTTATTTACTGTAGTCGATCATATACTTTTATTGTTTCTAAAACTTGCGTTTTTTGCGTTTAGGTCCTGTAAGCCCCTTAAGGACTTCTACCCGTCTGTGTCTGCCGTCTGACCACAGAAGAAAGAATGGCTCGCAGGCACAGACGCTTCACGTTTACTGGATATAATGGCTTAATGGCCTCTTATAACTCACATCCTATTCTTAGCCACGAACGACAGGACCAATTTTGAAAGTTGAGGTGACCCCCTCATGACCGTCAGTTTATTTTAGAACTCCTCTTGTCCTGGAATAGTCATCTTCTTAATCGAAAGATACTTTTTGTATTTGATACATTCGTTTCCTTATAATATTTAGGACCCGCAGGCGAATAATTTGGCTATTCTCGTACAATTGTGAAGTGTCTTTTATCTTTTTTTTTCTGATTAAAAAGTACAACAATAGATTTTACACCAGTCTGGTCTGCGTTTACAGTTAGCCTCACTACCAAAGTTCGTTCCCACCTGCCGATTCGCACGCCCAAAATTAATGTAAGTAATACATTAGTTATATAAAAAAAATCGCATTTTAATGCGGGCGCGCGTCTATGCCATAGATTGGCGCACTAACGACTGAATAATTGCACAATGATCCCTATTACAAATGCAAAAATGAGGATCCCTGATGCATACATAATGCTCTCTTGTGGGGTGGTCCGAGTTATGGGAATACTTTTCCTTATGACTTTTGTCCGCTGCCCTTTTTTGTACCTTTTAATGTTGCTGGAGGCTTTGTGTTTACTTTTTGTATGATGTTCAGTTATTGTCAAATTACCTGCGCCTTAATATTACTAGAAATTACGTCAATGCGATACACAGTAGCTTCATTCTACCAATTTGTCTGCCAGACACTGTAATTGTGTCAATGGTCATTCTGACCCTTCATTTGAAGGCCCATGTTCAATAGTGGACGTTTACGCGTATTATGATTACGATCATAAGGATACAATCTTTTATCAAGGAGTACTGTATTAGAATTACGTTTCTCGACGCTTATACAAACAAATGAGATGGTCCATCCAAGGCGTTATACATTTAGGTTATACAATAAAATAATTTCCATGAAAAAAATCTAGATTAAACTAGTAGACTCGTTTAATTTCCGCGCGGTTATTTACAAGCAACTTGCGCCGCGGCCAGCCTGCGATGGCACGCTCCTGCAAACATCCCGGCGGTAATGACTGGACAAACAGACATCTGCATACGGCCTCCGTCTGAGAAATGCCCTTCAACCTTCCACAACCAGCCGCCATGCACTTCCACTGAATTTATTAACAGAGCCTGCTCTTGTCAGAATACCATTAGTATTTTACGAAATTTTAGCCAAAGGTGTTTTTGTATTTTTTGGATTTTTAGGCAAACGTTTTACGAAAGTGCTATTAGTAAGTTTCGGGGACCTTTTTGGAAGTGAAGTGACGGGGATTTTATTGAAAGAGCTCTTGTCCTATATTTTTGTATTCGACGTGATTTCGTGTTTTTTTTTGTGGCAGTGTTCAAAAAGGTTGGTACAATGATGAGATATTTAGTTCTTTGTTATGTTATTCAACAATGTTCAATTTTATGTTTGTTTCATATCGATGACAATGACTTTACAGAGTAATCAAAAGTTTTTATTACTTATTTATTTCTTGGATCACCAACAGATGCTACACAATTACATGCACGTTAAAATAAACAGGGAAAAATACAAGTGCGCGTTTCTAATTATAGGAAACCATATCATTCACGGAATATATCCTTATTATCTAGGTCGGTACAACAAATTGTATTTTGCATAACATAATGCTATTAATTATTTTAAGCACGTCATGAAAAACCTGTCAATCCAATCTTGTAACTGTGTCCAAAATACGTCCCGTTTCTGAGACTGTGTTCCATTTTACACTGCACATTTTTGCTCCAGTATTACCATACTGAAACAAAGTTGTCATTTCCCTTTATTTTGCAGCACGTGATGATATTCTGCGTTGTGGAAGCGTGCCGTCGTGCCGGATCGTGCCGGAGAGCCGGAACTCTAATCAAGGCTTCGTCACGCTGGACAGGCCGTGACGGTCCGGTGTCTGCGGCCGGATAGGCAGCTAACCTGAAATGACTGGTGAAATTTGTTTCTTTGGCCTAGTGTGTGATTTACCGCTAGGTAGTATGTTCGTTTGATGATTGCTTTTGGGTGTATGAGGAGCCTATGACGAATGGTTGAATTCATAATCAAAGTGTCTGCTTTTGCGTGACTAGTTCATGTGCTTCATGACATTTTATTGGATTATAAAGAAAATTACCTACTTATTACTAACACTTTTTATGGCAAGATAATTTTCATGTCTGCTTATAACTTAATAATATACTCTAATTGCCGAAATGTCTGTTAATTGAAGTATGGTAATTGAGAGTCAGTTTCAACAACGTTTACGGCTCAAACAACGACTCACGTATAACAAGGAGTTCATGAACACATGACGACACACGCCACGTGTACCCCCACCCCAATGAATGAATAATACCAAACTAGTCTTCACTTCACCAAAAAGTGTTATCTCAAAATCTACACATTCAAATAAGCTCATAGCGCGAACTTCTCGCTCGCTCAATAAACTATGCATTTATGTATTCGCTTAATTACCAGCACAGCGTGTTCTGGGGTAGGCAGAGAGGTCGGCACGTAATGGTATGCGTGAGCCCCCGGATAATTAGCCTTTGTTACTCTATGTTAATAAAGTTATACTGTATTTCCATATCGATCTGCGGGTAGTAAGAAAAACAATGAATCAACTGTTGTTCTCATAGAGAGAGCGTGGGCGGTGGGTTAGTGATCTTTTAGTATTGTAATGAGAGTTCGTTGATAACCAAGACTGAAGGCACGTAGAATGTACTTATGCAATAAGTAAATGCGTGTATTCACTTTAATGACGTGAAGTGTGTTCCTTTATTTGTCATATGTAAATATTCAGAGTGACAATCCCACCAATGAGGTATTACACCTCACAGAAAACGCTGACGAAAGCGGAGATAAAATAAAAACCAAATTGCCATCAAATTCAAATGCTCAGAGAGTCGAGAGCGTCAATTTCATGTTATTATCGCGTCTCGTACTCGTAACAAGTTGAAACACAAAAACCGGATCCGAGCGAACAGCTTATGCGACAGTCAATCTGTTCCCGACAGCCTGCTTCCGAGCCATCGGGGACCCATTACGATCATTCCATAGTCTCGATAAAGCGTTCTCGAATATTCGAGAAAGTCGATCGAAAATATTCTATCATTACCTTAAGCTGCGTAGTAAATCGTCGATTTCATCGCTAACTTTGATAATATTGGAGCGTTCTCGTTTACAATATGGAGGGCGAAGCACGTACGTCCCGGTGATACGTACATACATATGTAAATGTTTTCAATAAGGGTTCTGCCGACGCGGAGGGCTTCGCCGCGTATACAGATGATAATTCAGGGCATCATGGACTCGCTACCTACGCTTCACCATATTATCTCGCTGGATTCTAGGTTACCTATAAGTATGGTGTGGATATTTGTAAAGTATTTTGGATGATGTTTGGTAAAGATAAATATTGTTGGTTTTGTTTATTTATATATCTTCCTTTTTTTAAAGTTCTATGTTTAATCTAACTACGTCTTCGCCAGTAACAGAGTAAAGTTGGTAAAACAACTTATAAAAGTAGTTGAACGCGACGATAGGTCGTGGTGGAGCAAAATAAAATGGTAGGGGACTGTATAACAAGTATAATGATTAAGATTAAGATTAAAAGAAATAAAATAACAACGGCCGGTTAAATACATGAATAAGAAATGATATTAAAACGCGTGAGCGCATCCGGCTCGAAGGACCAATGTACGCGACGATAGGTCGTGGTGGAGCAAAATAAAATGGTAGCGGACTGTATAACAAGTATAACGATTATATATGTAATAATTATAATGATTTTTTCGAGTTCAAAGGGTGTTAAAGTATTAAAAAACAGCATAAAGAAACCGGTAACTTAGTCTTTTGCACGAGTCACCATATCCCTATTCCTTCTCGTCTTTGTTTCCGTTTCCTGCGCGAACCTCACTAGCGCGCACACACACATAGACACTTTTCGTTCAAACACCAAATCAAAAGGGCGGCACGCAAGCCGGCTCCGTATAAAACAGAGAAAACTCCAGAAACCCTCAAGATAATTGTGAGATATATCATCAAGGGACGTCCCAGACTATTTTACATATAAACGTAGTGCACTGTGGAAGATAATCGGGTGTGAAGTGATTTAAGTGAGCAGCACTCCAAGGCCATGTGAGTACCCACAACATTTCCTTCATTCCCCTTGTAGCAAAGCTATTTTACCGGTGGTTTATACAGTCAGTTTATCGAAGGGATAGAACTACAACATTTATTTGGCCCTTTGAGCCGGATTTCATACATGTACCTATCAAAATAGTTTAAGTTTCCTTGGTTGTACTACGACTGGCGTCCCATCTTTTCTCTATCAAATTACACAAAATATATATTTCAACTTATTTTATTGTCTGATCATATCTATATAACATATACTTAACATACAACAAGTGTTTTCGGAGTATTCTCATTTCAAACTTCGAGTTTGAAAATCATATAACCAGTTTCGACTAGTTCAGTCCGCGTCATTTTCGTGCCGCGGATTCATACTTAGTCTGTGTTCGAACGAGTTGTCAATGCTATTTCAATGTAACATGCAACATTTGGATAGCTAAATTATCATAAAAGCAACTTATACGTAACATACAACGTTTTAGGTTCTTATTCTAGGCAATCTAAACGTAACATATAGCGTTTAGGTTCTTAATCATATAGTGTTAAACGTAACATACAGCGTTTTTTAACTATTATAATATCATTATTTTAACATTCCTAAAAATACTTTTACGTGTAGTTCGTATTTTCATCATATCAAAGGTCCTTCGACATTCAAACTTCACAGAGTAGGTTTCCTTTTGTACCTACACACCCGTTGACCGAACGCTGTGCGTCAGATCAGACGTTCACTCGTTCTATTCGTTCTGTTATAGTGATACCAGCTCTAAAAGTAGAATACCATTATTTAAAGTTTTAGGAAAAATATTTTCCACTGTTTGTAAACTCATTGTATTATTACTTTTGAAGTCACTCACAAATTGATACTGGTTCTAAAATAGTAGTTTAGAACTATATTCAAATAATATAGCAAGTAAATATTTAAATTAATTTTACTGAATTTCAAATTCAATCATGAGTGAAGCAATGGCGGCTCACTATGAGTCTAAACGCAACATAGCCTTTAAAAGATTATCAGATGCTGTTACCTGTGCTCGCAATTGTCTAAGCGACTCCAGTTTACTACCACGTTTTGAAACATGGTGTTCACGGTTAGAATCACTTATGGATGTGTTTAATGACTCTCACATCAAGCTCATAAGTGAGTATAGGGGCCTTGGAAATGAGGATTGCATTCAGAAACAAACCACTTATCAGGAGCAGGCAGATGATATGTATTTTGAAATTCTTGAAGCTAAACGCACACTTTTTCCTGAAAACTTAATTGAGGGTAAAGCATCAACATCATCGTGTGACCATAAAACTGAACACAAAAACCAGGCTAAATTGCCATCAATAAAGCTGCCTACTTTCTCTGGTCAATTTAAAGATTTTCCAGGTTACATTGATTTATTCAATACTCTAGTCCATAGTCGGACAGATTTAACAAATGTTGAAAAGTTTCAATATCTCATAACTTCCCTTTCTGGGGAACCAATAAATTTAATTAGAGCATATCCTATTTCAGATGTTAATTATACAAGTGCTTATGAAGCACTGCGCAAGCGATATACCAACAAGAGGGTTTTGGCTTTCTTATGTTGGGAACAAATTTGTAATTTGAAATCTATTAGTACAGCATCAGTGCAGAGTTTACGTACTCTCTTAGATAGTTATGCTGAGAATCTTTCAATGTTAGAGTCGTTAGGGTTGTCCACTTCTAAATGGGATTTTGTTTTATTTCATTCTCTTTTAACTAAAATTGATAAAAAATCTCGTGAAGCCTTTGAGCTTTCTTGTACGGGCAGTGATATCCCACAATTTAGTCAGCTTCAAACATTTTTAGGAGATAGATGCAGTGCATTGGAGCGTTCATCTCTAACAAATGTACCAACGGTATCATCAGCTCCCAATAGTCAAAGAAGTAATAATCAAACCAAATCAGATTCTACAAATAAAACATCTTCACTGTTAGCTCAAACGCCTAACACGTTAGAATGTATAATTTGTAAAGAAAAACATACTCTTATTAATTGTGATAATTTCATGTCTAAAACGCCTCAAGAAAGGGCTAAACTTGCTAGACAACATAATCTTTGTTTGAATTGTCTACGTTCCAATCATAGCACTTCTAAATGCTTTTCAACCCGTTCATGCAAGAGTTGTAATCGACGTCATAATAGTTTACTGCATTTTCCCAAGGAACCATCGACTAATCCTAATCAACAATCTTCATCACAAGTCCATATGACTACAACAAATCAGGCTAATGCAGATAGCGTTGAAAAGCAGGTTATTACCCCTGTTACTACATTATCCAATGTATCACGAGGCTTGACTCCCACCTTTGTTTTACTTGCCACAGCTCAAGTCAAAGTCAAGGATTGTACCAACACTTATCAGAAGGTTCGTGTTTTGCTAGATCCTGGTAGTCAGAGTCATATCATGAGCAGTGCTTGCGCTCGTCGCCTTGGTCTGACTCGTTTTAAATGTAACACACCAATGTCAGGTATTGGTGATGTTCCTACTGATTCAAGCAGTCGAGTTTTCCTTGAACTCCGCCCATTAGGCAATTCAGGAATATCCTTTAGTATGGATGCAGTAGTCTTAGATAAAATTTGTGGTAATATGCCTACACATCCAATCAATCTCAATGATTTTCAACATATAGGAAATCTTAAGCTGGCAGATCCAGAGTTTCATCAGTCTCGCCCCATCGACCTTTTGATCGGTGGAGAGATATTTCCGCAGATTTTGTTACCAGGCAAAATTGATGGCGGCAGTCATTTGGCAACAGCCATTAACACAGTGTTTGGATTTATTCTCATGGGTAGGACCAAAGCAGCTGATCCCAGTGTTGAATCTTCTCCAGCATCTGTCAATCATGTATCACTGGATGCTAACTTGGACATTGCTATCCAGAAATTTTGGGACATAGATCATGTACCTACAGAATCACAAATTAATCAAGCAGCCTCCGCAGACGATGTTCGTTGTGAGGACATTTATAAGTCAACGCATAAACGTGATGCTGACGGTCGTTATATCGTTCAGTTGCCATTTCGCGATCAATCGCTTCCAGTTTTTAGCGATTCATATAATATAGCGCTTCGGCGTTTTAAGCAGCTCGAAAAGCGCCTGCTTCAAAACCCTTCATTTGGGGACGAATATAAAGCACATATCATGGAATATTTAACAAGTAATCAGATGGAATGCGTTTCATCTGACGAGTGTCAGTCTCCTATCGCGTACTATATTCCACATCATGCGGTAGTAAAGCCTAGCAGTGTTTCCACTCGGTTAAGAGTGGTATACGATGCCTCGGCCAAGGATAAACTTGGAAAATCACTCAATGACACTCTTTTAACTGGTTGTAAGTTGCAAGCAGATATCACAAATATCATTTTACGGTTTCGTCTCCACGCTATCGTCTTATCAGCGGATGTACGTCAAATGTACCGCCGAATTATAGTAACCCAAGAGCATAGGGATTATCAGCGTATTCTCTTCAGGTTCTCACCTGAAGAACCTATTCAAGAATTTAGGATCAATCGCGTGACCTTCGGAGTCTCGTCGGCACCATTTCTGGCCATTCGCACTATGCATCAACTGGCTCAAGACGAACAAGAGTCTTATCCGACCGCAGCTAAGGTTCTGCAAGAAGATCTCTACGTGGATGATGTAGTCACTGGCTGTGAAACCGTAGAGCAGGCAATTCAGCTACAGCAGGAATTGACCGAAATTATGGCTGCTGGTGGTTTTGAGCTCAGAAAGTGGTCCAGCAATCATGTGGCTGTACTGCAAAATTTACCAGAAGAACATAAATTGGTTCCAGTTTTGACGTTCGATAGTGACTCTCACTTCGTCAAGGTTCTCGGGCTTGCCTGGAATGCTCATAAAGACGTTTTTAATTATCAAGTTAATCAAATTCCACGCGGTTGTACCAAACGAACAATGCTATCAGAGCTTGCTCGCATCTATGACCCAATTGGTCTTCTCACACCATTAACCTTTTTAGCTAAATTTCTTATTCAACGTTTGTGGTTACTAGGAACGTCATGGGATGAACCAGTACCCGATGATATTCATCAAACTTGGACGAAGTACACTAATCAGTTATCCAATTTACAAAACCTTCACATTCCGAGACGTATTACTCACGCTCACGCATCAAGCTATCAAATCCATGGGTTCTGCGATGCCAGCGAGGCTGGCTATGCGGCAGTAGTATATCTTCGTTCCAACATAAATCAAAATCATCATCAAGTCTGTCTTGTAAGTGCACGATCACGAGTGGCACCAACAAAGCGTAGAACGCTGCCAAGATTGGAATTGTGTGGCGCTTCTTTGTTAGCAGATCTTATGCATTACATCATTAATTTATTTTCTAACATACTGAACATAGACGGCGTATATGCATGGTCTGATTCTATGATCGTGTTGGCATGGATCAAATCTAATTCTAAAAATTTTAAAGTATACGTTGGCAATCGTATTGCTAACATACAGCGAAAATTACCTTCTGCTGTCTGGAACCATGTACCAGGCAAGCAAAATCCAGCTGATTGTGCGAGTCGTGGCTTGCTACCTGACGAGCTCATCAGTCATGCCCTCTGGTGGTCAGGACCGGAGTGGTTATCATTATCTCAAAATCATTGGCCTAACGATACAATTCAATCACCATGCGTCACAAGCAATGACGTACTGTGCGAAAGGCGTACAACAGTTTTAAGTAACATAATCGATCTTGATCCCATCGATAATCTTCTTCAAAAATATTCTTCACTTCGTAAAATTCAACGTATTTTAGCATATTGTAACAGATTTATCAGTGCCTTACGCAAAACCAAATATTCAAATAATTTTACTCAAGCTGAACTTCACTGTGCTCTTATGAAGCTTGTTAAACATGTTCAACTTTCCGAATTCCAAAATGAAATTAAACTTTTATCAGCAGGAAAAACATTACCTAAATCATTTAGAAAACTCAATCCATTTTTGGACCATTCCGGTGTTTTGCGGGTGGGGGGAAGGCTTTCTCGATCTGAACTCGATTATGAAACAAAACACCCAGCTCTACTTCCACGCAAACATCGCTTAACTAAATTAATTATACAATCAGTACATAATGATAATCTTCATCCTGGTTTACAAGCATTACAATTTTTATTATTGCAAAATTTTTGGATATTGTCTCCTCGTCGAGCAATTCATCAAGTCATATCTAATTGCTATAAATGTTTTCGCACAAGGCCAATTGCATTTGAGCCTAAAATGGCAGATTTACCAAAAGCACGTATTACTCAATTAAAAGCATTCCAAGCCGTCGGTTGCGATTACGCAGGTCCATTTAATATAACCTTGCATAGATATCGTGGCGCACGTACTACAAAAGCATATTTGTGTCTCTTTGTATGCTTTGCTACAAAAGCACTGCATTTAGAGTTAGCATCCGATATGTCCACCGACGCCTTTTTAGCGGCATTACGCAGATTTATCGCCCGCCGTGGCAGATGCAACGTACTTCATTCTGATTGTGGCACGAATTTCAAAGGTGCGGAGTCACAATTAGCCACTGTGATGAAATCAGCCTGTGAGTCTGAATATATTGAATTTAAATTCAACCCTCCCGGGGCACCACATTTCGGTGGACTTTGGGAGGCCGGCGTCAAGTCCGTAAAGACACATTTGTATAGAGTCATAGGCACTCAAATTCTCACATATGAGGAATTAAACACCTTACTTACACAGGTTGAAGCAGTACTCAATTCAAGGCCGTTATGCTCACTGAGCACGGATCCTAATGACGTGTCAGTTCTGACACCAGGACATTTTTTAACGCAAGCACCTTTAACAGCGTTACCCACGCCAGATTATTCAAACATTAAACTTAACAGACTCAAGCGTTGGCAACTTGTTCAACGCATGCATCAGGACTTCTGGGCCAGATGGCATACAGAATATTTAACTAGTCTTTCGCAAAGACTGAAGTGGACTAGGTCAACTGACCAAGCTCGCCTTGGTCAAATTGTTATAATAAAAGACGAACAACAACCTCCGTTGCGTTGGCGTTTCGGAAAAATAATCAAACTTTATCACGGTCGTGATGGTATACCACGTTCTGCGACGGTCGAAACTGGTCAAGGTGTCATTAATAGACCTCTTGTTAAATTGTGCCCCATCCCGGATGGTGGTAACTAATTTCAAAATTCTTCATTTAAGTAACCTTTCTTATCATATTTTCGTCTTTGTATTTGCAACATAAGTGTATAACATAATATTTATCTATTTCATCACACTTTACACAATTATTGAAAGATGTGGATATGGACCTAGTCATAGTATTTTTTCTTCAGTCTCAATAAATTTCGCCAGCGGGGGGGAATAATGTTAAAGTATTAAAAAACAGCATAAAGAAACCGGTAACTTAGTCTTTTGCACGAGTCACCATATCCCTATTCCTTCTCGTCTTTGTTTCCGTTTCCTGCGCGAACCTCACTAGCGCGCACACACACATAGACACTTTTTCGTTCAAACACCAAATCAAAAGGGCGGCACGCAAGCCGGCTCCGTATAAAACAGAGAAAACTCCAGAAACCCTCAAGATAATTGTGAGATATATCATCAAGGGACGTCCCAGACTATTTTACATATAAACGTAGTGCACTGTGGAAGATAATCGGGTGTGAAGTGATTTAAGTGAGCAGCACTCCAAGGCCATGTGAGTACCCACAACATTTCCTTCATTCCCCTTGTAGCAAAGCTATTTTACCGGTGGTTTATACAGTCAGTTTATCGAAGGGATAGAACTACAACAAAGGGTGTTTGAGCCAAAAAAAGAAATCATTAATGTGACTAATACAATCCTTGGCCCTAATTGTGTAACACACCATCAATCTCAATCTGAATCATTTTGAAGGATATTGTTAATCCATTCCTTCATATGTTCGAAAAAATTGTTTACTCAACAACATAAATAACGCAATGAATGTTGTTGAACTGTCAAAATGAAACCGATTGCTACTGACAGTGTATTACGCAATTACCCGCTGAATCAACTACAAATACACTTTAAAAAATCCGCAAAAATACAATTCCGACAAAAAAAAACAGCCCACTAAAATAAAACGTAGCAACGAATCCGTAGAGCAGATAAATACGGCGGCACACGGGAGGTGCCTATGACAATAAAGTGTAGGCGTTATACCGAGCGCAATAATCTGCACCGGTCGTATCTGACTGTGCTGTTACACGTACAGGCAGGTTTTTGTATAGCCGGGCCCTGATCGGATTTGTGTAAAAATTGTAAAAAAGAAAAGAATTTATGATGAAAAGTAGAAAATATGTCGTACTCAATGAAACCAGATTTTAAACAAACTTGTCTCTTAAAAATAATGGCGTATGTTAAGTCAGGGAAATTTATTTTTAATCTAATTGATTTCCAACTTAAATTGTCTGTATATTCAAATCATAAGTGTAATAATTATTCAAAATTTGACAAATTGACGTAGGGTGCAATTTGCCAAACAATTTCCCTGATTGTACCATACACATACCTACCTACACGGGATTGATAGGCAAAAGCTATTTTTTCTTTTGACACCCTGCATTTTTATGATATCCCAAATGCTAATTTACGTATTCATAATTTCCTATCAACAAATATAATGATTTGTAATTACATCTGGCTAGACTGATGCTGACATTTCCATCTCAACACACGTTTTTAATTTAATATTTCTTTGTTTCCAGACGTTCCCCTTAATCTGTCCCGCAGCGTACTGCACAGGTGTGCGTCGCGACATTTGTTACACGTTACAAATGACACTGATCATTTTTACAACTAAAATGTACGTGTTTCTGCGAAACAATAGTTTATTTTTGAAGCAAGTTGTACGTGACTGCCTTTACGAAAAGATTTAAAGGAAAAGTTAATAAAAAAAAATGTTAAATAAGGGATGTTCTAAAGCAACCACTTTTTTCATAATTTAGAGTAAATTAATAAATTTTAATTGGTTTTTGTACTGCAATCAAATCATTCTAGCTTGAGTTTAAATTGTAAAATGTAATTTATAAAAGAAATCTTTACTTTATTTGATCGTAGACTTATAGCCATATAATTGAATAAATACTATATAAATTTCTAAAATTATTTAAAGAATTTTAGCTATATATTTTGAACACACATAATTACTTACAACTAAACGAACGATGATATTATGCAGTATTAAACGTAGCCATCAAAATACTCTTTGTAAAGAAGATTATTTTGATGCCTAAGCTTGATAACACTGTCAACAGGTAACATGCCCAAATTGCCCTACTGAATATCAAAGCCGCTTATGCTGTAGTCATAATTTTCCAATTTAATAACATTGGACAGTTTAATTACGTAATAATTTAATTTCATATACAATTAGAGTTGAGGGACTCGATAAAAATTCACCACTCATGCATAATGCTGTCGATATTAAATTTCTTATTAAAATAATTGAATAAATCCAACGTTAAAGAGCTCAAAATTATAACTCTTAAAGCAAAGTAATATTACTCAGGCGCGAGACAGATACCTTAAGTCTAATTACTGTGCTACGAAAGTGTAAGTTCGTAGCATGTCGTAGCGTTTCGTAGCGTCGTAGCAGCCCGCGTAGAGCCCGCGTGTAGCGAGCGTAGCATTTGTCTCTAATGCATTTTATGATGAGTTATGACTTAATTTTTAAGCTTGGAGCTTTCGGTAATTTTGTAAAGTAAACGTAAATATTAGAATATTTGGATTTTTTTGGGTCCCTTTTTCTTCAAAGAGTTTTAGTAAGAGTTGTATGTGGAAAAGTCCCGTAGTGAATATAAACATTTATCTCTCCGTTTGCAAACAATGAACAGTTTAGTTGATTGTGAATAATAATGTATACATATTGAGGATCGTCCATCATGGGCCTTTGTGTAACAGTCGCTTTCAAATTCTAGACACCGAATAGTATCAAATTCTGTAAATAACACGACCAACAATATGATACAGGCTAGTAATTCCCAGCAATATTCTATATTAATAGCCCGCTTTTAAACGAAGAGGGTATAATCTCGGCCATTGTAATCACAAAGCCATATAAATATTAGGTGCTTTGGTGGAAAGCCACAATTAACAATATAAAAGAATCTCGTTAACATTATAACATGTTTGAGTATTTATTAAAAGAGGGTAGGAGGAGATATAAAAGTGACTTTTGGATCTCCGAGTCACGTTTTAATCATAACTCGAAACGCGATCTTTGGCTGCCATTTTTGTGGCTTCGGCGAAAATATAGTATTTCTACGAAAAAACAAGGCTTTAATTAATTTTTGTGAGGCATTCGGTTTGAATATCATGCTTGTGCTTATACGAGGTGGTCGGGTATATTCGTGTGTAATTGGGATTGTTTTCGTGTTATTTTATGAAAAGAATCAAGTGTTATTATTGTCTGGCTTTCTGCCCTTTTGACCGTAATTGGAATTCGTAATGTATATTTTTATTTGGATTTGTTTTAAGCTTATATTAAATATAACTACATAATCAGCCTATAATGTTCCCACTGCTGGGACACAGGCCTCCTTTCTGTGAGAAGGAGTGGACTGTAATCCACCACGCGGGCCCAGTGCGGGTTGATGGAAATCACATGTCTTCGAATTATTACACCCACACTTACGTTAAAGCTAGATCAACAAAAACAATTCTTTAAAATAATAATAGATTTATGTCACCTGTGCCCAGTTACACCATTTATCTTATCAGACATTTTATTGTTTTCAATTTTATTTACACCACATAACACAAAAAGGACCAATATATATTTAAAACTAGTGTACTACGGGCGGGCCTTAATTCTAAAATAAACGTTGAGCGAATCATATCAATCATCCTAAAATTAACACAGCACCTTCGAGCAATTAGAGTGGGCTCCGAAAGTTAGTTGACATTTGTCCATTTCAGCTTTGACATACACACACATTATGATTTAAAATTCAAGTGATCCAAATGTTTAAACTGCTATAATAACGTTTTTATTGACTAATTTACCTACCTTTGACTTATCATAAAATATATAAGGCTTATTTTTAATCTTATATTTTGAAATGTTTCTTCATTTGTGTTTTTTTTATACATTGTTCTCACATATAGAAGCAACAATAATAATGTACCCACGATTTGTAATATCTTGATTTAAAAGAGTGTCCATGGAGTTTCTTGCCTGTTCTTCTCCATAGAGATCTACGTTTTGGAATGGGCCACTAGCTTCAACTTTCTGATTAACTGACGGACTATTTTAATTTTGTCAATTCAAAAGTGCCTGTACAAGGTTTAATTGAAATAAATGCTTTGGATTTGAGTTTGAGTGTGAATAATCAAGTAATCCTTTAGGAGTATCTAAGATTTTCATAAAAAATATTCAAGTAATCTCTTAGGAGTATATAATATTTATTATTATTTTTAATCTTAACGTGTTATCACAGCTGAAGTGGAAAAATGTCAACTAACTCATTGGGTGCCACTGTATATAATACACGCCGCGTCAAACTCCACTCAAGGCTTAAGACCCGACATTTAGGCATTAAACTGGAGATATGTCCATAAAACAATAATAAGGTAATGTTAACACGCTCATTCAGGTCGACAGAGGTGCGACATAGATTAAGCACGACAAACACGCTGCGACAACAGAGTCGTCACTTAATTGAATGACGCGTTACTGGCGGAATTATTTCGTCACACAACGCGGTTTGACTGTCTACACTATACTCTCGTGTAATAGTGTTATGTTGTGTCAGAGAGCTGTAAAGGGTAACGTGTAACGTCAAAACAGTGTGGTTGTAGAAGTAAATAATATAAGATCTCGCCTATAATGCCCGAAGGGTTAGCCAGAGGTTTACCTATAGAACACCCTTCTTTCACCAGTTATGTATTAATCCCATGTGGTAAGGGGCGAGATTGTTGTCATCAACCGGCACAAATCCAGACTATATTAAGATGAGACTGCTATTGAGAAATTCCAGATGGAAAAACCCATATAAATGTTATATCTATGAAAAAACCCATAACACTTTACCGGACCCGGGAAACCAATCCAGGACAGCCGGTCGATTCTGTTAAAATCTCACCGTGAAAATGAAGATGAAGTGAGTTTGTTTTTGCTAGGAATTAACACTATTGACAGCTCACTTCACTTAAGTTTTCACGGTGAGATTTTTACAGAATCGCACCGCAGCAGCTCATATGACCAACGAGGCAGTCAGTAGTAAATATTATATATTATAATTATTGAAATTAAAAATCATACTAGTACTTGAAAGTAAAATGATCTACTCTGCCATTTTCTAAAGTTAATTATTAGTTTAAAGTAAAACTGTGCAATCACTAAACTTGTCATCACTTTGTGATAAAGTTCGTTTCAATGTGTTTCTAAAACTAGCTACGTTTAACGGGAGAGTTTTCATGTTTTACTCATACACTTGCAATGTTGTATAACATTTTAGTTTGTTCAGAAAGAACACGGAAAGTTAATTAATATTCGCTTTTATAAGCAACAGTTTTATGTAGTGGCGTGGCTACGAGCATCTACAATACACACATATTAATCGAATCTAAACAAGCGCAGTTCAAACACGCTGTATGTAAAAACCTAATTGAGAATCTGTTGACTCACACATTATTAACTCGCGCACTCTCTTTTAATATAGTAACGTCGATGCCTAAACAAATACCGCGTCATCGTCGCGTCTTCATTTTAAAATACACGGGACGGTTTTAATAAGGGTCGTTTCACACTGTTTGTACTGGCGCGAGAAAATCTCTTAATTTTGCGCCCGCTTCGCCCATAAGCTGGGTAAATAGTTCGCAGCGCCCTCTCACGGTGGTTATCGCAGCCTGAAAGTTTCGAGCGACCGCAGCTAATGTCCCTTTTGATAATTCTCTCCAAGAAAAATATAGTGTGGCCTCTTATCTACCAAGCTAACTTAATTTTTTTTACGCTATTTTAGTTTTAGAAGATAAATTTTGTTACGTTGAAAGACAAATTGCCGAAAAGTTTTCAGATCGCTCGAATTTGAATATTTTTAAACCCAAGTTGTGGAGAAATTAACGTAACATTTTTTGTAAGAAATTGAAGAAGGCTACATTAATTTCGAGCTCACTAGGTTTACTTTAGATTATAAGTACTTATGTTATACAGTTTAATTATGTTTCTACATCGTACACTTTTGGTAATTTAATAACGTTAATAAGATTTTTAACTAAAGATTATAACATGAAATGGAATTATTTTTGGTACATTTATAAACTTCCCTGTACTGTTTAATTGTCAGAAATGAGGAGATCCGCAGGAGAACCAAGGTAACCGACATAGCCCGAAGAATTGCCAAACTTAAGTGGCAGTAGGCAGGAAACATTGCTCGCAGAACAGATGGCCGATGGGTCTGAAAGGTTCGGGAGTGGCGACCGCGTACCAGAAGACGTAGCGTTGGAAGGCCTCCCACAAGGTGGACCGAAGACCTTGTGAAGGCCGCAGGAACCCGTTGGATGCGGCAAGCACAGAACCGGGCGAAGTGGAGGTGCTTGGGGGAGGCCTATGTCCAGCAGAGGACGTCTTTCGGTTGAAATGATGATGATGACTGTGTAATTTGCGCTAAAGGTAATCACAGAATTATTTTTGCTTACAAATCCATACCTAATTTGTTAATCATGTTAGACTCCGGTGGAAGAATGCCTCGATACATTCAAGTGGGTTCAAAATAGGGCAATAATAGACAAATAATAATAACATAATATTAAATAAATTTATTCTCTACAACTGATATTTTTGTGTCAAGAAAGTGAAAAAAAAAATGATGAAAGATAAATTATTACAATTAAGTCTGTTAACGATTAATTAATCGTAACAGAGGTATAAGTGTTCATTTCAGTACATCTATATATATTATATAAAACAAAGTCGGGTTAGTTACACCATTTATAGCTCAAGAATGGCTGGACCGAGTTTTATGATCTTTTATTTATTGGATTTGTCTCCGCCCCGAATAACAAAATAATTATTAAACATGGGAAAATTCCCGAAAAAAAAATGAAAATAATTCATGTTCTCAAACATTTTGTATGAAACGGCTTTTTTGATGATATCTGAATTTAATACAGCTAAAAAATTAACATAATATATATTGATTCTTACGCTGTATGAAGTTCGCCGGGTCAGCTAGTTTTATATAAAAAAACGTACGTACTTTAAAAAAAATAAAATGCGCATGACGTTTGTTATTATTTTAGAAGAAAATTATTTTTAATTCGTCTTAAACTTACAACAATCCACAGTTAACAACGTTTGTACGGTGTATATTCGTCAGCTAATATGTCAATATTGTCACACTTCTCCGTCTTATTACCATAGATAGGTATGCGTATAGCTATCAGACCCCGTGTAATATGGCCTGGTGAATACCTGCGGGTTCTGTACTTGAGATGTCGGATACCTGGTTTTGTAGTCAGTTTAACTGTTATGAGTAGAGTTGAGTAGAATGTCGTAATTAAGGAGTCATTAAACAACTCACTGCCTTCTGTCTGCTTACTACCTCGGAGTAATTTTCGGATTGTCTATAGTTGCCAGAATCTAACTCTATAATAATTATTATTATGAAGTCACCATTCTTGCGTCTACCATTAGATAATGATAAATTACCATCTTTGGACCCATTTATTACGACACGAAACAGAGATTAGAAAGGCTAGCTTAAAAATTTTAGATTATTAAAAAGGAGATTTTATCAATATCCTCCAGCAAACGCCGGATACTCAGCTTACTAAGTAGTGCTAGTTTGCGCAATCTGCGTCCGCGGTTTATTTGCCAAAAATGTAAACAAATATGAATTAATGGAAAAATAACTTTAATTCCTACACAATAAAGTTCAGTTTACGCTACAACTTCAAACATTATTATAACTTTTTCAATAGTGCTAGTCACTCTGAAATTAACTTAATTGTCATTGAAATAAAGTAGATATTTCTTTAACTTGAAATAGGGTCGGTGTGCAGCACTGCGCACTTTTACTATTCATAGACTTACACACATCATCACGTGTTTTTACAGCACCAACACCGCACAGATACACGCACGCACTTCACTATCATCTGCCTAGCCTTTTCCCAACTATGTTGGGGTCGGCTTCCAGTCTAACCGGATGCAGCTGAATACCAGTATTTTACATGTTGCGACTGCCTATCTGACCTCCACAACCCAGTTACCGGGTAATACGATACCCCTTGGTAAGACTGGTTGTCAGAGTTTCAGGCTTCTGACTACCCGTAACGGCTGTCAATGATCCATGAATGATAGCCGGGACCAACGGCTTAACGTGCTTTCTGAGGCACGGAGGGGTCTTAGTATGTGAAGATGGTCACCCATCCACAGACCAACCGCGGCAAGCGTAGCTTAACCTGATCGATCGACCTGTGCGGCTGTTATTATTTAGCCACGGACACGCACTTACTATACATATTAAAAATTACGTCACTCTCTGTACTTCTTACTTTTTTGTGCACTTCATCATTGGCGTAATGTTAAGAATAATAATAATAATTTTACACTTACTGTCAGCTGTGAAGTTACCTTATATGAAATAAATAAATGAATTAATATTGCCGAATATAATCAATGAATATCCATAGTTCACCACACTTACGTAAAACAGGTTTTGACAAAATATACATGAAGTTATGGTTATATGTAGTATTTGGTGCATATATGTAAGTATTGTTACTCTCAACGCAAACATATATATTGTGTTATAATATGCAAAGCTTCCACACAGGTAAATCTCGAATCCAATATCAGAACGTCTACAATACGAAGCCCTTCAAAAACTTAAAGAGAAAGAATACGACGATATATTATTATGCTCATGGTCGTAGCTTCTATTTCCGTGGTCCGAGGGCGCCATATTGTATGCCTGAAGCACTAGAAAATTTCTCTTAATAAGGTCCGCGCAAGCTCCGCTGGGTCAATTATGAAAAACAACAGTGTAGACTGACCTCCAAACTTGGACGATTGTTTATGTTGAAGATCCCCGTTTATTTTACGTGAGTTTATGCTCCTTGTTGTTTTTGAGTTCGGTTGCATGTTTTAATTGAATGAGGAAGCTGTTAATGTGGGAAATAAAGTACCTCTTGTAATAATTATGTTGATCTTTGAAGGTTGTACTTCTAAATGGTTAGGCATTCTCACATTAACTTAGAAATATTGTAAAAACATTCAGTAAAACATGAGAGACCCTTTACCTTCACTCATAAATATAAAACACTTTTACTTTTCGCTCCTAAATATCAAAATTATCTACTCCCATCTATATGCGAGACAAATAAGGTCGAAGTGGGATACTCCCGTATCACAAATGAGGTTGCGACCAAAAGATAAAAGGTATAATGCTCACGACCTTGGGTAAGATTATCTGAACCCACAGACACATTTGAATGATTTTTTAAGGTACTGCGATGAATAGGCTACCTGAAGGGGTATTTTATTTATCCGGATTATTTCAGTGGGACTGGGAGAGCCAAATGAAGAAGAAATTAATTTACCTTAGCTTTATCTCTGAGCGTGTTAATGTTGCTAAGACTTTATTTGACAGAATTATATGCAAGTACTTAAATGAATTCACTTTTCTCGCTTAACTCATTTTAATTTACACATGTAGAACTTTAGTATAGTTTCTTGTAATTTACTTAACCCCTGCCCTGTCATTTTCAATTAGCTTGGCAAGTTAAGCCATTGTAAACTAAAACAAAGTTATCGAACAAATTACTTTCGTAACACAATTTAAAAGTAAAGCAGTCAGACACTTCACCACGGTCAAACAGTACAGACAAAATTGGAAAACTAAATAGAATAACTCAAAATAAGGACTTCGAAATTTGTACAACGAAATTCGTTTTCAAACGAAACGCCATACAAGTCAATCAATATTTGTACAGAATACAAGACTAGAGGTAGAAAGGGCCAGACAAAAACGTCATTAGGAGGAGTTGAGAGCAAATCCGGGGGGCGGGAGAGAGCGAGCTTTTGTGTCGTCGCTCGGCAAAAGGAATTATCGGGCGCGCCGAGTGCCCGCCGAATTTCTATTCTGACTCCAACAAAACCTCACTCGAATTGACTGTGTTCGGCTTGTCAACGGTCCAATGCTAGTTTGCACTTGATTACAGAACACCATTTTTACTATATTTAGGATTATGTAGTCAGTTTTTTATGTCGGCTCTTAATTTAGTTTCCGAGGAAAATATTAATTAAAACAGGTTCGTTGTTGAAGGCAGTTCGGAATCATATTGTATATCTGTTTAACTAACCAATCCAATTATAACACAATTGCATAACATGTCCAGAAGAGGACAGTGTCACGCTGAGTGGGATGATTAATGAATATCTGATTGCTATTAATCAAAGTGCTCTGTTTCAATGTAACAAAATACATTCGCAACCAAATTGTGACTGATTATATGAATCGAATCGAAAATTGATATGTTATTATATAGGTACTGACGATTTATTTTGTGATCAGCGTATCAATTAAACTTATTGCTATTCAGTGGTCGGCGAATAAAGTTGAAACCAGATTTAATATCATAATGGCCGGTTTATTATGCGGTGAAATAGGTAAAGGACGGCTTCTTTCATTTAGTGGGTCGCTTTTACCCCAAGTTACCGTTCGTAACAATTAATATAAGTGGATTCCTGTCGAGGGTACGCGAGGGTAAGTTGTATGGTTCCTAATTACAATTTGCTGAAACACGTGGGATTATGTTATGAGTATAGTAGAAGAAGTTTCTATTGGCGTTACGTACTTGTAATATAGTTGTAATGCAGTAGAAATAGTATCGTTACGGTGTCCAAGCGCAATAAGTGTAATAGGTCTAAAACGGACTAAGTTAAACTAACCTTCGCTTTATTTTTGCAGGATCAACTTTAAATGGTGTAAAAGCAAATGAGAACAAAACCAATATAACTGCGAGAACATCAATTAAGGACATTAACTCAAAGATTATTCAAGAGATTAGCAAAAACGAATCGATTATTCGAATTAATGAGTATCGATGTTTTATTCTCGGCGTAGGCAACGGCGGGTGCCCGACAGAGCCACTAATTAAAAACTTAAACTGCTGGGTGGGACAGTCGATTTTACTACTTTTTACCAAAACCAAACTTCACTACCTATTTACAAAGCTTTATGCATTTTGTTTTTAATACTTGTACTGGTTTTAATTGGTTCGTGTAATGAAAAGATCGAAGAAAAGTTAACTAGATAGGGAAGGAGTTACTTAATTTGAATTTAATTGAGTGAGAAGTCGTGAACGTGGGGAGGGATACGATAATTAGCGAATAAAAATGTTTCTCAAATAGGAATTTACTTTGTTTTTAATAGAGCAGTGGTGGCCAAGTGGTAACGGCCGCGACTTACGAGTTGTAGGTCGTAGGTTCGAATCCAGACAGGCGCTTTACTTTGTGTAAATTATTTCATCACCACTGCTCTCAAAACGGTGAAGGAAAACAATCGTGAGGAAACCGGCATGTCCTAGAACCAAAAATTCGAGGACATGTGACATCTACCATCTCATACTGGCCCTGCGTGGTGGATTACGGCCCACTCCCTCTCACAGAGAGGGGGCCTGTGTCCCAGCAGTGGGAACATTATGGCTGATAATGTTTGTTCTCAATATATTTTATTGCAGTTACTATCTACAGTACCCGGCGATAAATATTGCACATCGACCTTTGGAATGAGACAATCGGCTAATTTCGGCTTCGTAGAGCGTTATCTCTGTCGCACGAAATACAAACAGTCCGGTATCTATTAGGAGCTGTTAAAACAATTATGATTTGCTTCTTTTGATAATTATTTTTATTCTTTGTATAAAAAAGGTAAAGGTCGATGTGCAATATTTATCGCCGGGTACTGTACTTTATATCTTTACTATCTTCTTTACTAAGTCATTGCCCGCGACTTCGTTTGCGATCCAAGATGAAAAGTAGCTTATGTCCTTTTCCAGGTATCCATCAACATCATCTGCCTGCTTTTTCCCAACTATGTTGGGGTCGGCTTCCAGTCTAATCGGATGCAGCTGAATACCAGTGTTTTACATGGAGCAACTGCCTATCTGACCTCCACAACCCAGTTACTGGGTAATACGATACCCCTTGGTAAGACTGGTTGTCAGACTTTCGGGCTTCTGACGACCCGTAACGGCTGTCAATGATCCATGAATGATAGCCGGGACCAACGGCTTAACGTGCTTTCTGAGGCACGGAGGGGTTTTGGTATGTGAAGCTAGCTAACCTGATCGATCGACCCGTGCGTCTGTTATTACTTTTCTGGCTAAGACCCAACCAGGTATCCATATGCAAAATTTCATCCAAATCAGTTCAAACGTTTTAGCGTGAACGCGTAACAAACAAACAATTTAACAAACAAACCCACTTTCGCATTTATAATATTAGGATTGTCATTTATCAAATATTACGTTTTTGAGCATTGGGTGTTTATTAACTATTTCGAGCTTGAAAAGTAAATTATTTATCAGTTATTATTTATAGACTGCCTCTTCGCCCAGTGGTTGGAAGCGCTATTGCCAAGCATGAGGGTTCGATTCTCAGATCAGGCAAAGTGTTATTGGTTGTTTCTACCTGGAATTTCTCAGTAGCAGCCCGAATACTGGTCTTTCGCCCGGTTGATGGGAATAGGCTCGCATAGGATCACATGGGACTTACCTATAACCGGGAAAATTTGATTCTACTTTAAGGAGATCACAGGAACTAAACGCAAGTTTTTGAAGCAATAAACGTATATGATCGACTACAGTAAACGAAATCAGAAAAATATATGATATTCTTCAGGATATATGCTAGGTAGATAGTGTGTTGAAAACATAATACAACTACTTTGATACGATAGAAAAAAAATAATGAAGATACCTCTAAAAACTTTCTTTTTAAAATAAAAACCCTACAATCATTCTGACATTTAGTCAGATTATTCTACAAGCAACATACTAAAGCACTAGTGTTTTAAATTTTAAGTCTAAACAATAGATTTTTTAGATAATTGCTTCATATTTTGCAATAAATTACCAGCGTTGTGTCATCGCGCTTCTCTTTCTTTTCTATGCAGTTCGACAGTGACCGCGCTTTAGGTCATGTAGTCCACTAGTACACCTCTGCCCCAACCCTTCGTGGAAGCAAGGCGTGATGTTAAGTTATGTTACTTAAAGACATGTAAAGTTTTAAGCATAGTTTTGTGTGTCAACTGTTATTTTTAATACATATTTTATCATCCATCCACATAACTCTGACATACGTAGTAGGTAATACGAACATATTTTCTTCATCGTGTACTCCAAAACCCAGGCTTACATAACCCCATATCATTATTATGCTCAACTTGACCTCCGCACAGGCTCACAGCAACCTTTACGAGACTGAATCAATTTCATCTCGGAGACATCTTTTTACGATCATGTGGAGGGATGAAAAGGTCAGATTCCTTTCTTAAAGACTAAATATAGACGCTTCACATACTTTAGCCTTGCCCTCGTGAGGTTTTATTGTGGGGCCGTTAAAATAGAAATAAAAGCTATTATATGATTTAATAACCTATCAGATATATATTATTTATTGATGGAGTCGTAAGATGGTCTTCGTCACAGAATTGTTTGCTGTGATTTATTGCGACCATAAATAAGGACCAAAAAGAATTAAACTAAAAAAACCTATGTCCCGCAGTAGATTAGGTACAGACGCCAGCACATCAAGCTACTAAAATCTGTCAAATTTATTTAATAGATTTTCAATTTTATCGCTAAAGCATAAGGTTGAAAGTTTATTGGGAAAATTTCACAGTTTCGGGTGGGGCAAAAAATGTGTGATTTATTTAATCACACTATCACACTAATATTATAAAGGCTAAAGTTTGTGAGTGTGTGTGTGTTTATATGTTTGTTACTTCTTCACGTTCAAACGGCTGGACTAATTTTGATAAAATTTTGTATGGAGGTAGCTGACACTCTGAATTAACATATAGGCTGCTTTTTATCCCGATATTCCCACGGGGACGACATTTACGCGGGTGAAACCGCGCGGCGCAGCTAGTTCTCTATATACATATATAAAATTCAAAGTCCTGACTGACTGATATATCAACGCACAGCCTAAACCGCTGCAGGTCAACTACCGCTGGAAATTTGGAGGGTGTGTTCTTTGTGAAGATTAGGTATCTAATAAGACAGGGTTTTTCGAAATTCCACCCCTAAGAGGGTGAATGGGGGGAAAGTGACATTTCACGCGGATGAAGTCGCGGGCAGAAGCTAGTCAGAAAAAAAAAACTTATCTTCGTTTTGTGGTAAAATGAAACCTACTCCACTGTCTATTTTTTTAACTGTTAAAGACAGAGAGTGAGAGAGAGACTTAAAACTACGCCCAGCATGGCCCACTGTATACACGACCCCCTGCCTCATCAATCTCAAATCAGCACAATCTTTATTGTAGTGTATCAGGGTTGCGTGAAGCCACGGCTCACTCTGTTTGCGTTAGTTCACTAACTATTCTATCAGCGTACGTACGTAGGCGAATAACTCAATGCTTTGTCGACGTGTGATGTGTCTTAAACATAAGCGACAGCGGGGGCGGGGAAGGTCATTGTCGTCTTGATGCTACTAGTAGATTATATTACTTTAAGTTAATGTTTTCCTCGAAAAACTTCATTCGAAGTAGATAAGGGATATCTGCAATGGTCTGACCAAATTATCTGGACTAATGTGCTTTTGTTTAATGAATTTTGTTCAGACACTAGAATGTTTTTTTCTGATAGCTTGAAGTGTTTTATGCTACGATAAATACATTTATTTTGGAATAACATGCAACAGGGCTTAACATCCTTATCGAATGTCGCCGGAGATTTGAACTCGAAGTACCGCAAACTGATTCCAGATTTGATCGCGGCAGGCTTCCTTAACCTTGTAAATGAACAAATATGTAGTTCCTACCAATTTGTCCCGAAGACGAGAGCGGGAAAATATAGGAAGTTAAATAAAAGTGTGACGCAGAATCCTGACGGAGGTTCGCAGAGTAGTTTATTGAAAGCGAATAAGTTATTTCCGTTGAAAAATGTTTATAAATAGTTTGAAGTTGGAGATAAGGACGGAAGCGGGGCTTAGTACCAAAACAGTTGAACAGTAGAGTAAGTAGGTTTTGATTTACTCGGCATTGAATAGCGTTAGAATTTAAGACCAAACAAGCTTAAAGAAAACGGAAGGAATTTAATAAAAATTGGTCCTATGGCGAAGAGCCTTCGACAAGATTATCTTATTTCTACTTATATTGTCAGTAACAATTACGTTTCATCACCTACCTTCTGTCAAATCATTATTATGTGCTTGTATGTCATTCGTAAAAAAGCATTCATTAATACAAACTTTTGGACCTAATGAACTTGGTCCTTAATGAACTGTCAATTTCACCGCGGTCTCTCATGACTTGTCGTCCTATAATGTGGTCGCGTGCTTACCGGCATAGTTTGACTTCCGTGCAGGCTCGTGATGGCCGCCTGCGCCTCTTGGTGGGAGCTGAACTTTACGAACGCGCAACCTGCAACAATAGATCGAGCGTTATATGAGGGGTACACCTTACAGTTTGTTAATGAAGAGAGCGATGTATGATGATGGGATAATGTTGTTGTTGAATTTTTGTCCTAAACATAATATTAATAATGCTACGTAAAGCTTATGGTGCACATTCTTAAACTATCATTTAGATAGTACAGTAACGAGTAACAGGTAACATCAGTATATCAAGGAATTGTTATCAATTAGACAAAATCAGAACTAGACAAAATCAAACTGGTTGCTAATTTACGACAAGCTTACTTAAAGGCTCCTTCAAACAGGCGCGAAACGACACGCGACACAAAGGCACCGCAAGTCGCGCAACGAGCGGTGCCTTTGTGTCGCGCCCGATTAGCGTCGCGCGTCGCGCCTGTTTGCAGGAGCCTTGAACCGGGGAACAAACCAGCTAAAAATTTAAAATAATAAACACTCGCTATTTTATTCTACTAATCGATAGGATTATTGTTCAGGATACAAATTTATGACATTGATTTTTACAATCTGTGACTACAGTAATTCAAACTCTTGTTAAAATTCTAGGAAAATCATCTTCTTTTACAATACTTGTAAATTATTTGTAAATATGTGAGCGCCATGTATCTATCACATAATTGATTTACCTTTCATTGCTTCATTTTAAATTCTTTTTAACTTTTGTAGTAGACTAATTACTTTATTCTAAACCTTATAAAACATTTTAAAAGAGTAACGAATTAACGATTGAGTTTCTTGCCTATTCTTCTCAATACAAACACTACCTTTTGGAAGGGGCGACTAGAATCAATTCTATTTTATTTTACTTTTTGAGGTTCAAAAGTGCCTTTAATGTGCCTATTTGAAATAAATTATTTGACTTTGAATTTATTTTATATTTCACTAGCTTCTGCCCGCGACTTCGTCCGCGTGAAATTTCTTGTTCCCCCGCCCCACCCCGTCGCATCACATCGCATGCTCGCGCTATTACTTCGTTTTTGCTTAGTGTTATTTCTGACTTTTTTTTCTTTTTGCTCAGCTCCCAAGGGTCATAGCGTGATGTTAAGAAGCCTATAGCCTTCCTCAAGAATCGGGCTATCAAATACAAAAGTTTTTATCAAATCCGACTGGTAGTTCCAGAGATACATACAAACTTACAAACTTAACTTTACCTCTTTATAATACTCGTATTAGTATAGATATGTGATTAATTGTTTTTAAAAACAAACCTAGAACATAAGAGACTTTGTAAAAGGACGCATTTTTTTTTTAAAACCAACACCATACTTTGTTGTGAGTTGTAGTCCTTTGATCCGCTTAACTCACACCAGAAGGACCAAAACACAAAACTTCCCACTGATCCAATCACATCTTAAAAACCGAAATTATGCGAGGGGAAATTATTAAAAATGTTTTGCAGAAAAAAGGAAATCTTAAACAAGGGTGGTCGCAGCGGGATTATCGCTCAATTTTTCAATAACAGGCTGTCAGAGTCTGTGGCCGTGGTCGTATCAATCTTGCTCCCCGCAGGTATAAGGGACCGGGGCCGCGGTAATCGCAAAGGTGTGTAATCAAATAACAATTGTGTGATACGAGCCGAATATTTTTAGATGTAGTGTAACGTGTTTTGGGTATTTTCTTTTTAGTTTTTCAGTAAGTATGAGGATAATTAAATACCAGACTAGGTATTTGAAATGAATGAAAGTGATATAAATGAAAATATGAAGAGATACTTTTGTCTGACTTTTATAACTATATCTTTGTAGTGATTGTGTAAGTTCAAAAATCAGAGGAGCATTTCTCGTAATTTTAAGAACGTTCACAGTCTCAGTGTCAATCAGTCACAAAAACCTTGAATTTCCCGACATTTTTGACAAGTTTTTGACATTGATTGTCGCCGAGACTAGATTTTGATCGTTTTTAGTTACGGGAATCGACCTTCAGGCCTCTCAATTTCAAAATTGTTTATATTTTTTTAATTAAAAGTTACCAACACGTGTATGTGTTGTTGGAAACCTACATATATTGGAGACCGTATCTACCTCTCTAGAATCAATCATTGTTACCAAAGAGTTAAAACAATACATTACTTATATATTTTTAGATTCATATGCATCGATGTTATACATCGACGTGGAGTTAGACGTACATCGATCACGGTAGGCGCGGGTCGTAGGACACGTCGACGCGTATCAGCGTCATCCGCCTAATGACGACTGATGGGGCCCTTTATGAGGTTACCAACACCCCAACCCGCCAACAACGCTCTGCAACTAAATCAGTTACGCGGTCACGGGTTGATCTTTAGATATATTGAGAGTGGCAGGTGCCTCACTCTACACAGTAATATATTCTAAATAAATCATTATAATGCTCCATAAACTTGACCGATCCCAACTTGAATGTTTCAAATATCTAACCGTCAGACACCAAAGAATAAACAATTTGTTTACACAACGAAACTGGTAGGTAAGACTCATCTCGTTCAGTTCCACATTGATTATGCAGATAGCTCCTTTATTATGATCTGAGATGTTTAAGAAGCGAGCTCACAAAAGCGCCGTCGAAATTGGTCCACTGGTTTCGAGATAATCGAATATAAACAATCAACAAACTCGCTCCTTTGTAACATCAAAACGAATATTTATACATTCCTCTCTGGTCGAAACATAAAAACTGTACACACGAGTGTTATATTCGCTAAGTACGCTCGTAACTTCTTATTGAATCAGCTTTGAATCCCGCAAAAAACCGTGCCACTGAAAGGTAAAAACTCTACCGGGAAAATTGTGGCGACTATTTTATCTTTTGCGGAGCTCTCGAGGAGAGTACGATTATGCTCGACTGGCTTTTATTCGTATTATCCTTTGTTCAACTGGATAAAAGACCATAGCTGAAACGTTTTCCGAAAAGGCGCCTCAAATAAATTAGGACGCACTTTTAAGCTCCGCATCATGTTTACATCCCCGCCTCCTGCAAAATAGAGACAACGCGGAGTAAGCGCCGATACAGACGCGAGAAAAAAAAACAATTTGCACGTCGCGATCGACACGCGAGCGCGCATAAAAGAATAATAACGTGGATTGTACGAGAAACACAATTTAAATGGCGACAATTGGTGTAGCAAATTGAGGAGTGACGCAGTCGGACCGTGCGGCGAGGTGGCGCCGCGGGCGGCCACACGCCAGCGCGTTACAATGAAAACGCTCGTTCCTACCTCCGGAAAAGCCATTATGAGAACGTCAGTTGGCGAGTGAGAAAGAAGTCAAAACTTCGCCGGCAAACATGGAACTATTTACTGCTTCCACATTCGGCGACGTGTGCTTGGAAGTTGGATGCAATTTGTTAACCCTTTATCGCGAGTGCAGACTCGACTGGTGTGGAGATAGTGCACGCAGGGGGAGTGCGTGGCAGGCGGCGCGGCGGCACCTCGCGCGGAGCCACCAGGTAACTTGGCGGCTCGCCAAAGATCTGTTTTCCTGTTGTTGGCGGACAAACTCACAGATCAGTTTTTATCGCGCGAAAGGCCTTTATAGCCGACCGATAGGGGGCGCCTCCGAGCAAAATGTTTTCGCGTCGCCGTCGAACACAAATATTATTGGATGGTTTTATGTATCGGAAGCATTACACGCTAAAAACTTTGGCACTCGACGTCGGATACGGTGACACTTAAAAACTGACGATAATGTAAAATGTGCTAGTACACTCGGCACTTGATTTTGCGATACGTCTTTATTACTTATCGAATTGACAATTCAAAGTGTAGCGTTTCTAGGGACTCAATGGGAGTGGAAGCGTTCGTTCGCGGAATATTTGCTCGTCAACTTAACAGGATAATTTGTCAAAGGTTCTTTGACGACATCATTTTTTGTATGCTTCGTGAAGAGGCGCCTTTTATATGTTTGACAGACGTCAAGGAAAGTAAACAGGTCGTGTGCGTCGCGCACGACGACACGTGGCCTCTTCAAAAGAACATCTTTGTGCGAGCGTTCTCTTGTTTGTCAAGTTATTTTTTGTTTTGATATGAAAATATTGTGGTTTTATTAGTATTTTTTTCAGAATTTCATCTCAAACTAAGCTTGTAAAAATATATCTACGGACATACGTTGTAAAGTTAATGCCAGCTATCAAGTTCCCCTAATATTTATCTAAGTATAAGTTGGCCCACGTGTACGTCTGCGGGAAACTTGAGCAACTTAGTGTAAACATAGCAATAAATCAACGTTGCTAGCTCATCGGTTCTAGCACCATGGTGGGCCATTTCCTACATTTTAATGCACCTCATGCTGAGACAAGAAGATTCCTTAAAATAAAATAGTCCCAAAGGAAGTAATATTTACTATAAGTAGAGGTTATCTTGATGAGATAAGTTGTATTATTTTTCAACATTATGTTTTTTTTTATATCATCGTCATTTTTTGTTGACCTTTGATGTTATAGCATTCAAAATACTTTGTTTTTAGGAGGTTGTTTGAATGAGTTTTATTCAGTTTATGTCATGTCGTTTTCACATAATAATATGACAATCTAATTTAAAAACATAATTTTTAAACTTTTTTTTTGTAAAGAGTGTGTGTTTCTTCTCCATACAAAATCATGATTTATTTATTATAGCACACCAACGGCACAGTCATTTACAATTTAAATTAAATATAATAATATTAATATTTGGCAGAGGAACTTGATTTGATTCTTATTTTTTCTTATTCCTAACTTTTGACCTACAAAACTGCCTTTTATTTGTCTTATTGAAAAATAGACTTTCACAATTAACAACGCTTGTTATGACCTGACTAGGGCTTTCAAATACCGGATTTTTTCAATACCGGTATTGGAAAGGTAATACCGTGATCCCGGTATCAATACCGGTTGTCCGGTATTGAGCGCAAGTTCAATTAGGACATTAATAAAACCAATAAAATACGCCTTTTTGTATTTTCAAATCAGTATTGTTCTTATTATTTTATTGAAAATACTAAAATCAATACGTTATACATAGCTTTCTTAATTCTTTTATAATAATTTGGTATTGGTTGATTATTTAGGTAGGACTAGGAATTAGGAACATAATGAAAACTTAAACTGAATCTACTCTTTTTGCAGGAAGGAATTTCACATAGACTTTGTTTCCACAATATAAAAAAAAAAATATTTCTTATTATTACCTAAATGTCATCATGTCTCATGTAAAAATCAATATAGGTATCCTTATTTGTAGAAATGTAAGTAAGTAAAGTATACCTTAACTAGCTAGTAGCAATCATTTGGTAATCATTTTAGTAACATTCTTAATAATTAACAACTTCCCTGTCCCATGAGTCATATATGATTCATGCTGATTGTTTAACTATTGTGTCTACTTTATGGACAGTTAAGTTGTTAAGTTATAAAAAACAATCAAAAAATCGAAAACTAAACAAGTAAGAAAATAAATCAAGAATCAACATAGGTATCATTATTTGTAGAAATGCAAGTAAGTTAAGTATAGCTTAACTAGCTAAGTAGCTAGCAATCAACATTTTAGTAACATTATTAATAATAATTATTAATAATGTTACTAAAATGATTGCAATCAATCAACATTTTAGTAATATTATTAATAATAATTATTAATAATGTTACTAAAATGATTGCCGGCTAATGTTTGTAATACCGTAATCACGGTATTGGGGCGTCAATACCGGTATTGTAAAAGGCCAAAATAAAATCCGTGATCACGGTATTACGGGATCCCGGAATACCGGTATTGAAAGCCCTAGACCTGACTTTCAAGAAAAGCTTAGCTACCCAGGTATCTACATACAAAAACATCTAAATAAAAAAGTGACTCTGGCTGTATCTACAAACAAGCACTGGCTAGGTATTGTGAGAACAAGTAATAAGAGCTAATGGGACCTTTTTGTCTTGTCTTTTTCTTTTGTCGAAGACGACGAGTCGAGTCAAAAAGGTTCGTATCAATCTCACTAGAAAAGATAAAATACATTAAGGACTCCTGTCTGTAGATATCTATTTTTTTATAAAACTTCTAAATAATTTTCTCTAAGACAAGGCCCTGCCTGAATCCAAAAAGCAACAATAAAAAATACTTTCATCGAAACATCTATCAAACTCGAACTCAAAGCATTTATTTCAATTAAACCTTGTACAGGCACTTTTGAATTGTCAAAATTAAATAGTCTGTCAATTAGCCAGAAAGTTGATGCTAGTTGCCCATTTCAAAACGTAGATCTCTATGGAGAAGAACGGGCAGGAAACTCCATGGACACTCTTTTAAATCAAGATATTACAAAATCCTGGGTACATTATTCTTGTTGCTTCTATATGTGAGAACAATCTAAAAAAAACGACACAAATAAATGACGAAACAATTCAAAATATAGATTAAAAATAAACCTTGGCAGTTAAGAGATGACCAGTCTCAACCGACGGCGCCCGTTCACGAACATGACGCGTGGATCAGCACCATCCAACTCAACCATTTTGTAGGGAACCGAATGATCCAACACAAGCGCCACCATCAGTGAGACATTTAAGTGAGCATGACACGTTCTCAACTGCCATGCTCTTTCAAGTCAACATCAAAAATCATAATAAACGGATACATGGTTCTTACATTTACAAAATAAAAAAAAAAACCTATAACTATCTATATTACACAAGTTCATATTAAACCTACCGATACGTCTGTCGGCGATATCTTTCCATAATAAATTCCGACCAATTAGAATGGTACGGTCTGCAACAAAAGTCTATTAACACTTCAGTTTTTTCACTCTCAGTTAATGAGCAAAATATTTGTTCAAAATTGCAGCAGAAGTACAATGCAATTTTGAACAAATATTTTGCTCAATAACTGAGATTAAAAAAAAACTGAAGTTTTAATCGACTTTTGTTGCTGACTGTACATGAAATATGCGAAAACAGCAAAGTTTCTAGACCTAATATCTATCTATCTGGGTATCGCCCGAAGTTCATAATCAATGCCCTCGAAGCAGGTATGAGTTGGTGTACCTACCTTGTATATTGAAAATAATGTATGAATTTACTGGGGGAATATGAAACACGAGTTAATTTATAGGTGACCTGTGCTGCTACGAACAGGTATATAATTACATAAAACGAAGGACAAAATTACACGAATAGTCTTGTGTATGATTATAACCGATGGATGTTTTCTAATGAAGTTTAATTTGATAAATGAACTGTTTGTTCGAAACCATCCATCGGTTTCTTACCAAACTTCAACAATATCCGACGACCCTGTTTACTTATCTCATTTGGTGACCGTACTTGGCAAAATTGGTAAATAAAGGTTCTGGAATTGTCAGAAATCCATCCATTCTAATATTATAAATGCGAAAGTATGTCTGTCTGTCTGTTACCTTTTCACGGCTAAACCGATTTAGATGAAATTTGGTATAGAGATAGTTTGAGTCCCGGGAAAGGAAATATAATAGTTTTTATCCCGAAATTCCCACGGGATCGACACTTATGCGGGTAAATCCGCGGGGCGCAGCTAGTATTGAAAAATTTCTTAAATTAATAAACAATCAGCTAATTTCTTAACAGAATCTTCACGTCTATTTATATATTGTATAAGTCTATTCAAGAACAGTCACGAGTTCACGACTGACAGTCTACAAGGTGTTAGGTAGGCACAGAATGTCTCGCTAAGTGACTTATTGTTAGCCCAGCCCAGCAAAGTGACCCATTTCCATATACCCATTAATGATTACACGTCAACGCGAAGAATAGAATAGTATCGTCGGTGACAACCTTAACTTGATGACGTCATTGAAAAAGGACGCGAAAAGTACGACCGTTACACAGCAACTTTTTTTTTTAGTGACCGTTTTTGGCAATGGAAGCAATACTTACAGCCTATTAATGTTCATATAAATTGGATTATATTTTCTTTATGAGTACTTTGCCACAGTTTTGTGGGTCTGTGGTTTAGTTTAGTATGTACTTCTGAGAATTTTATTGAAGTAAAGATTGGCTAAGCGGCTCTGTTAACTTAAATTATATGTTAGCTATAAGTACCAACAATTGAAAAATAAAATGTATTCCTAAGAACAATAAGAATAAGAAAGGTGTTAGTATGAAAATAAAAACAACAAAATGAATGTATGTACAGACGCCAGCACGTCAAGCTACCCTAAACTGTCAAAATTTCCCAATCAACTTTGAACCTTATGCTTTAGCGATAAAGTTGAAAATATATTAAAGAAATTTGACAGATTGTAGTAGCTTGATATGCTGACGTCTGTACAAAAAAAAATAAGATGAAAGCTATCAACTTATGCCTACAAAATAGAATAAGTCCATAACATAATTGATTTTTAAGCTATGCTAAACGTAAGTTTTGACTAACGAAAACAGTCCTTTATATAGGCCAATATCCTTTTGTATAGGCCAAATACAAATCAGATATGCCAAGCAAATACCTTTATCGTCACATAAAATATTAATCACACATAACTACATCCAAAACCCATCGCAGTATACGTGGTTGAGAATTCAATATTACACGGCGCGCTCCTTCGAATCTTTCATTTTAAAGTTGTCCGTATGAAGTTCACCGCCCGCTCCAACGTAGGAGAATAGTGGGCAATAGTGGGGAACAGTGGGGAAGACTGGGGAAAGCTGGGTAAACAACGTTCGATCTATTATAACCACATTAACGGAAGTGCTGGCTGTAATTTTGTGTTATATGTTGAATGTAGGTGTAAGTTTGAGAGGTCGAGATTCTGTGAAGATGTGGTAATTTTGGATTGAAATAGTGTAATGGGGTAAGTTTTGAGTAACTAAGGACAGAGTGTTATTGTTTATTAGTTATTGAAACTGTTTCTGTGGAATGAGTGCCTTTTTTGGGTTCCGTACCTGAAAAGGAAAAAACGGAACCCTTATAAGATCACTTTGTTGTCCGTTCGTCCGTCCGCCTGTCTGTCAAGATCCTTTATCTCGGGAACGCGTGGAGGTATCGAGTTGAAATTAAATACCTAAGTCTACAGTTGAAGCTGTGAAAAAATCAAACACCTAAGTTAACGTAAAAAAGAAGATACGGCCGTTTATGCCGCAAAAAACGTATATTTCGATACTCTCAAGGGAATCAAAATTTATAGGGTACTTCCCGTTGACCTAGAATCATGAAATTTAGCAAGAAGCAAGATCATATAGCACAAGTAAAGGAAAAAATCCAAACACCGTAAATTTGTCGGTAGGTACATTAAACAAAACCCGTATAAACTATTTACATGCCTACAAAGTACGGATCCCTCGGTGCGTGAGTCCAATTCGCACTTGACCGGTTTTGTTTACTATTTACACTATAGGTACAGACGCCAGCACATCAAGCTATTACAATTAGTCAAATTTCTTTAAAAGATTTTCAACTTTAATGCTAAAGCATAAGGTTCAAAGTTGATTGGGAAAATTTGACAGTTTCGGGTAGCTTGATGTACTGGCGTCTGTACTTGTTTCAGTAAAAAATTCGTCTCAGTGCAAAAGATTTCCATCAGACGTTTTCCTAAGACTCTTATGCAACTAAAGTTGTTATGAAAGTCAAGATAACCAAAACCTTTATAACTTGTAGGTAACGTTTGTTCTCATTTGTTTCTTCGGAAGCGAGAATTCCGCCACGTCTAAAATATTACGCGAATATTGGAAGTAGGCGGTGCCTACCTAGAAAGGGGTTCGTGTATTTTTACATGCGTCCCAAGGGTCTGATGTTTCGACGAGAAATACCTCCCGGTATGCACACATTTGCCCTACTACCAGGTTTTTCCAATTCGTGGCTTTACGCGTGTGCCGATTCAGCGAAGGTTCACGTCGCTTCAAAACATCGGTTCAATGAAGTCGGTACAATTTTTCATTCGATTTAGTGGATCGTATCCGCTGACCCCGCTGCCCCGACCGCTCCGCGTGCCCCAACTGCCCCGAGTGCCCTCAACTGATAACAACTCCAGTGAAACACACCCTTACTTCTGTGACGCTCTTATCGCTACAATTTGTTCCCGCCTTTGAAATATCGTCGAAATTTTTGGCTTTTCAAATGAAAACATCACACTTACTGTAATAGGAAAAAATTCGCCGTCGATTAGGCCCTGAAAAATGTTTTATGCAATCAAATTGAATATCGATTTTGCTGTAGGCTGTCTGAGGACCAATGTTATTAGATTTTGCATGTGATTTTTTATTCGAAGAAATTTATATTTATATAAATAAGTGAATGGTCGTTTAATATCTTTCCATTTAAATTTTCGTTGCATGCAGTAAACGAAATATTCAATTAGAGATTAGCTTGAAACATTTGGGTTTTTATTTCAGAATTTAGTTTCGAGAGTAACTAAGTAAAGATGACGATTGAGTTTGAAATCTGGTATTAGTACCTACGTAATACTAGAGTACTCGTAAGTAAAGCAAAGCAAGAGAATAATGTATACAGCAAGTCGTTAGTGTTAATTAGTAACGACGTTTTACGTGTCAATTTAATAGAGGTTGGTACTGGGTATGACTTGTATTTACTTTTATTTACTTTACTGAAACGTATGGCACAGGCATAGGAATATCAGCAATATTTTATCGTAAGTCTGTGATAGCACCTTCTTACGAAAATATTACTATCAATAGCTTAAAAGCACCAAAATATCCCTGCAAGAGACTTATAGAAACAAACTTAAGGACAGAGAATGAACTTCTTTGAGATTGGTGGCAAATAAATTTCTGAACTAAAATACTCTATTGAAAAAACTCAATCCTTTTTGATAAGAGAAACTCGCAACCTTACGCAGTAGGTACTTACCTGTGCTCACCAGTCACATTTACAACCCCCACACAATATTACAGAAATAGAACCACCGTATCGTGTGAAATGGAGCGTGAATATATAAACGATTGAATGAGCTTTATTGGCTGTCTTAGGAACTACAAGCCGTTTAAGATTTGCCCATTTTTCGGTCCGCGGGTAAAAAACATCAGTAAATTTCCTGATGTTATTGAATGATGGCATTAGTAGTAATTGAGATTGATATTTTGTACAGACGCCAGCACATCAAGCTACTACAATCTGTCAAATTTCTTTAATAGATTTTCAACTTTATCGCTAAAGCATAAGGTTTAAAGTTGATTGGGAAAATTTTACAGTTTCGGGTAGCTTGATGTGCTGGCGTCTGTACTTTACTTTTTCTTTTCTTGACTCTAAAAATATTTTACGATGGGGTTTTGACAACACAGAATATCACTAAGCAAACATGAGCATATCAATCTGCCTTTTTCCAAATATTTTGGGGTCAGCTTCTAGTCTAACCGGCATCCTAATTGCGTAACACACTATTAATCTGAATCTGAATAATTTTGAAGGATGTTGCTAATTCATTGCTTCATATTTTTGTAAAGTTTGCCTGCTCGACAACGTTAATATCGCAATGAATATTGTTGAACTGTCAAACTATGAGTCATTGATACTGATAGTGTGTTACGTAATTACCCCGTAAATACCTTTACATCATGAGCATATAAGTACACAAACTCGCGTATCCTGACTTATGCATAATGATTAACAAGTTATTAATAATGCAGTAACGAGGATCAAAATGTTCGATACGATAACACACATTAACAAAGGTCTCAGTATTTTATTCCCAAAACACATGCCAGCTAAACTACACCGCAGTTTCGTTTAATATTTAACATCGCCGCGCCGGCGTATCACTTAAAATAATAAGGATTTCGCGTTGGAGATTACGCAGCAACCCTCCAGAGGATAATTAATGTTATGCCGTGAATATTAGCTTTTCAATTAGCCGTCTTTTAGTACCTCAAAATGGGTCTCGTGTTTCAGGGAGCGCGGAGAGGGTTATTTCTTTCGCCCGTTACACCTGTAAGACGTAAGGCGATAGTTAATTAAAATCTGCTCTCTCGGGATTTGTGCGCGCTCGCCTGCAGCCTACAGGTTAACCCGACTTTGTGCTTGTTTGTTGTCTTGGACGTAGTATTGCGCTTTACGCGTATTTACGTTGTAATGTATTCTTGAGAAAAATATTCTAGAGATTTTAACAGCTAGAGATTTTGAGATTTTGAAGGCTAGTTCTTGTTATGATTTTCTTTTTGAGCTTAATTTTGTGTTACATGCTCATTTTTAATAAACATTTGAGAAGGCTGAAACCCCCGACAATGAACCTTGCGACAATGTCGTCAGTAAAAAATGTTACCAAGAATCGTAATGAAATAATAAAATAATAATAATTCATTATCCCGAAACTTTTTCACACGTGCCAATAAGAACTAGTGCTGCGAACAAAACAGCTTTCCGAACCGTTTTTAAAGTGAATACGAATTGGCTTCTTTCGGTACAAAAGACTGTCGCGCTGCCAAAGTTTATTAGGGACTTTAGCGTGGCGTCTTTTGTTTTACAATCAAGTTACATTAGAACAACGGGCCTATTGCAAACTCTTCAACAATGGCTTGTTGAAGTCGTTTTAAAACATTCTCCGGGTGAGTTTGCGTGTTAAAACGGTGAAACGATATTACAGTATTACGGTATTTACGCACGATGGCCGCCGATAAACCGATGAAGACGGTATAACGTGGCCTTTACACGCGTGCGGGTAATACCGTAACTTATCGAAAATTGTACGGTTAAGGTTTTGAGCTTGTCTCTAGAGGAGGCCTTTGTTTCGCGCAGGTTGCGTAATTTTACCGCGGGATCACGGACAGTACGCAATCGTATTTGGAAGATTGTTCTGTTTTTTAGCATTCATGTAAATAGGTAACAAACAACCAAAAAGTTCAATTTGTATTTTAACCTTCTTTAAAACTTAGTAAAAGAAGTTGGAGTAAACATGATTTTATTAATCTTCATTAAAGTATCAAATCAAATTATTTTATTTCACTTATAGATAATGTGAAATAAAGAAGAAGCAAGAAGAAGGAAAGAAACAGCAGAAGGCAAGAAACTCCACGTTTACTCTTTGAAAATAATTGGGTTTACAATGTTTTCACATTACAGTAGGTATGGGAGGACAGCGTAGGCCTGTCAACAAGTATCAGGTAATTAATAAAATAAAAAAATGGTCTACAGATCTAAAGTCTATAAGGCCTAAGGCCAAGGCCAGTATAAGTATGTACTATAAATAATAATTAATCTATCAAATGAATGTCGAGCACAAAAAACAGTTATACCTACGCAGTATGGCCACAAAATCTGCGGATCGTGACATTTGTATACATTATATAACATATATAATATATATTATATAATTATATCTATCATATATAACACAAATTACTTTAAAATATAAATCTCGTTACGCCACTATCTTTCAAAAGTTGATTACTAACAGTGTACCTAAATTACATAATTCAAATTGTACAAAATTAGTTCGTATTATTTGATATTTAAATTTGAATTTGTTTTGAGATATTTCAAAAATATTATTAGATAGTTTACTGATTGTATCGAAAGTTATGTAACAAAATTGTGTTCACAACAAAACGCTTCGAAACTAAAAGTTACTAATTGTGTTAACTTTGATGTATTGAGTTAGCATCCAATTACATTAGTTTTGAATGATTAGAAATTGGTCAAGTTGCTAGACTTTAGACGTTGCCATCACCCGCCGAAAACTGCAAGGACAATTAGTTTTGATATAGTTGTCTTTTTATTTCTTCACCGACTCATTTTGATGTAAGTTTAAGATGAATTTTTTAAATCGTTTTTTATTTTAGTACCTATAGTGTACCTACTGAATGAAAAACGCTATCAATTTCAATTCATAAGCCAGTGTATTTCTACAATACCACTTGCGTAAGCGAATACAAAACAAAACAATCCTTTATTTATAATAACGTCCAAAGCGCACGCAATGTTTTATACAAACCGAGCCCACTTCAACCAATTCTAATTTCATTAATCCGCGATACAAATCGCGCGTCTTCGCGTTTTTACCGCGCGAATCGCGATGTAGATAGAACTGTCAGTGCAGCGCGATAGCGATGGCGCGCACGCGATCGCCCGCTGTGTGGCGCCACTATCGAGCTAATGTCTTGATCGCTCGGCGGTAATCCAGTTTTATTTGTATGTTAATCTTGAAGAAAAAAGGTTTAGTTAGTTGCAGGCTTTGTAAAACTTGACAATCGTTGCAATTTCTTAAGTATTTTGTGTAATTAAGCACCGCTTTAGTTTTGTATTTCCAGTAAATTCGTATGTTTGTGTCGACTTTACGTCTAATCAAACTACCCCAAATTACTGGGTAATACTTCAATATTACCCAGTAATTAGTTAAGTATCTTATTAACCGTTATTTGGGACATTGGTATTGAAATACCAATGTCCCAAATAATGGTTAATATCAATAACCTAAATCTTCAATATTTTGACATTACCTACTTGCATGGGGTTAGAAGCGTTATGACTACCTCTCGATAAGACTAAATAGCAGATATGACTAGTTCGCTATAGGACTTAATCTCGATATGATTAGATCGCTGTAAAGCTAATTAGGTGTTTGACTACATATGCATAAGTCCTGTTATCAAAATGACTCATTATCGATATGGCGTACAATCGTATCTAAAAGTGGCATTAGTATAGGAACTGCACGGAGTACCTACTTAGCTTTACTAAAGTGTGAATACACTACGAAGTTCCACTTTATCTATGATTACACTATTAAAAATAAATTGAAACAATAGTTGTCATTGTCACTTCGATATTTTTTTCTTGCATGGCATATTTTATTGTTATTTAAAATGCAGGATAATGAAAAATTTCATTTTATTAAAAATAAAAAGAATAAGGAAGCACTTCTTCATGATGATATTTTAGTATAGGTAGCAAGGAAAAAACTTAATGCTATAACTCGATAACTGTACTCCAAAAAACAAATGAAAATATGGTCGTTACGCTATCTGGCCTTATTGCGATCTAGTCCAAACACGATATAGTCCTAACAAGATCTAGTCATATCGAGATTAAGTGCTATAGCGAACTAGTCATATCTGCTATTTAGTCTTATCGAGAGGTAGTCATAACGCTTCTAACCCCTTGCATGTTTCAATTAATAAAATAATAGAGTGGGGTTTCAAAGACAAGTGAATTTTCGAAAACTGGAATGTACGTGGTAATGTTTAAAATATTATGTTCACATTTATATTTCATGAACTAGTTCAATTGATGAGAAAGCTTTTAGAAGCCTCTCACATTGGAGTTCATATCATATCGCAACTTATGAGCATCTCTTAATAATTAACTAACTATTTCGACTTGATAAGCTAAGTAGTAAATACTAAAATTAATTTAGGGCAAGAAGCACTTATCTTAGCGTAGCTACTTATATTACTTAAATAATTAAATTCTGGTTTTTGTTAAGTGTAACTTTAAGTACTTTAAATTTTTAATGATATTTAAGCTTCTTTGTTGGCGTTGGCGAAGCTGTTTACCTTTTTCGTAATAAAAATATTGTAAAAAAATAAATAAAAAATATTGTTTCAAAGGACTTTTTTATACAATTTTTAATAATATTGTTAAATAGGACTCTTAAATTCAGAACAGTTTTTGTTTCATTTCGCACCTCGAGGGCTGGACATTTAAGCCCAAGAGCAACGAAGCGTCAAAAATGTGTGCGTAAGAAATCGTAAAAGACATAAAAGCGCTTAATACGAAATAAACAAACAAGAAACGCCCCGAAAATCGATCCAATAACCTTAATCGCGTCGAGCCGCAATATTAAACGAGGCATAAAAAGATAAAGGCCGCACCACACGTATACTTTAAGTGTCTTCGCGTTGAGCGGCTTGTGCTGCCTTTAGTAGCAGTTTATAACTACTTTGCAAGCACACTGGCGTACACCAGCCCCTTATGGAGGCAGTGAAAAGATATAGCGCCGACTTACGGCGCGCCTACTGAATACGAATCTCGTGTGAATGGTGCGTACCGATGGACAGAGTTATAGCGAATCGTTTGCTTTTTAATATTGAGTGTTTTTATGATAATATGAGTGGGGTTTTATCGATATCGGATGTGGCTTTGTGTGCAAACGTTGAACACCTCTACGTGTGCCTTCTGACTTGTCTGCTGAATTACTTTTCTCTTTATATCTTCGATAATTCGATGGTCGTGTGAGTTTTTTTTTTGGTTTCACGACATTTTGTAAGCGCTGTTTGGGTGGCCGACTGATTAAATGCCTTGTTTTTTAGAATACAAGATCAGCCCCAGAAGTTTGGAAAAATTTTTCATACGTTTAATTTAGTAATTTTAAGCAGCTTAATAAATTAAAAAACCAGATTGAAAATAAATCAACGAGAAACTCTAATACTAAATAGACTATTTGACCCCAAACTACCAGATTAGCATAAGATAAACAAAAAAAAAAACAACACAGCTATACAGGAAAATCGATATAAACCATGGCTCAATCCGGCGACAGGGCCGGTATCTATTCCGGACAATTAACCGGACGGCTTGCCCGCGCCTTATCTTCAGCGGCAGCCCTTCTTAGCGTGAACTTAGCCACGAAATAGGTCAGTGCAGACCCTTATTAACACCTATTGTACGAACTGGGCTGTTATTGATTATTGATGGAGGAAAAACTTCGAGAATTGGGATAATGTCGATGAGAAGTATGTTTTGTTTTGATGGTGAATTGTAATGGTATTGTGGCTTTGTTTTAATTAGTTTTGGGGTTATGTAATGATACTGGTGATCAAGCATTTTTACTTTTTTTTATGAAAGAATTAGTAGACCATTCAAAAATACGCAATGCTAGGCATGAAATGCATATTAAATTTTAAAAAGTGAACCTGAAATACCTACTCGGAAGCTACAGCAGAAAGTTTAAGGACACTTAGGTATTATTCAAAAGCCTAATCGAAAAAAACGTCGTAGAGCAAACTGGGAATTATATCGGAAAAATTTTACCGGGAACGACGTGAGTAAACAAAAGATTCGAAGCCCCAATGAAAACCCCGAAAATATCAGCTGCTAATTTTTGGACACTAGTAGCAAGAACCAATCAAGAGAACTAAGTTACTTTCCGTTACAAACTGCATCGTATTTAGCTAATACAACAACCGGAGTTTGTACAACAAACTTTGGGAACCGAGCTAAAATATAAGTATAGCCAGCCAGACAGTTGCAGTTGCAAAAACGTAGGAGACAAGCTATTTAGTCAAATAGTTTTCTTTGCTGGTAGAGTAAAGGCTCCTTCAAACAGGCGCGACACGCGATTAAATCGCGCGCGACACAAATGCACCGCAAGTCGCGCAACGAGCGGTGCCTTTGTGTCGCGCGCGATTATATCGCGTGTCGCGCCTGTTTGTATGAGCCTTAATTAATTAGACATACTGCTGGGAAATAGATTGAAAGTTTAATAGCGGAGCATCATTTAGATAGTGTAACGAGGATGGAGTGATAGCGTATATAGCTGGCTCGTAATAGCGCGCGATAAATTGTGCGCTGCTGAGTAAGTGTGCGACGGTGAGCGGGTTAGATTAATAGTTTTTTTTTTTAAACTATGGAGTGATGGGAAAGGCCACTATCAAACGGCGCTGTCGGAGCTAGTTCCAAAAACAAACTAATAAATACTACAAAGCGTGAGGTGGTTTTATTTAATTTTGACGAAAACGATTCCTTGTTATGTTCTTAAATGCTCCGAAATTGGAGTCTACATTACCCGTAAGACCCTTGAAATTAGAAGATTGTGGCTGAAAGCTTTCAGCATTCGTAGTGAATTTTTTTTAATTAAACAGAGTTCGAGGTTATCTCGGAAACATTTTGAAGAAAGTGATTACGAGGAAATAAGCAAAAATAATTAAGGTTTTAAATTCTGACACTTTAATTTGATATAAGTACGAATAATAACGAAATAGTGAAATAAAACGAAACTCATGAATGAACACGAATTGAAATGAATGAACGAAATGTCAACCTTTGGTATACCTAGGCCATAGGGTGGCTAGTTATGGTCATGCCATCTACAAATAGCTTTGAATGGCCTTCACCATTATATTTTGTCATTTATTAGATTTGCCCAGCCATTATTACAAAAAGCTTACTAGTAATTTAGGAAATTGTGTGAAAACACAAAGTATCTGCTTAAAAACAAATATCTAAAGACTTTTTCTCTCAAGTGGACATCCTTTGCAGTCTAATTTTCTATTTTTATTAACTATGTGGGTAATTTAGTTGTTTAAGGTACAGACGCCAGATCAACTTTGAACCTTATGCTTTAGCCATAAAGTTGAAAATCGATTAAAGAAATTTGACAGACTGTAGTAGCTTGATGTGCTGGCGTCTGTACAAAGCAACGAACTGGGAGTTGTATTCAATAAAATTAAAAAGTAAATAAAAAAATAGGTGTTTTTGTTTTAAAATTACGTCTGTTCATCTACTTGGACCACAACCTAATTCATGATCAACACACGCAATGCCACAATTTTTTAACTTCTCACCATTTACAACCAGCTCCCTTAAATGTTGATAACAAAATTAAAACAATGCAAAAAACCCCTAAAGTGCTCTCACCCAAATTACTATCATCACGAACTTTAAATATATATTTGAAGGTTGAGACACTCGATTTAGGTAACCTTATTTTTTTGGAAGATTTATAGTTAAAATTAATTGCAAGCCATTTATTATGGTTGCTTCGTTTCTGATATTTTGAATATTGATCGAGTTATTTCTAATGTAAATATTGTTGTAAAGCTGTTTTAAGTGTGCTTCCCCGCTCCTCCCCGCGTAATCTTACCACCTGCAAACCACGTACGGTTGTCAACCATGGTATATTTTGACAGTTCAAACCACGCTAACTTCGCGTTTTTTCGCGCGGTTTCATTCATTGTGTCATATAGAATACGTAATCTGGTCTAGTTTTATAAGTTAATCAATCCTGATTAAATATTTATGTAACTTTAGAAAGCTTTGTTGCAATATTGACATTGTTTTAAACTAGTACTAATGTGTTTTGCATATTACGGTCAATTTTTGTTAAACTCTCTGCGTATGAGTGGTTTTAGTTGTTTTTTAAATTAATATTTCAAAGATAAATGAACGGTTTTTACCTATTATTTAAATTGAAATGTTACTGAAACGTCTTCTGTTTCGTGTCTGTTTTTTCATCTTTAGTTTTATTATTTTTGGTACTGACCAATCGTCTCTTGTTTTCGTACTTTCGAAGTATGTATGTATGTGTAATTTATTTGTGATTAATTCTTGAAATCTACATTGATTTCTGAAGTTTTAATTTAAATTGAACCCATTGCTACGTAGTAGAAGTATTTTTAGTATCTCCATAAATCTAGGCATACCCAAATTAAACTAATTCCTACACCTGCATCTTTCACTACCCACAAATAAACGAGAGCGTCCATCTTGAATTCGGCATAATACCGCGCCTCGCTCAGCCAGTTATTAATTGCTTCAATAATATGCTAATACAGGCCGAGTCGTTACGTGGTAACGTGCCTGGTATTGTCCGACATTTTTCTTAATTTTTATACGTAACGTTTGCTGGAAATGTTTTGGTTTATATTATTGCGCTCTGGGGACGTGTCGGTGGTGTAATTTAAGGACTGTTTAGTAGAATATTAACAGAATTGAGGTTGTTTTTTTTTAAAAAAGGGTAGTACTTGTTTCTGTTACATACGAGTAAATATGTATAATAAGTTGATGTGATAACTTCGTACAATTAAGGCATTCGAACAAAATGCCCAGGATCAATACTTTTCGAAGTCAAAAGACACGTTCGAAAAGTGTTGATTCTCGGCATTTGATTTAAACTTTTAATTATGTTTTAAAACAAGTAAGTACATATTATGATTGTGTTACAAGCATTAGTGGTAAATTTAATTGATTAAATTAGTTACAATGTAAGAGATCTTGCCTATGAAAGGTTTAACCATATTAGTTTTTACCTATTAAATGCACTAGTTTCTATGTTATTCCTGGAACAAACTAAACTTCCTCGCTCGCTCGGTATGCTAAATTACAAACACGTCAGTGTGGATCTATGAATGTGCAGTAATGTCCAAAGTCATTACATATTTACATTTCTATTAATTTCTTAGAACGTTTAAAGGCTCTTACAAACAGGCGCGACACGCGATATAATCGTGCGCGACGCAAAGAAACCGCTCGTTGCGCGATTTGCGGTGCCTTTGTGTCGCGTGTCGTGTCGCGCCTGTTTGAAGGAGCCTTAAAGTTATGAACAAACAAAAAAACAGGGTATTCTCTATGACAAATTAATTAAGGATCAAGATTTCGATCAACGTAATGAAACTTTAAGTATTGACATATTCTACTTTTTTAAAGTCATGCATTTAAGTTGTATGGTTTGATGATTTTCTATCCCCAAATCCCTAATTGCGTAACACATTATCAATCTCAATTTGGATCATTTTGATGGATATTGCTAATTCATTGCTTCATATGTTCGAAAAATTTGTCTGCTCAACAACGTAAATAACGCAATGAATGTTGTTTAACTGTCAAGATGAAAGTCATTGCTTCTGATGCACACAGTGTTACGCAATTACCCCTCGGAACAAGTAATTTATTAAAAGTACACCAACGGTAACATGGTGCAGTTTCAGGTCATTAAGGCGAAAGCGCCAGGGTAGCCCGCGAAATTCATTTTTTTTTTAGGTTTTTTGCAATTTGCTGGTCAGCATTAAGTTGTACGTTGATTAATATATGAATCGCGGCCGTATGAAATATGTGTTTACAGAATTATAATCATTAAAGTCATCAACACAACTCTCTAAGACCACGTAAGTCCAAAGAATGATGATTTCATGAAACAGTTATTCTTGCAAATTGCTAAAAACCTAAAAAAATTAGAATTTCGCGGGCTACCTTAGCGCTTCCCCCTTAAAGAAGATGAAAAGTGAGCGGGGCTGTATTACAGCGGCTACGGACTTGGAAGTACTGAGTGCGTGTATGTTTCGTACCTACGGGAACAATTTATAAAAAAAGACTAGAGTGGTTCTTTATTTTATATGAAACCATTACTACGGTAACAGTAACCGTTACTATAATCAATCCTGGTTTAAGTAGTCATAAAAAGTGGACAGTGTTGGAATGAATTGATATAATAGTGGAAATCTGGGGCCTAAAAAGGCCACTGTGGCGGAATCATAAAAGATAACATTATGAATGCGAAGGCAGTCCGTGTTTTTCTTCTTTCGCTGCACTACGTAGGTATAATCAAAGAGATTGGGATTGGATTTGCATTGGATTGGTTGGTATTTTAGCACAGATAATAAAAGTAACTGACAAATCCTTCACCAATGGGATTTGATACGATTACCTCGAAAGTTAACTGTCCATTATGATTCATAATGTTATCCTTTTATAATTCCGCCAAAGTGGCCTTTTTAGGCCCCCTGGTCATGGAAAATTATTCTGATTGCTTAGAATTGGCGGGAGACCACAAAAAAGGTCTAATGCAGAAGAAGATATCAAAGTACAAATAGCAGAACCAGGAAAATTATGTTGTTAATGTAAAAGTTTGAAAAATAATTCTCTCACACAGAACCTAATAAAAAAAGTACAATATGCTTGCTTTTATAGTACAGCTAAGATTAATCTATAGAAGCCGTGTTAAGCTGTGTACACATAACGCTGCAGCCGTGATCGCGATGAGTGGTGGCTGGCGACCGACCGTAAAAATAATGGGCGGCTTGCGATCGAGCGTGTGTACTGGCCCTGTTTAAATCTGTAGCTGAGAATGTGAAAGTGCCATTGCTAGTAGTACATTGCCGTTTTAGTGTAGAGTTGACTGAAAATAGTGCCAGTATAGCTGGCAATGGATTTAGCATGCACATATTATACTTTAATTTTCTTTTGCAGCTTATGTTGTGTGTCTTTAATATGTGCTTTTATTTTCTTTATTTCTTTAACGATTGAGTTATTAAGTCCGATTGGAACAGCCCAATTGGAGTTGTGTTTACATAACGGCAAGCGGAGCCTGGAGCCCACGAGCTGGATGGACCGACGACTTTTAGCATTGGATGCAGACGATAACCGGGTGTTTTAGAGGCTTGTGTTTTGAAGTAAACTATGATAGGCGGATGAAGTTGGTTGAGTGATTGATAACGGACTAATAACTATGATACACTACTCGGTAAGATAACAATGCAAGACGTCCAAGTATACAATAAAAATAATAACTCAACAAGTCATAGGTAGGTTTTTTCCTACATAAAGCCTATACATATACCCCTTACTAATAAACGTTGTATAGCGTCTGTATAGTTACACAATACTTTGTCTTCTTCTTTCGAAAGTCAAATTACTAACGACTGAAAGAGAGAAAATGGTGTGTAACTATTAATCTGATATAATACGTTTATTATTAAGGGGGATAGTTTTTTCTTCTATATCTTTTAGTCCAGCATGCTTCCTCAATGTCCCCACTTCTATAACTTGACGTAATGTCATTACGTTGATGGAATAATTTATTACTTACCAATATGAGGCTGAATAAAGATCGCCGTCCATATTGTTATGATGAGAATAAAATAAAATATCAAACTTATCTGTCGTAGTCTTTTGTTGTTGAAGTAAGATGAAAGTCAGCAATTTTGTTGCCTAAGAACTTTTAGGAAAAATCCAGGTGAAGAGAAGAAACCTGATATTTTTTTTATCCCACAAAAGTAATAATGGTGACCAGCATAAAAAGATCACGTTTTTTAAGATGTGGCATACGTATGACGTCTTATATCTCTCTCTAATAATTATGCTTAGGCTAAGTGTCGGTTCTCTTCGATAGTGCAACGAGAGGAAGTCAACGTTATAACCTCGCATTCGCCCCTAACCATTTTCATATTTTATTTAGTTTTAGCCTGTCACAGTTTGATCTCGGTATCAATCTGTCAAAAATACCTCTAATTTCCCTGCATTTTGACAAGTTTTTGACATTTGTTTGTCGCCGAGATTACACTGCGACGATTGTGCGATTCGATTTTGGACGTTTTAAATTAAGAGAATGGCCTTCTGATATACCACCAGTCACCAATCTTCGCGATCTCCGTAACTCTTTTATTAAGACCACCTATGAGAATGAGAACTACTGGTTTATTCTGCAAAAATCTCAACGTAAAAATTAGGTGAAGTGAGCGAGCTGTCATTCCACTTGATGCTAGAGATTGACACTATTGATAGCTCACTTCACCTAAGTATTCACGTTGAGATTTTTACAGAATAACTCGGCTGTTGCTAGATAAGCCTATATTCAGTCATTCAGGTTTTCAGTCTTTCACAACTAATTATGTATGCTTAAGTTAACCACACACTGCTAATCATCATCTGCCTAGCCTTTTCCCAACTATGTTGGGGTCAGCTTCCAGTCTAACCGGATGCAGCTGAATACCAGTATTTTACATGGAGCGACTGCCTACCTGACCTCCAAAACCAAGTTACTGGGTAATACGATACCCCTTGTTAAGACTGGTTGTCAGACTTTCGGGCTTCTGTCTACCCGTAACGACCGTCAAAGATCCACGAATGACAGCCGGGACCAACGGCTTAACGTACTTTCCGAGGCACGGAGGGGTCACGGTATGTAAAGATCCACAGACCAACCGCGGCAAGTGTAGCTTAACCTGATCGATCGATCTGTGCGGCTGTTATTATTTAACCACAAACTGTTAATCTCATTTTAAATAGTAGCTATGTCTACAATACTGTTCAAAAGTCTATTAACTACGAACTGTGGAAACGAACGATACCTACGTTTAAAATGATTAGATTGCATTTTGTTGGGGAGGTTTGCAGAGCGAAATGCACATGAAAAAGTATAAAGCTTTAGTTGGAAAGGTGTATAGGTTTATAAAGGAACAATCATGGAACAATGTAGAAAATGGAGTCTGGTGAAAAACTTATGTCATTCCAAACAAACAGTTTTCCACCTAGCCAGTGTTACCAAAGTACATGGAGGTGATATACCTTCAACACACCCCCTCAACTCATGTACGATACGATTCACAAAAAGAAAAAACTTATCTTTACTTTCGCACACACAACCCTAACGCACTTGTTAGTAATTCGTGTCTTACGCGAGGCAAAGGTTTGGTGAGGACATCTGCCAGCATTTTATCAGTTGACAAATGTTCCAACGTTATATCTTTATTGTAACGTAGCACATCCCTTATAAAGAAATGTCTAATGTCAATGTGCTTACTTTTCGCATGATGTATACCGTGATCCTCAGCAAGGCAAATAGCACTTATATTATCAGCATGCATTCTTACCTTACAGAGTTGATGTAAACCTAGCTCTTTCAACAGACTGTTCAAATATACAGCTTCTTTCATAGCTTCTGCCAAACTCACAAACTCGGCCTCACAAGTTGAAGTCGCAACGATGCGTTGCTTTTGTGAAGTCCATGATATGCTTGCGCCTCCTAGAACGAATAAATAACCCGTAAAGGATCGTCTATCAATGACGCAGCTACCCCAATCTGCATCTGCATACCCTTGTATGCATAACCCTGTCGGCTTAAAAGATAAACCGTGAGTTATCGTACCTTTTAAGTATCGAAGAACTCGCTTCGCAGCCCTCCAATGAGTTTCCTGCGGGTTTTCTGCAAACTGTGCAAGTTTTGCCGTAGCGTTGGCGATATCAGGTCTAGTCGCTACACTTAAATACATGAGCGCTCCAATCAGTTCTCTATACGGAAATTGTTTCGCTTTTATTACTCCTTTTTCACTAATAACAGGATTTCCAATTTCCATTGGAGTCTGGACAGGATTGCAACTATCCATATCAAATTTCTTCAAAATATATTTTATATATTTCTCTTGTGACAAGAAATACTCATTGTCACTTTTCTTTATATTTATCCCGAGACAGAAGGTTGCTTGACCAAAGTCTTTAAGCTCAAACCACCTCGCCAATTCCTGCTTGAATTTATTTATATACAATCTTTTTGTCGATGCGATTAATATGTCATCCACGTAAACAACAACAAAAAGATCTGATCCACCTTTATTGCGCTTGTGATACAAACAAGGTTCATTTATCGTAGGTCTCAATCCCATTTGTCTCAGCTTCTCATCCAGTTTAATATTCCACTGTCGTCCAGCTTGTTTGAGACCATAAAGAGATTTCTTTAAACGACAGGTGTCACCACCTGCTTTCATATCTTCAAGCATTTTAGCTGCTTTTTTTACCTACTGCAGAATTAACGCCATCTGCATTTTTTAGTTTCTCTAGGCCTTCTTTCAGCAGCTCTGGGATCTTCATATAAATATCTTCGGTCAGATCACCGTTTAAATAAGCGGTATTTATATCTATCTGGTCAATGTCCATGCCCATTTCGACAGCTAAGGCGACCAACAAACGTACAGTTGCAATTCTCGCAACTGGAGCGAATGTCTTATTATAATCTAGGCCATGTTGCTGACTGTATCCTTTTGCTACAAGTCTGGCCTTCTTTTTCTCAGTATTGTCAACATTTAGCTTTGTAGTCAGCACGTATCGACATCCTACGATATTACGATCTGAAGGTTTCTTCACAATTTCCCACGTGTCGTTATTTATTAGACTTCTTATTTCTGAAAGAATCGCTTCATCCCATTGGACCTTTTCGTCAGATGCTAAAGCTTCTTTCAACGTGATTTCAATAGCTCCAGCAAAATCATCAGTATCAACGTATTCTTCCGTCGATGACTCATTGTCGCTACTCTCTCTTACCTCAACCATGTTGTAGATTTTACGAGGGCGGCCAACTTGTCCTTTTTGAATCCTTGGCCTTCCAGGACCTCTTTTTAAAGTAACATTACTACCAATCCCAGTAGGTTCTGTATTCTCTGCACCTCCATCATCAATCACTGGTACATTCGGTTGAATATCAAATGGGATTTCTTCTCTTGAAGGTTCATCACTAAATGGTATATCCGACTGTTCTTTAGTTTGGATTTCTATATCAACAGTCTTTCTCACAATACTCTTTTCAGGTTTTTGTTCAACTAGTGATTCATTTGAGACCTTACACTCAATTTCAGTTGGTTTACCTTCCTGAAATTTTACATCTCTCGAAACTACGATTCTTCTACTCTCAGGTATCCATATTTTATAGCCTTTAGCGTCACCTGGATAACCCACAAAAACACCGAGTAAACTTCGTGCTGCAAACTTATCTTTACCTGGTTCCTTTTCCAAGACGTGTACTTTCGTGCCAAACGTTTTTAAATATTTGACATTCACAGGTCTCTCAAACCATTTTTCGTATGGAATTTCACCATTCAGACTGCTAGTTGGACACCTATTACGCAAATAGCATGCAGTAGCTACAGCTTCTGCCCAAAAACTTGGTGAAATACCTGACGATAAGATCATGCACCTTGCCATCTCAATCAACGTACGGTTCATCCGTTCAGCGATTCCGTTACTTTGAGGTGAGTATGGCGTCGTAAAACGTCTCTTAATACCTTCACTTTCTAAAAATTCATCGAAAAATTTATTTTTGTATTCAGTCCCGTTATCCGTATGTAAATATTTAATTTTTCTTCCTGTCAAATTTTCAACATGACATTTAAAAATTTTAAACTTTGACAAAACGTCATTTTTATTTTTCAGCATAAATACGTCACACCAACGAGTACAGTCGTCAATAAAAGTGACAAAGTATTTATTTCCGCCATTAGATTGAACTCTCATTGGACCCACCACATCAGAGTATATTATTCCCAACTTCTCGTTGCAGCGTAAACTGGACTTCACATGAGGCAACGATACCATTTTACCCTTAGCGCACACATCACAATCATGCAAGTTACTATCGATATTTATCGGATCAATACCTGATTTCTTTAGTACTTTCATAAGATCCCTAGCATTCAGATGTCCCATACGCTCGTGCCATCGATACAGATCAACACTTTCACTACTTAACACTGACGCTGAAGCGTCCAGTTCCCTCAAGTAATATAAGTCACCTCGCCGATCAGCGGTCAGTTTCACCTCACCGTTTTTAACTGCATAGGCTACGTCATGCTTGAACGTGACTTCACAACCTCGTTCGGTAAGCTGGGCGATGGAAATTAAATTACTTCGTAAATCGGGAACCAATAGGGTATTTTCAAATTCAATATTTCGCGTTCGATCATCATTACATGCTAATAACTTAACTGTACCTTTACCTTGCACGGTTGTCAAAGAATCTGTGGCTAATTTTAATTTTAGACTCGCAGGGAGTATTTCAGCAAACCTTTGCGGGTCATTGCACATATGAGAAGTGCAACCACTATCAAAAATCCATTCCTGACGGCGCTTCGCATCAACAGCGATGCGGCAGTCATCTGCAACATGATATATAGTTAAAGCTTCACAACTTTTATGACTAGTGCATGACTCCACACATCGAGTTTCTTCAGCCTTCTCCCTTTTTTTTGTGCAGTCCGACGCCTTATGGCCAAAATTGTGGCACTTAAAACATTTAAACTTAAATGTTTTTCCAGTCATTTTCTTCTGATGTTTGTCCAAATACATGGCACCTTCTATTTTGTCAACATGAGCGTTTCCTCTTGAACTGTCCTCTTCGATGATTTTAACTCTTAGTTGCTCTGGCTTTGGAAGCTCATCTCTAGACTCTATGGCACATCTAAAGTTTTCGTAACTTCCCGGAAGACTGTACAGCAGCATGATCGTTAACAAATCATCATGGATTTTTATATCCATTCCTTCCAATTTATCTACAGCTTCAAAAAAGGAATCAAGGTGCTCATGTACCTTTTGGTTTTCACTCATCCTTTGTAACATGAGCCTTTTCATTAAATTCGCTTTCTTTGCAGGTCCTCTTGATGCAAACAAGCTCTCTAATTTTAACCATACCTCTCGTGCAGTCTCCACCTTTTTTACATGACGAACTACACTCGGATCTAATGCCAATATCAGTTCAGACTTTGCTTTTCTGTCAGCCGTCTTCCATGTCGATATAGCAGCATCGGTAGTAGGTTTTGGCTTTTCTCCACTTACATACTCCCAGAAGTCATTCTTTATTAACAATGCTTCCACCTGTACCTTCCAACTGTCGTAGTTGTCCTTCGTCAATAATTCTATACGTACATTCGAAGTCATTTTTCTTCCTACATGTACTTTACATAAAGTATCTTTAGAATTTCGAATTATTTTCACAACATACAACACACTTTACTGCTCTGGGCCCATAACCTTTGTTGGGGAGGTTTGCAGAGCGAAATGCACATGAAAAAGTATAAAGCTTTAGTTGGAAAGGTGTATAGGTTTATAAAGGAACAATCATGGAACAATGTAGAAAATGGAGTCTGGTGAAAAACTTATGTCATTCCAAACAAACAGTTTTCCACCTAGCCAGTGTTACCAAAGTACATGGAGGTGATATACCTTCAACACATTTTAAATTACACGGAAGTATTTCTTCCACTTTTTCCCGTGGTCAGCACGAAACTTTGTAATGGATATTGTGCATGGTGCTATTATCGCTCACGTAGATTCATTTTCGGATTAGAAATTGAAATTATATAAGCTGATTTAGTAACATATTCTTTAGTTTCTGCATGGTCACGGATTTTTTTTTTTGGAGGAACGTAGATTAACTAATGCGGTGGGGTGAGAGCCAAATAAGACTAGACATTACTAATAGAACTCAACCCCAAATCTTTGAGTAAAATCTCAGCTGATAGCCAATATATAAATTTCTTACGACACATGATTAATTTAGCAAATTCTTTGATTCGTTTAACCCCTTAAGCTCCGCTAATGAGACACAATTGATTTTCTATTGTTTCGTGACCCATCGGCCACGCGCGGAGCTTTACCGGTTAAAATTAAATCGAATACCCTTCAGAACCATATTTACTTATTTGGTGTATTTTGTTTGATTGAAACGAAATCTTCCATAGGTTTCATTTGAGAAATCGTAGAACGAAACCGTTGAAGTACACCTGATATTAAATTCATCAAATATTAAAAAGTTGTTGATACAAAGAACATATAAGACGCAATATGTTTACCTAATAAATGACTTATATATGCATAGATCGAAAGAAAAAACATTTTCGAGGGACGCAATAAAAGCATAGAAGCCCCTCTGTTTAAATAAGCCAACATCAAAGGTGGCTCAAAATATTGCCTTCTATTGAACTCAATGAAACAATTTTATGTATTCACTGTTTTCTCGTTTATATGTATATTACTTCGAAAACAGGTCCTTCAAAAATAGGTTTTAGCAATAAAAACTACAAAAAGTACCTTTCATCTTACGTAAATGGTACGTCTAACCGCCTAAATGTTTGTTTATGCAAGTATAAAAGCTTGTTTATCTCCTGACCTATTAATCAATTTCAATTATGAAGAAAAACAAACTCCGGCATCGCAGCATAACTTACCTAATAATGAGATTCGAAAAGTTTCAAACTAAAGTGCGAATAATAAACTAGGCCTAATAATATTCCAAACATGATTATGCTATTAAATCGAGTGCTCTAAGCAAATCGATTCGAGTAATCGAGTCAGTCGAAAAACACAATCGATGCGACTCATCGCATTCGGATCACAAAGTGGATTCCAGTTTTTAAACGTCGCCATTTTCGGGATGGGGCAGGTGATCGCCGGCGTAAAGTGATAGGTGCTCCATCTAATCTGCCGAGCGGCAGCTCAATCTTGTCTTCAATCGAATCTCCTTGATTGCGTCAAGAGCCGATATATAGGGAAATTTCATCTGTGCGCCTAATAACATTGACACGACGCCGATATCTGAGCGAAGGAAAAGCCTTTCTTTTAAAACAATGAAAGCAAACATGAGACTTCACTTTATTACTCCGTTTGCAACAGACTTTAATTAATTAGTGTAAGTGCCGGTGAGTCTCGGGAGATTGGTCATTAATTAAATGGGTCTTTGGCTATCGATCTACTGGCAAACAATACACTTTATTACTTTTATTACCCATTTCATTCGCTGTCTATCGGGCCGTGCTGAACTGCGGTTGCTTTTACTATTAATGAGTGGTCGATGTGGCCGACGCAGACGTGGTCGAGGAGACCTAATATACATGTAGAGTTTTCTTTACTTTCTCTGTACATTGTACAAAGTTATGTATTCGATAGTAATTTAGTTGGAAGGTTGTTCGAACGTCAGCATGGGTAATACAATCAAGGTTGTAGAGAATGGGTTTAAGTGAATTATAACAACGTAGGCATGTTATGTTTTGCTTGTCGTAGTAATTACTTACAAAACAACGTATAGGTACTGACAATAATAATGTACATATAGTTATTGATAAGTTTAGAGGGGCCCGTGGCTAAATAATAACAGCCGCACAAGCCTATCGATCAGGTTAAGCTACGCTTGCCGCGGTTAGTCTGTGGATGGGTCACCATCTTTACACACCGAGACCCCTCCGTTTCTCAGAGAGCACGTTAAGCCGTTGGTCCGGCTGTCATTCGTGGATCTTTGACAGTCGTTACGGATAATTAGAAGCCCGAAAGTCTGACAACCAGTCTGCCGTCCTTACAAAAAGTGCAATAACTCGGATTTAGGGCTTTAAAAAATTACATACATATGCATACAGGGTGTGGCGTAAGTAGTGGTCCACCGTTAGGAATTCGATATACCAGATAATTTACTATCACATACTACAATTTTAACCATTTTAGTAGTAATTTTTTTATACAAAAATCCCTCTTGAATTTGCATGATTATGTGAAAAATTATGGTTAAAACAGAGAAGAACTAACTTTTTCTTCAAAAGCTCTAAATTAACATAAAAACCATAATTTTACACGACAGCTCTAGTATTTCAGCAGTAAATAGCAGAAATCAAAATGAAAATATAATGGTTTTTGTTGAAACTACAACCAAATTTGTAACAAAAGGTAGAAATTTCATAAATAAAAAACAAAAAAAAAATTTGGAACCATTGGGTAAAAATAGTTAAAATTGTAATATGTTATAGTAAATTGTCTGGTATATCAAATCCTTAACGGTGGACCACTACTTACGCCACACACTGTATATCCGTAATCAGTAAAATTTTGCTGAGTGTGTATGTAACTTTTTAAAACCCGATCCGAATTCGAGTTATTGCACTTTTTGTAAGGATGGCAGCAGTCTTACCAAGGGGTATCGTATTACCCAGTAATTGGGTTGTGGGGGTCACATAGGCAGTCGCTCCATGTAAAAAGAAAGAAAGAAAGAAATAATATATTCATGAATAATATATCTTTGTAGCATAGCATAATCTGCCTATAATGTTCCCACTGCTGGGACACAAGCGTGCCCTCTGTAACAGGGAGTGGGCCATAATCCACCAAGCGGGCCCAGTACGGGTTGGTGGATGTCATATGTCTTAGAATTTTTTGATCTAGGACATGCCAGTTTCCTCACGATGTTTTCCTTCACTGTTTTGAGAGCATTGTTGATGAATTAATTTACACAAAGTAAAGTGCTTGACTGGGTTCGAATCTACGACCTACAACTTGTAAGTCGCGGCCATATATATCCACTGGGCCACCACTGCTCTCTTTGTAGTGTGTAGTGTACCTATATTTTGTAGGTATTCAATTTAATTTCAAATTAGTATCACTTAATATTTCCCAATTCAATATTGAGGAAAACTAAATAAGTGAAACCTATATAACTTGACCAGAATATATTAAACTGTTGAAAATTATTCATAATCACCGATAATGTCACCTTAACGATTGGATTATCGTGAAAACCAATAAATGCGGAGGATATCCGATGAATTAATTTTATAACATTTAAATTTGATGGCGTTCACTTTTAAATATTCATTTGGCCATTAAAAGTGTCCATTAAGGCAAATCGTGGCCACGGGCCGTTATTAAAAATCGCCGGGGAGTGCTAATAATGTGTCGGTTGATCGTGATACTTCTCGTTACGAGGGATATTGTTCTTCTGTTACATCCATTATAGGATCCTCCTTTATCAACGGAGGAGATTTTTTTTAAATAAATAAATGATATATTATATTAGATTCACACCTGGTTCCTCTTCTTTCACAAGAGGATGAGTAGAGGTTTAGATATACATTATTTATTATTTAGGTATTACTTAATTCGATTGCAATATCAATGCAATAATCAAAATCCTACGAGTCACACTAATATTATAAAGGTGAAAGTTTGTGAGTGTGTGTGTTTATATGTTTGTTACTACTTCACGCTCAAACGGCTGGACCAATTTTGATAAAATTTTGTATGGAGGTAGCTGACACCCTGGAGTAACATACTTTTTACCCCGAAATTCCCAGGGGATCGAAACTTATGCGGGTGAAACCGCGGGCTGCAGCTAGTATAACCATATTTTTATAACACTTTAAACAACATATCATTACCCCTGTAATCCCCGAAGGGTTAGGTAGAGAGGTACCTATAGAGTACAGACGCCAGCACATCAAGTTACCACAATCTGTCAAATTTCTTTAATAGATTTTCAACTTTATCGCTAAAGCTTAAGGTTCAAAATTGATTGGGAAAATTTGTCAGTTTCGGGTAGCTAGATGTGCTGGCGTCTGTACATCCACATTTCGTCAGTTATGTAATAAGGGGCAAACATATTGATATCAACCGAGTACTAATCCAAACTCCGGGGCTGCTACTGAGAAATCATTGACGGAAAAACCCCTTTATAAAAAAAAAAAACACTGGCACTCCGGTAGTGCCGACAGAAGTGAAAACTTGAACAATTACGAGTGTATTTTGTGAATCGTCTTATAAACAAAACACGCGTGTTAAGGTGTGTTCCTTATTTTATAGGGTTTTTTGCAAATCAGGTATGATGACCAAAGTGACTGGTTTATTCTTCTCGTGAAAGGAATTTATTCAGATTTGCTCGTCGTCAGTTATATATCCGTAGTTCAGCGCCATCTCGTCGTTGTTGGATGAACTACGTAGTTAGTACGCGAGGCCTACGTAGTTAGTACGCGAGGCCCTCGTAGTTCTTCCCGATGTGCATAGATGGCGCTGTCCTCAACAACGCGCGTCTTAAGTTTTACGTCTGACGTTAGTACGCGAGGCCCTCGTAGTTCTTCCCGATGTGCATAGATGGCGCTGTCCTCAACAACGCGCGTCTTACGTTTTACGTCTGACGTTTTACGTCTTACGAATTTTCGATCAGGGTCACGTGACCTGACGCGAATTTAGAAGTTTTTACCCATTCCAAAAAAAGTACACAGCGCCGCTAAAGAAGTTTTCACTTCAAAAATGCGCTCAGTAGTTTAAGGGAACATTTATGAGCACAGATTATCCGCCGCCAAGAAAACTTTTCCTCAATTATATTCTCATATGCACTTATTACAACTAGCTTTCCAAGTTACCAACTACCGCCTTCCTACTGAACGTCTGTTTTAAATTATTCTACAGCCACTTTAATTCCATCTTATTACAGATTTAGAATGCCAATTAGGTACAATATTTCTCCATTAGCAGAGTGGAGACGGAAACATTGTTGGGAGCTTGGCAGGATGCCTGCTACCTTAGTCTGAGTTGCGGTAAAAATATATTTTGGGTCAATTGCAAGGAGAATGAGCTTGGGGACCAAGTCTTTGCAAGTGGGGGATTAGATATATATTTTTTTTCAAGATTACGAGTATACAAAATTATCTTCGTCGTTGCTATCTGACCCCATTTAAATGAAGTGTGAAGTTACCCCTATTATAGTCTTCAAAGAAATAAGCAACATAGTTTTTGTTTAGTGTTGTGTTGATATTTTGTGTATTGTTGTTCTTATACTTTGTGGAAAGTGCAAATGATACAAAGTTGCTGTTTTGAGGTGGAGAGTGTGAAATATTTTACTAAATGTAAGAGGAAGAAAGTATTTTTCTTGGGAAGTTGTTTGTGCGTGCGTCAAATAAAGTTAGTGAACCCGACGCCAAGGATACCGCTAAAGATTTAAATTGTGTTAGAGTGTAATGCTCTTTTATTTTGTATGCACAAACTTGGGACACAGCGTCTATTTTCCAAAAGCCGGTTGAAAACATCTAAATGTTTCTAAAAGTCTATCATTTTCTGCATCTACCCCATTTACGTACAATAAATAACTCATCCAACTTTGTACCTTATCATCAACAGAACCCCTAAATCATAACCGAAAACTCCATACAATATTCTCAAACATTTCTCAGTGACAAAGAATACGTTTTGTGAGTAATTTCCCGGGGAAAGCGGAGCCGGCCATTGTGATAACTGCCCATTGAGAAGGGTTACTCAGTCAGTTCCGGGCCACAGAAGACATAGGTACAGTAGGTCGGCTTCATACAACAAGCGGCTACGCATGCAAACATAGGCACGCGTCTACGCGCAGCGAGTTCAACCACACTTGCGACTGACGTTTGTTTGGGATCGTCTTACGTAAGCGCGTCAGTCTGTGTGTTTGTCTGTCACCAGGCTGTATCTCATGAACCGTGATAGTTAGACAGTTGAAATTTTCACAGATGATGTATTTCTGTTACCGCTATAACAACAAATTGACAAACAACAAAAAATAAAATAAAATTGAAATTTAAAGGGGTATAAAAGAAATGTTTTTTTCTGCGTTTTATGCCTTGTGGTACCGACTCGCACTTGGCCGGTTTTTTTTAACCGATGTATGATTTCTTTGTGGGGGGTTCAGAATCACGTACTGAATCTTTCAGGTTGCGTGTCCCTGCCACCTTGTATGTGCGCCTGTTTTCGCTCATTGTATTGTACGGAGTCGGCCTTCTGTTATACCCATCTATTTTGTCAGTTCAGGGTCGAGCAAAATTGCAAGGGAACTCTGACTTCACCGGTTTTATAACCTGATAAATGTTTCTTTGAAGGCGATGGTAAATTTCAAGTATATTTCTTCGATTAACTTTGTACTGAGATAATTAAAATCATGGTTTATTACTTTAGATATTAAGACTTTATGTCCAGGGTTATTTATTATGCCATAGTTCTTTGTTAAATTGCATGTATTTTATTGTTGGGTCTTCGTTAGTTGGCTGTGGGTTCTAAAAGAATATTGAGTGTGTTAAATAAAGCAGAGATACAAGAAAGAGTTGATAAAGTGATCGAGTTCCCGATTGAGATTTTATCCATCTGACAGTAGCCGTAAAAGATTTGTAAGATGACTTTGCACTTTCTCGAGAAGGGCGCGAATTTTGGAAGAAGATTATATTCTGTTGGCGTAAAAGGTCACATTGACTAACTAATTCTGGGAAATTTTCGAAGGTTAAGCGCTTAAAGCACTTGCAGCGTCGGATAAAGCGGAGATAAGTCACGTTTAAGTTGTCAACGAGAAAAATTGGCCTAATCTCGACGGCGCATAGTTTATTCACGTAATTATTACTTGGGTAGTATGAATTTCGAAGTGCGAATTATGCATGTTAGATGAAAAAGGAAATTTTGCTTGTTTTAATTTGATTGTGAGTTAGAGGATTATTATAGAGTAAATTCTATGTCTTCTGAAGAATTTTCTCTATGTCCATGACAGACAAGTCTATAAAAAAAATGTGACCTAATTAAAAAAAAAACACCTTTATAATTTCTCCAAATGCCTGTGCAGGCGTCCCCACTTACTTTAACCTCTTTGCTTAGCTTTAGATGGACCTCAACTTAATTATAAGAAGTCGTGTTTGTTCGTGTTTGGGCCTCAAGCGCATGTTTCCTGAGCTTGTAAAGACCTTTTTCAAAGGCCTTGTATTGAGTGCGGTTGAAACGTTTCGTTCAAACGCCAGTAAAAGAGATTACGGATGAGGAGTTCTCTCTCTCTTTTGTTTGTGTTGCATGGATTTTTCCTCCTTAATTTCTTTTGGTTTTGAGTGTTTTTAAGTGGTGGGTAATGGGCGAATCGATTTTTGAAGGAGTATGTAAGTAGGGCAAGAAATTAAATGTTTGGTTTTTCTGTTTTGAAATGTTGAAGTGTTGCGGCTTTTTGATGTGTTAGGGAGGTTTTATTTTATTTCTGTAAATTGGTTTTAAAAAGCGCTTTTACAGGTAAAAAAAAAATAAGATGAGATCGAGAAGTATATACCTAGTATACATTTTTATACCTCAAGTATAAAAACACTATCCAGCATCAATATTCCTGAACCAGATTCCCATTTAAACATTGGCCTACGCATAAAAAAGCACGTGTCATCTCCAATAAAACCAAAAGTAATCCTTCACCTTACAGAATATTCCTCTTACATTATATAAAACCAATCAAAAGTCTACTTACGACTTATACGTATGCGTATAATAAAGGAGTCTCATACGGATAGTTGGAGGTCGCAACTCCAAGCGGTGGTCTAATCTTAGAGGATAATCCGCTATCAATGAGACGTGAGAGCCGCCGGGTATGTGCCCCGCGCGCCCATCGATCTGCAGACGTATGTAATTAATATGACTGGGCTTTATAGGAAATATATTTTGCGAAAAAAGAAATATTTTCTGGGAGTTCAGATCTAAATTGAGGTAAATATAAATGATCTTTTTTTTTGTTTTAAAGGATAAACTTTAGGTCAAATTTGATCCTTTGTTAAAGGTTAAATATTTGAAGGGGTACACAGAATATTTCGTTTTTGACAAATTTTAATGAAAGAACCGTCATAACTTTGCCTGCGTACGTTTTGTTTGTCATGCAATGTATATGAGCCAGATTACATTCACAACTTGACAAATAAACGACGTTTTTTTACCCCTAAATTAATCTACGGAAGTCCGAAAACATGGCAACCTGCCGCAATATCAAGGCAATTAATTGCCGCTTTTAAAATACTCATTTGGCAAAAAAAAATCGCATAAATTGCTCATAACACCCCCGCTGCGTTGAAAATGTTCGGGACGAGATTTTAATTACAGAAATATTATTAAGTCAGTCGTCGAATAAAAGCAATTTAGGGGTAAAAATACGAGCGACCACGGGCGGGACAAAGGCCGAGATTTCCATATATAAAAAGCATAAATAATTTTGATTGTGGCCACCGAACACATAAATATATAGTAAATAAGTAGTATGTTTTGGCGCTCTCACACACGTGCGCAAACAGTCGGGGGTCGCGCAAATAATGCGAGTGTCACGTGAGGGGCGCGGGGCCGAGACGGGCGGGGGGGGGGGGGGTCGAGGCTTCAGGACTTGAGGCACAAGGCTGTGGGGGGGAGGGGGATCCTCGGACGAAAAATAAATAGGTACACAATCTCTGGCGCACAAATACACACATTTCGACGGTGTAATGTGTTTGCGGTGCTATAGAAAATTTTATTTTCTCCTGTGACAAAAACGCGTGTTGCGCGCAGCGATACTCGAAATATGTGACGTTTGTTGTGACAAGAAATCGGTGGGATATGGTCGGGTGTGTTACGATAATATTGGGAGAATCGGGATAACATAATCTGGACGAACAACGACTCAGTTACGAAAACACTGTCAAATTGGGATATCATAACAGTTATTTGGATAAAAATGGGAAACTTTTTCTCTTTTCGAATAAAAGAAAAGACAGTCATGATACGAGTATGTATTTTAGTGTCCTATTGCATTATTTCAAATGAAATTAGTCGCAGCATGGTCAATGAAACAGCATCAATGTTGACAAGGCACAGTTATTTGCAAAATGAATCACAAAGTATCCTACCCTGCAATGTCGTCCTACGCAATCACTTCTGTGATACACAAACGCAAGTCAAAGTTGCTCACTATATACGTCACAGATAGGCACACATCTCTTGAGGAGTTTCTCCTCTTACGGTAGTCTGTAGGCCTCTCAAGCCCCACCGGTCGGCCGCGTTATTTACATAGGAGCCTCTCAAATCCGTCTGTTTGTTCTGTCCGTTACAAGGCCGGACAGAATCGGAAGTAATTAACTTTACGCTTAAAGCTAAGTGTACTCTCAACTTAATCGTGTTACGTTGAAATGTCGGGAAGTTGAAAAGCGTGAGTTTGGAATTCAAAAAATGTTTAATGGAAATTATTTTTTTGTTTCTAAAGCTTCCCTAGAAGAGCGGTGGTCGCAATTTACGTCACTGAAACGTTATTTATGAAAGTATGTTGGTGTGTTTTTCTTCATTTTTTTCTTCTTTTTTTGACATCTTAAAGTAAAACCCCGCCTGCCATAATTTTCATGACAGCAGCGGTCTAAATCCGTAGCTTTACTTGATTTTATTTGTAGGTGTGGGTATAACAAATTTCTCTGTAGCACCTACAACGTTTATCACGCTCGAAGGATTCAAATAAAAAGTATCACTTAATAGAACTGAAATAGCTGCGGATAAGGTCAGAAGGGTTAATCTATTGACCGATGTGACCTTTGAATTATAATTGATGATATCCTAAAATTATTCTTGATCGTTTTCACTGCTAATTATGTACCGTTTTTGTATGTATGCCAGCCAAATAAAGCATATAATTAATAATCCATGAAAATATATAAACACACATCAATTCAACTATGATAGATCGATTCCATTCACAGTATTAGGGCGTGCGCCACACGAAACCAAGCCTACACCGAACTGCCCTTTATAATTACGCGGCTAAAATAAAAACGCTTTTATAGAGCAATATCTCATTGCTAAGGTGGGCATATGTGAGCAGACAACCGACTTTACGACGAGCATAAAGCGTCGCAGAAAGGCGTGTATAACCCTATAATGCGGAGGTAGAAGGCCGCTGTTACTTAACACCGTAACTTCTGTTTAGAGCCCCGCCTACGCCTACGTTGTCGGTAAATTCATGGGTGTCAGTTTACTTCTATGGACGTCTCATTCCACAGTCTCCCTGGGGCATCAGTATATTAAGCTATTGTGGTACTGTCCTACTCAGTTGATATATGTAATTTGGGTTTAATGAACCTCGTAATGCGGCGGAGTAAAAATGTTTGTGCCTTGTATATGATATGTGGATGTTGTTAAGTTGTTCTTGTTTAAATTATGAGAACTGTGTTTCTTAGTGTTAACTGTCTCAGCTTTGAATGTTTCTTCAGATATAAAAATAGAAAAATCACGTCATAAAATAAGGGGATAATATGAAAAGATGCAAAGATATATCAGGTTACTCTGCATAAATCTCTGACAGTTTTCGATAACAAAGACATCAGGAAAAAAATGCTATAGGTTTTGGCTCATCTCCAAAATCCTGCCATAAAATTTTTGAATGTTTACAGTAGATTCTACTTTCGATTTCTTCAGCCACGAAATCTTGGCTCGAGCCCCCTTGCTTGGTTCGTGTACAAACAAATTTGGTAGGCCAATGTCTTCTAAACTTTCACTGTTTGGCGGTCCGCCAACACCACAGCATCATAGAATGCGGTGCCGTTCGAATAAACCGAATAAAGATAATTTATTCCTATGATTTTTGGCCGCGACGCAATCGCTTTCGAATTATTCCCCTTTTCAGGTTCTGTACGCAGTATTGAATTTTAGAGAGTTAATCAGAATGTGTGGTTTTTACTATTTTGAAATAGGATTATGTGATTTTATTTTGTATCTGTGTTGATGATAAACAATTTCACACGTGTAAGTGCGAGGAGTGGTGACCGTGATCCGTGTAAGATTACACCTTTTTTCGGTCTCCAAAGAGTCTCTTAACCTCGAAGGACATACTCGACACGGTTAAAGGTTAAAGTCAAGAGGCTTCATAAGAACCTCTTTCTTATTCTAATTTAATCTTTTACTTCCTTTCACAATTCACAAATCCGAGCTTAACTCCAAACACATATCTACAACGTGTTTCCTTAAACCCATCGAGGTAACGGAGGCAGGAGTTGAAACTAATTCAAAGACAAACTAAGAACAATCTTAGCAGTGGGTACGCTTCATCAAGCCACCACGTGGCTCCTGCCTTTATAAATTTCACGTTTACCCACTATGTATCTTTATCTGGCACTTGGAACTGTTTTATGGTGTCTAAAGTTACTTAGTTTAGCTAAGCTGAGTGAGGCCTACATACGGTCGTGGAAGGCGATTAACTGATAGTGTTTATGCCTGTCGAGCTCTCCGGCGTGAGGCTGAGGCTGTAGAGTTTTTGACGATTTCCTTTACTTATTTGACTTTTAGTGTTCCGTATTTTTCTCAAAAAGAAAAAACTGAACCCTTTTAGGATACAATATTAATAATAGTAATAATATATACAATTAAATAAAAAGGAGGGAAAATAATCAAAGGGCATTAAAAAATTCATCCGCATCGCTGTCAAAAGGAAACGTGCCCAAAAGACTGGTAGCATTGCCACGTTGTATGGCAATGCTGATTATTAGGCCCAAAAATAAGCCAGCCCTCTGGTCACGTGAAGAGTCGATCAATCGGTCGACCACCCTTATAGGATCACTTTTTTGTCCGTCTGTCTGTCAAGACCCTTTATCTCAGGAACGCGTGAAGGTATCGAGTTGAATTTAAAACCATACAACCAGTCAGGTTTACACTCCCTTGAAACTGTGAAAAAATCAAACATCTTAGTTAATATAAAAAAAGATACGGCTGTTTATGCCGCAAAAAACATATATTTCAAACATATATTTTTTTATCACTCTCAAGGGAATCAAAATTTCTAGAATCATGAAATTTGGCAAGAAGCAAGGTCATGTAGCACAAGTAAAGGAAAACATCAGAAAACCGCAATGTAGTTACATTAAAAAAAAAACCCATGATAAACTATTTACATACCTACAAATTTTTTATATTCAAATTATAGCTCTGTTCATTAAGCGGCTTAAGGATTTTTAATGCTCGACACTCTTTCCCATACTTTGATGGGACTGTTTTGAGCAATGTCAACTACTCATAACTCTATTGAATTGCACAAATTAACACACATTTAATTACTTTAATAAAAAATCACCAGTAGACTGTTTTTTTTAATAATCAATTTTATATATTATATAACTCCTTGAAGAGTTTAAAATCGTTGATTTTTTTCTTTTTAATTCTACCTAAAAGCTTGCCACCCAGCTACCAATCCTTCCGCTCCGTATGTCTCGCAGAACTCACAGGCATTATTAGCTACGTGATGCCAGCAGTACAAGGTTCACACCGACGTGTGCGCTGTTATCGCGAGCTATTTACCTCTAACGTGATATTAAGGATTACATTATAATCTGATACGCTCGCTTAACGCGCCGCCCGTGTGCCCGCTCTCTTATACGAGTTTAGGAGCTGTTTTGATAACTTGTAATTAGGGAATGTGATGCATGGTATTTGTTATGGTTAATGGGCTTAGTGAAGTAGGTATTTTGGGAGTTTTAAGGGTTATGTATGGCTCTGATTTCATAGTCTCACGTGCTTCGTTATGTAAATTTTTGAAATCTGAGAGAATGAAACGATGTCTGCATCTGCCTTGAAAATAATTTTATAAAACCTAACTTTACACGTTCATTTATTAAAAAAAAAACTTTAAGTAAATCGTAAAAAAAGTTTGCATACTTAGGGGATATTAAATAAAATATTGAAGCTGAAGCAGTCTAGATTTAAAAAATAAAAATATTAAACGAGGCAAGTACTTTAATAACAACGTGCAAATAAAATGTCGTTTGAATGCGACTGTGGTCGTAATTTTTTATTACAACACAAGTAATACTGTCTCACTTGTCCTATTACAAGAACGTCGTAACCGCCATCTTCGGTTCATTGTGACTTTCTTTGTGTTAAAAGTACTTAATACAGTACAATATTCCGTTCTATATGAATGGAGTAAGATGTCGTTATTTTTTCATGAGTCGTAATTGAAGTTGTAACTGGTTATCTTTCGGAACAGAATAATAGGTACTGGGTACATAAAGGGGTATAAAGTTCTTAAATTTTACATAACAGCCCGATGTAATCAACAACTGTACAAAAGAGCCATATACCTACAGTGAAGTACAAACACGAGTAGGTAGTTTAGAACGAAATAAGAGCAGAAATAGATTTAAGGTGCTCACAGATACTATTATAAGCTTTTATAGAATTTAGCAATAAACCCTTTTCCAAAATCAAGACTGTCTACAGAGAAAAGCTTATTGTCTATGTTCTATAGTCATATAGTCGTCTGTCATAGAACAAAGACACGAGGCAACTGCGTAGTTGATGGTATCTAAAAACCAAGCCTTCTCCAGAGGTCCAGGTTTAAGGCCAAAAGGGCTTCAAGGTCTAGATTTGTCCATGTCTGGAAATGGAAAAAGCTATGCCTAAACCTTGTATACACTACAAAAAAACCTATACGAAAAAATAATAGCATTGCACTTAACTATTAAATCTCATTTACTACCTCCAAGGTCGTTCTCACATTTCACCTACTCGTAACTATGTATGTTATTACATTCATAAGACCGGCTTATTATAAACTAGACGATAAAACGCACGCGTTCACGTTATGTTTATTATGTCACCTGGTGTATCTCTGCGTGGTCTTTCGGTACGCGTTACGCTGGGTACGCGGCTCAGAGACAATACGCACAAAGTAATGGGTAACGCATTTGCGTATGACACTGCTCTCGTGGGCGTTTGTTTGTTTTCGACGGAGCGTTCCAATGAATTAGTGCGAGACGACGAGGTTATGTGATAGTTTTCTTGAGATGTAAACATTCGTGGGATGTTTTATTATTATTTCGTTTATTTCCATTTTCTTTTTGTGGTGTTCCGTTGCAGATTTATAAGGTTTTAGATTATTTACATACTAAGTATTATGCGTTAGAATAAAATCAGCATCTAATTTCACGTCATTTTTCAATTATGTTTGCACTTAAACAAATATTTCCGAATAAACAAAACATCTACAACACGTTACATCGCGGGAAAAAGTAAACACCAATTTCGAAATGGCTTTATTCAGAACAGGAAAAGCAACGCAATGAATGACAGAATGACTTGCCAAAGGAGACAGACGAGCTTCAACCGACAGTAAACTTAAAAATATAAATGTTCTGTTTACTTACAAGTGAACGCGATTCGCGTCGTTTACGACATCGCCCTCATTCCACTGCACGATATTACCGAGCACCATTGTTCGGAGCCGTATAAAGACATAAAACGCAAAAATAACTCGACACCGATAGAGATATTGGTCCTCTGGTACGTAAAATTTTGTTTACAAACCTTTCTGTAATCACTTTGGCTGGTAAATGTGGATGTAAAGGTTCCTGGTGGTCATTAAAATTTTATAGACACGCTTCGTGTGAACGGGAATTTAATAGATTGTAAATTATAATAATGTGTGCGGAACAGAGCTTTGCGCTTTGTGGCTGACAACGTTACAAAATATCGTAAAACCAGCGCTTATTTATTAGAGGAAAAAGAAAAAATAAGAGTACCTAAAACCACTCTAATATTTAAACGTTGATTATTCGAAAATACAGTATATCTATGCTTGTTCATTAGGAACTAAAATGGCCGACACGACGCGGACCGCGCTGCTTTCGATCAAATTATACAGCGTACATGATGAATGTATGAGGAAATTACATGAGAGATGGCATCGCTCATTACAAGGGCGCTTGTTCACTGACGACGCAACGCGCCCGAAATGCAGACGTTTGAATTTTACGAGCGTTTTGTACGCTAGGTGTCGCTTGATGACTATTACGAGGTATTGTAATTTTTTATGCTTATGGGACTCTGTAGCGTAATTCTGTAATTTTTTATACTTTGTAATAATAAATATGTGCCGTAACGTGGTTGTCGGATTTAATTTGTAAAATGATTATTGTACGGAACTTATATTTGAGGAGTGTTAAATCTTTTTACGAGGCTTGAATGCAGAGCTCTTTCACTTTTTGCTGTGCAAAGCTGAAGACTTGAATTTAAACATTTTAAAACCTTCCATTATCTTACTCGCAAATAATAAACCTTCTGAGATAGAGTTGCCTCCATTTCATTTACACAAAACTTAAAAGGAAGCACTGGACACAAAGTCTGTGTTAAAAAGTGCACTATGTTGAATAAGGTTCAGAATCCGGCTGCTTGTTGAGCAGGCGCTCTAAGAGCGAAAGGGACGTACGAAATTCGTTTTCGACAGAATGTTAAGTGAGTTAAATCTCTAAATAAAAGGTGGGTTGCCTACTCAGCTAGCTTCAGTTGCTGACTCTGACTTGCTATGGTAATGAAGTTGTGACTCAGTCCCTTGTCGCGCCCCGCGGTCCCCGCTCCTCACCCCCTCCGTCGGCCTCGTGGTACAAAACAGTCGTTATCTCGGGCGATGATCTAAATGTAAGGGTTCAGGGTTGGCCGTGATTGCGGACGCCTCAGGACATACGATTGTTTCAGATAACAAGGCGGAGTTGTAAACTGGGTTATTGGTAGCACTGAGTGATGTTTAGAAAAATGTTTGTGGTAGACGAATGAGAATGAGGATGTGTGAATGTTGTTACATGTGACGGAACTTTTGGGTGTCGAATATTTTGTGGTTGTTTTACAGGGCGATGTTTTTGAAGTGAAAACTTCTAAAGGCGCGTTGGGCATTTTTTGAGACGGGAAAAGCTATTGAACTCGCGCCACTGTTACCGTAACCGACACCGCTTCGGATGTTCGGCTGTCCTCGGGTTGTACTCGGTTTTAATGTATATCCGATATGTCAGTGAATTCTGTTTGTGTTTTGTTTTCACTTCTGTCGGCACTCCTGGAGTGCCACTTTTTTTTGTTTTTCATTTCACTGCCTCTAAACATAAAGTGTATAACAGACTTCTTAGTGAAGTTCCTCCGTGCTTAACTATTTCATAACACAATGAGGTCAAAAATAGCTCGACCAAGTTCACAAAACAAAAATAGATGGTTTATCTTCGCCCAATCTCACGTCTACGCAGTAATTTAATTTACTGGAGTCCATAAAAATAATTTTAAGTGATAAAAATAGCGAACTACCGAACGCAAAACTAGGCGAACTTTGTAAGTTCACAGAAGTTTTAACAAACCTTCAACATTTGCCTGACCTTACGTTAAAACTACCCTCGACATTGTTTTCAAAAACTTTCTCTTCCCTCTAAACGCAAAGGTTTTTTAGTACCTATATAATTTTATAAACCTAGGTAGTAATCATTAGGTTTTATAGGGAGGTTTCGTAATGAAAAGTGTTCATATTTTGTTAAGTTAGGAACTTCATAAACATCATCTAACTGTTCTGTTCCGAACGGACCGAGTTCGTAGAGATTGTATCTCTATAGGAGATGCGATATTCAGATAACGTTACAGCCTTTTATAATTATTGGAATCGCCAGTGATAATTTTTCGTTGCTCGCTTCCTTGAGGAAGTTGTTGAAGAAAAGGAATTTAATTTTCGTATGAAAAGAAAACAGCCTTTCTTGTATCTTTTGTTTTGGTTGGGTTTAGATACATCATGTTGATCTGGAACGTGGAATCAATCTGCGAGATTTTTTTAAAATAATTATACATATGATCCTTATGCAAAAAAATCCATTATTAATTTGTTTATTGGTATTTTTTATTTGTATTATTGGGTGTTGATGGCAATAAGAGCCCTATTAAGTGGACTTAAACATAACAGGCAGAATGTGGGTGCACTGTAGGTATACCTCTGTCTTACCTTTTGGGGAATTCAGGCGTGATGTTATGCTAAGTTAGGTGTGTAATTGGTATTTATCAATACATTGTTGTCGTTTTCCAAAATTAAGCATATAACACATTCTAAAAATAGGTAAATAGTCTAATGCCTACGTGTTTCTATTTCAGGGACTCCCCTTGTGTTATCGCAATTGATATTTAAATTTTAGAAGTGATATCAAGGGGTTATAAAAATGTCACGGCGAGTGACCATCGCTGACTTGTTTGTGGGTAGTTCCGGCGCGATAGTGCCGATAAGAGTGATAAGGAACATTTGCATAAACGCCGTAAGTACCGCGTCAATGGGTGGTGGATACGTGACTAGTGCGAGTAAATCAGCAGGCTACTATGTAGTTTGTTTTTCAGAATACTTTGTTGGTTTTGTAAGTCAGGTGAAACTAAATATTTGTGGTCATAGAATATGCGTACAAACTTGTTTGTCTATGGTGTAAATGATTTTCTTTTATAAATATTGTTTAAGGAAAAGGCAGTAATTATTTTGTGGAACTTTGTATTCTCTCTTGAATATTATTGATAAAAAAAATAATTCCCGAAATGAGAAAAAGCTACAAGAAATCATTACATTTATTTTCAAAAAACTACATTCACAATCCATCGAGAGCCAACCTTCCACCATGTCAAAGGCAACTCAAAAACCCATATCTGTGTACAACTGTAAAAGAAAAAAATGCCGACAACTTGACGTTTTTATGATACGAGCAGCGAGACATATTCGTGGAACATACATTCCTGTAACCAAATTTCTATCGAAGCGTGATTGCGAGCCGAGCCGCTGGCGAAACAAATGAATAAACAAAAAAAAAACCTGATGAAATATTATGTTTTGGAGTGTAGACAAATTACTGTTCCCCGCATTCTGGCGCTTCCCGTCAAATATAAAACGGATTCTTTATTTGCTTCCCAGTCTCCCGTTTATACGTTTTCGGTTAAACTTTGTTCCGTGGTTAAATAAACCTTTATTATTTTGTTTGAAGCTCATTTTCCTAGCCGGAGGGGGAAGGAGCTCGCTATATAGCTGTACGTAGATGTTCTTGTTGCAAGAACTCACAGCTTCAACTAAGCATGTCTTACACCCTTGTTTTCTTCTTTTAGGAGGAGATGGCCTATTTGAGAAATAGAAAATGCTTTGAAGTAGGACCTTTCTTTACTAGGGTTTAAGACAATTAAAATGAGTAGAAATTGCTAACCATACGCTAGTGTTTTTGCTCTAGGTAGTACCTACTCTAAATATATCTCCTTAATATACACACAATCATTTTAGATTTGTTTTGTTAGTTTTGCGTGAATTGGCAGCCCCAGGATAAAATTTAAATGTTAAGACATTGATGCCAAAATTAATTAAGAATGGGTTATAATAATGTTAATTAAACTATGTTTACTTAAAACTTTCCTTTACATAATTTGGAGTTTGTTTGTAACGGATATTTTTGTTTTGTTACGAATTAAAGTCGTATAGTGTAGACAGACTGATTCATAAAATTATTATATTATTCGACTACCGACTCTCTTTGTTTTCAACCAACAAAATATGGCCAGAGATTAAACCAAAGTTGGCTACAACACTATCAAAACCATAAAGACCGCATGTGGGGTCTCCCCGCCAACTTAACACCCAGGCCATAGAAATAAACGTCTTAATATGACACGTCGGAACCCATAATTAGGACCAAACACAGCAGGGTACCCGAATTAGAACTTTAATAACAGGCGCACACGAGCTAAAATAGAAGTTAATGTAGCGATAAAAAGTTTCATATGGTGGATATAACGTTGGTGGAATGTAATCTGGCCGAAGCGCCGTAAAGGAGCCGGTCACCAACATGGAGGATTATGGGAGCAATTTGGTTGTGCGATTGTCCCGGAATGTGGGATGTGCAGTGCGTTGTTGCTCTACGACACACTATTGTGAATTGGAGATTATTTTTAAGGGTCACATAAGGCAAATTCATAGTTTAACCGAAATAAAATTCCAAGTGTTTCGCTACTTTTCACGATGAATAGAAAAGTGCATATTGAAAAGATAGTTGATAATGTTGCTTAGTGTTTATTTAAATATAAAAAAAAAACTTTTATTAGTGTACATATTGTTATGACAGCGACATAAACAGGAAAAAACATTAAACATACAATAATTAGAAAATGGTCCTTTGACTCTAAAATCACACAGAGGCATAAGTTTTAAAAAAACATAAATTAAAATGACTTTTCCGCGACACTTTAGCCCGTCTACCGAGTATATTCTTAGTAAGCTTGGACCAGGCGAGTGCTGTTTATGCGTTTCGAAGCAGACGGTCATCGTTCGCAGTAGGACAGTCATTGTGACGTCACAGTGTATCCATTTGTGTCAAAACACATCAGAAACATACGTGGCCGAGATTCTAATAAAGGCTCAATGTGCTGTGATTACTTTGAAGTGTGTGATTTTGAGTCTAGTAGAGTAATTTCGTTTAATTCGAGAAGGTTGAAGGTTGTATTATTGAAATATATTTTTTATTTAAAATAGAGTGCATATACGTACAAGTGTACATTATTTCTCAAAATGAAATAAAAAGGTACAGCGCATAGGTAGACGACCAAAAAGTTTATTCAAAATTCTAACAAATTCAATCATCCTATTTATGCACAATTTCACTTACTGTCAAAGTTTTTTGAAAGAAGAAAAATACTATAAATGAAGCGGGTTATTTGTGTAACAAATTCAGACGGTCTTTATCAAACTTTATGTGATTGTATTGTACAATTGGTTAAATTCTTAAGATGTAATAAAAAACTTTGCTCTTAAAGAATTTAGATACTCGTACATTGTAAGTTGAAAAAGAAACGCATTTAGCAAAAAGGTTTATAACAAAACAGTTTTTAAATATTACTTACTTTTTCTTTACATTTGAAAATATTATTTTTCAGTTGTTTTGTTTGAACTTTATGTTGTCAGTAACGGTTCTTGTAAACGTGTGCAGTTTTAAGCTCTAAAGTGAAAAATGAGCTTAATTTTGTGAAAACTCAGTTTCATAAAAGCTGTCATATCTCGTTATAGTGCTGAAATTACTAACTGTATGCTATTGTAACGAGATTTAACGTAGCTGCTTCGAAATAATATTCAGCTCCATACATAATTTATTACCTAAATAACTATTTAGATTTTTATAAAAGTTCTTTAAACGCCAAGAGATGCAACATTTGGTTTCAATTTAACTTTTGAGAAATCATTTCATCATCAATTATAAGTATGCTGTGGGTGAGGAATTTTGATTATAGTAATTCCGATCATTTGTGACCCGTTTTCAGTGATAATGGATAATCTATTTAAATGTAGTTATACACATTATCAAGCTTATCCACTGATTAAATTTGACTCTAATGAAATCGAAGTAGTATTTAAAAGCTGTGACTAATCTGCAGCTAATTGGTATAATTTGTTTGCATAGCATTTATAAAATATTTATATAGTTTAACGTTAATTTTCCGCTTCGTCGCACACCAATTGTCTCGTATTTGCAAATTATTATACATAGTTCGGTATTTTTAATCGTAAACGCTAATATTTGTTTACATTTCACATTATTCATACATTGCTTACATTATAAAATGTAAAACACTTTCGTATTATGATCATGTGCTATTTGTATTCATTATGCTGGAGTTTTTAGCTAGTGCAGATGTATTCATGACAGTGAATGACAGTGAACAATGTATAAATTTTGGGAGAGACCTCTATCCAGCTGTTGATTGGAATAGGTCCTACCATGATTACTGAATATAATAAACTAGCTTCTACCCCCGACCTACCCCGTCACATAGCATCACCTTCCCGCACTATTACTCTATTATTATATCAACTATTATTACAGTACCCGGCGATAAATATTGCACATCGACCTTTGGAAAGAGACAATCGGCTAATTTCAGCTTCGTAGAGCGTTATCTCTGTCGCACGAAATACAAACAGTCCGGTATCTATTAGGAACTGTTAAAACAATTATGATTTGCTTCTTTTGATAATTATTTTTATTCTTTGTATAAAATACAAAAAAGGGTAAATGTCGATGTGCAATATTTATCGCCGGGTACTGTATATAACTATTATTATCACTTTGTTTTCTCTCAGCTCATAAGGGTCATAGCGTGATGTTAAATAGCCTTCCTGAAGAATTAGGCTATCAAATGCAAAAAAAAGTTCAGTTCTGACTGATCAAGAGATAAGCTCATTCAAACCAACAAACAAAAAACCGGTCAAGTGCGAGTCGGACTCGCGCACCGAGGGTTCCGTACTTTGTAGGTATGTAAATAATTTATCACGGGTTTTTTTTTAATGTACCTATAAATTTACGGTTTCGGATTTTTTCCTTTGCTTGTGCTACATGATCTTGTTTCTTGAGAAATTTCATGATTTTAGGTCAACGGGAAGTACCCTATAAATTTTGAATCCCTTGAGAGTGTCGAAATATACGTTTTTTGCGGCATAAACGGCCATATCTTTTATTTACGTTAACTTAGAAGTTTGATTTAATTTCAACTCTAGGGTCTTGATAGACATACGGACAGCAAAGTGATCCTATAAGGGTTCCGGTTTTTCCTTTTAAAGTACGGAACCTAAAAACAGATAAACTCATCAGCTTTAGTAGTATATACATAGATATAGATACGTTTGTGTAATTGTTTGGAGTAGGTGATAGATTTAGTTTGACTTGAAAACATGACCAGTTTTCAACGACCACAATTTCCTTTCGTAGTAGGTACCGAGGCGAGATGGACTCCTACTGAAAGGACTGGCTAGATAAACACAGAATTGTGTGGGAAAGGGAGAGGGAGGCCTTTGCCCTGCCCCAACAACACAGGCAAGTTACATTAGATTACTTAGTAGATACTAGACTAATTATAAAAAAACTCACACACACACACAAGAAGAAGTTCTTTGAAGAAACCCAAGATAAACAAAACAACAGCACATGAGAAGATCTCAAGAGCAGTAAACCAACTTGACCGTGACTTCGGCAACTTAGTTCAACGGAGCGACACGTACAGGTCCATTGCAAGTCCGGGGTCTAAAGTACAGTCAGCGAAAGAGATTAGTTTATCAATCTGCCTAGACTTTTCCCAACCATGTTGAGGTCGGCTTTCAGTCTAACCGGATGCAGCTCCAGTATTTTACATGAAGCCACTGCCTATCTGACGTCCGCAATCCAATTACTGGGTAACAAGATATCCCAAATAAAAACAGTTTAGTGTAGAGGCAAAACAATTAATTTCACTACGCTGACGATATTAATTTTATTGTGTGCTTTTTAAATCTGACGTCGAACTTGACCCACTAAGAATTTGACATTCCAATAATATTCATTGCATTATCTACGTCGTCGAGCATACGATTTATTTAAATATATGAAGTAATTCCCCTTTAAAATGAAGAGGGTTGCGATTGCGAAGGGGTTATACAATTGGCCAGTTGATTGGTCATATTTTTGACTGATTGTTTTTGCAGGACACGTACAAAATTGTAGTAGTAGTTGCAAGTTAGTAGCCTGTGTACTTATCCCTGTGTTCGACTGTACAAGTCCATGCATTGTATGTGGAAGTCCAGACACGCCGATGCGCTTTGAGGACACAATCACCATTAAGTTAAAGGCTAATTAAACCCCTGAGAAACTTACTTGTCTCCCGCGGTAGCGCTAACTTCGTGTGGTCTGGTGTGAGCCACGAGCGGCAGCGGGAGTACAGGTACAATTTTTTTTTTGTCAAGTGAAACTGTTTTGAATCATTTTAATATGGTTCAGCAATAATGATTAAATTAATAATTAAAAATAGTGTTTAAAAATTAATCATAACCTTTACAAAAAAAATAAGAGTTTTTCATAAAATTTTCTAGTTCGACTACTACGCTGTTCGGAGCGCTTCGTAGAGCTACGCCGTAGCATTTACAAGTGCTACGGCGTAGCTTCTAGCAACAGTTGGGTGTTAAATCTGTTTTATTTTTATTTTTTATTGCTGACCACGATCACGCCTGATGGAAAGCGATGGATGAGGTCTATGATGGAATGAGCATACCCCGAAGATGCCTAAGGCACTGGAACTCCCACGCATCGAAGAAACACAGCAGGCTGCTTGATGCCTCCGGTGGGAGGGTGGTCGCAAACCAGGCGGGCGTTAGTCCTACCACCGCAAGGAAAGAATTGGCCAGACAAATAAGGTGTTGGGTGTAACTGTCCAGGATGCGCCGAGCGTTCAGTTGAGTGACTGGCGGAACAAACTGCGCTACACGAGAAGGTTTTTTCATGTATTTCTAAGTAGATTCGTAATTATGCTCAAATAGTATCATTTAAAACGTAAAGTATCCCATAAATTCAATACAATAAGCCTACGTCACGAGAGCATAGACTTGACTTTACAACCGCTTGCTACTTCAAGTTTGCACCAAAACAATACGGCTTCAATGTTCTTGCAGGCAAATTGTTTCCGTTCACGTCAATTTACTGAATGTCTGACGTCAGAATCATTCGACTTGTTGCATTACATTTTTAATTACTACTTCGCTAACGAGCCTATGGAAACGATGGCAAATGAAACACTTACCACGACTTCTGAAGTGCTTTCTGGTATAATGATGTGAGCTTGAATTGTGGTTGTACTGGTACATACCTGGGAAAATACAAAGATCATGTTCAACTACTGTTGTTACAAAAACATTTTTATTTTGCACTTGAACCACAAATCTCAATCAATTAACTAATTAATTCAAGTTTCGTGACACTACGAGAACTTCAAGTGAGGCAAACTTTACTCCTCTCTTCCTGTCTTGAGTTCAGAATATAAGTGACTAGTTTCTGTTCGTGACTTCGTTCGCGTGAAATTTCTTGTTCTCCCGACCTTCCGCTATCACTTCGTTTTTGCTTAGCGTTCTTTCTGACTTTTTTATTCGGCTCCTAAGGGTCACAGCGTGATGTTAAATGTCTATAGCCTTCCTCTAAAATAGGGCTATTAAATGCAAAAAGAGTTTTTCAAATACGACTGGTAGTTTCAGAGATTAGACCCTACATACAAACCTACAAACAAACACCTCTTTATAATATTATAATACATAAAGTATAGATTAAGCATATTAAGTTTAGAATACACTTTGAAAACCATTACAGGCAGAGCCTACGTATAATAAATAAATTGTAAACACATAAAGATTCATTTTGAACAGCGCCTGTATCCTCAATCCCTCGCAGTTAGTAAACGTCTTTTGATTTACTTTGTGACCCAATCATCCCCATATGACGGCAAGGAATGACTTTCATAAGTCGCGTAAGCATCTAACGGGAGCGAGTTTTACATACAGAGCAAATCTTTTAGGATGAAAGGCAGTATGGAGCGAAGCCTCTGCTTATGAGCTATGGTACATCTTGCTATCTTATTTCAATTTGTACGCTCCATTGATTGCAGATGCCTCGAGCGGTCTTCGTTTGCAGTTACTGTGAGCGAAAGGAACGGAGCTATTGAGAAATCTCTACACAAGAAAAGGATAGTACTTATTTTTCTATGGGGAGACGAAAAATATCGAAAAAAGTTATCGCATCAAAGTCTCGGAGCCCGTAAAGGTCTCATTAAAACTGTCCTGTGAGGGAATTCTGTCCAATTTATATGACAGTCGGCGATAGATTGGTCGGAAAGTAAATAATGACGTTTTTTCGTCTATTGTTTTAAATGATGTTTAAGCGGGTTTGGTTACTGAGTTACTTTAATGAATGTAATTTTGTCAGAAAGTTTGTTTAATAACGTTTTAGAAGGGTTGAACCGACACGGTTCTATTATTTAGGTTAGTTGACAGCTCAGCGGCAAGGATGTTGTGTATTTACTGAATTATAAAAGTGGAAGAAACGATGTCAACGGAGACAAAGACTATCGTATCACAAATAAATGGGACAAGGATTTCCGAAGGTGAAAGTTCAAAGAGTGTCGTCACCTTACACAATAAGTATGCATGGATAAACCGTTCTCAAGTTTTTCAAGCACAAAATTGGGGACGCGAATCTTGTTTCAGTAGGTAATTTATACGTTATAACATACATGTCATAAACTGGATAGCTCGATGCAAACCTATTAAAGAACGTATGATGCTCCAACATCAATATCCTGTCACAAATGTTCCGAAAAAAAAACTTGTATGCGCCATATCAAACATTCCCAGGAACGTTTACGGATAAAAATATTTGTCCAACAAATCTCAAGCACACGTAGAAATATTGACAAAAAATTCAGTTTCTAAGAAACGAGTGCGTGCGGAGGGAAGTTTTCTCCGTCATCTGTCAATACCGCACATCCAGGATTTACTTTTAAAATATGTCATTATATTTTTTATATTACGCCGTGTGGGCAAAAATGTACTTATTTCGCGCTCCGCTGGTCTGAAAATGTGACATCAGCGAGTGTGAAGGAGTGTGTCGCGGTAGGACAAAATTTACGAGGTGACTGTAACCTCCATATCACGACCTCTTCGGTTTACGGTCACTGGTTTTTATTCGGCGAGGAATAAAACAACGCGGTGATACAACGCGTGGCGGAATGAGCGGCGAGCGTACCATTGAGCTCCGGTCAAAGAGTAAAATGTATTGTACGCATAGATAAAAGTGTTTGTCCGTTTCAGAGTTAGAGAACAATATAGCATTTCTATGTTGTGCATGTTTTGTGTTCCATTGAAAGAAATGTAGGTCGCAGCGCGCAAGTTATTGGACTGAGGGTGCTAGCTACTTCATACACGTGCAGAGAACTTCTAACGATTTGTGCACTGATCCGGTTTACTGATACGGAGAGAGTGGTAGATTCGCAACAGAAATGTTGTCGGTACGAGTTTATAGCATTTAGATTTCACATGAATGAAAGCTTTGAATGACCAGAACTATTCACAATATGTTTATTGGATTAAAAAAGGACAAAGCACTAACTTCTCCACTTATAGATTTGTTTAGACCCCAGAATCGTCCATACGCCATTTCAACCCATATTTTTTGCTGGACCAATAAATAGGGCTAATCAGACCCAGAGGTCTTAAAAAAAACTAAAGATATGGGCATCACGTTATCGTATCAAGCAACCTTGCGTGTGTTAAGTATAAATATAGTGCGAGCACCGACGCGACGCGCGACGCGGCCGTTGCGTGCGAACACAAATAGTTAGAATTCATTGCGCGCCCCGCGAATACTGTCGCACAGTTTATTGCTGTCTACTCGCTTGTGTTTTTAAACGACACTTTGATGTTTGCAAATTGAACATGATACTTTATGTTTGGCAGTGTAATATACTGGGGTTAGTTGAGCAGTCTTTTTGAAATGGCTGCACTGCAATAAACGTGGTTGAACGCGTTTGATGGGAAACGCGGAGTTACTTACGCTTTATGGCACCGGGTTTTTGCTGTACCGTTTTTCATCAGTGTGACGTGTTCGTGAGAACAGTGCAATTTAATAACAATTTATCTGAATCACCAGCCTCGCTCGTCTAGTGGATGCATGCGGTACTGCTGAGCGGAGGTACGGGGTTGATTCCTGGTTAGGGCAAAATTTGATTGGGTTTTTTCACCTGGCATTTCTCAGTAGCAGGACGGAGTTTAGATTAGTGCCCGGTTGATGGCAGTAGGCTCGTCACCTATTACATGGGACTTAAGCATGACTGGTGACAAGTGGGTGTACTAGAGGTACTGCTCTGCCTAATCCTTTGGGGACTACAGGCGTGTTGTTATGTTATCCTTATCCCATGAATGTAGTCATGAGTTATGGATATAGATAAATTATTATTAGGTAAGATGTTAACACAACACTACATACTTTTATAAGACCTACCTTTTAAAGAAATAAAGGAAAACAGGTTTATTTGCCACAGAAACATGTGCATGCAAAAAGATAATTAACTCTAATAACAAGAAAAATAAAAACAAAATATATTTATTCACGAGCCTGAAATAGTCGACGCGCGACGAAAAGCACCTGAATACAAAGTTCAACCTGCCATTATAAAACCTCATTAGTTGTAGTTAATTCAAAATATGGCGCGAATAATGTCGTAACTGCGCGCGGCTCGGGTGTCAAAGGACGTTAATGACTCGTCACCACAGTGTAACACAAGACAGCACATTGGCCTACTGTCGGAGCTGGGGCACAATTTGTCACCGTTTATAAGGGTTTATGAGGTCCTGATCTAGTGGTAAAATGTAAATAAGAATTTTTTGGAAGATATTTTAGGCTGGATAGCTTCCGTCAAAACTAGAAGGAGGACGCGCGGGCTCGCGAAATATGGAAGGAGTGGAGAAAAGCCTTTGCCTAGGAGTGGGACAGCGTAGGCTAGTAAAAAAAAACAGTGGCACTCCAGGAGTGCCGACAGAAGTGAAAACATGAAAAAGCATAGTACCTAATTTTATAAATATGTTTGAAAGTCACTCTTCTTAAAGAAAATGTACCGCGCGTTGATGTCTTTATATTGGCCAAAACTTCAAACAGAGGTTTCGGTTACAGTAACAGTGTCGCGAGTTCAATGGTTTTTCCCATCTCAAAAATACCGAACGCGCCTAAAGAAGTTTTCACTTCAAAAATATATTTTGGCATGTTTTGGTAAAGCTGTGGTGCCTTTATACTTAGTTTGAAATAAATGATCATATGTTTTTTTCTTTCTTTTCCAAAGCGACTTCCATGGAGTGTGTGGGTAAAGTTGCTTTACGCAATCACTCCACTCCTTGCTTTTTAGGTGAGCCAGCGCCGGTATCGCGGCGCTAAACGTGTCGCATAATATCTGGAATGTATTAGTTGAACCCCGCAATGGCTCTGGACAGACGTGTGTGGAAAACGGTCTTGCCCAGTAGTGGGGCATCAAGGACTAAATATATAGAAAGATAAATTGAAAAGGAGACAAGCATTGCGTAACTCTGTTGACCATTCCGCACTGTTTCAACCGTGACCAAATAGCGTCACATACCTGCCTACTTGTATAATCACAGACGGTCCCCATCATTACACATGACATCATTAGTAGCCAGGTAACTCAAATAATTATGTCGCATATAATTACATGACGCATCGGGTGTCAAAGGCCGATAATGACGCGCGCAAACCGCAGTATAACGCAAGACGTTTGACGAGCAGCCTGTGTTATTGTTGTATTAATTAGTGTGCTATCAAGTTCACTGGTTGTGGTCGGGTGGGAACGTGGTTTTGGAAAAGTTGTTTGTAATTAACTGATAAAAATATGACAAGAGATGCATGGGGGGGGTCTTCTTTTAATTAGTCATGTGCTCTATTATACCGAGCCCTGAGTACAAGCATTGTCATAGCTTGTGTTTTAATATGCATTACCTCTTAAGACTGGGCTGTTACTAAGAAAAATACCGGTCAAGTGCGAGTGGACTTGCGTACCGAGGGCTCCGTACAAATATGTAGGTATCTAAATAGTTTTAAAATATTTTTTTTGTAATGTAGTTGATATTTGCTGTTCAAACTTATTGAAAAATGATGTGAATAAGAGTCGCATAGTTCCCATGACTCGTTGATTTTGTGTGCTGTATGTGAATAGTATAGAAGCGGACACACCCTATTTTTCAAAGCTTAGGTACATGGTCATGGGAACTGATCCAAAAATGTGATATGCCTATCATGATACACACAATTCAACAGCAACTATTACAAAACCTTTCAATTCGCTCACAACTTAAAACGCAGCACACTCTCCGCTAGTCATACCTTTGACATCAAAAGTGTATTCCACTAAACGTATTGTCAATCACTATACGTCCGAGCCATCACCTGAGTTTCGGCGACTATATTTAATCCTCTCCCCTACCCCTTTTATCCGAGCTTGTTGGGTCTCAAGCCGACCGTGAAAAGGTTCCGACGTACCCCGAACACATTATGAGGACCAGCGCGATGCGACACAACCTTATAAATGGATTTCGATAACGCATTGAAGACTTTCATCTGACAAGATGTAGGGAACGTGCACGAATGACTGCGCCTTGGACGTACGTTTGAGAATGGATTTAGAGCTTTTTGTCGTGTTTTTTGGTTGATTTGATAGACTGGGAGTATTTGGGAAGGAATGCTGGCATGTAGTTTTGGTTTTGTAGCGTTTTGCATTTGTGTAGTTTAGAGCAATATGGATCGACTTCGATGGTTGAAAATGTTCCCTATTTTGTTTAAATGTTTTGCTAAAAATTATAAATCAAAGAAGTTGCGATCATGCATAATGCATCATCAGCTAATAATGGTACCACTGCTGGGTAACTGGCCTCCTCTCTGTGAGAGGCAGTGGGCCGTAATCCACCACACTAGCCCCGTGCGGGTTGATAGATGCCACTTGTCTTCGAATTTTTGGCGCATGCCGGTTTCTTCACGATATTTTCCTTTATCGTTTTGAGAGTAGTGGTGACGAAATTATTCACAGCCATAACAGAACATAATTGACTGCGGTGTCACAAAAAAGTTGTCTAGATTTCGCCATTGAATGGCAAAAACTGCTCAGTACGTTTAACATAGCTGTTTTACTCCAAATCCTTTCAACCTCATTCCAAAACACTATTTCTATAAAACCTCTCCACTCAAAGCAGAGAATTTGCAACAAACCTGTATTCTTCTCGCAATGTATAATAAAACACAATACTCTATTCGTTCGTCACATAATATGGAGTGCACGGCGGCCCCCTGAGCCAATTTGCATCGCGGCGGGAGAGCCGACCTTTGGGGACCTGTGTTCAATATTTTACGTGGAGTATGCAGGTGTGAAGTGGAGACTTGGATCAAATATGTAGGGGTTACGTCGGTTTTGAGGATGCAAACTAGATTGCGAGCCTGGAGTTATCAGTTTTATGTGCTGCTGTTAATCATGAGCTTTCTTATGACAATGCATGGTTTAATGATGCAGAGTCCGAGGCCAGATGAATGAGGCATCAAGTTGACTCTCGTTCAAATCTATCTTTTTATAAGAAGAAGAAGTATTTTTAAGTGTGTTGTCGGCTTGTTTTCTAACAAGACAACGCCTTTGACACATATGCTGTACACACTTAGGTGCTTGAAATCTTTTCTTTAAACATTCATTGTTCTTTATTGCTGGGAGGGGACGCCCTTGAAGGACATAAAGTTGCTTTATTGGTTTTGTTCTTCAGAATGGGCAGGTGCGTTGGACTTGCAACCGATGTGCGTGCAAGACCTGAGGGGCAATTCTACTAATTTTCACAACGTTCACAGTCTGATCTCAGTCTCAATCTGTCAAAAAATACTTCAAATTTCCCTACATTTTGACAAGTTTTTGACATTTCTTTGTCGCTGAGATGAGACTGCGACTAGATTTTGAACGTTTTAAATTACGAGAATTGGCCTTCAGATGTATGAACGTAAACGAAGCAAAAGAAGTATGTAAGGATCGCGTTCTGTAATTTCTGCCTACCCCGATGGGAAGAAGGCGTGAGTATATGTATGTATGTTTCTCCTGTAGTACCGACCTACGTATAAAGGAGTGAATGATATCATACGAAGTGTTTATTATAGGTACAGTCACCAAAAGAGATAAGTATGCAGGATCGTCGGATATAGTTGAAGTTTAGTAAGAAACCAATGGTTGTTGACGACTGAAATTTAATTTGATAAATGAGCAGTTTGTTTTCTATTAATAAAATATAATTTTATTCGAGAACATCCATCGGTTTCTTATTAAACTTCAACTATATCCGTCGATCCTGCTTACTTATCTCTTTGGTTGACTATACATGTCAGTCCAATGGTCTAGACATAAATAACCCAAATTTATATCACAATAAATATACTCGGGGTCTTATCTTCAAGACATTTAAAAGCACAACTAAGTTCTTGAGTTGAAAAAAAAACTTTAACGAAGAACGCAGCAATACGATTATCGGTTGCGAAGAACTCAGCAATGCGTCTGCAAGATATCGTTAAATTCTAGAAAAATCTCAGAAAGTCGAATGGACATCACTAGGGCCTCAATAAATCAACTAAGGTACGGTACGAAGGTAATAATGGTAAAGGCGAAATTTCACGAACCAGAAATAAAATCTATTCCTTAAGCGAAAGTAAGATTGATCGTGTTACTTCGATAAAGTTGGTATGAGTTCAGTACTGGTCGCGTGTAGTTCAGTAGAGTAGGTAGTACATCGTTTTTACTTCTCTCAGACTCTAACGTTACAGACTTTGTGGACATAGCGACTGTGAGTGGCGATGTAATCTAAGTCTGAAGGAAAGGGGACTTTGAGGTGTGTAATTATGAAATGTTTCAACGGTTAGTTTGACACTGAAAAGTGCGGTTTTTCAAAATTAGGGGTAGTATTTTTTCTTGGTCTAGCCGGCTCGAAGGACCAATTTATGAAATAGGTTAGCAGAATTAATTGGTATTGAACATTGATTATTGTTTACAGGATTAAAAATATTGTGTCCCAAAAAATAGAGAAAAAGCGTCTGTTGATTACGTTTTATAGAAAAACATTTCTGAACACAAAAAGGCCACATATTGCCATAAAATTAAAATGGCAGACATAAACAAAGCATGCAAATTTAAACAAAGCAATGAGTTCCAAAGACGTATCTCGAATGTTTTACGAACAAAAACATCACGATTCAGGGACCTCATTACATCACCGAGGATTCTGTTGTGAAGACGTAAGAAAAATAGTCTGTGTTTCTATACAGTCGTGATTATCTCCTGCTTAAGTTATTATTATCCATTTAAATAACCGCATATATTATTTGTCGAAAAATATTTTATGTAAGTGTTATTACTTATCTTACATAGCATAATCAGCTTATAAAGTTCACACTGCGGGGACACAGTCTCCTCTCGGTGAGAGGTATCGGGCCGTAATCCACCAAGCGATCCTAGTGCGGGTTAGTAGATATTAGTCTTCGAATTTTTGATTTAACAAAAATTGAAGACTTGAAGGACTCTTAGGATATTTTCCCTCACCTTTTATGAGAGCAATGGTGATGAAACAATTTACAGAAAGTAAAGCATCCGTCTGGGTTCAAACCGATGACCTACCGCTCGTAAGTCACGGCCGTTACCACTGGGCCATGATTGCTCATTCTTGAATATAAGTAATTAAATATTTTACTTTTGAATAGCGGCAGATTTCCTATCTTTTGAGGCTGTAACAAAGTTTTTTCATTGGTGTTTTACGCTTATTTGCTTTAGGTGCTTATGAAAATCCTTACTGATCTCTTCACAAATGAAATTTTTACAAATAAGAACACTTTAATTTCATTTTTTTTTAGATAATACATAATAATTATTCAGTGATACGTCCTCCAAAAAATCTAAATTTCACGGTACCGTCTCGGGGACATGTTATAAGTTTTTCTCATCGTTCAGTATTCAGCGAGGCGAGCGGAATGTATCCCCCAATCATATCCGCATGGGGGATCGAACCCGCAGATTGATATTTGATCCCCCAAACTCGAGTTGGGATCCTCGAGGCGCTCCGAGCGACTTGCCTCTCTCCTTCAGCGCACAATAAATACGAACACGGGTTTTCTGTTTTACTTCAGTTATTAATAGTAGTTTCAATTTACAGCCTGTAAATAACAAAGCGAAATTGTATTTGAGACTCTTTTATGAAACTCTTTGACTTTCGGTTCTTGTCTTGAAATACAGCTAACTTTAATAGCTTTAAATTGAAATTCAGAACTTTTTTTATTGTTTCTGTAGGCCCCAAAACTACAGAAAACAAATAGATGTTTAGATTTAGCTTAAATTAATGTAATTTCTCATGTATCTACATTTTAAAAGAATTTGGAAGAGTAGGTGGGGACGTAGTCCTGAAGTATTTCCCGCTTTAGGCATCTGGGTCTTTAGGTTCTCTTATCAGAAAGGGACAAGATCATCGGACCATTTCTTTTACGTCAAATGAAAGTTTGGCATGCGGGCCTAAGGTAAGCAATGCTTAATCAGAACCTACTTTCACAAAGTATACGAGTATAAGGGATTTTCAAGAATTTCTTTTGTAGTAAGGACCTTTGCGATTTTTCTTGATGTAAGGATTAGTTCTTGAATACGTACGCAAAATACGCGCATTGACGTGGAGGTGCGGACACCAGCCCGTATTACCTATTACCTATTATACCCTACCTTCTATCCTTCTCCTATATTACCTAGATACTATATTGAATATGCGACTTAATTGAAAACAGTGTTTGGTATGCTTAAATCATAAGTTTACCTTATATACGTATTATAAGTATACACTTCTCAAAACTGTTAAGAATGCTATTATTGGAGTGACAATGGAAGTTCGTGTTAAGTAATAAAACAAAAAATTCCGAAATAGAAATTCATTAATAGCCAATGTCTAACGTTACAAATCGTTACACGATGATCGAGCCACAGAATCAACCGAAAAACAACAATAACGCATTTAATCACGCAATAACGTACACAAACAGACGTATCAATGTCCAGCGCGAATTGAACGACAAAATATACTCCTTAAATTATTGGGGTCGGGCAAACAGGGCGTGTTGGGCAAATATTGCCCGTCCAGCGAACACGTACGTTCGCTATTCATTAACTTATCCGGGGACTGTACAAAAACACGGCTTTAATTCGCGATCACGAATGAATGGATGTTAGTATGCTGGATGCGTCGGTGGATGATGGATGGTGTTGTCGTTTTTGGTCCTTCGAGCCGGATGCTGTCGTTGTCGCTTGCGGTGTTTATTTTGGCAGGTGTGATAAGAGCGGAAAATGACGGCGCTGACTTGATATACAATAACTTCATATTGAACAAGTTTCCTTCAAGCATGAAGAAGAGTCTAAGCACTAGCCTTGGAATAAGGCTATTTTCAATAATGAAGAACCACATACAAATATAGGTAAATGATTAAACATAAACCCTAAAAAGGCCTAGTTTTCCGACTTAATCACGCAAAATCAGCACCAGGCTAATCATGTCGCGTCATCCAGCACACAGCACCACACCAGTACATTGCAGCGTCCGTCCGGTCGGCTGGTCATACAAACACTTGCCCCCAATGAGTCGCAACCGCTCCAATGTTTACGCCTGTTGTTCCAAAAGAGTTTCATCAAACGCGTTAAGCGTAAATGTAAATATCGCTTAATTGGACTGTTTTAATGAATCTTTGGTATCTGGGATTTATTATTTTCAGTTTAAATTGTTTTGTGAGGTTGGTGAAATGTTGTTTTTAGAAAGGGAATGTTGTGGTGTGGTGGTGGGGAAAGTAGCTTAGGAGTTTTGCTTAAAAGATTTGTGTACACGTTGCAACTGGGTTTTATGTTAGAAAAAATAAGAGGACTTTGCAAATAATGGAATGTTCTAATATTAGGAGAATACCTACACTTTATAATTTCTGCTTTCTGTTAGAAAGTCTGGATCTATTTTTTACAAAAACATTGTTCAGAAACTATACTAAATGCACTGAAGGGTCCAGTCGCGTTATCAAACATGAAAGAAGTATTGGTCCTTCCCTCCTAAGAACTTTCCAAGATTAAACGAAAACAAAAAAAAAATACAATCTAATACACAATTCCCCTCATAAGTAGTCAAAGTTGGTCGTCACAATATTCATAAGCTTTATACGACACGCCGTATCATTTACTATATTTACACGGCACACAAAACATAACGTAATGAATATAAATTGGTGATCATCATAATTTATTTCGCTTTGCTCGTAGAGACCTGTTGCTTCGATGCGATGCAGTTATCTACTGGTCTTGTGTATATGTTTTTGGTATTGTTTTCATGTAGTCTATAAAGATGTTGAAAATTTTATTTACTGAAAATATGTAAAGATCGAAGTATGCGAGTATTTTACATATTACGGCAATATATTACCCCACTATGTAGGGCCTTCTTCTTCTTACCGTATCGATAGCAATCTAAATGGACTCGGCCCAGAAATTCGGCTACTTGTTTCGCGCTATCGCCAGCGTCCACCAGTTCCTATAACGTGCAGCTGACAGGACACGCAGGACACGATATTAAGTGTCCCATCGTTTGTGGAACAGCACCACATTTACACTCCAAGGCGGATTCGTCTATGAATCTCCACCTGAACAGGTATTCCTTGCTTCGCCCAACCTGGGTCTGGTCAATTCAAAGTAGGGCCTGGTGATCTATAAAACAGGTTTTTTCTAAAACTTACTTCAGGCACCAGCTCGCACATTGATTTATTATAGTACAAAACTGTTAAGTGTTACAAAACCATTGTAAGAGAAAATAAATAAAGTCATTTATTTATTTATTTATTTATTGGATCGCCAACAGAGGCTACACAGTTACTTACATGTTAACATACATCTTGGAACTTCAAGGGTAAGGGTACTACTGGTACTCAGCTGCATTCGGTCAGACTGGAAGCCGAACCTAACATAGTTGGGAAAAGGCTAGGCAGATGATGATATCGTATAAAGGGACATAACTGGTTAAAAGTGGGTTTACACTAGGTACACCTTACTCTTTGCAGACCGGCATGATGTTATGTTGTGTATAAAAGTATATATATAACCTTCATAGTAGCTTCAGCACTCCATTATACCAAGTGTCCCCCTCCTCCTCAATTCTGATGAAGCTACCAAATAAAAATTTATATAAGAGCAAATATTTGAGGAGCGTCGCCCCAGGGTAGAGAGATATTATCCTCAGAGATGACTAACTTATAATTAACTTTTTATTTTCCCTTCGCTGCACAAATTTAACTAACCACAGAGGTTAAGGTGGAAATGGTTTGATGAGCGTGTTTATTTATAGATGTTAAGTTTATTACTTCATTGGTATAATGTGGCTACCAATGTATGGTTGGACATCCGTTTCTAACTTAGTTCGAAAATAAATTGGGATTTACGGTAAAAAAAATTCTATGTAACAGGTTTGTGGGTCATGTTAGGTCGCTTTATACGTGTTGAACATGGGTTTTCCAATAAAACGTTACTACTTACTGTCGTAAAAATAGGATTATTATAATGTTTAACCAACCTGACACTAAAATAATAATAACTCCCTTTTTATGCGGACCCCAGCAATGTCCAGAAAAAAATGCTAAGAACGGAATTACATATTTATAATAAATCCACCATCTCTACAATATGAGATTATTACCATCATAACATTCCCAAACACACACTTCCTGATTTATGGCAAAAATACGGCGGAAAAAAAACGAAATATACACTCTTATGGGCGAAAAAACAATGTGAGGGGTGATCGGTCCCAATAGTCATTAAATCGTGTTTGTCCTGTTCACCCCTGGCTGTATTGAACCCCGCCTGTGTATCACTAGCCTTGTATGTTTTGGGTCTACTTTTAATTAAAACAAGTCTACTTATTAAAGAGCATTAAGTTACAATTTGGTCCGTTGTTACGGAATTATGAATTATTATTATTTTATGTTAGGTATATAAAAAGAACACAAAATAACGGCCAAATAACAACAGTTATTCTGTAATATTGTTGAAATGATTACATTTTAGAGTTATTTTGTTAGTGTAAATTGGTAAATAGATATATAGAATAGATGAGGGGCTTTTTTTTTTTCTGGATGGGAAATCATCAAATGACTCCTCCCGCTCTGGGTGGAGCGGAAGGGAGTGTCAGACTCTTACTGACTAAAATCCACCCGTGTTCCTTCCTTAGCCCTTTATGTTCCGGGCCAGTGGTAACCCTTTCGGACAATCCCGCTGACCAATAGATGAGGGGCTTGAGGCTAAATAATAGCAGCCGCACAGGTCGATTGATCAGGTTAAGCTACGCTTGCCGCGGTTGGTCCGTGGATGGGTGACCATCTTTACATACCAAGACCCCTCCGTGCCTCAGAAAGCACGTTAAGACGTTGGTCCCAGCTGTCATTCGTGGATCTTTGACAGTCGTTACGGGTCGTCCAAAGCTCGATAATCTGTCAACCAGTCTTACCAAGGGGTACTGTATTACCCAGTAACTGGGTTGTGAAGGTCAGATAGGCAGTCGCTCCACGTAAAATACTGGTATTCAGCTGCATCCGATTAGACTGGAAGCCGACCCCGACACAGTTGGGAAAAGGTTAGGCAGATGAAATGGTAAATAGATGACATTGCTTTATATATAGTTAAATTAATCAATTTGCAGAAATACATAACATCACGCCTGTACAGTATCCGGCGATAAATATTGCACATCGACCTTTGGAAAGAGACAATCGGCTAATTTCGGCTTCGTAGAGCGTTATCTCTGTCGCACGAAATAAAAACAGTCCAGTATCTATTAGGAGCTGTTAAAACAATTATGATTTGCTTCTTTTGGTAATTATTTTTATTCTTTGTATAAAATACAAAACATGGTAAAGGTCGATGTGCAATATTTATCGCCGGGTACTGTATTTTCCGAATGGTTAGGCAGAGGTGTACTATAGGTAGTACCCCCCAACCCCAGTTATAGTTAAGTCTCATGTTATAGGGGGCAAGCCTATTGCCATTAAGCGAGCATGAATCCAGACTCCGGCCTGCTACTGAGAAATTCCAGATGGAAAAAGCCTAATTAAACTTTGCCTGACCCGGGAAACGAACCCAGGACCTTATGACGAGGCAGTCAGAAACAAATATCAATTATCATAATTTTATCGTACTAGAAATACTTACTTTACCTTGCTACAGTACCCGGCGATAAATATTGCACATCGACCTTTACCTTTTTTTGTATTTTATACAAAGAATAATAATAATTATCAAAAGAAGCAAATCATAATTGTTTTAACAGCTCCTAATAGATATCGGACTGTTTGTATTTCGTGCGACAGAGATAACGCTCTACGAAGCCGAAATTAGCCGATTGTCTCTTTCCAAACGTCGATGTGCAATATTTATCGCCGGGTACTGTACATGGGTTTTTATCAAATAAATCTACATGTTAAACAATAAGTACTAGATTGGCCAAATTTTGATCGCAAATTTCATGACCTGAAGGACCAAATGGCCAACAGAATATCAAGCACAATTCACAAAACCAACATGTCCGCTGCATTGAACAGTGTTCATCAGTGTTGTGCTACCGATGTGTTTCAGCCGTAGTGTTGTGCCACAACAATATTAAGGGGCTTATATGACCTAAAGCGCGGTCACTGTCGGACTGAACAGAAAAGAAAGAGAAGCACGATGACACAACGCTGGTAATTTATTGCAAAATATGAAGCAATTATTTAAATACAAAAAATCTATTGATTGGACAAAAAAATTAAAACACTAGTGTTTTAGTAAGTTGCTTGTAGAATAATCTACCAAAAAATCAGAATGATTGTATGTATATTAGAATGGTTTTTATTGTAAAAAGAAAGTTTTAGAGGTATCTTCATGATTTTTTTCTATAGAATCAAATGAGTTGTATTATGTTTTCAAGACACTAATATACCTAGCATATGTATATCCTGAAGAATATCATATATTTTCTGATTTTGTTTACTGTAGTCGATCATATACTTTTATTGTTTCTAAAACTTGCGTTTTTTGCGTTTAATTCCTGTAAGCCCCTTAATAGTGGCCCAATTGTTTATCCCAATGGTTCCAACGTCATATCTCATTCTTTTGTGAATACTGGATAGTATTATTTGGAATAAGTACTAGGGATCTGCCTAGCCTTTTCCCTACTATTTTTGGGGTCGGCTTCGTCTTACCGCATGCAGCTGAATACCAGTATTTTACGTGAAGCGACTGACCACTCTGACGTGATAATAACTGGTTAACTTTTAACTGAGTTGTGGAGGACAGATAGGCATCTGACCTTCACAACCCATTTAATGGGTAACACGATATCTTGGTAAGACTTCATCAGACTTTCGACTACTGATGACCCGTAATGACTGTCAAAGATCGACGAATGACAGCCGGGACCGACAAGACAAAGCTTAGCGTGTTTTCCGAGGAATGTAGGGTTGGGTCGGGGGCGGGTCTTGGTATGTAAAGATGGTGACCCGTCTGCTGACCGATCGCGTCAAGCGTAGGTTAACCAGATTGATTGACCCTTGCGGCTGTTATCTTACCCATGAAGAACTACCATGGGACATAAGTAATAGTTTTAGTAGCGGGACGAACTCGACTCTTTTCTTAAAGATTGGCCACATACAGTAGAGAGGGAGGGACTTTGCCCTGCATTGGAACTGAAGCGGCTGATAATGATAATAATAAAAAAAAACAGTGGCACTCCGGGAGTGCCGACAGAAGTGAAAACTTGAACAATTACGCGTGTATTTTGTGAATCGTCTTATAAACAAAACACGCGCGGTACCGGCTACGGCCATCCGTCTTACGAATTTTCGATCAGGTCACGTGTCCTGACGCGAGTTTAATATTTTTTACCCATTACAAAAAAGTGTCGGTACAACTCCGCTAAGAAGTTTTCACTTCAAAAAGAAAAAGAATCATAATATAAAAAGAAATAAGGGTTCCGTTTTTTCCTTTTGAGGTACGGAACCCTAAAAAGAAGAAAAAATATATAATCCTGGTGACTAATTAGCTCGCCAGTCGTGGTGGTCATGGAAAAGTTGCCTCATTGGATCGATCGATTTATTAAAGTTGACTTTATCTTTTTAGGGTGCTTTAAACATGCCATACCGCGTGTAATTTTCAGGCTTAACCACCCAAACTACACAAACAAAACGTTAAAATAAAACATAAACATATACAATAGAAATCGCGCACTAACGTGCAGGGCGCTCGCCCACAAAGTGCGCGTGCATTGCCGGCAATTATTGTAATTGGCGTTTTAATACTAACGGGACAGCCGACACAGCCCTAGCGGCCGGTATCACATGTTTTACATTAGAAACCACTCGAATATTTCTTTTAATTAACTTTTTGTTGGCGTGCTATGTCCATGTTTAGTCCAACGTGCTTTATGAGTAGGGTTGTCACTCAATTTAATGATATATTTATAGGTCCGCTGGTAGTTTTAATTTTACAGCTAAGTGCAACGACGTCCGTTCATGTAAATATGTTTGTGAAAATAATATGGTGTTGTGTTTATGTTTTTAAGTAATTACTTAGAAATGTTATGTGTTTGGTGACCTAAACGTAAATATACTCGTAATTACGTGAAATGTTTATGTGACTTTAATTAGACGAATGTTATTAGTAAATTTTATGCCTCATAGCATGCATATAATTTACTTTATTTATCTAATAATTAGATGGCATTAAAACGTGTAGAAATGAGACTCTATTTTAGTTGATCGATTTTTAAAAGAACAATAGGATGGATGATGGATATAAACTATACCTACATAAGTTTTTAAACATATTCGTAACACCATTTCCTATATGATAATGATATTTAGTCGCCTAAGGCGATTGGCACACTGCACCGCATTACGCAGCGGGGTGCATGAAACGGAGCTAAATTCCCCCGTAAGGAAGCGCGTTTTTATTGAATTTGCATGTAAAAAATCACGCGCGGGGGAACGTTATCTGCGTCCTGCTGCGTGATGCGGTGCAGTGTGCCAATCGCCTTTCTCATATACCTGCAGACCTATTCTGTAAAAATCTCACCGTGAGAACTTACGTGAAGTGAGGTGCCAATAGTGTCAGTACTTAGCATCAAGTGGATTACCAGCTCGCTTTAAGTTCACTTTATATATAATTTTTCACGATTATATTTTTACAGAATATTCTGGCTTCATATTTCGTGACTTTCACAATCGAACACATTAATAATTCCAAATGTATTTCTACAATCGTTAACCCTAAAGCCGTATAGTCGAAACTAATTAATATATGATGTTCGACGGTGGCGTGTGATGCCTGTGACGTCAGCCGTTCATTAGTGAACACCGGTTTTTATGTCCAGCCATTAGGCGTTAAGGAACTCGTAAATGTGACCTAGGAATAGTGCCAGACTGACTGATTAGGACTTAGACAATGGTTTACTGTAATTGGGAATCACTGTCTGTCTCCTAAAGTTGAATGCCTGACATGGATTAGGCAAAGACCGCTCGTCTACGTTGAAAGGTGGCCATACATTAGGAATTATTCTGCATTGTTATTATTCCAGACACAATATTTATATTATGTATAAATATCCAGCCATGCAAATAATTGTGTCACTCGGGTATCGAATCTATGACCCGTAGCGCAGAAACTTGTACGGAGAAGTTCTGCGACTGCTTCATAGAGGCTGAGGGGAATCAGTCAGAAAGGAACTTTACTTTTTTTTATCTGATGTCCAATCACACTATCAAATCACACTAATATTATAAAGGCGAAAGTTTGTGAGTGTGTGTGTGTTTATATGTTTTTTACTTCTTCACGCTTAAACGGCTGGACCTTTTTTGATAAAATTTTGTATGGAGGTAGCTGACACCCTGGATGAACTGAGCCCCGCAGTTTTTCCAGGGTGCAGTAAGAGTCGATCCCGTTAGAATATCGGGATAAAAAGTAGCCTATATGTTAATCCAGGGTATCAGCTACCTTCATATAAAATTTTATCAAAATTGGTCCAGCCGTTTGAGCGTGAAGAAGTAACAAACATATAAACACACACACAAACACACTCTCACAAACTTTCGCTTTTATAATATTAGTGTGATTATTCTGAATTCAGAATGTATGTAAGTGATTCTTGGCTTCGTTAAGCGTCTTTTTACACGTCATTCTAATCTATATTACTTTACTATACCGGGACATTTTTAATTGACTAGCTGACCAATTTAAAATAACCCTACATATTCACAACAACTAAATCCATGTTCCTCTATCGTACGTCACGTGAACCACACCGGCAATAATTACCTGACAACGGTTTATGTTGTCAAGCCATTACTAGTTAAGTGACTCATAAATGTTTTGTGTGGATGTAAAAGTGTATGAAAGTTAAAGTTTTAATCATATGCCTCCCGAATGTATGGCGGTAATGGAGGTCGGTATTGCAGGAAATATTATAGTTGCGAATGCTGGGTGAAAAGTAGGTTATGGTTGTAATGAAATGGCGACATAGCGAAAAAGGGGGTTTGTAAAATATATGTAGTTGGTTGATTTTAAGGCGCGCAGCGATGAAGTCAAATTGGAAAGTAACGTGAGGTGAGGTCAGGGGGCCTAAAAAGGCCACTTTAGCAGAATCATAAAAGGATAACATTATGAATCATAATGGACAGTTAACGGTTAAGTTAATCGAATCAAATCACATTGGTGAAGGATTTTTCAGTTATTTTTGTTGTCTGTGTATACCAATCAATCCAATCCAAATCTAATCCCAATCTCAATATCTTTGATTATACCTATGTAGTGCAGCGAAAAAAAGAAAAACACGGACTGTCTTTGCCATATTATGACTCCCTTTTATGATTCTGCCAAAGTGGCGTTTTAGGCTCCCAGATATCTGATAGATCTTTTCGTACTTTAATAAAGCACAAATCGGTAGCGCGACGCAGCAGTTATTTGAAAAAGGCAAAAATGGTTTAAAATATAAACACGAAGTCATGATTTGTAAAAAAACCGGCTAAGTGCGTGTCGGAGCACGCACTATGAGGGGTTTCGTAGTTGGGGTGAATTTATCCCTGGAACAAACTTAAGTTTGTAGTTGGAAAAATGTTTTCCCGTACATCGATATACGCCAGAGTCAATTCCCAAACTGCAAATGTAAGTTTGTAATCGCAAATTAAATTGTTTTATGCGATAAAACTACAAATTGATGATTTTCTGACTTTGTCCTTTACTTGTGCTGTGAGACCTTGTTTCTTTCTATTTTTTTTGATTCTAGGTCAACGGGAAGGCGACTACCTATCTAAATATGTAAATGATTGTATTTTTTATTGGGTTGACTCAGAAGCTTGATTTTTTAAAGTTCCATGGGACCGTAGACCTACGTATTTTATATTAATTTCAACTTGATACCTCCACGCGTTCTTGAGATAAAGGGTATTGACAGACAGACGGGCAGATAACGAAGTGATTCTATAAGAGTTCTGGTTTTTCCTTTTAGGTACGGAACCCTAAAAAAAAGTTCGTTTCAGTATAGAGTAGTCTGGTAGTGGGTGGAGAAAACCTAATCTAGGTAAATGAAAACAAAAAATGCTTTACGAATCACAACATAAAAAAAAAACAACACAAAATTAATTAACAAAACCACAGTCAGATAAAACCATACAAATCCACAGAAACGAGACACCTACCTTTATTTCATATTTCAATATGGCTGAAATGCTGAAATAAAAGCTGTACAATACGGTGAATATCATATTTCGAGTACCCTTTATTCAGAAAACAAAAAATCGTGGCTCATTCGTCAATATTCAGTGATGTTATTACATTACGTGGCTGTCGTGTGTCCCCAAGGTGCCTCAGTACTCTATGCATATGTTAAGTTGAGACGCGCATGGAGCGGAAGAACCGACCTGGATTTGATCTGCTGGTTGTAATGTTGAAGTTTACTTTTCTAATGTAATGTTTTTTGGTTTATTAAGGCTCTTATATTTTCTTTTTTTATATAGAATACATCGCGTTTGACCAGTGTCTTATTGGTGCTGATACGGTTGACTATTATGTAAGGTTTGTTTAATGTCTAGTAGGAACCGGATTTTTACATATCATAAACAGCCTATAATGTTCCCAAAGGTGGGACACAGGCGGTTGGTTAATGTCACCATGTCTTCGAATTTTTGGTTCTAGGACATGTCAACCACGATGTTTTCCTTCAACGTTTTGAGATACACCAATAATTAACTATTTATATGAATCTTGTTGATAAGCCCGCAAAAGTAAATAGTTGGTGAAGGTTTTCTGAACTAAATAAATCACATCAAGTCCTATTTAAAAGCTGTGACCCCTTAACAAATCAGTGTAATCTATACCTACATTTAAAAGTACAAAACTTGAAGTCTCCTCCATTTTTATTTAATTCTCCCACGACGTCTATCAAACAGCACTTAAACTTCAGACCTCTTTTAATCCACGTGTGGCCCATAAAAAACTATTCCACCGACCGACGTCGACGTCGCGACGCGGTTCATTCCCACTGCGCTCCTACCCTCACCTACTCGTATATTCTAAGGTGCGCAAACCACACACTCACTCTTTCACGTTACACCTCGTAAACTGTAAAGGGATCCCCGAAATTTATCTTCCACATCGTTAGAGCGAATAATGTTGCCGACTATTTTATTTAGAGATGTGATTCAGGCAACGTGTTCACCTCGAGACTCGCGCGCTTTGAAGTCTGTCATGTCTCTGTATGGATTTTATTAAACCACGTCGGTTTAATAAAGTAATCATGACTGATACTCGAAAGCAAGGTTTTGCTTGTTTACGGTTTGTCGATTCCAATTATGACCTGTTAATGGAATTTTTATTGACAGATATGTCATATGTGGATCGAGTTACAAGATCTTGACATCTATAGACACTTTGCTATCTTCAAATAGAGTCTAGACTGCATTCATAAAATAAAAACTATCTCAAAATAAATACTTGGACTAGATTTGCAAGTTTGAAACTATTTTAACTTCTTTAGTAACTTTTTTAAAGCATTGGCTGGCCTCAGGCGTGATGCTAATTTGCTCGCTCAATCTCTTTGTCAGCTTCAAAAAATCTACATCTATTTCATTTCGAATGACACCTGCCTATTTTATTTGCATGTTTGTCTCTATAAACAAACAGTAAAAATGCACATTCTTAAAAAACAAGTACTTCAAAGTATATGTACATCGATACCAATAAATATCAACGGAAAGGTCACACTGTAAACTTTTCACGGATACTTATCACCGCTTAATACGGGGCCGATAAACATGGCGGGACATTACTCCGAATTAAATGAACTGGCAACACTTCCATACTACTGTTTTACACGTACGATATATTGGTGGGAGATTTCAGGGTAAAAATAGAACTTGAAATGCGTGGGAAGTGGAATTCGACGTGCTCCTTTTCTCAATCTATTTTAGGGGCTGCTTTAAGGGAAGGAATGCGGGCGTTTTGTTTCTGTTCTAGACTGTTGGCGCATGTTTCATTCAAGAAAGAAGTAAGACTAAGGTTTAATATTGTCACCATTATTGTAATGTACGTGAAAGGAAATGCTTTAATGCAATTTGAGGTCGTGGGAATGGCTTTAGGCATTGACAATGTTTGGAAGAACAGTTGCTAAAAGCAAGGATTTGTGCTCGATTGCAAAGTATGTTTTTCAGCATTAGACTTGTATAAAATGTTATTAAATAATTAATTAACTACACTTTAAAATACATCTCCATTTATAATTTTATGTCTACACAACATTCCTACGTATTCTAATCTACAAACCTCCTCACGACCATCGTACCCTGGTCCCTCGATACAAATATTAATCAGTCATACCAGAACAAGTTCAATTTGAGGAGATCGTAAAATCTCGCCGAAACTCCCGGGTGATGTGTCACACGAATTAGGTGTTTGACAAGCCGAGTACCAGGGTAGCAGGGTAACAGTGGGGGTGATATTATTTTTATGAATAGGAAGAACATGTGGAAGGATTCGATTGATTTTAGGTTTTTCGTCGTAGTGCCTACTAGGTGAATACCAAGGTAAAGGTATCTTTTAGACATTGGCGCGAGCTAGGAAATAATTTAATACCAGCAGTGCCTTGCGGTTTCACCCGCATAAGTGTCAATCCATTAGGAATATCGGAATTTAAACTATCTTATGTCCTTTCCTGGGACTCAAACTATCTCTATACCAAATTTCATCTAAATCGGTTCAGTGGTTTAAGCGTGAAGAGGTAATAGACAGACGGACAGAGAGACAGACGGACACACTTTCGCATTTATAATATTAATATGGATAATGTGTTGTGTTTCGTAATGTTAATAACTTATTATTGTATAGAATCAAGTTCTTCCAACTGAACAGACAGCTGTGTTACTGGAGGGTTTGTTGCGCCACTTCTTCCCAGCTAAAGCACTAGGAAGTGGTGAAGACTGTCTTCTGTAATTTTGACGTTCTAAAAGTACTGATTTTCAGCCTAGTTTGAATTATTGACTTTTAATTTTGACGTATAATGTTTCTACAGATATTGAAAAACTACAGGTTGTGTTGAAAAAATCTTGAAGGCTTTGGCTACCTTAGTGACTTTGTGGTCTAATGTTTGGCTTTCCGTGATAAGGGGTTTATTTTCCGCAAGGGAAAGATATGTCTATAACTTTTTCCGGGTTTTTGTGCGCATCGTTTTGGCAAGGTATAAGAAAGCTAATATCATAAATAGGTGTCTATAGCTGAAGCGATTTATGTAACTTACCTACTTACATTTTATGAAGTTATAATGAACCTGCTATTCGATGTTTTTTTCATAAATAATCAAGTCGCAGGATAAATTTAGACGAAACATATTAGAATATCATTAACGAAACGCACGTTCTGAAACCCCTTGAACAACCTAACAAATCTGAGAAAGAGCAAACGAGCGTACTATTATAATTACGTGAGAACAGTAATGAGTTTGTTTGAAGAATATCGCGACGCTTTGTAGGTTCGCACCGCCGCGCGTCACGGATGCCTGCGACACAGAATAGATAGGTACAGAAGGCCAGCTTCGTGCCACGAGCGTAAACAGGCACGCGTACGTACGGCGATCTAAAACAAAGAAAGAAAATACGAAAAACAACAAGTTGGAGGAAAATACGCGTTACATACACGCAAAACGGCCATCGCTCAGCATAATGCTACGACCCTATGCGAGACCAAGCCCCAGCGCTGGTTTTCAGCGACAGCCAGCGTTGACGTGGTGACTTCAACCGATGCAGTATACATACATATGATCAAAACAAATGACAGACGCGAGTTTGCTTATACCCTCTGATATAAGCAAACTCGCGTCTGTCATTTGTTTCAATGTCAAAAACTCGTCAAAAATTTAGGAATTTTAGAGGTATTTTTGACAGTATTTTTGAGACTGAGATCAGAGGGGCGATTCTCGTAATTTTAAGAACGTTCGCAGTCTCAAGACCAATTTTCGTAATTAAAAACATTCAAAATTTAGTCGCAATCTCAACTCAGCGACAATCAAAGTGAAAAACTTGTCAAAAATGTAGGGAAATTAGAGATATTTTTGACAGATTGAGACTGAGATCAGACTGCGAACGTTCGTAAAATTACGAGAATCACCCCTCTGATCTCAGTCTCAAAAATACTGTCAAAAATACCTCTGAAATTCTTAAATATTTGACGAGTTTTTGACATTGATTGTCGCCGAGATGATGGTTGCGATTAGATTTTGAACGATTAGTAATTACGGGCATTGAACTTTTACCGTTAAATAATTCCGGGAATTGAACTTTTACTGTATGTAGACGCTTGCCTACGTGTGCGTGTGTTATCGCTCATTGCACAAAATTGGTCTTCTGCACCTATTTATTTTGTAGAGAAAACCTGTGAGATCTCATTTATAACTAAATTAGTTCTTACAACGTACGCCATTATAAAGTGGCACTGCTTTAACAAGTGCTGCGTTGAGGGCGTTCAGATTTAAATCATGCTACTGGAAATGTTATTATTTGTTGTGTTAATATTATTTTGTTGTAAATTATGGCTTTATAGAGCGTAGTGACTGCTAAGAAACTTTATTTTGAATCTTGAAATTGACATTTTGAAAGTTTTTGGTAGGTAAGCAACGAAGCAAGCAATCAATTAATTATGAAGCGATGGTATTGGTTTATTAACCGGTTGAATAGCGTAATTACAGAAACAATTTAAAAGCCATTGTATCTCGCGTGGATCCACGTTCAATACAAAGGGTTAATTATTCAACTGAACCGGTCTAATCTAGTAAGTCTTTGTAATGTCACGTTACTGAGTACAAGTCATGCTATCAAATATTGTATGTGTACTCTGTTCGATTACAGTTTTTAAGCAACCTTTTTATCGCCAGCACCAAAATCAAAACATGGTTCACAAAAATTGCAAGAAAATCAAACTCCCGAATCGAAACTCGATCCTAAAGAATAAAAAATTAAAACCTAGTCAAAAGTTCCCGATAAACTTTCCGATATAATATAGTATATAAATAAAGGATATTTTTCCAAAGTTTTCTGAGAGCTCGATACCCAGGGTAGCAGGGGGTGGTGTGCCAGCGGGGGGTAGGGGGGTACAGGGGTGTACATTGAGGAAACAAAACCGATCAGCTTGTATCTAGCTCTCACAGAGAAGGGGAGCTCAGATGGTCGCAGATGCAGATTACCTAGATACGGTGAACGAATTTATTCAAAATGTATGGAAGGGCGAGCACAGAAAATTCGTGGAATATTGTGCATGAATTTATGCATAGCTTACATACAAAGGTAAGATGAGAATTCAACCGGATTCCAAAGTTATTAATTAATTTATATATATACTTCATTGTACATCAGAAAATACATAGCGAAAAAATACATTTAACAATACAAAACATACAATGGGCGGTCTTATCGCTTTCTTCGATCTCATCCATGTAACCTTGGAATGGACAGTAATTGCGTGGACATAAACATAAACGTAAAAGTCATGTCGTCTGCCTGCCTTTTCCCAACTATGTTGGGGTAGGCTTCCAGTCTAACCGGATGCAGCTGAATACCAGTATTTTACATGGAGCGACTGCCTATCTGACCTTCACAACCGAGTTACTGGGTAATACGATACCCCTTGGTAAAACTGGCTGTCAGACTTTCGGGCTTCTGACTACCCGTAACGACTGTCAAAGATCCACGAATGACAGCCGGGACCAACGGCTTAACGTGCTTTCCGAGGCACGGAGGGATCTCGGTATGTAAAGATAGTCACCCATCCACAGACCATCCATAAAACTTAAACGTATATTGTGTATATTATAAGAGTTACGTAGATAAATACCAGTGCCCGTCTATTTGAAAGAAACGAAAATGACCAACGTATGTCTTTTAACTTGTTCGTATGCTGTTATTACAACTATCGTATACATTGACTATGTGTAGCTTCATTAGATTCCCATACATTTAAACAATTCTGCCGACAAACGTTCAAAAATGTCGATATAAAAAAAAAAAACATTAAAATAAAAAATATAATCTCTTTAGGGCTGGCTCTTATCTAGGCTAGAGGTAAGTATTGGCATACAACGTGGCAATGCCGTCAATCTATTGGGTACATCACCCGTCGATAGCGACGCGGAGCAATTTTTCGACGCCATATTTTAGTTTGTTAATAAGTTTAGTTATGTTAAAAAAAAAATTAGGTATGTAAATAGTTTATCAGGGTATTTTTTTTAATGTAACTACAAGTTAGATACGGTTTTCGGATATTTTCCTTTATTTGTGTTACATGACCTTGCTTCTTGCCAAATTTCATGATTCTAGGTCAACGGGAGGTACTCTATAAATTTTGATTCCCTTGAGAGTGTCGAAATATACGTTTTTTGCGGCATAAACGGCTGTCTTTTTTTACGTTAACTTAGAAGTTTAATTTTGTCACAGCTCCAAGGGACTGTAGACCTGATTATATGGTTTTAATTTCAATTCGATACCTTCACGCGTTCCCGATATAAAGGGTCTTGACAGACAGTCAGACGAACATCAAAGTGATCCTATAAGGGTTCAGTTTTTTCCTTTTGAGGTACGAAACTGAAAAAAAAATGTCTACTATAAGAACATAACTAAGTAACTACGAATCAAAAGATAAACGAAACACAATATAAATCCACATCCAGCATCTATACCTCCGCGTCCGGGTTGCCTGAACCCGCACAGACGATATGAGCACCTTATTTTTCGCACATTACACTTTGAAATTGTTTGAAATATGTTATAGCCGTCATAGCGCGAACAAACTTCTTTAAACACTAACACGACGTTTTCTTTACATAACATGTTTTAAACTATTTTAAACTATACGTTGTGGGGTAGACGTGTGAGTTTGTTTTTTCCGGTTTACTGGTGTGGCTAGTTTGTTTTGTGTTCGTTTCTTTTGTATATTTTTGTTGAAAACGTTGCGAAGACCTATCCTAAAATCATTTATTTAGATTAGGCTGAAAATTAGCACTTTTTGAAGGGTAAAGTTTTTAAAAGATAGCATCATGAAACGCGCAATGGGTAGTCCATTGCTGAATCTGTTAGATTAAAGACGTATGTCTAATTTAAATGTCAGAAAAATTTTTGCACGATTATTTCACAACTAGCTGCGCCCCACGGTTTCACCCGCATAAGTGTCGATCTCATGAGAATATCGGGATAAAAAGTAGCCTATATATTAATCCAGGGTGTCAGCTACCTCCGTACAAAATTTTATCAAAATTGGTCCAGTCGTTTGAGCGTGAAGAAGTAACAAACATATAAACACACACGCTCACAAACTTTCGCCTTTATAATATTAGTGAGATATCTACACTAATAACAATGATAAAGCTGAAGAGTTTGCTTGTTTCTTTGAACGCTCTAATCTGTGGAACTACCAGTCGGATTTAGAAAAGCTTGCATTTGATAGCCCAATTCTTGAGAAAGGCTTTAGGCTGTATTTAATATCAAAAAGAAAAAAGCCAAAAAGAATGCTAAGTGAAAATGAAGTAATAGCGCGGGCAGGCGATGCGATGCGACGGGGTGGGGAACAAGAAATTTCACGTGGACGAAGTCACGACCTGAAACTAGTTGTATTTCTAACACTGTATAAATTGCTCATTTACATTCGAAGTATAAACAAGACTGATGAAGATGATCTATTATCATTTCCAGACGATACGTACTACGCTTTTGAATGGACAACTAACTTTATCTCTCTGACTGAAAGATTCCTTGAAAATTCAGATGTGATTTAATTGAAATAGATGCTTTGAGTTTGAGTTTATTATGAGGTAACTTTACGGTTGCTTGAGTGGTAGAAAATGCCTATGGCATTAAGTCCGCCTCTGTACATTTATGTGCTTGAAGTATTAAATAAATAAATTAATAAATAAGTCTAGTGAAGTAGTTAACCATTTTTAGGGTTCCGTATCCAAAGGGAGTCAACTGAACCCTCCGCTGTCCGTCCGGCCGTCTGACTGTCAGCGGCTGTATCTCATGAACCGTAATAGGTAGAAAAGTTGAAGTTTTCAGTGTGTCTTTCTATTGCCACTCATCATCTGTCTAGCCTTTCCCCAACTAGGTTGGGGTCGGCTTCCAGTCTAACCAGATGCAGCTGCGTACCAGTATTTTACATGGAGCGACTGCCTATCTGACCTCTACAACCCAATTACTGGGTAATACGATACCCCTTGGTAAGACTGGTTGTCAGACTTTCGGGATACTGACGACCCGTAACGACTGTCAACGATCCACGAATGACAGCCAGGACCAACGACTTAACGTGCTTTCCGAGGCACGGAGGGGTTTTGGTATGTGAAGTTGTTCACCCATCCACGGACCAACCGCGCTAAGCGTAGCTTAACCTGATCGATCGACCCGTGCAGCTGTTATTACTTAACCACAAGCACCCTTCTTTTCTATTGCCACTATACCAAACAAATAATAATAATAAAATAAAGTTAATAAAGATTATAGGGATCTCCATACAAGAACCGTGTTTTCTTCGGCGTTTTGCCTTATATGTGCGAGTAAAACTCGCACTTGGTCGGTTTTCCTCACAAGTTTCATAGCAGACTCCAAAATACTAAATCAATTTCCCAATAAAATATTTCCCAATTAAAACTAACAATACCGTTCCTAACCGCATTGTGAGCTGAGTTGGTCAAAAAGTCGTTCACTCTCTATTAGCGTTGAGGTAAATTTTGTTCACTCAAATTTGAATGCATTTCAAACGGACACGAAACCGTTCACGTTCAATACTGATTAGTACCAATACGTTTTATTGAAATTATATTGTGTAGTGTGCCATGGAATCAGGCAGTACGGTATTATGTTCAAAATGTATTCGTCGAATATTCAAACGATCGGAGTGAATGGTTAGTTAGATTTCTACCGGTACACGTTTAATTGATGTTTTGGAAAAGCTATAGAATATTAATTTCATATGCATACACTGTTTTTGGGACTGACGATAGAGTGATAATTTGTTAATGAGAAAGTTCAAACGTCAAACAAAGCATAGTCTGCTTTTGTCCGGTATTTAATTTTATCTTACTTTAGCATAAAGTTTAAATCACACTTATATTATAAAGGCGAAAGTTTGACTGTTTGTTACTTCTTCACGCACAAAGAGCTAAACCAATTTTGTTTAAATTTGGTATGGAGGTAGCTGACACTCTGAATTAATACATAGAATACTTTTTATCTCGATATTCGTACGAAATCGACACGTATGCGGGTAAAACCGCGGAGCGCAACTAGTAATGAATAAATGTAACTATTAGTCCTTGTTACCTTACATAAAATGTTACAAAATTAAACTTCAGTACATTATAACCTTACATAATATTTAACTGCTCTCTTTATCTTTAATAATGCACCGCCAACGAGCACATTAGAAATTTATTTACTGGCAAGACAACGGTCTACGAAAGGTCTACGTAATTTCGTAGCACGCTACGAAAGCGTTACGAAAGTGCTACGATACATCTACGTCGTAGATCGCTACTGGCACGAAGGTTTAGCTACGAAATAATTGAATGAATTGGATCAACTTGTGAGACAAAATGAACATATAAAACTTTTATCATTTTCCTTAATAAAATAAGAAAGGAAGGCAAACAATGACAAAGCGATCAGCCGATAAACAAATACATAAAAGAGTTAACACGGAATTCCCATGAATTCTCAATAAAGTTGAAGAAAAAAGCATAGACTGTGGATGTTCGGGTAACAAAGATCTGGGAGATCACAAGACAGACTCGGTGGCACATGTTAACGGTTCATATGTGGGCTGAGTTATAGGCGGAAGCGGGAATGATTCGTAATGACCGATGAGTCATCTTAGCAATTATTGGTAAGTATTGACCAATTTGGTTAGTTATCAAATGTTTATAGGCGTCGTAGAACAGCTACTATTATAGATATCGATGTCGTGATTATATAAAGTCAATCCCAATTTATGTTCTAAATTAATGTTATTTCAAGTTAAGAGCGTTTACGCCGTACGATATTTCATACAAACTTTAAAGCCCTTGTTTTTCGAAATGAATAAACCGATTTTAATGAAACTTCATACGTATAAGCAACATACAAAGGTCTAAAAAGTTAGTTGAGAACATTTTCGAAAAATAGTGTTACAGCCAAATTAGACCGGTTTTAAATTTTCCATAGAAACAGAGATTTCCAGTAATCTTTTTTTAAATAAGACATTTCGAAAATGTTCTCTACTAACTTTTTTTTAAGAATTACAGGATTTTCTTTTGTTCGAGCGCCCTGTGGGCTAACTATACACAAAAACAGTACAACGCCCTACGAGTCCAATTCAACAATGCCTACAGGATGTTGTTGGGGTTGCCTCGGCACTGCAGTGCGTCGGGGATGGTCGCTGAGTCACGCATCGACTGCTTCTATGCGACGATGCGGAAACGGTGCACATCCTTGGTGCGCAGGGTCCGCGCCAGCTCCAACACCATCTTGAGGATGTTGGCTGAGAGGTTCGACTGTCACTACATTAACCATTGTTGTATGCTTAATGTAGTGACAATAGCAAGAAAATCTGTTTTATTACTAACATAGTTTGTAAGTATAATATTGTTACTAACACTATGAGTCTTGTTGCTCGAAATAAATGATTATTATTATTTGTTTTTAACTGACTTCCAAAAAAGGAGGAGGTTCTCAGTTCATCGGAAACTTTTTTTATTTATGTTCACCGATTTCTCGAAGATGGTTGGATTGATTTAGTAAGGCGGCGGGCACTGGGCCCGCGTGGTGGACTACGGCCCACTCCCTCTCGAAGAGATGAAGCCTGTGTCCCAGCAGTGGGAACATTATAGGCTGATCACGTAGTGTTTTTTATGGAAGTCGGTTGTTTTGTTTTTTGTAAAAAGTTTTTTAATTTTAAATTTTTTGGGTCGGTTTGGAATTTATCTAAATCACAATAGCTTAATGTGAACGGCTTATCACCTTTTACAAAATATTGCCTTTCCCGATGCAGGGACATTAATTGTTGAGGAGTTCGCCTGGTAATTCAGCATCAGCTCCACTTTACCATATGCATTCAGTACTGTTGAGGTGGCAAGTGACTTTTTCTAAAAGAGAATAGAATAGAATAGAATACTCTTTATTATGTACACCATATAAATTACAGACATATAGAAGTACATTAATTAAGTATTATAAATTCAGAAATACCCGTTAAAACGTTTTTAAAATGAAAATGTAGCATAAATATATGTATTCTAGAATATTATATTTCTCAAAACTGCCGGATCAGATTTTGATGTTACTTTGCACAAGGATATAGTTGAGGTATCAGCACAGAAATATCGCTATTGGTTCACAGACCACTTTTTATCAGTCTCCTTAAATTTATATTTTTAAGATTTTAATTATTTTTTATGACATTGATTTTTACATTCTGTACAGTAACTCACACAATTGTTAAAATTCTAGGAAAATCATCTACTTTTACAATATTTGTAAATATGTGAGCACCATGTATCTATTTTGTGGTACACTAATTTTATTCTAGGTGTATCCTCTTCACATATAATTACACTTTACTTTTCATATAATGAATGTATACAAAATTTTGTAAAACAATTTAAAAGAGTAACGGTGGAGTTTCTTGTTCATTCTTCTCAATAGGAACACTACCTTTTGGAAGGGGCGAATAGAATCAATTCTATTTTATTGTAATATTTGACGTTCAAATGTGCCTTTAATGTGCCTATTTGAAATAAATGATTTGACTTTGACTTTTACCTACTTGCATAATAAACAGTTTCTTATAATTTTGTGTGTCACCCCTACTCATTGTATTTCGGATTCATTTTGATACACAACCCGCTACTCGCTCATCACTTACAACCGTCAAAGTTTTAAGAGTGTCATTTTATTAAGTCTTCGCACAGATCGAGATCGGATCGAGAGCTGACATGTGTCGCCGACGTGTTGGGGATTCCTCTCACGACTGCCTCTAACGTCCCTCTTTTAAAGAACAATGCTTTGGAGTGTACTCCCTGTTCTTATCTGAAGTTGAGTGGTATGAAGTGAAGTGGTTAATTATTTGTATTCTTTTTGTTTAGGAAAACAGCATTTGTAAAGAATTTTGTTATTAAGCACCACTCTTGTTTTCTTGTATTTATAACATTTAGAAACAAGATATTTTTACGTTTATGTAGCTGCATTTACGAAGATGGCGTGAAGACACCAACGTTTTTCAATATAGTAAGGTACATCCAGCATTATGATAACATCCTATCATAGTACCTAGGGACTATAATAGTTGAAAATAAACATAACACAAAAGAAATAATAATTAACCACCTCAATAAAAACCCTGACAAAAAAGACGGACTCTAAAATCTTATTTAAAAAAATCAATGTTCACGTGAGGCGTTTATCGCCACTCGCATGCACCCGGCAGATTGAGGGGTAAGATTCGCTCGTTTGTATTCAGCGCGCGCCTCCGAACGCGAGGTAACCCGCCCGTGCCGGCCGGTAAAAGTTTTCATCGCGGACGGGTCCTAAATACCGGCAGATTCTATTAGCGTATCGATGTTTTATGGCCGAATGAGGGTTCTCTGATATTCGATGGCGACGTAAAATTATAATTTATGGGTGAAAACGGATTTTTTTATTTTAATAAAAGAAAATCCTTTTGTCGGGTGTGTGATATTGGGGATGTTGGGTGAGTATAGGGTTTTTTAATCTTTCTTTTGTCTTTCTATGTATATATCGAAGTTGTTCTAAAATTTTGTATTACAGCAGAACAAATTTATTTTTCCAACGTCCCTTCTTGCTTTATCCGGGCACGTGTAACAGAATCGTTAACCCAAAAGAAAACACATCAATAAAAGCGACAACAACCAAAACAAACATCTAAGCTCACCATTTAAAATTTAGAGAAAACGCTCACGAAATCCACGAAAATTATCTTAAAGAAATCATTACACTTTCATACATATAGTTAGCAGGACTCCACCAAAGTTTGTTCTCAACATGGCAAATAAAAAGAACTTTTTACATCAAAACTTTATTTCGCGTTCCCCCGCGCTGATTCGTACGTGAGACCGACTATATTTTGCGCTGATTACTATGTCTTGGCGCAAGTATATGAACTTTTTGCCTCGAAGTGTATTTTTTCTCTTTCGTCTTGAGGCGAGTCGGTTGCATTTCTGTTTGGCTGCGTCGTTTTAAAAAGCGGTTGACGATTTTTGTTGTTCTGTTCTTGTTTTGATGTTTAGATGTTTACGTTAAGCTTGGGTGTTGGTGCTGTTTTGTTTATAATTTTAATGGCCTGTTTAAATTAGACAGAATCTACCTGCATGGAAAAGGTTCTAGTAAACTTAGATATGTATTAAGAATCACACAGAGTTCCTACCTATTAGCGGAATGGCATTATGGTTGTCTAATGGTCGTTAGAATTTCTACTGAGCATGAGATCCTGGGTTCGATTACCAAATCGGAAAAAAGGGTTTTTACATCAGGAATTGGAGTCTGGATTTGTGTCCAGTTGATGGTTAGAATAGGCTTGCCCACTATTACATGGGACTTGAACATAGCTGGCTAAATGTGGGTGTACTATTAGGTGCATTTCTGCCTAACCCTTCAGGGATAACAGGTGCGATGCTTTGTGTTAGTGCTAGCACTGCTTTGGTGAAATCTGCCACAGTAACATATTATTATATTTAAACCTTTAGTGCTTGGCCAGACTGGCAGCGCGGGCGCGGCGCGGCGTACTCAAACATAAGAACTTCTTTTGAGTGTTCATAGTGGGTACGCGGGCGCAGTGACTGGCGCGGGCTGTTCGGCACGGGGAGCGCGCCGGTAACTCACGCCATAGCTCGTTCATACAAGTGGCAGCAGTGGTTGCGCGGGCGGCCCGCGCGGGGACCAGGGTTCTCGAACTAGTTTGAGCTTTTTCCTGGTAAAAATAAGTCTTTTTCATCCATATTATATTTTGACGCAGCCGCGCTTGACTGCGGACAGGCAGATCGCGCGCTATCCCGCACCCACGCCGCTCCCCGCTTCTAGTCTGGCCAAGCACTTACAAAAGAAGTAGCTCAGAGATACCACACAAAAATCAAAGGAAAATCATTCCGAACACCCGATAAACAAAACACAATCTTGAATCCGATCCTCATTGAGTACGCTAAACTAAGTTTTTCTCTCCATACGCACTACTATGCATCCATCTATAATGAGGTGCAAGGAACCCGATACGCCTTCTAATCCGTTCGACTTGTTTAGACTGGGCGCGTTCACACGATCGTCGAGTGTTTGTTTAAGAACGTCGAGTTTCTTGTGCTAATGAATTTTAAAGGATTGTTTTTATGGTGTTTGTTTGGCTGTTGAAAGGATATGAATAAGCTGATGTTTTAAGCTGGAATAAATTGTGATTTCTACAGAATATCAAGGTCTTCTTGTAATTATTGATCATGCACATTCTGGTGTATACTTAAGTATTAAACAAATTCCTTAACCCAGATACGGCGACGGGCCCTTTAAAAGACCCCAAAACGCATATGTACGACATGCATACGACCCTGAAATTTACGAGGGCCCTTTTAAAAGGCCACCTTTTCCTGGCTTTCCTAGAAAAAACAGTTTCAGTAACGTCTGGGTAATCTGGTCATATCATCATCATCATCATCTCAGCCGAAAGACGTCCACTGCTGGACATAGGCCTCCTAGGCGGTCGCCACTCCAGAACCTTTCGGCCCCATCATCCATCTGTTCTGCGAGCGATGTGCCCTGGGTAATCTGGGTTAAAATTAATTGAAAAGAATGATTGGGTAAATCAGTTTGCAATGTCAATCTTTCTTTCAGCGAAGAAACAGAGCAAAAGAAAATATAATTCAAATGGCAAATTAATATAATATTAATTTCTAAGAATCAGATTCAAGTGATACAAAGGGAAGCCAAAATCTTAAAGTCTAGCTGATGAAACATAAATTAATATTGACGCCACAAAAAGCGTTTTATCTAAAAATTTAATTAGTCCTTTTTGAAGGACCACCGCCATACTTTAGCGATATTAAAGTTGACGGCAATATTAGCATTAGATTTACATTATTATTCATACTAATAAGTACACAGAGAAAACATTTACGTTATATTATTGCCCGTTGCTAGTTTTCTGCTCACAGTAGCATTATTTTAATTGGGCAAAAGGGCTACGGGTCCCTGTAGCCGTTTTTGGAGGGCTCTTTACAAATATACACCTTTACAAACTCTTATAAAGTTGCAAGATATTCCGACGTCTAAAATGAGTTTTTGATGATGTAAAACAGATATTTTTTCTAGACTAAGAAGTTAAATGAATTGGAGGTACTCGCGGTGCAGCTCAGAAAAATAATACCGGATCGACTAATTAGCAAGGGAATACCTTGAACATAAATTTTGAACCTTAGAGGACAATAAAGATGACGGCTGGGCAAAAGCCTCTATACAATGGGTGCCTCAAGATAGACGGCGCCGCCGAGGTCAGCCCAGAAAGCGGTAACGAGAGAACCTGGACGCGTACCGCGAGGGCTAGTTCCTGGGAGGACTTGGGGAGGCCTTTGCCCAGTAGTGGGGCAGAAAAAAATGGACAATAATAATCCAAAATCAATACCATCAAAACAATTTCCAATCCACCTTTCACGTTTATGTCCCCTAGTCAGATTACCCCGATAGGCCCAGGATGGCCCACAATAGGCCTAAACTACAGTTGATATTACCGATGCACTAACAAAGCGCGTTTTCGGGTTTCGCCCGGCATCAGTGGGCCATTGTGTAAAAGTCGTATTGCTAATGGATTAGCGGTGACCATCGCGCACAATAGATGTAGTGCATCTGGATGGAACGACACGCGGAAATTGGACAAAATTGATGTTCTGTGGTCGGTTTCCAGTTTTGCATTGTCCGATGTGTCAGCCGGGATTGATGGATTTTTTATATTGGTCTGTGTAGATGTCTGTGTTTGGTAAGTTTTGTGGTAGGTGTGAATTCTGTGATTATATTAGCGACTAGCTCTTGCCCGCGACTTCGTCTGCGATTCTATCTATCGGATTCTATCGAACGAAAAGTAGCCTTTTTCCTTCTCCATGTGGCAAATTTAATCGAAATACGTTCAGCCGTTTTAGCGTGAAACAAACAAACGTACAAAAAAGCTTTTTTTATAAAAAAAAACACTAGTGATAAATAACTTTAACTTCGGAAGTCGGTTTCGTTGGTTCCACATTTTCTTTTATTGACACCGACTTCCGAAATTAAAGTTATTTATCACTTTATAGTGTTTTTTTTGAAGTCGGTTAAAAAAATCAATTCTTTTTATTTATAATATTAGTTTAGACTAGCTTCGTGGCTAAATAATAACAGCCGCACAGGTCGATCGATCAGGTTAAGCTCCGCTTGCCGCGGTTGGTCAGTGGATGGGTGACCATCTTTACAAACCGTGACCCTTCCGTGCCTTCGAAAGCACGTTAAGCCGTTGGTCCCGGCTGTCATTCGTGGTTCTTTGACAGTCGTTACGTGTAGTCAGAAACCCGAAAGTCTGACAACGATTATTACCAAGAGGTATCGTATTACCCAGTAACTGGGTTGTGGAAGTCAGATAGGCAGTCGCTCCATGTAAAATACTGGTAATCCGGTTAGACTGGAAGCCGACCCCAACATAGTTGGGAAAAGGCTAGGCAGATGGTGGATGTTGATGATGGTTCTGTTATTTATTAGTACAAAACCAAGCCCTTTTTCAGATTGTCACTTCTTAGGATCTACGGAGGAGGAGGATCTAGGCAGGTGACTAGCTTCTGCCCGACTTCGTCCGCGTGAAATTCCTTATTTTAATATAAAATAGGTATACCTTGACACTCTGCAATACTGTAGCGTCCCAGTAGTGAAAGAGTTTTCGGAATCGGATCAGTAGTTCCGACACAAACTTTACCTCTTTAGATATGCGGTACTAAGTACTAATGATTATTAACAGCTTGTGTAGGCGGGCCTCGAAGTTTTGTCCAGCGGTCTCAAGAAAAATCAATTAAATATTTTGTAGGAGAAACTAATTAGTCAATTAGGCTCTGATCAGTTGAAAAGTTATTTAGTTGATAATGACATTATTGGCGTCCACTTTAATGCAATGAAATTAAAGTCGTAGGGATCTAGCGATGTTTCCACTTTCACTTCATAGTAGTTTTCTCTATTCAATTAGCAAACTCATACAACTTGCTGAGTAGTGTAAATTGTAAGCAAATTTATCCCGACTTTTCCGCCAAGTATTCCTAAAATAATTATTTTCGGTACTTTCAAAGTAGCGCTTCCAGCATATTCGGTGACATCAATGTAATCATTATACACGTATCCTACATCATTAGTGAAAAGCGCTTCGTGTATTGTCGTGTCGACCGATACGGCTTAATAGCTTCGTTTGATTTTCGCCTTTTAATGAGCACTTTAACAAAAAGCTTTAAAATAGGCAATGTTTTATGTTTCGCCTTTATTATTGATGATAGCTGGTTTAAATATGAGGTGGACCGCAGTTCCGTGTTTTATCTGTAGTTTACAAACGGTTATCATTGTTATTCGCTGATTGTGTATGGTTGATGTGCTGTGGTTAGACTGAAAATGGATCACCGCGTAATTTCTGTGGTGTTACAGGAGATGAGTCACAAATTAGGTTGTGGTGGTCTGGGTGCAGTTGTATTGTGTTGAGCTACTGAAATTTTGCTGTTTCTGGGTCATAAAACACAGTATGATGGATAGTAAATGATCAGTTTAAATACTCAGTACTTTATTTGCATTACACGATATGTACTTAGGTGGTATCTTAAAATTATATGTAATCATTATGGACCCTGTCGCCACAGCAAACTCGTAGGAGAGAGGAAGCTTTGAAAAACTTAGCTTCTCTTATTAGTCTTCTAAACTAAATCTAATATGGTGGCTTTGGTTAAAGAAAATATGTATGTATAGCTAACTAAAACTACATGGTGGAAGGGGCGGCTAGAATCATTAAATTTTTTTGTAAATGTTGGCGTTCAAAAGTGCCATTTGTTTGCCTATTTGAAATAAATTATTTGAGTTTGACTTTGTACTTAAACTTATTAAGATAGGTATGTTAGCACTTTTATTTTGTCGTTTACATATTCGTTTTAATTAGGTACATTTATTTGTATGTGAAATATTTCGTTTACTTTCAATAACGAACGCCATCTTCGTCAAACTAGCGGTAACGTTCTTATCTTTCAACAAAATACCTTGCATGTCTTCACGTATATCTACGTAAAAGTACCTACAGGTTTATTATGTCAGAGACATGTTCTGGTAACATATTGTGGCCTAAATAAAGCAGGAAGTAACATGTCAAGTTGAAATAACTTAGAAACGAAGACGAACGGATTCCCTTCGGAGCGAAAGTTAAAATTACATTAATTGAATTTCAGTGTTCCTGCGATGCTGTTTCATTACTCAGTGATTTATGACAGCTGTCTAAACTTTACTAATTAACGCAATTCATATTTTAGTTTTTCACAATACAATTTAAATATTTTTGACTTTCTTGTGTGGGTGTTTGACGCTTAGTTTCAGCTCAAAAGTTGGGGAGTTAAAGTTATTAAAATTAGCTCTTTTTAGATGTCTACTAGCAATTTGTACAAAAAAGGTACATGTAATGCTTTCTAGCTTTTGCCAATCATTATTTCTGGAGACAAAATTAATTCAGAAGTAACGAATTGCAAAAAACGTGTAAGTCTTTCTGTTAAATTTGTCTTTTGCAATGTTATGTGATTCGACAGACATGAAACTTAACTTCAACTGAAAAATGCTGAACTAACCATGCAAACGGAGTAGTGACTCCGTTTGCGTGGTTAGTTCTTAGCATTTCTCAGTTGAAGTTAAGGCTAGTGTAAACATAATAGCATCCTCACTGACACTTTAGTCTATCCAACTTCAGTACACTAGCGGAGATTGACAAATTTTATCACAAGCCATTTTCTACGTTATAATAAAAATATTCTCTTGACTCGAATGTTATTATAAAATACAACAACGTTTAATTTGTTTTCCTCGGAGCCGGAGGTCGAAACTTAAGTAGGTATGTACTTAGCCATTGTAAGGCCACGTCACATCGTGGAATATTGCTATTGAAATAACTAGCTCTAGGTATAGATAAAAACTGTTCTCTGCAAAATCAATTGTCTATTTTTAAATCCCTTTAGTTTGTACACGGAGGGCCAGTTATCAAACTGTTATTTAAAAGCGTCGGCTCAGATATATAGGCCTGTTTAAGGAATACCTACAACATGGATGGCAAATAGTCTTATGTAAGTTATTCGCAGAGTACTACTGCTAATTATACCCTTATATTCACTTGGTTGAAACTCACTGTTATTTAAAAAACTGGGTTCCACATGCTCTGTGTATTTTATGTTACCTAAAGTTTCATATCCTAATAAGAAAGTGCGCAACTCATACAGAAATACGTTACAAACGCAAAAGAGATAATGTGTAGGCAGCCAAAATTTGTCTTATATACACGTCACAATTAGTTGACGAACAAAAGTCCCTGAGAAGTTGCGCCGCTGTGCCAGCCTCTTAATTGGCAAAAGTTTCTTGTCGACGAAAAACTGGGGGAGAGCGCCTCTGAATGAACGGATGAACGAGTGAACGATCACAGGAGCGGGAGACGCCGAGAGGTGTAATTAGTCAAAAATTCCCGCGAGGTATCCGTGCTAGCTGCCACTGTAGCAGTAGTAGTTAATGTATTTCGTTGCCAAGGAAATTACGCTTCGTCGAGATTACTGGCAGTGTCAGAACGAATTACTGGCACGAGGCAAGTGAAGTAGGTAAGTAAGTGTGAAAATTCGGGAAAATAGGACCAATAAAATCATACCGCAAAGTCCGTATGTAGGGAAAAAAGCAATTGAGAATGTGTAAAGAATGTAGGGCGCTCCTATATCTATATAAATTCACCTGATCAAACACAACGAGCTCTCAGAAAGTAGATCCAAGACTGTTTACTATTTATTAGCAAGTCTTTGAAGAGGACCGTAATAATCAAAGTTCAAAGTGACTATAACACTCAATCGTTAGAGCCCAGTAATGGAAATATTCAGGTCAACACACGAGTAAATTATGAAGTACGTAACAGTCAAAGAAGAAGTTCGTACATAACATCGTAATGTGTAGCACAAAAACAAATATTAGTGCATTCCCTCATGGTTACGATCAAAAAGTTAATGAGTTTTTTTATAGCTACACAAGTATAAAAACTCGCGAACATTATGACGAGCAGTCGTCACGTAATAAAAGCGGAACGGTACAAAATATGCTCAGAAAAATGAGCGGCACAGCGGGACAGAAAGACGTACAGTTGCTCTCATTAGCCTCTAATTACGGGGTCCGAGCCGAGCGCCACCGAACGCCGCCGACCGCCGGCGGAAATTCAAATTTAAATTTCGTACGTTCTACTCTTGCAAATTGCGATTTTTCACCAATAAAAAAAAGGCAATACCGAATCGAAATTTTAAACGGTTATTGTTTCCTTTTTATGTTAATGACTCGTATTGAAATTTTGTAACGGATGTTCGGAAATCGGCATCGGTCGTTTAACTCCGGTAACGGTCGGGCAAGATTGAGTTCCCAACGTTTTTATTGTTGTTACTCGCTTTGTTCGCGTAACAGCCCTTTATTGTTTCTCTTTTTCGAGAACGCTTCCCTATAAAACTGAAGGCTCTTTTCAAAGAGATAGTACAATATAAATTTTCTCATCAACTCGCAGGCTCTTTTAATAAAAATATAATAATCTCCCTCTACGGAACACTTCATTAAGGCACTCAAAGAGGCTCGGCGGCGAAATTATCGGTCCCGATAGCGTTTAGCATGGCAGCACCATATTATATTAAAATATTTTTTACTGGCAACTCATCTTTGACCGCGAGCGGTGGGCGAGCCCACCCCTACTTTTCATAATTATCACTCCCCCCTGTCATCGCACCGGTTGAAATCGCGTATCTTTAATTTCGCCCGTCGCGTCAGCCCCGCCGAAAATTCCTTGCATTCATAAGAATTAAAGCCGGCTATAAAGGGAGCGCTGTTACTTCTTATTAGCAACGACACTAATAACCGTTCTCGCTGTCCTCGCGTGACAGTTTAATACTACACAAATTAGAAAGCAAAAACGTCCGAGTGGTTTTCTGCGGCAATCTGTAACAAAAGGGCGCGGGAATGCGCGAGGACGACTTTGGTTAAAGCGGGCTATTCGTGAGCCGTTTGAAAGGAGTTAGGCGTCGGGCATAGACGCTTACCGGCGCATGAGCGGGCTGGCTCGGCGAGCTCGGCGGGCTCGGGAACATTAAAACGTTCCGCGCGCTCGCCCGCGTCGCCATGCGTTATGGGAAGCACCAGACCATCATTTTAAAACTGAGTTTTGTTTATAAACGTCAGGATGTCTCTTCTCTTTTATTTCGTTTGGCTTTTGTTTCTATTTGGGCGCTTGTCCCACACTCGCCGCGTGTCGTTCACGTAAATCAGATGTGCCGTTAAAAATAATGGTGCGAAATGTAATGGATGTAAAATTTCAGCGTTATGGTGGCATTGGAGTGTTCATTGCGTATTACGTATTAAACTGACACGTGTTTACGACACGCCATTATTGTTAACTTTCAATTATTGTCAGTTCAATTGTTTGACAGTTGTTTCGCGATTGTGTCGGACTGTTGGAGGTTTATTTGTAGGTTTATAAATTAATGGTTGTGAATGTGCTGAACATTACATATTATTAATGTGAAGTTAATTTTACTGCAATGCTGTTAATCATAATGGATATGTTCTTGTCAGCATTATTGAAATGACGAGTATCGAGAGATGAATGGATCCTGTCATTGAAAAGTTTCACAATGCTATACGAAATGGAATAATTATTACACTGAATTGTATATGAAAACATATGTTTACCTGTCTATTCGCAAATGAAAAATATCAAACAAAATGGTTCAAATACCAAATCACAGCAAAATGCTTACCTACCCCGTTTCTAAGCCGGTAAAGGTAAGTAGAAAATAGAGCGATCTCCTTCAACTGTCATTGAACTACATTCACAATAACTTATCCTGTAGGGATCAGGGGATAAGCAGATAAGAAGTTTTGTGTACCGTTTGTTGTTCGTACTTTGTAGGTTGATTCGAGGAAAATGGTTAAGGTACCTGACGACAGATCTATCGAAGGTAGGTATGGGCACCAAAAAACATATTTGGGAATAATATTCAATTAATTATTTAATTTGGTGATGTTTTTAGCACAGTAAAGACAAGACATAAACATCACAAAAATAAAGTAACATATATTTCAAGTAGTAAAAAAAATTCAAAAACAATTTTTCAGTACCTTACTTTACATCCAGCAATTTATCTATACTTATAGTAATGCAAGGTATTACCAGGTATGGCTAGGGGTATGGTGGGTCCGGAGTGTTCACAAATATAATCACATTTCCATCTCCTTCAAACATCATACTCTCATAACATCCACCAATAAATATGCTCGGAGCTCCTCATTTAGTAAAATGAGTGTCCGTATAGTGAATTCCGGGCATGATTTCAGAAGCAGCCCCCGGGAGCGAATTAGTGAACCAACGTGACCTAACTGAAGATTTTTTGTCGTGATGAAATATTATGCTGCGTTCTAGCGCCCGAGTTTGCGCGAGTGAGGTTTGATGCATTTGTTTTCATTGAAAGTAAATGAAGAAATCATTTTTGTTATAAATCAGAAGTAGGTAGGTATAATCTCTGCATTAAGCCCAAGAATTTGTAGAACATGCCAGTGGCATTAATTGTCCTCTGTAATGTTACTGTGCTCATTGGAAAGGAATAAAATAATAGTATAAAGAATCTTAAGTTATATTTTAAGTAATAGTGCGAAAAGATTCAGCGGGATTGTCCGAAAGGGTTACCGCTGGCCCGGAACATAAAGGGAGAAGGAAGGAACACGGGTGGGTTTTAGTCAGTAAGAGTCTGACACTCCCTTCCTCTCCACCCAGAGCGGGAGGAGTCATTTGATGATTTCCCATCCTGAAAAAAAAAAAAATTGTGCGAAAAGATTTGATTTTTTGTATGTTTGTTTGTTACCATTTCACGCTAAAACGGCTGAACGGATTTGAGTGTTTTTTGGCACATGGTTAGACCATAACATGGATCCTATGTTCTACATAGGATCCTTTTTTATCCCAATATTCTTACAGGATCGAGATTTATGCGGGTGACATCGCGGGGTGCAGCTAGTTATAAATAAGTGTCAATTTTAACCTGACCTAGTGCAGATTGTACGCGTGTAACGTGTAACCCATTCAGTTTCATAAAATCTTTCCAGTGACTAATGTTATCAAAAGTAACTTTACTAAATGTAACTTTACTAAATGTAACGATGTAAACGAGGCACGATGCCAGGCGGCTCGTGTAACCCCGGCTTTATTTACTTTCTCAAGAGGCTTGTTTTTACAATGGCGCAAGTTAAATGTTATCGACTTTTTGACTTTTAACGACTATTTTATACAACAATATGATAATTAAGGAAGCTTTGTTGCTTTTAAATGTTCTGTGACGAGATATTGTAGAGGTAATGCCGAGTTTCAAATTATAAAGTGCTTTTTTTCTGTTTTTTTTTGTACTTTTGTTGTGTTTGGATGGTGTCTTATTATTCTGGTTTGAGGGGTTGGAGAGCAAGGATTTATTTACTGATTGTTTATTGAGTTGATGTGGTTTTTTTTAGTTGTTTTTGCCTTTTATGGATTGTAATGATGTTACACTAAAGTGCATCGACGATTACCTTCCGTTTGTAGCGTAATGGGATAGTCACCATTAAAATTTAGTAAACTTATAATTTTCATCGATTAATAAAAATAAATTAGAAAATCTTTTATTGACAGGTATAGACTAGACGTAGACTCATAGCTAGTTATTACTACAAGTAACTTAAAAGCTATTTTAGTAGTAACAAATTAGGCACACAAAAGGTAAGGTAATTGATAAATGATTTTATTTTGTAATATGTAGTAAAAAATTTAATGAGGTTGGCGTTTCGGGTGAGCCTGAGAATAAAGAGCGAAACTCAGAAAGACCGAAACAAACTCAGAGGTCAGAGTCTCTTTAAACGTCCAGATATAATGTTGGTCAAATCTGAAGTGAAGCCGAAATCAAAATGTGAGAACCATGTAGATTGGTGTCTGATACGATGTTATCATCACTATTCAACTTTTTGCGTTAGAGTTACTATTTTTAATATTTTTCAGTGATACATGGGACTGTGTATCATAGTCATCATCTGCCTAGCCTTTTCCCAACTATGTTGGAGTCGGCTTCCAGTCTAACCGGATGCAGCTGAATACCAGTATTTTACATGGAGCGACTGCCTATCTAACCTCCACAACCCAGTTACTGGGTAATACGATACCCCTTGGTAAGACTGGTTGTCAGATTTTCGGGCTTCTGACGACCCGTAACGACTGTCAAAGATCCACGAATGACAGCCGGGACCAACGGCTTAACGTGCTTTCCGAGGCACGGAGGGGTCTTGGTATGTAAAGATGGTAATCTATCCACGGACCAACCGCGCCAAGCGTGGCTCAACCTGATCGATCAACCCGTGTGGCTGTTATTACTTAGCCCCTCAACTAATACTGTGTATTATAGTCTACTTACACAAAGCGCACGTGTACAATATCTCTACAAATATGCGTCATAGTGATGATGCAGCGACGATGACACATCGAGACGGGGAGACGCGTCACTCGAGCTGAGTCTGTCACAGATCATTAGTGATGTACTGCATAGTCACACGCTAGTTTATAATATTGGGTAGAGAATATGCTATTGTGTTTGTTTGCTTAGTACGAAAGGGTAGGACATCAGACCGTCTGGCGAGAGGACGTCAGTTCTAACCACAGGATTGGGCAATCTAAACAATACTTCACTTAGGACCTAGTTTAAGTTATCCATACTTAATATTATAAATGCGAAAGTGTGTGTCTGTTACTTCTTCATGCTTAAACCGCTGAACCGATATGAAATCTATACTTAATATTATAAAGCTGAAGAGTTTTTGTTTGGTTGAACGCGCTAATCTCTGGAACTACCAGTCGGATTTGAAAAATTCTTTTTGCATTTGATAGCCCTATTCTTGAGGAAGGCTATAGGTATATATAACATCACGCTATGACCTTTAGGAACCGAGCAAAAAGAGTCGGAAAGAACGCTAAGAGAAAACGAAGTGGTGCGATAGGGTGGGTCGGGGGAACAAGAAATTTCACGCGGACGAAGTCGCGGGCAGAAGCTAGTTTTGTATAGAGATAGTTTAAGTCCCGGAAAAGGACATAGGATAGTTTTTGTCCCGATATTCTCTCGGGATAGAAACTTACGCGGGTGGAACCGCGGGGCGCTGCAATTATTATTAATGATTTAAGAAATCATAGAAAATAAGTTGTTCCGTGGAAGCCACCTGTGCAAAAGATGCTATGTCGTCAACAACTTTAAATATTCTAAGCTAGCTTTTCGCCCGCGACTTCCTCCGCGTGGATTTCGTACTTTCCCCTTCAAACTTCAACACCCCCGCCACACCCTTTAAAGTGTAGTTTAAAAGTTAAAATAAAATTAATCAAGAAAGCTTCACTATTTACCAAGATAAGTACTTCTGCTAAGTTAGAAGTTTCTAAACCGAATAAATGAGATTAATTAACAACAGTTCGGTTCAACAGTTTCGGACGTTTTACCAGTAAGCTACAGTTTTAAAACGTTGCAGCTCAACCACTTGTACCCGAAGTAGGTCCCCAAGATATCACTCTCCAACATGAAAGAGATACCCTCAAAGCTACCGACGACCGTCCGTCAGAGGTCATTTGTTACCATCCGTTATTAATTACGGCTGCACACGTCATGAGCGGTACAGCGGTATCAAATGGACCTGTGACGGAGCGGTATAGCGGTATCGGATAGACCCATGTGACGGAGCGGTATTTTAAGTTATGGCTCTATTAATGCGAGGAGTGGTGGAAGAAGAGATTTGATTGAGAGAGGTGCTTTGTGTTATACACATCGTATTATTATGTTCACGTGTTCATGAGTGGAGACCGCGAATTGGCAAACGTAAGGTAGGACTCCCTCAGGCTAGGGGGAGCGCGATTTAGCAGCTGGATGAGAGTCTCCGAGAATGGGGTGCAGTTGGAGGCATATGGACTGCTGTAAGCTGATGGTGGATTTTTCCAATATTTGTAAATAATTTGTAAATATTTGAGCACCATGTATCTATCACATAATTGTTTCACCTGTAATTGCTTAATTTTTAATTCTTTTTATTTTTTTGGGGTAGACTTCTTTTATTCTAGGTGCATCGTCTTCACATATAATTATATATTATGTATACAAAACCTTGTAAAACATTTTAAAAGAGTAACGGTGGAGTTTCTTGCCCATTCTTCTCCATACGAAAACTACCTTTTGGAAGGGGCGACTAGAATCAATTCAACTTTACTGCAAGTTTTGACGTTCAAAAGTGCCTTTAATGTGCCTAATTGAAATAAATGATTTGACTTTGATTTTGGTGATATTGACGTATTATTGTAAACGAAAACCTGAGGCGTTGTAGGGTTATGTATCCTCTACATAACCCTACAACGCCTCAGGTTTTTTTACAGGTATACAGGGTGGATGTAGTACAGTCGGTGACCAACATTGTCTGACCCATCCAACATAACCTGACCCACTAGAAGTAGGTTATTGTTCGCCACCGACTGTACCTACGGCTGAAATAAACAGAGCAGTTTAATTCTAGCACTGTTTCGGGATTTTATATGCCTCATCATCTTCCTTTTTTCCAAATATGTTGAGGTCGGCTTCCTGTCTAACCAGTTATAGTTGAATACTAGTATTTTACATGAAGCTACTGCCTATTGCCCTTGGTCAGACTGGCTGTCAGACTTTCGGATTTCTAACAATGTAATGACGAAAAGCGATGAAAATATTTCCATGTCCTTTTAAAATAATCACACTCCCATCAGGTATCGGGTAACCTTTTATGTGTCATACAAAACAGTCCAAACTATATTTTTGTATCAAAAATTCGTTTTTGTTAAAACCAACTGCATGGATGTGAATACTCCATTGTCTGTCACCGCCCAATTAATTAGTGTTGTGCGCGTCATTGTATCGGTCGGCACATCACTAGTGACAGAACGGTATATTATTAAACAGCGCTTCATGACTCAATTATATCGAAATCGGGATGATCGAGTGATTGGAAATGTTTTTTTTTTACTTTTTTAACTGAATTTTTGGTAGGAGAATTGTCAGTAAAGTTTAAACATAACATAAATTATGGTTAACTATTACTGTAGTTAATGTGTCGATGTCTGTGTGTGTTTTTATTAATACACAATACACATAATGTGTAGTTACACATTATGTGTATTGTGTATTAATAAAAGTGCGAGTCGGACTCGCGCACTGAGGGTTCCGTACAAATTTGTAGGTATGTAACTACAAAAGACAACGACCAAATCGCTATGGGAAGTGGTGCATTTTTTTTTTACTGTGGCCATCGTTGTAGCCGGTATATAATAAGCCTATCACAAAATTGAATTGATGATGATAAACGATTTTTCTACAAATGCAGTCCGAGATGATATATTTGAACTTGAATTTTTATGTAAGAAATAATGAAGTCATCTAGATAAACAGATGAAAGAGATAAACCACCATCCATGTTATTGGTGTTATTCCACTCCATCCAAGGTTGTCTGGAAGAGATCGCTTCAAGCAATAAGACCGCCCATTGTAACACTTGTAATTAAGTTTGTTTTTACTTCTTTTTTTTGTGGTCCGGTAGAGGCTTTCGAAATGAATTATGCAAGGCGCTTCCGATCTTGATCTCATCGAACAGACGACTCTGGCCCTGTTATTATTTATATGTCTTAATTGTTTGAATTGGTGTTTTATTCTCCCGTTTATTGTTTCGATAAACCAGCGACACATCGTTACTTCTAAGATATTCACAAAACGTGACGCGCAATGGTCGGCTCAGGCACAGATAAAAATTCCTAGTTTGAGACATAAACTCAAAGCTCTAGGTAGGTAAATAAGTAAAGAAAAAATATACATATTTTTTAAATTTTCTTATATGACTCGGTTCAAACTGATGTTAGGTTATGTTACCGCATATTAACTTTTGTTCTTCATATTATTCTCCATCTAATTTATAACGCTTGATCGATGGCTGCGAATAAAAAACGGCACCATTTTTGGTCATTGGCTTTTATGGTTTTCGAATTTTTTCCTTTACCTGTGCTACATAACATTGCTTCATGCCAAATTTCTTGATTCTAGGTCTGCGAGAAGTACCCTACAGGTTTTGATTCCCTTGCGAGTGTCAAATTATGCGGCGTAAACAGAACATAAACACCCGTCTGAGAAAAAGGGTCTTGACAGACGGACGATGAAGTGATCTTATAAGGATTCCGTTTTTCCTTTTCAGGTACGAAAACCTAAAAAGGTACATAAAATACGCATATAAATATAGAAAACATAACATACATGCAAGTGTGTAAAAAAACACAACATCTATTGCACGTTTATCAAAAGGCCACACGCGTCCCCAACAATAGGCCGGCTACACAAAAAGGCTATAGTTAATCACTAGCCATGGGAAACAATACCATAGCCCGCAGGGTTAATAATAGCCGACCCAATTAATATCATCCCTCTCACTGCATTCTTCGACCTGAATAGTAATTATTTTATTGATAAGTGTTTTAGGGGAAAGTAATATGGTCCGCACAGCGTTTATTAAATGTTCTGATAAACAAAGACTCTAGAAATAAAAAAAGTGGCACTCCGGGAGTGCCGACAGAAGTGAAAACAAAACACATTAAAACCGAGTACATCCCGAGGACAGCCGAGCACATCCGAAGCTGTGTCGGTTACGGTAATAGTGGCGCGAGTTTAATAGTTTTTCCCATCTCAAAAAATGCTCAACGCACCTAAAGATGTTTTCACTTCAATAACCTATATAGAATAAACACTCCAGGTTCACCAAAAATTATAGAGATTTATAGGCAAGCAGGACTACTTTTTTGACGTAATCGGATCCGTCAACCACATCTGTGGTTTCACCTTGACCTCGAAGTAGCCTAGCGTGGTACGGAGTTTGAACAGAACACTAGGCCATGTTTTACTGGTTTTGTTACCACAGAGATGTAGGTACTCTGGAAAGACCTAAAACGAGGTGACTTCATACAAGGAGGCTTATTTTTTGATGTGACAGGATCTCGACCCAAAATCTTCATTGCTGGATCCAAGAACGCAATAACCGTTGGCTTCAGCGAGGAAGATTTTAGGTTAATATCCTTTTGTATGAGAACAGCTCTGTGGTGAAAATAATCGCTAGTCAGCAGGGTTAATAGCGAGACTAACTACCCTTGGGTAGTTAGTAGTTTTTAGTCCGGCGTAGACTAAAAACTAATAACTAAATACTGCAAAGAGACTAAGACAAATTTTTCATCCCCTGAAAAGCAATATTCTACGTTTAATCTTACTTCTTGATTAGCTGAAACGGAAGACCCACAATGCGTACAATTTAAAGTTAAACTTTATTATGTTAAAGATACGAACATCGTAATATAAAAATAGTGGAGCATCGTTGACGGGCCTGAACTGAACTCAAAGCCAGGTTATTATTTTAAAACTTAGTTCTCTTTTATACAATGTTTATGTTTTAATAATGCAAGTATTTTCTTGGTTTGGACGTGAAACTAAACACTGCACGTGGTGGCCAAGGAATTGTTCGCTGATAATTTAGATTATAATTTTATTTGAACGTTTAGTAAAAAATACTGAGGTGATTAAAATATAATTATTTATGTGTGATTTTTATTATAACGTTTAACAATATGATTTATTTAGTCATGTAAATCTATGAACTACGTAGTAATATTGTGTTTTTTAACCCCCGACGCAAAAACGACAGGGTGTTATAAGTTTGACGTGTCTGTGTCTTTCTGTGGCATCGTAGCTCCCGAACGGATGAACCGATTTTTTTACTATTTTCTCTAATCTTATACCGTACCACAAACTATTATTATGGAGTTAAACTGATACATAATAATGTCACAGTGTTCCATCTCGTCACGAAGAGGGCCAGCCATCTTGGTCCATTTCGTCACGAAGAGTACCAACCATCTTGGTCCATTTCGTCATGAAGAGTACCAACTTTCTTGTTCCATTTCGTCACGAATTGTACCAACCATCGTGTTCCATTTCGTCACGAAGAGTACCAACCATCTTGTTCCATTTCGTCACGAAAAGGATTCGTGTGCCATTTCGTCACGAAAAGGACCAACCATCGTGTTCCACGGAGAGGGACAAACCATCAATGTTTACGTGACCCTGCTTTATTAAAATTCTTGGCTCCAATCTCGTTCTTCCGATTTTTCTTTATTCGACACAGCTACGGGGACTTAATTAATTTCCACTACGGTTCACTGGGGTCGTTCAATATTCTTAGTCAAACAAGTGTATTGAATTTACTTTTTGAGGGTATATTTCTTAACCTCCGTTTATGATTCGCCATTTCGGTCAGGGGTTTTTGATTTTATTTGGACGTCTTATTTGCCATCTGGTTGTTTGGGTTTTGGTTGTAATAAGGATCGAATGAAGATTTTATTAGTTAGATTTGGTGTATTCAGAAATAGACGCAAGAGAAGACAAATGAAAGTATCAAAGCAATATTGGGTTTAATAGAGTCGTAATAAATTCAGGAGTTTTTAATAAAGTGATTTTAATAAGGATCAGACCTCATCTGTTTTAGATTTAGCCATCTGTTCCAATATTAAGGTTACTCTATAATACAGCCGAGCTACGGGTTTTGGATTTTATCAATATCATATTATGAACGGATTTTAATAGCAATACGGATTTTTATTTCCAGAGAATGCTTTTCGGATGAAATACAAAATCATAAACCGGTATCTGAAAATAAATTACTGCTTAGATCAATTAGATATTATCATTTGCCTAGCCTTTTCCCAACTGTGTTGAAGTCAGCCTCCAGTCCAACCGGATACAGCTGAATACCAGTATTTTACATGGAGCGACTGCCTATCTAACCTTCACAACCCAGTTATTGGGTAAGACTGATTGTCGGACTTTCGGGTTTCTGACGAGTGACGACCCGTAATGACTGTCAAAGATCCACGAATGACATCCGGAACTAACGACTTAAAAGTTCTTTTCGAGGCACGAAGGGGTATTGGTACGTAAAGATGGTCACCCATCGACGGACCAACCGTGGCAAGCGTAGCTGAACCTGATCGATCGAACCGTGCGGCTGTTATTACTTAGATCACTGTTAAATCTTCCCATAATATTATTGAAATCAAAGCCTGAAATATCATTAAGTCAATTATGACGTCCAACCCTCCCACTGCAACGGTCACCAAGCCCTTATTACCCTAACGTCCATTAAAGTAACGTAAAACACGTGTTCCCCTGTAAACATTACTAAATGGCTTTCAATAATTAAGCGTGACACTCAGTTGGAACTCGCAAATTGTTCGTGCACGACACGTCATGATTTCGTCTCGTCGTCGACTTAATGAGCAGAAATGCCGTATTGCGAGGCGTATGATGCTGTAGGGTTGGGATTTACCGCATGCATAAAAGTAACGGAGGTGTATTTTTTGGATGTCTAATTTGACAACGAATAAATACTCCCACATCTATATCTATACTAATGTTATAAAGATATAAATCACATACCCATATTGGGAAATTATTTTTTTGGCGGTCATCAATAATAGTTACGTATTTTTAAAGTACATATATTTAACTCATTATTTTTTACTAAGGCGGAACAATTTGGATCCAGGGATATATTATATATATGTGGAGGCGGATCGAAAGATTAGGTCGTTGTATATCTTTATTCTCAAATTCATTACAGCATTGTCGCCATACAAATAAATGTTTCTACTACTGCGACCATTCAAATAAAACGTAATTCATTAATGGCTGCCGACCTTTTATTTTTTATCCCAAGTCGCCGAACAAAATGGGGATCTACTGATCCGATTCCGAAAATTCTTTCATAAATGGAAAGCTTCAGTATTGCCGACTGTTATACGATATTTTATGTTAAAACAAGAAATTTCACGCGGTCGAAGTCGCGGAGAAATGCTGGTGACTTCATATAAAAAGTACCTATAGGTAGGGATTATTGTGTGTCATTGAATAAAGACCATTATCAATAAATTTGGTAAATAATCAAAGATAATTAGAGCTTAAACATTAAACGCCTTATTTATAAAGGTTCCTTAAAGTTAAGTATCTACTGGTTTGCGTCTGCTTAACCACAAGTTTTTTAACGCTTGAACGTCTGTTAACTTAAAGCAACGTTTATAAATAACTAGCTTCCGCCAACGGCTTCGCCCGCGAGGTATGTCGATGAAAACTATACTATGTCCTTCGCCGGGATGCAATCTATCTCTCTGGTAAATTTTATCGAAACCCGTTCAGTGATTTAGGCGTGAATAGGTAACATACAGACAGACAGACAGAGTTACTTTCGAATTTATAATATTAGTATGGATAGTATGGATTGGGTTTATTTGGTTTTCACACAAGTTTTGTTCCAAAGATTTCTTTGTTTCTAAAGAGACTGTTTTTTTGAAGGAAGCAGTCATTAAAAAGCACTAAAAAACTTGGTATTTTAATTTTTTTTTAATTTTCGTTCAACCCTACACTGGTGCGTAATAAGGCGGTAAACTGAGAGGTGATCAAGTGAACGAGGCGCGCCGTGACGGATCGCTGACGGCAACGAGACGTTTTTAAACGTTCGTTCGCGATTCCGTGCGATTATCGCGAGTTGTTTATAAGTGTACTTTTAATTATAAAGTTGAATTTTGTTTATAATTGCGTTATGAAATAGTGCTAATTTTCTGAATGATAAGCTTCTATTTTGATCAAACTGGACTGGACCCCAATTCTGTATTATTCCCCGCGAAATCTTACCACGTGCAAACCACGTCAAGATCGTGTCTTGTTTACGGCAAGGAATCGAAATGCCAACCGTACGGACAACATATATTTTGACAGTTTAAACCACGCCATTGTGTCATAGAGAATACATTAATAGCAGATGTCGTGAGAATGTAAGGAATTGACGTGGTTTCGAAGTAAGGAATCGTTAAGTGGAATAGTCAATTAGGACCCTGATCCGTTTTGTAATTAGAAGTAGTTTAGTAGTCGATGGCAAGCAATTCCGTGAAACTTTAACAAACTATTCAACAATCTGAACGGTTATTACTAATATATATTAGACAACTAGCGACCCACCCCTGCTTTGACTTGCCTTAACATTGAGTTTTTTGACTATATGTCAGTTTCAAAACCCTCCGTAAAAGTGTAATTAAGAGGAAATGCGGGTGGTCGTTTCTCCATAGAAACGCTTTCGCCTGTTTTCTTTCTAGTTAATGACCATAAAGCAATGATTTTTTTACAGTGTAATAAATATTAGCTAGTATGTCCCTATGTTTTCCTTTTTATTTTTATAAGCATTAGAACCCTCAAAAAATGTCAATTTAAACCGCTGTCAACAGAGGCCTAGTGTACAAATTTGACAACTATTAATTAAAAAAAAAATACATAGGGACACGGTATATATACTTATTATTCATTTATGAAATATCTTTCAAATTGATCCAATATTGGAGGAGGAAATAGGCGAGAGCCAAACCTCGAATTATGACTTTTTATTTAGTCTTTTTCAAAAGTCTCTCCGACCGCATTTCCTCTTAACATCCTTTGTGATGTTTAAAAGAATAACGCGGTCTTATAGACAGATACAAAAAGCGACTTTAATTTATTATATGTTTAGATAGATGATGTGGAAATATAGGCTCAGCCTTAACCACATCGTGTTAGATTACAAGCTAACCCCAAAATACTTGGAGCCAGGATAATGATAGTGACGTCAATAGAGTAATAGTTAGGAGTTTATTAGTTGTAAGATTTTCAATCGTGCCGGCAGGCGATGAGTTAAGTTAGTCCACAGAGTTACTCAATTGTGAACTAAGTTCAAAATTGTTACTGTATTTGATATCGGCAGATATTGAGGAGAAGTTTCTGTGTGTTCTGCATTAAAAGACAATGCCATGACAAGTTTGGTTAGGAGGATTACTCTATTTTCTATGTACACATTTATTACTGCTGCGCCCCGCGGGTTCACCCGCATATGTGTCGTGCCCGTGAGAATTACGGGATAAAAACTATCCTATGTCCTTTCCCGGGACTCAAACTATCTCTATACCAAATTTCATCTAAATCGGTTCAGCGGTTTTAAGCGTGAAGAGGTAACAGACAGACAGACAGACTTTCGCATTGTTATATTAGTATGGATTTGCCTAATGCTTTGGAGATTATAGGCGAAATGTTTTGTTGTTGGCTTGCGGCTAAGTAATAACAGCCGCAAGGGTCGATTGATCAGGTTAAGCTACGATTGCCGCGGTTGGTCCGTGGATGGGTGACGATCTTTACATATCAAGACCTCTCCGTGCCTCGGAACGCACGTTAAGCTGTTGGTCCCGGCTGTCATTTGTGGATCTTTTGACAGTCGTTACGGGTCGTCAGAAGCCCAAAAGTCTGACAACCAGTCTTTCCAAGGCGAATCGTATTACCGAGGTAACTGGGTTGTGGAGGTCAGAGAGGCAGTCGCTCCATGTAAAATACTGGTATTCAGCTGCATCCAGTTAGACTGGAAGCCATAGTTGGGAATGGGCTAGGCAGATGGTGGATGTTGATGATGGTTTTGTTATTTATTAGTACAATACCAAGCTCTTTTTCAGATTGTCACTTCTTAGGATCTACGGAACGAACATACACAGACACACAGTTACAGTTCCAATTACAGACGTTACAGTTTCTATTGCGTCTTCTAAAGTATTCTCTTTTCCTAGTCACATTATTTAAATCGACACCTACTTTAAACAATGCAGCTCAATTTGATACTAACTACCTCCATACAAGTGTTCCTACATTTAACGATAAATGTGACATTGTTGAATAAAGACGCTCATCAAATTTAAAGGCGAGCATCCTCGGGTGAAATAATTACAATACATGGTTAGCGTCACGATGCCGTGTGACGCCACAAGAGCGTCACGCCGTAGAACGTACGAGTATGAAGTTATTGCAAGTTTGCTGGTAAATTGTACGTTGTGCGTTTTATGACCTTGAAATATGATAGTAATTTGAACTTGTAACCGTGAAATGATATATTTGCCGGGCGTTAAATGTGATTTTGACTGTAGTAAATCCTAACTGTGAAATTGGCAGAGGGCGCCAAACCCTAAAATGCCGTAGGCTTATGAAATTGTGAAATATGATTTACCTAATCTTGAACTCGAAAATAACGTCTTGCAAAAAGCAAATAAAATTGACTTATTCATTTCACGCTGCTACAAAACGACAATGAAATTATGTAAACATCATCAATAAATAATAATAATTCAATAACATCAATATATCGGTATTTTGCGTCCATCAATTCAAATAGGCGGTGACTTGGCTCGTACCATGACGTTTATTCGCGTCACCGTGACGCTGCGGAATCGGGCGCGCTCGGGCGTTCTCGGCCGTTTACGCCGAACACGCGCTGACGTGAATTAATCGGCAGACGTTTTTCGCGTGAAAGAGGCTTAAGGACCGGCAGTCGCGTTGTTTTGTGTTTTAAAGAGGGTACGATTAATGTGAATCATTTCTTTGACGCGCTCATTGTTGGCGTTTCTTTTTAAATGAAGTGTATAATTGTCTACGAGTGTACTCTAGACATTGGGGAGGAAATTGGATGCTGATTGAGAATGTACATCAAGTGTATTCGCCTTTAAAAACAAAGACGTTGCACTTTATGACGAAATAAGGAAAATATTTGCTTTAAGTTTGCAGCTTTATGGTAGGGATAAAGTTTACTTTTTGGAAGAATCTCATTCCGCGAAAAGGCTTGAACCGGTTAAACTCCGCGCGTATCCTATGTAATGCAATACAAATATAAAATCAATTGTGTCTCATTAGCGGAGCTTGAGAGGTCATTTTAGATATTGAAATTCAACCTATGTTTAATCACTCATATGTCCTCAGACTATTACCTACCTACTGGTATAATATGAACACTACTTCATAATGTTATCATTCAGATTATTCTACAAACCCTTTTAGACGACATGCGCAAGACTTTAGAAATAAATCGTGTATTTTTTCTCAAGTCCAAGATCGGCGTTATAGGGCTATTCTATTTTTGTCCCACCCCATCCCCCTGGCTCGCCCCTGTATGTCTATTACGGCCGCACTAGCTTACAGGGTCATCATTACTACGATATTACTAGTATTGACAGATTATAAATCGCTATCGTCTCTCCGTTGGGACACATGGTTTAATGAAATCGCAGTTCAATGTCTAAGATAGTTGTTTACACGTGGCGGGCATTTGTTTGTTAATGTTTTAGTGTATCTAATTCTGTTTTAGTTAGGTTAAAGTTTTAAAACTGTACCGTCTTATTACAAAACGAAATCTGACTGTAGTTCTAACCTAAACTTTTTAGCCAATATTTGTATTTTGAACTTTATTTCGATTGAGGCAAAGTTCTTAATACTAAGATGACAAATTAACACCGAACTAAGCTGTCATTCTTGTATCATAATCATCATTATAATTTCAGCCGAAAGACGTCCACTGCTGGACATAGGTCTCCCCCAAGCACCTCCACTTCGACCGATTCTGTGCTACTCGCATCCAACGGGTTCCTGCGGCCTTCACAAGGTCGTCGGCCCACCTTGTGGGAGGCCGTCCAACGCTACCCAGTCAGTCACCCAAAGGGCAATGGAGAGGGCTATGCTTGAAGTTTCCCTGCGTGATCATTCTTGTATAAGAAACTGCATTTCTATAGCAGTTAGTTTCCCAATTCAACAACTGGTCTTGTTTAGTAATAAAAGAGCTAGGATCTAGTTTTACCAAAAGATTGAGGGCTGATTTTCCAATCATCAGGAATAATTTTGACAGTTCTCTTATACAAAAACTGTCAAACGTCATCGTATCTGGCGATGGGAAAATCAGCCCTTAGTGTCGTAAAGGTCCAATTGGGTGTAACGTAGATGTGGTCTTCATCAAAATGGTACGGCAATAAAAAGACAATAAGGGCAATAAGTTGCAATTTTCGAAGTGATAATTATGGCTACCGTCTAGCAATTTATGTTGAAATGATGATAGGATCATTTACCGGACTTCTCCTTTTATTCATCAAACCCAAATCGCTTGAGCAATTAGGCAGGTAATTTAGATTTGAAATACTTTCCTGTGAAATTCAAAGCAAAATTTATAATTTTGACTTAAACCTGTATAATTTCTTTTAAATACTCCATTAATTTTATAACTATTCGTCTCTTGTAGTCTAAAGAGTATTTTGTGTAATTCATTCTGAAAACTACGCTTAATTTGAACGGTACAATTAGTGCCAGGCGGCTATATCATTGTCCGGTTTATTTGCATTTTGGTCTTTTGTTCTAACGGAGGCTTTTTCTATGAAGTGCCTAATTAAGTAATTTATCTTAGGCTGTAGGAACAGAGTGCTATTGGGTCGAAGGTCGGAATTCTTTTTCTTTTGTAGACAGTTTTATAGAAGATGTAGTTTAACAGTGTGATGGTATGCTCTGCGACTTTACAGTGACTTAATCAATGGAAGAAGAGTAGAATAGAGTGAGTAGCATAATCAGCTTTTAACGTTTGCCACTGCTGGGACACAGGCCTCCTCTCTGTGAGAGGAAGTGGGCCATAATCCACCACGCGGAACCAGTGCGTGTTGGCGGATGTCACAATATATCTTCGAATTTTTGGTTCTAGGACCATCCTCATCCTCACGATGTTTTCCTTCACCGTTTTGAGAGCAGTGATGATGAAATTAAATACACAAAGTAAAGTGCCTGCCTACATAGGTTCGAACTCACGACCTACAACTTGTAAGTCGGGACCGATACTACTGGGCTACTATAACTGCTCTGCAATAGGGTAGATTGCAATAGTGTAGAGTGCAATAAGGTAGGGTGCAATAGGGTAGAGTGCAATAAGGTAGGGTGCAATAGGGTAGAGTGCAATAAGGTAGGGTGCAATAGGGTAGAGTGCAATAAGGTAGGGTGCAATAGGGTAGAGTGCAATAGAGTGAGTAACTTAGTATTGTTATATACTAGCAGCGCCCCGCGGTTTCGCCCGCATAAGTGTCGATCCCGTGGGAATATCGGGATAAAAACTATCCTATGTCCTTTCCCGGGACTCAAACTATCTCTATACCAAATTTCATCTAAATTGACATGAAGAGGTAACAGACAGACAGACAGACACACTTTCGCATTTATAATATTATAGTACGGATATTAGTATGGATAACGGCGAAGGAAAACATCACTAGGAAACCGGTATGTCCTAGAACCAAAAATTCGATGACATGTGTCATCCAGCACCCGCACAATATAATAGTAACGAAGAATTGTTGTCTGTTTGTCTGGATGTATGTTCCGGATTGGCGTGTATACGGCTAAACAGATTTGGATGAAATTTGGCACACATATATTTTATAACCTGGATGAACACATGGGATAATTTTATCCCGGTAGTACGTTACCGTGTGATATTTACCGACATTCACGAGGGCAAAACCTAGTGTAAAATAGAAAATAAGTTTCTGATTGTAAAAAAATCCTTTCTACATTTATTTTCTCGTCCAATCTCAGTCAGCAAGTTGACCGCAATGTATCAAACCACCAAAGTATTCCGAATCCCCTGGTAGCCTTTCACTAATTTGATCATTCAATTTAGTTTCCCTACAATAAGCTTAATTAAATACGCATTTCATATCTAAGGATCTGGGGGCCCAAAGCACAGAAATTCTTTTTTTCCACATAGTTGAACATTTACCCTGCGTCGGGCTAAATGTTTCATATAACAAGCGGTGCCCATAGCAAATACGATCAGAGAAATGTTATAGGCCCAGGGAAGATTTAATAATTTCTTCCCAACTTTTACATGTAATTGATATCCAGATCCCTTTTTTCAGAAGAAAGTCTTGATATCATTTCCTAACGTTAAAGATAAGTGATTGCGAAAATGAGTAACTGAAATATTGATTTATAGTCAATATTATCGCCGTTTTCTTAGAGCTAATGGAACGAAAGATGAGGAACTTACAGAATGGACCTAAGATGAGATGCTTACGAAGATATAGACCCTAACATTTTGATCGTTTTAATCCTTAAAAGGGGTCATTATACTCATCATTATGAACAACTTTTACTATGGGACCAAACCAGAAATCGTGAAAAAAAAAATCTGCTGTTCCCTACATTTATGTTCGTATAACTCGTCAAAATGTAGGGAACAGCTGATTTTATTTTTCACGATTTCTGGTTTGGTCCCATAGTAAAAGTTGTTCATAATGATGACTACAATGACCCCCTTTAAGAATTAAAACCATCAAAATGTAAGGGTGTATAGGCGGCGATAATTTAAGGCCTGTGTCAGAGAATCGCTAGCTTACTTTGATCAGGGATGGTAAAAAATATGGTCGAAGAATATTGGTTTGTAGAATACATTGTATATACAATACATTTTTATTTTGCTTTGGAAGTATAAATCAGAAAAGGGTAAAATTTTGTAATAATTCATGCCCCGAACACAATAATATCCATCAACAACATAGAACAACGCTTCCATCACAAAATTATATTAACAGAAAACATGACCCATTTCTCATAACGAAGGTCTGCCGCAGAAAGACGTCAAAGCGCTCATTAGTTGCAGGACGCAATTCCGTCGCTGTCACGTGACACGGCCGCAACACGTGCCCGTCACGTCGCGTGACGTTTGCGCTGCGGCCGCCGACCGCAGATCGACCGCACAGAGATAACATGCGGTGCGCCATGCTCGGCCGCCCCGCGCCTACTGAACCCTTTTCTAGTAAAAGTATTCTGCGCCTTTTTCAAAAAGTGAGAACACCCGTCAAGTGATTTAAAAAAGAAAACATTTTCGTTTTAAATTACGAACGTGATTTTTGAATTTAGTTACTTTGTACATCTAACTTTTTTATTAATTCTACTGATAGCTACGCGTAAAAAGTTTTCGCGTTAAGTTTTGATAGTAAATCTGTAGAATTTTTATAGATTCTGGAAATTGGTAGTAAATATTTATGATTAAATTGATAATAAATATTTACGAGTGAAGAGAATCGATTTATTTGATCTGTTGCAAAGTGTTACACTACCAAAAATAACTATTTTGTATCTGGCTGGCAAGGAAATATTTGTCTGACCAGATATCGACACAAGAATATCTTATTCCGGCTCGCAAGTAATAGAAGACGATTGAGGGAAATGCTTTATTATGATATCCATGGACGATGGATGTGTACTGCCATGGTCAGCACATTTGCAATAAAAATGATGTTACATGTGGCTCTGATTAAATCACAATAGGAAGATTGAAGATAATAGTATTTGGCTCTTTGATTATCCGAGATGTACTTTCGTTTGAGGTTTTAGTAACACAGAAATAGTTTAATTTTCTTTCTCCAAATTTAGGCAAAACCTTTTCGCGGCTAATTACACTTACATTTTCTTTCGCAGGAACAAATTTTCATACATTACGGCCTAATAAAAACTAAGTCAGTGCCCGCATTCGCAACATTTAAGCCGTCATTTTATGGTAGGGTTCTCGAAAATCACGACTTGCTGCCTCCCTCTGACTTGGGCCTTCTGGAATAAGGACTCGTAAAGTATGGGAGATAAGGTGTCGGTAGTAAATACGGCGATCCGTTGCGTCACGGACCCCTGTCTATTAAGATTTCAATTCTGTTAGTTGCTTTTTGGCTTTCTGGATTTGCATGACGCGGTATTTTTTGTAAGCGTTTGTTAGGGTTGAGTGGGTACCGAAAGAATGTGTCAGATCGCATTGAAATTTTTGATGAAATCATGTCATTGTAATGTTGACAAGATTTCCATCTCTATAGAAATCAAAGGAAATGTACTAATTGGTATTTTTAACTTGGGTGGTCTTGGACTTGGTGGATCCCGCTTAATGGCAAGCGGCAGACCCAGACGGAGATGGCGAGATAAACTGGACTCTTATAATAAAGATTGGTTCTTGGCAGCTCTGGACAGAGAGAAATGGAAAGAGAGTAGGGAGGCCTTTGCTCCGCATTGGACAATTAATGGCTAATAAAAAAAAAAACACTTGGAAAAATAGTAAATCGAAAGACAAGACTCTTAATTAAAAAGTTTCATAGCAAAACCATCATGTTTATGTGTGAAACTTTAAGTTCTTTTCACTTATTACGTGCCTATTTTTACTAAAGCAAAAATCTCCAATCTCCATGTCTACCCAAGCGACATTTTTCATATACATATTTTCCGCGCGGAATATTTTGAAACGCTCATATTTCACTTTGGATATGAACTAGATGCGTCTGGTGAGCCACTACAGTGTTTCGCACTAAGCGACGGCCCCTTCGGCGCGATAAAAAATAGCCGTGCCTCTACTAACGCTGTACTGTGCTCCTACGCATATTTTATATCATATAGCCATTAGGGATGAAGGGCCTTTTTGGTAGTTTTCAAGGTTAATTCAGTATGTCGTTGATTTATTAAACTTTTGGGCCCTGTGAGACTCGTCAGTTCGCTTAGAATAAACTACACACTTACACTTATAGATTTACGTATACTATATTTTTGGTGTAAAAATACTGAACGCTGAAGCCAATATTTATAAGTAATAAAGATTCGTGGTTCTTAGAAACGTAAATTCAGGGAAGTTGATCTAGCGGAGTACACTAAGGGGAAGAAACGAATAAAAGATAAGGTAGGTCAACTTTCGCAGTTATCGTCAATAACTTCCAAATTCGAGGAAAACTTCAATTTCACCAATTTCATTCAAGTTTCTTTATTTAAAAATTATGCAGTTGTCTTTATGTAAAACTTCATATTAATTCGTGATTTGGAACTGCGAAAAAATTACTCTCTCAATCAGTAATTATAATTAAATCAGGACGATAGATATGTCGAGGAATGATAATTATAGTGAGGCCACGATATGATTTAAATGAAGACGTACCTAGTGATAAAAATTTAAAAGAGTATGCTTAGGTGGTTTGGTCATGTTGAAAGGATGAATGAAAGGCAACTAACAAAAGGTATTTTATACATGGCAGATGTGGTGGAAACGCCGCGGAGGGGTCCATAAAAGGACATTTATAGCGATCAACTTGGTGATGCTCTTCAGAGAGGTCAATGCGTAATACTAGCAAGCAACCAGCGTGCGTGTATGACCAGATGTATGAACATAAACGTAGCAAAAGTAGTATACGCCCGTGGGAAGAAAGTGAGAGTTTATATATGTGTGATAAATCATTCTGTTGGGAGTAGTTTACTTATTGTTCCAAGAATCTACCGACGTGTTCCGAACTCTTAATTCTAGTTTCTGTCGTAACCTAGGTAAGTACCGAAACATTGGATTTGTTCCTAACTGGGCCCAATAGGATTATTCGTTAGCAGACAACTTTATTAGCCAAGGTTCCGCATTACCAGATTATGTTGTATTCCTTGTTAATAACGAATTCGTTCGATGGCGAAGAAGGATTACTGGCTTTGATAATAAAAATCTTACAAAGTAAGCCCCAAGCGGCTTAAATTGCAAATGTTTTTGTAAGTAGTTAAGTTTGTTTTTGTGTCGAAGAGATTGATCGGTATATAAAGGAGACATTTTATCGGGAAGTGGGGCTCAGTTAGTAGGCTCGGTCGTGGTCCAAAGAGTTTATTGAGAGTGGTTCTTGAATAGCTGGCATTCTTGCTTAATGATGAATTTAACTGGATTGATTAAAACGATATTAATGTTTTACAGATTAAATAATGGAATAAGAATAGATGTAAAGCTAATAGTTTTTATTGTTATTGGTGGTAATTTTGCAGACTGCTATGTTTAAGGTCAAATAGTTGCAAAATTTTCTACACTATAATTGCTTTTAATTATTTTTTTCTGTTTAGTAGCTCCTTCCTGCCTTTTTTTTAGATTAATGCACCTATTAGTTAATGAACTAACCAAAACCTCACTTACCCTACCAATTTATAAACAAGAAAACATTGATTTACATACAACAGACTAACCAAACAATTCTTACAAAATACGTAGGAAAATATGTGTGTGCTACCGACGAGAATATCTTCCTTTTATACATGCGTATTGATCTCTGGGTGGCAGTCGTCGGGTTATTCGACTCATATAAGATCGTAATGCGGTCGTTCGCAATGACGAGAATGGCTTGCTTTTTCTTACGGACCTCGCTTTTATTATGTTTTTACAGTATAGGCGCAAATTTTTCGCGTAATGCTCTGGCGACCTCTATAAGCCGCGCAATATTAAGGAAATCGTTCGAAGGATCTACATTTGAATAGTTACATTTTGTTTCGTTATAGACTTGTCTGGGGATAAAATCGAACGGGTTTTCTAATGTTTGGGATGTGTGCTTTGTTGGTTGTTATTGTTGTTTTTGTTAGTACGTAAATTGTTGTGTATGTTAGTCGGATTCGTTTGAAAAGTACCTAGTGTTTAGGAATAACTATTAAGTGTTTGTACTTGATTGCCTTGGCAAACAGACTTACGAAGTACGAGGATGAAAAGCGACTAACACAGGACTGCATTAATTAGGTAATTGAAAATTGGATATATCAAAATTTTGTTTACCTTTTATTTTTGTTTGGGTGGGAAATTATCATATAACTTCTCCTGCTCTGGGCGGAGCGGGAGGGCGTGTCAGACTTTTACTGACTAAACCCACCCACGGGTGGCAACTAAAGGAACACGTTCCTTCAGTTGCCTGTGTATTGCCTGGTATCTCTTTCGAACAACCCCCTGGCAGGCATTGGGCCTAGCAGACCCCGTCAATTAGTGCTGACATCTCTTTGAGGCGCGCGTGGCGTGGCGAGTTGCCCATTGCTCGCCGCCCGCGCCTACGGTGAAAATTTGTTGACCTTGAAGTTAAATGTCTCTTGTGGCTTATTATTACATCAAAAACAACTCCTAAAGAGAAAACAAAACAATGCTGCTTAGCAGTAAAAATAAAGATTATAGACATTAATAAGTAATATAGGTAAGTAACATTGGAACAAATGAACATGTACTTGGATTTTGGTTGGCTAAACCACTTAAAACTTGCCGCACGGTTGTCACAATAATGGACAGGCCGAAAATTACATTACAGAACCTCACAACTTTAGTATAACGTGAGTCGCGGGTTGTGCTTGGATAATTTTTAAATTTAATGGAAATGTGTATCATAAAGCATTGCTAGGAAATAAGTTTATAAAACTAAATCGATAAACATGATTCGCGTAGGTACTAAATCCCAAGACTCGATATATCTTGGTCGTTTAAGAGGAACCGGGACCACCCCTATGTGCTGAAGGTGATCACCGAGGCGGTTTTAGTGAGGTAAAAATCCCACACTCCCCGACCTCCCTCCCCGGAGGTCGGGTGCCTTTTGAAGGTTTCCCCCCGACAACAAAAAAAAAACTATGTTAATCAAAACTACATATTGTAACAGAACTGTGTATACCAGTAATGAATACCTGTTATGGTTCCAGGTAGGTAGGTACTTATTTTATTGATTTTTGGAAGTAATAATAACTAGATTTATTAATTGCCTACAGAAAATGATAGTAATTTGATTTTAAGCTTTATATTAAAATCCTCCAGACAGTATTTCGGTCACGGCGGCGAATCTCAACTAGCCTTCAGCGTGGGAGATATTATAGTGCACAAGTGTGCGCGCAGACACAGGTGCACTCCCTCTTCCCTCACTCTCATAGTCATCAGAGACGGCAATCCGACACGACCGGAGAGAGATCAGGCGCAGGACCAACGGCATAACGTGCTTTTCGAGGCACGGGGTATCACACCACCAACTTTCAACCTCCGGGTTGTTACTAAGAAATTCCTAATGGAAAAACTCAATAACACTGCCCGAGCTTGGAATTGAACCCAGGACCCCACGCTTAGCAGTCGCGCTTGCGATCACGAGACCAACAGGGCAGTTAAGCTATATATTAAAGTAATAGTCTCGAGGCAGTAGTAAATAAGTAAATAAGTTAAATGGTTTTGGTTAATTTGACTAGGTATCATTTCCTACTTATTAACTTTAAATTGTATTTCATAGGACTAAGGCTGTGTTATATATTATATATCTCAATATAAACATGATGATGTATGTAACAACATTTCATACAAATTGTTCAGAAAGCAGTGTTTAGAGAATGATGTTAAAAATAAATAGTGACTGCGCGCCATTTTTCATTTCATCCTCGCGAACAGCTCATATTTTACTCATTTTGTATTCCTACATGATGTATTGTAATAGACCTCTATTCTGTGCAGCTTGCATATTTTTAAAACTGCATGGTTTTCCACATACTCGTATACCTTAAAATTTTCAGACAGATTGTTGATAGCCATTTTGAGTAGTGTATGTTGTTCTCTTATTTTCTGATCCCAGTCGACCCATTCAAATTTTATTTATCTTAGTAAATTGAAAGCTGTTTCACTGAATGCAAAAATAAACATTGCTTTCATAATAAGGCTATTTAAGTATACGCTAGGCTATTCATTTTGTTATAAAACAGAAAGAGTGATGTAAAAGATCAAGCTTTAAACGAGCAAGTTTATGCCCCTACAGGGTGTAGAGAAAGGCTTCTAAATCAAAACCTAAACTCAAAGCATTTTTTTTATCATTAAATTACAGGCACTTTTGAATTGTAAAGGAGTCGGTCAGTCAGAAAGATGAAGCTAGATTGCCCATTCCAAAGCGTAGTAGGTACTTATGGAGAGGAACGGGCAAGAAACTCCAAGGACACTCTTTTAAATCATACATTCTTTACAAAATATTGATAACATAATTCATGTTGACATTATACATGTGAGGACGATGTAGAAAGACGTACATATTAAAAGCATCTGTTATTAAAAAGATAAAAATAAAAATTCAGAAATTAAAATAAGCAGTGGCAGCTAAGAGATGACCGGCCCCCTCTGACGGTGCCCATTCACGAATATGACGTATGGATCATCACCAATCAGCTCAACCATTTTGAAGGGAACTTAATGATCCAACACACACGTCACCAGCAGCGAGAGATGATGACGATACCAAAGGCAAATAACATAGAAAAGAGGCCTCATTTATTCCTAAATGACAGCAAGGATACTTTGTAAACTGTTTTAGTTCATAACTTTGTAAAGTTTCCCAATCCTAGCAACATTCACAGATAAAATATCTCAGCACTTTTACACTACACATTTCAGCTCACTTTAACGTCCAAAATAAAAATCCCAGTATACCTCCGATGTATCTAAGTGTGAAGTAAATTGGTGATATTTTACGAGTCAGTCATTACCGGGACTGTAAAGAGTCGGGATGTTCCCGGGTTTACGACAGAATTCCCGTGACCCGGCGACCTTATTACGACAAGGCTAAACGATGGAGAGTAACGAGATCGTACGAAGTTATGAGGAATATCCGATTCAGTTCAGGGTAGCTGACCGAACGTATTGGAGGATTTAGATGAATAAGGAGTTTCGTGGTCTTTAATTGTGGAGATGTGATTCTTGGGAAGCTTTTTTATTGAAAGGAATGAGACTATTAAAAAAAATACAAATATTTTTGGACTATAATTACTTGTACCATCGCACAAAGGAACGCACTTAACAGGTTTAAAAATAAAAGTACCTATGCATCTACAGTCAGCCTGTCCTTGTCGAAAATGTTATCATCTGAACATTTTCTGCAGCATGGTTTGTCCTTATATTTTTCTTTGAAATTGATACGAATCAGTATATAAGTCCGTGAATAAAAGTTCAGATATTTTGAAACTTTTGCAGATAACCACTCTTGCTTGCTTTATGAAATCAGAAGAACCCAAAAAAATAATAGCAGTTTCTGTGGAAGCTGCATACCACCACACAAAATTGACACAACCATCTTCAAAAGTAACATAAAATCGCCCATTATAAATTCTCTAGCGTCCCAATACGCGTTCGTAAGCGGCCGCTAACGTTATTCGACATCGGCTATCGATAATAGCTTCACGTAATACGGCCCCTGACACCAAAACCGGCTGACGTGAGCGGAGAAGATAACGCCACCAATTGCAAATTAAAATGACATTTATTGACCGTTAGTAGATTTTGTTGCTTAACCTAGAATGATTTGATTCCCTATTTAGCTGGTGAACACGAAAATTGTGTTTTTTGTTCGCGAAATTAGATTTTTAGTTGCGTTCTTGTCGCGCAAACGCTTTATGTCACTTAAGGGACGGGAAATTTCATAAACGAGGTAGAGAGAGCGTGGCCTTATTAGGCACAGATTGTTTCTTTGGTGCGGTGGATGAGGAGGGAGAGTTAAAAAAGTTGAGGCAGTTTATATTAAGTTTTGTTTTCTTTGATACAGATGAGCCTGTGAGCCTCTTTCGTGCTTCAAGGGGCCTTAATTTTGCTTCTCGGTGCTTTGGTCTGAATCTTTCATTTGGTTGTTAACTTTATCTTAGTTTGTTTTTACAGGGAGATATTTCGAAATATGAAGCCTGAAATAGGTAGTAAACTAAAGCTGTGGTATGTATGGTAGGCTGTACGTCAGTGGTGACAAAACCAGTATACGCTGGCTTTGCGTTCTGTTGCGCATGTGCATTCTATAACTCCGTACTACGCTAGGTGGTCTACTAGCGGTGGTTGTCTTTAAAAGATTGCTCTTAGCGATAAGACCGCCTGTTATGTCATCCTTTGTAAACAATTCTATATTTATGTATGTAATTTATATGGTGTACATAATAAATAATATTCTATTCTATTTAACTGTATACTCGTAATATGCATCTTTAGTGCTGATGGAAGGAACACAAATATTTTTTGAAGTGAAAACTTCTTTAGCGGCGCTGTGTACTTTTTTTGGAATGGGTAAAAACTTCTAAATTCGCGTCAGGTCACGTGACCCTGATCGAAAATTCGTAAGACGTAAAACGTAAGACGCGCGTTGTTGAGGACAGCGCCATCTATGCACATCGGGAAGAACTACGAGGGCCTCGCGTACTAACTACGTAGTTCATCCAACAACGACGAGATGGCGCTGAACCACGGATATATAACTGACGACGAGGTCCATGCGAGACCAACACCACGAACTGAAGTCTATCCTGTGTGCTTATTTGTAAATCTGAATAAATTCCTTTCACGAGAAGAATAAACCAGTCACTTTGGTCATCATACCTGATTTGCAAAAAACCCTATAAAATAAGGAACACACCTTAACACGCGTGTTTTGTTTATAAGACGATTCACAAAATACACTCGTAATTGTTCAAGTTTTCACTTCTGTCGGCACTACCGGAGTGCCAGTGTTTTTTTTATAGATAACGTTCTATTTTTAAACAAAAAATCAAATGGCTTTAATATGGCATGAATTAAAGTAGATCACATACATAGTGCACGTGTTTATTAATTTTTCAAACACAACATTATATTTAAACCCACGTTTTTTTCCTTTAGCATCATAATATAACATGATAGGTAAACGAGCGAGATTTTCCCCGGCCGTGCTCCACTTAATTACTGTATACAAAAACGAAGGCAAGTAATTAAGTCTTGTAATTAGCCAAGGATGTAGGCTCTTTATAGTCTTTGCAGACAGACAACCTGTATCTACATAATTATGTACATGTAGAGTATGTACTAGTACTTATATAAAGTGCCCGGAATAATATTACCGGCCTTAGTTTGGCACAGGTCTATTTTTGTCTTCGGTGTAGACAAAATAGACCTGTGTCAAACTTAGTAGTGTTTTGTTTTTTTTTTGTTCAAAACAGAAGGCCAATTCTCGTTATATAAAACGTTCAAAATCTAGTCGCAATCTCATCTCGGCGACAAACAAATGTCAAAAACTTGTTAAAATGTAGGGAAATTAGAGGTATTTCTGACAGATTGACACTGAGATCAGACTGTTGTTTTAGATCTCGAAACATAATCAATATTTACGGATGCCGGATGCCGTGTGTCCGATGGGATTTCCCATCACAAAACATTTCAAACTTCCATCGTCTACTAAATCTCTTTTGAAGAAGAATTTCCAAAAATACTTCCTTAATGCTCACCTTCGTTATATAAGGAAATCTTGTGAAAAATTTCAAGGTTTTAAATTCAGAGGTTTAGATTGTTCGTTGTCTGTCAGTGAATAAATGAATTTAAGATTTTTTTAGTTATGTAGATGTTAATGTTGTCTTTAAGCGTAAATAATAATTATGTATTTGGGACAGACATTCCAATAAATACTAAAAACCCATATAAATCAAGATTTAAGTATACAGTTAATAAGAATCATTAAGAAAACAGTGATATTTTTCTGTAGAAGCAGTGCCTCTATAAATAAATAAATAAATATCTTTATTTCCCAAAAATACAGATACAGAAAAATACAGAGAACTTTTACATAAAAACATTTTGGATGCTGCATAAATCTGTACACAATAGATTAATCTCTATCTCTTAAACTAGGGTATCCTGTATCTTAAGAGAGAGTGATTCGCAATGAGGTTCCAATTGATATTATGTATGAGTGGACTGTGTCAATTTACCTTCAGAAGGGAAAAAAAATAAAGATAATAAAAATTATAGTTTACGTTACAGGTTTTAACTTTTGTGAGAGTATGTGAGAGTGTGAGGGTGTGGGTAATATGATGTGTCTGATTAAACTGGCCACGTCAAAGTATATAAAGTATATAATATTATGTTAGAGAACCTTTTTGCTTTGCGGTTGTAATAATGTTTTAGATATTTTGTGTTAATTAGGATTTTTTGAATGTAGGTTCTAAAATTTATCTCGAATTTTACCTGCTGATAATAAGTAAGAATATTATACGAAGGTATAAATAAAGAATTTAATAGCTTCAATTGTCAAAGTTGTCATTAGTTGAAAGAGATAAATAAACCGTAGGGTGGGCCGAGTGAGAAAACTTAACTTACGAAATGTTGGTGTACTACATACACCTCTGCATAAGCATTTATGGATTACAAGCGTGGTGTTATGTGTTGTTATAATAGTCATCATCATTTCAGTCGAAAGACATCCACTGCTGGACATCCTCAAGCACCTCCACTTCGACCGGTTCTGTGCTTCTCGCATCCAACGGTTGTTGCTCCACCTTCTGGGGGGCCTTCCAAGGCCTTCCGGTACGCGGTCGCCACTCCAGAACCTTTCGGCCCCATCGGCCATTTGGTCTGCGACCAATGAGTCCTGCCCAATGCCACTTAAGTTTGGCAATTCTTCGGGCCATGTCGGTTACCTGGGTTCTCCTGCGGATCTCTTCATTATAATAGTATTTTTTTGAAAATTATCACCTTATTCACTGTTTATTTTTCAATAAGCTTTAATGTTCTTACCAAGATCATTTCCAAAATATACTTCTAAATATACGAAAGTGCGAACAAGAAGAGCGGTGTAATAAATAACTCCGCTACGTAGTAGTATCTTGATTCATTAGAAGAATAGCATTATAGCTTCGCTCATATGTGTGATGCATTAATGTGGATTCAACACGAATATCATGAAGCTTGTGTTCCTCAAAGAGATAGTCAGAGATGATGATGCTGTAAAACTAAATACCTATTATGAAAAATAGGTTAACACCATGAACACACCACTACAAGTGAGGTTCGATAGACTGACATAACCACTACCTACGTAAAACGTAGAAAATCACTTTCTTTTTTGGTGAGAAAGTAAACTAAGCCCGCTCTTCAATAGAAAAATTACAGGCACTTAAAGTTAAAACCTGCCGATCGTCGACTATTCCATTACTCCTAAACTCAGTAATCTACAAAGATTGAGGTCGAAACACCACTTAATTTATAACGACAAAACATTAACGATAATGTTCGGACGATGCTCGTAAAAAATTACTTTATCGCTTCTCTGAGGCGTTCGTTATTAACTCGAATTAACAATTTGCAGCGCTATTCCGTACATCTGTACTCTGTAGTTAATAACTTTATCGTTCAATAATAACGTTCTTCGGGAGTAAAAAGCCTTAATGTGTATATAAAGACAGCGCTGTTTAGGTGACTAACAAACCGCTGCGTCGTACCAAAGTTTACTGTTGGAACTCAATTAAAATTCGGCAATTTTGTTGGTCGGGATAAAATTAAATCGGAGTAACATCGAGCCGGTCTGTCGCCCGTCCCAATATGACATATAACGGGGCGTCGGCGGTAGACTAATACTACGATTTCAATTTTGACGATAAATAATTTGATGTATATTGCTTTTGGGTTTGTTGATTCGGGGGATTAGATTTACGTGTTGCTGCTTTAAAGTGTTTACATAATGACCTGTGTTGACTATACCTCCACCTACACTCTCCGTTCAAATATCCAGAAATAAACCGATCATTCTTGTTGACGTGGAACACAAATATGTAACCATCTTACCTCACAACGAAGTATACAGCAACATACTAATACATATACATAATTCAATCCAAAACAAATAATAAATGAGACATAGAAAAAAAGGAAGAAGTAATTCATCAAAAAGATAGATAACTAACAAGGACAAGTAAAGTTTTCCGAGTCCCCCTACTTAGTAGTTCCACGGGACTATTTATATGGGTGATTCACTAAACCTTGGAAGGAGGCAGCACGTAAATAATTCATTGACTACCCGCATTTGTTATGATGATAGTGAGTGCGTTTATCGGCTGCCTAAAAGAAGCAGACATAATAGTGAAGAGGTATTTTTAGGTGGTTCGGTTGTTTTCTTATTTGTTTTAGATAATATTGTTTGTTTTTTGTATTGTTGAAAAAGTTAAAATTTATTAGAGTGTAACAACTTTTTTAATTATTAAAAATTAAACTTTGTTGAATGTTCCATTTGAATCAGAATAAAAACTAATGTAAGTATACCTAAGTAATTTTGAGTCGGCGCCAAACAATCAATGAACAAAGATCACTAAATTACTTTAAATTTAAAGAAATAACCAAATCAAATTAACAATGCTACGTGAAATCTCCAACGATAAACATTAACATTCCAAAAAATGCGCTCTTCGCACGACCATTTGCAATGACGTTTGCCTTCACGTGTGTGCTCGTTCGGGTTGCTGTCTCGCTGACATTAACTTCGTGAACGCTCGGCATTTTCTAGCGGAGGGGCGTGTCGCGCCGCGCCGCCGCTGCCGCCGCACATCACGCTTTACGTAATTAATTAATTTGCTTGTTTGACGCCGACTCAAAATTACTTAGGTATACTTACATTAGTTTAAGAACTTAGTTAACAAGGTTAAATAAAAAAGGTTTATTATTTTTTGCTTTACAGTTTTTTCGGCGGTTTAATTTTTTTGTTAATAAGTTTTTATATTTCGCATTTTAGTGAGTCTGCTTATAATTTATTTAAATTACAATGACATAGTGTCAACTTGCTCTTCGCCTATTACAAAATATTGCTTTTTCCGATGCAGGGAAGTTAATTGTTGAGGAGTTCTCCTAGTATTCCACCATCAGCTCCATTTCACCATTCGCATTGTGACGAACATATATTGCTTAGCAAACATATTAAAGTAATCGAATCGCAACCCGTGAAATATTTATCATTGAGGAGTTCAGGTGGCCATCTGTGGTCTTCATCATCAGCTCCACTTTACCATATGATGATTTGCAAAAGCAAATGCTCAAGTTACTGTAAAAAATACCCAAATCGCTATAGGTTTGCCTATAAAATTTGAGGGTTTCCCTCAATTTCCATGGGATCCTCTCATCAGATTTCAACTTGATGACAATCGAACTATCTCGAGAGTATACCCTTTCGAACCAAACAAGAATTATCAAAATCGGACTACTCTGTAAAAAGTTATGCGTGGTCATACATAAAAAAATATATATATGTATACGCGTCGACTTGAGAACCTCCTTCGTTTTTTCGTCGGTTAGATAAAGCTAAATAAAATGAGCTGTAAAGCGATTCAGAATGTAACTTTATCTATTTAAAAATTACCTACAGTAACTTGTTTTGTAGCCTAATTTTAAAACATCGAATGCTACTTATACAAAGTTGATACGACAGAGGGGCTTTTCTTTAAACTGCCTATACTAGATACCATTTTCAAGCTCTGTACCAAAAATCAATTAAATAGGAGCAGTAGTTTAGTCACAAATGATTTTTGAAGTTTTTGCTACGTTTGAACACGATGTATATTTCCTAACAGCTGATTATCTCATACGCATAGGTCATGCACCTTAAAACGATAATCTGAGTATAAGATACATTGTTGCCGCACAAGTACAACCAAATATTTCACGAAGCAATAAATACACACACACTTGCACTTTCACTATGAGAGTGACAATCATAGCAAAACCCCCGCGCCTTTTTCCCGCGCGTAAAAGGAATAGAAATAGGTCAGTATGTTGCTATTGCATTCTAGATCCTTGGGAATTTGCTAAAAAACTTTCTTTCAGTGGACAGTGCGCAAGCGTCATCCACTCGGGACGTACGTTACGTAATACGGGAGCCCCCCGCCGCCGCGCCTTTATGTTTTGTCGAACTCGCTGACAATAATTGTGATTTTGTTTTGTTATTGTGATAGACACTAAATAAGTTTAACTTGGGAATATTATTATTTAGTGTTAGTGTTTTTTTGTGTTTGACTGTTTTTATTGTGATAGGATACGTAATTAAACGTTGGTTGTGTGTGTGTGTAATCATTAAAGTGTTCAGCAATGCCTCGTGTAACTTACACGGCGTCAGAATACACTTACATGATTTTAATTTACGGTGAATGCCGTGGAAACGCAGATTTAGCTCTGCGAACATACCGAGAAAGGTATGGTGACCGGCGCAATAGCCCTAGGAACGCCGCGCGCCGGCACCATACAATTGGCAGTACAAAGATTACGGGAATTAAAGTGCTTAGCGACGGACAGTGATTTAATAAATAACAATATTCTCCGTCGGTATAATTTGTGCATTAATATGAATCGAGGACACATCGAGAATTTAAAAATTTTGTGTTTTTGTGTGTGCGCGTACTTAACAACCAGCCGGGCGCGGACGGCGCGAGCGGTCTAAACCGCCCGCCCCCCGCGCCCCCGCCAAGAGAGATAACACACACGCACACGCGCTCCTGCGCGACTTTGTTACCTAGGCATCTAACTAAGGTCAGTCAAATTTATTTATAAAGGGTGGTTGCGTTTCACTCTGACTTTAAGCTATTTAGTTTGTTTGAAAAAAAAAAAATCTCATTTTTGGCGCTTTCTATTTTTGTACTGTATCGAATTAATACTATACACGTATAGTATACGTAGTGTAATTTAATGCCCCTCTGTCATATCAACTCTGTATATGGCGCTACCTCGAAAATTAATCGTAGCGACTGATCTGCTAAGCGAGCGAAAGTGATGCAATTACTTTTGAAACGAAAAAGAACAGAGATGGCTATAATGTGCGTGCGCTCGGAATAAAACGACGTATGTGCCAAAAAGAATTTACTACTTTTTTACAAAATCAATGAATTAAATTTAAAACTACTTTTAGTAAACTCTGATATGATAATTATCTATGTTTTAAAGTAAATTCCGTTGGATAACTCTTAAGCTTTATGCCGTGATGTCGAAAAAAATATAACTGTAATTTTTTGTATCGAGAAAAATTCATTGAATCGTGTATTCTTTTAATATGATACTAGTCTAGACCAGAGAGTTAAAAAAAAAGTACCAAAATGTTAAAATCCCTATTCCATATACTTAACAAGTTACACGAAATAGAAAAACCACATTTTTTTCAATATATCACCTTAATTAAAATAGCACGAGTACATACACACATATTCTTTGCTAAGCTAACATTGTTGTCCTACCAGAAATTGTGCTAAAATACACTTCTCAATAATATTACAACTATGTAAAAACTATAATACCTAATTCCCTTGTTGATATTAGGTACTGAAAATGGTTTTGCTTCATAAATTACCTACTGAACATTACTTGCACCGTCTGGCCCGCAAAGTATTGAACACTCTTGTATTGTTAATTCTTTAGGAAGTTTTTTTTTTAACCTTAACATCTAATTCTTCTGTCAACAAGACTGCAAATTGATTGAGTCTAGAAAATTAAGATTTTTTTAAACGTTAGATTTTCAAGCTTTTTCAAACTATAATAGTCTTAATGTATTCCCGTCCCTATGGCTGAAAATAGGTGTTCTACATGTGACTGACCTTTACTCGCACCGTCGGGCCCGCGAAGTATGGAACACTCTTCTATTGTGCCGAATGGCGTGAAGAGTTGGCGGACATCCTCCTCAGTCTGCTGTTTGCTGAGCATGCCCACGAACAGCTTCCGATCTGTGATGAGAAACACATCGTTAGAGCCTTGAGATTGCATCGCTAAGTGGCGTTCTGTTGCTAGTCTGTAGAAGTAATACCGATCGTATTTGAGTTTTGAGCATTGAATGTTGATTGCATATTGTTAACCAAAAGTTTTTTTTGTTTTTTTTTTACAGTTCATATCAAACAATCATTCAGAGTTGTCGAAAACACTCTACGCAGTACAATATACGATAACACAGTCAAAACTGACATGATTGAATGATTTAAACATTTTTGCTATGTCGTTCACGCAGCGCTACGGCGTAGGCGTGCCGCTACGCCGGGCCTACGCATTGCTAGAACTTTCGACGCTCAAAATCAAACAGTTGATTCAGATTAGACTTAGCAACTCTGTTTGTCGAAGTCGTAACTAGCAACAGAACGCAGTCAAACAAAGAGGCACACCACAGTAAGCCTAGCGGTGGTGCGTGGAGCGGCGGGCTTAAACTGGACTTCGGTGCCAATGGACCAGGTTGTCAAGTAGCGACCGGGCGAGTGCAGACGGCCTCAGACAGGGCACTGAAGCGCGTTACATTCGGATAATGGCGCGCGTACACAACGCCACACTTTGTGGCACCGCAGTCGCGCGACAGTTTCCCGCTAGCACCACGGTACCTATTAATTTTGTGTAGAAAAACAGCTTATTAATTTTGGTTAATACTTTGTTTTGCACAGTTCAAGTTAGAATAAGTTGTTTTTCGGTTTCATTACAATGCATTTAAAATCAATGAGTATGGGACGTAAATGCGCATACTTTGATTGCAGCCCACAAGTACAAAAAAAATTTAGAAACACTTAGTGTACACTGAGTATCAAAATAATATTGTTTTAGAAATGATTTAATTTGAACATGTCATGAATGTATGTGCATTTACGTGGCTGATTGTAGCGCCGTGTGCGCGCGCACTAAGTTGCTACTGTTGTCAATGTTAAGTCAAGGAAGAGACAGCCTAAAGAGAGTTTACAATTTTGAGGTGCATCGAGAAATTTATTTTGAAATTTACAAAAAGAAGTGTTTTGTTTCAATGGTTGGATGGGTACTAAAAAAATTATAAAATTGTTTTAGTCTCAGACACATTTGGTACCAATATTTTCAGATTCAAAACCTAATCACAAATTGAAATGGATAAACACAGTATCAATTATGAATTTATGAGACACAAAATGTTGATATAACTGAATCTGATTATAGGACACAAGTATAAACTCAAGACATGTGTAATTAGAATTCAAGGGCAACTTTTTGTGGCGTCATCTGTCAATTGCTCTTAGATGACCGACACATCACTTACTTTTCATGTTATTAAAAAATGGATACTAAATTAATTTCTGGATGCACATAGTAAAGGTTTTTCACATTTCCTTCCAAATCAGCGCCCTATCACAGGGTGACGAGTGAGCCGCCACTACACGCGCCCGCTCCCATCACCTGCATCACCGTGTGACGTCACATGTGAGGTCATTACATACACCATACCCTATCACATGTGATGGAACAACAACAGCTCTATGATAACACATAACACACAGTTTTAGTTAATGAAATACAACGAACAAAATTCAAATTCAGGTCAACACAAAAATTAGCACATTACACTAAAACGTTGCAATGGTGAATCGACGAGGATCCCGTAGATTATTAGGGGTCACACATCGATTAGGGCCTACGGAACCCTCTGGGGGCTTTGTTACTTTAAGACTTCTGTGTGAGCATAGAAGTTCGCGGCACCCAATTCTTTTCTTCTTTTTTTATACGAGCGGCATCAATTTTGGGCGTCAAAAGGCTCTTTACAGAAATCGGCGTTCAATATAGTAGAACTTTTTAATAAAAATTAATGACATAATAACATAAATCCACACTAATTACGCATCGAAATGAATACGAAAACAGAAAAAATAAATAGTTTTTACAGCACGACGATAACTAATGGTGCAGAGTGAGGGTTTGCGTTCCACGTCTAATCTTATAGTTAACAGTCGAGTTTGCCTTGACAAAAAGTTTTTACTACAAACATTTTCAATTTAAAAAAAAAAACGTTCTATTTTTCATAAATTAAATGACAGATTCGAAATACGAAGCTAGAAATGGGACAGAATATAGTAAGCAAGGCGTACTCGGCAAGGTTAGACGTGGACATTCGCTCACTGCGCGCGCTATTTGACAGACAGTGACAACAGTACAGCCTAGGGCACGCACAACAAACGCTACCTGTGTCCGCCTATGCGCGCCGTCTCCCCTCGCCCCCTGGAACACAAGAACATGCTACACACGCTTACTCCACCGCTCCACTCATTGTATTTATGAGGAGTATGAGTGACTAGCTCAGTAGGTAAAGTTATCGTCGACATCGATATATCTATCGATATAAAAATCTAATAAGATACACCATTTAGTTTATCGTACAGTCTCCAGAGCAGGGCTTATGTCGGTACAGATAAATAAAACTTACAAAGACATAATAAAAATATTCTTGGCAATTACATATATTTCTAAGAGTGGCCATATCACCCATGTCTTTGTAGACCAAGGTGATTGCTGTTTACGAGCTTAAGTGTAAAACGAATTTAGTATTTAACCAAAACTTACATTAGGATACATTGATTAAATGTTCGCAATTTTTGAAATTAATGAAGATTGTTCAATCAACTTTTAACGAAATATTGTAGCGGTCTGACATTAGTTAACGGTTATTAGAATACAATAGTGAAATCATTCCGAACTTAATTTTATTTGTCTTACTTTTAAAACCTATCAGTAAAATTGTGCCTTTAAGATAAGAGTCAAGCAGCATGATGTCTCGAAATATTATCTTATAGGAATACAACCTTAAACATGACACACACATGATCTATAAAAAAAAAACAGAATACACACAAAATACAATCACGCGTGCTGTTTCGTGCGAAACAAGCAGTAACTACAAAACAGCAAATAAAATACATCAAGCGGGTATCATGGGATAGTCATGTTATTAAGAGTTGTATTGCTACCTGTTTTCCAAAACAATCATAATCTGCCAAACGTTTTCCCAACTACGTTGGAGTTGGGTTCCAGTATAACCGGATTCAGCTGCATACCAATATATTACATGAAACGACTGCCTATCTACCTCTACAACCCGGTAACTCGGTAATATGATGTCCCGTGGTGAGACTGGTTTTCAGACTTTCGGGCTTCAGACTACCCGTTACGACTGACTAATCTGTTTTACAAATTGCGTGTCAATATAAGCTTAAAACATTGAAACCTTTTAGTTTTCTTTAATTTTCCTATTAGAATGGAAACTAAACTAAATGTATTTAAAAAAAAAACGCTCCGAGAACACAGCATTTTAATTCGAACCGAAATCCAACAGTTCGAACACTACTGAGCTCTTTTTCTAGTTAAAACAGCTTTGTGAGACAAAATTAAACGCTAACATTCTTTGTATTTGCAGTAAGGAAAACGAGATAGTTAATTGTTTCAGTAATTTATACTTTTTCGATTTAAGGCGCGGTAAGAAGCAAATTTTTTAGGTAATTGACAATAACAAATAAGGAAAAAATTGGAACAACAGTTTGATGTTAAATGAATCGAATGACCACCAAAATAAAAGTGATTTTGCAGTTTTAATTAAATTTAAAAATAAATGCACGGCTCAGTGGAATAATTTTTAGGTATTTCTTTAGTTTATTGAATTCCCTTTATTATCATAACATATAACATGATAGAATACGCTCAAAGTTTTGGAGAATTTTATTGAAAAAAAAAAAATGGTCTCTGTTTTACGATAGTTTTACCATGATACCATTTTATTTTTATGAAATATTTTTGAATAAGTCTTTTCCTTGAACATTTAAAAATACATTCAATTTGTTTCTGGCTTGTAATATGTACCAATACGCCTAATACGTTACAAAACACTGCGTTTTATGGTGTCTACCTTTGGGTAGCGCCTTGATAAGATTTTAGAGTAGAAGCACAGCAGTGAAACGCAATGGTAAGCAAACGTAGCGCTCTAAGGATAATATTTAAATTCAATGCCCCTGTAATACTGCTGTTGTTTGATTGAAAGGCTTTTCGTCATTCAGTATCAGCCAAGAGAAGAATTATTACTAGATGGTGGCTAATTTGATTTTTTTACTAGTAGAGCCGACAGACTTTGTCCTTTTAAAATTTTAATAATTCATACAAAATTTCCATAGAAAATGCCCTTACAGTTTTCCCAAATTTTCCAATTATGCCGACAACTTTTCTAATTTTTCTTTCCGTAAGAACCTGATTCGGACCATGACGAACATTAAAAAAAAATGTCAAATCGGTCCAGCCGGTCTGAAGTGATGCGCTTACCACCGAACTGCATTTTATTTTTATTATATAGACAAGAAGAAGCATTTGTCTTGCAGATTCTGCACTTTATAAACGCATATGTCGTTAAACCCAATTATTCCATACTTCCTTGCAACAACAACAGAACAACAATTAGCTATCTTTAGTCTAACAAACAGGTACAAAACTAAAGGGTAAGGACTCACGGAGTTTGCAAACAATGCACAGTTACACGTACAGTCGTAGCCGTCTGTCCCTAAACATTGTTCGGAATATTAGTGCCGGTGGGGAACGGTCATTAAATTCAGATTTATAAGCGCCCAGCCGGATATCTCTCCCGTGCGACGCTGCTAATGACCACGTAAATTGAGATAATTTCACAGTGGACTTGATAATAAGGTTGCGGACATACGCACTAGGTGAGGTGTGTGGCGGGGAGGAGATTAGGAATGTTTATGTATGAGGTGCAGTGTTTTTTGGAGCGGAAAACTTTGGTAATTTTTTTCCATTTCTACTCCGTTTTCCGGTGAGTGATTGAATTATTAATATCAAGTATTCTGGGTAGTAAGAAAATCGATTCTAAGAATCCAGTTTTTTTCGCATGAATATAACTGCATATTCCAGTAATGTATCTATGAGTGGGCTTATTTTATTGTTGTTTTAGTTTTTTGTTGTATGTCTGCCTGGTTCAAAACAGAACTGTAGCGGAGAGCTTCAACTCTCCAATTGTGTAGTAGTTGGTACGGACTCTCCGCACAAACTGCTATATTTGGGATTGGTACAAACACTATATCATAAGTTATTTTAATATTATGATACTAACCCTCCATGAATTTTTTGTTTCCGAAACAAAATTATATTATTATGTATAATAAAACGTTGATCCATATTTCCACATTAATAAAAGAGCCCCTTTACTGATATTAAATTTCTCACAAATGAATAACCCTTAACATAACCTCGTATACATACCACATTTATACCCAAAGACTTAAGAGACTAGGAGTGACCCTCAGAATAAATCTCTCAAACATAATCCCCGAATTAATTTGGAAACATATTCATATGTCTCTGCGGATTAAGTTAGCCGAGATTCTTAAACACAGGTCAAAAGTATTATGGTTTCGGTCCCTACCTGCTCCTCGAATGAATTATTACAAAAGGGATTAGATGGTAATTTGTTTTTTATTAAGTTTTTACTAAAATTATGAACAGAAATTCAATATATTTTGTCAAAATGTGGATTTTAAATAAAACGGAATAATGCATACTTAGACTTGAAATAAATAGGAATAGATAATAATGGAAAAATGAAAAAAATATATATTCAAAGGTTTTATTTCAAGTCCACATTTTGTCAAAATTGCGTGTTACTAGTTTATTAGTGTAAAATATGAAACAAATAACAATTTGGATTTACTGAAATTATTAATACAAAAATGTATGATTAAATACGAGTTTCTAACCCTATCCTATAATCCTAACGCACAACCTCGCTAGAATTGGGATGAAGTGAAAATATTTGTCATGGAAAAATTAAGCGTTTCCAAACATGTTTTGCATATAAATAGGCATGTAAAACCTTTAGCTTTTGCTATGTGTTTACAATAATATTACCTGTAATGTCATAAAATATAAAGCAACATTTTCAACAAACCAAAGTTTATGTAGTACCGACATTGCAACCAAAATACGTTTCAAGCATAAAATCCGTTGTAATACCGAAATACTGCCTAATTGCTGCACATTGGTTTCAAGTAGGTACCAGAATAATCCCACTTCACTATGCGAAACATTTCAAGTGCTTATATGAGCAATAATAACGTTCAGCTACCATTTAAATCACCTAAACTGCGTATGTACAGACGCCAGCACATCAAGCTACTACAATCTGTCAAATTTATTTAATGGATTTTCAACTTTATCGCTAAATCATAAGGTTCAAAGTTGATCGGGAAAATTTGACAGTTTCGGGTAGCTTGATGTGCTGGCGTCTGTACATGACCGTTAATAAGCATACACTTTTCGAAAACGAATTTCTCGATTACAACTTTAAGACCATTTAATAACAAAGAATCAATAAAAGCAGAAGGTTTAATTCTGCTGTATTTTTAATTACTATAAGAAAATAATATGTTCGTAACACCATATTTAAACCAATAGGTGCTTTTAAATCTTGCTAAGTGTACACATATTTTATGCCCGTTATACATCTGTGACATTGACAACGCCTTTATGTCGTAGTAGTAAGGTCTGTTTCCGTATTGCAACTATTACCAGTGTTATGTGGATGATTGTATGTACTGGGTTGGTACTTGAGCGAGCTAATTAGACAGAGAATTCTGTAAATCTGTTGCGAGTAGCCTTTGCAAGTTTTGAGGCGAACCCTCATAGCATTTCATTGTAAGCCTGCATGAGTATTGGGAGTTAGGCTATAGAAAATAAGTAGGACATTATCATGCGAGGTTTTAAAAAAGTTGAGCGAGTATTAGAGCAGTAGGATTGTGTCGTGCAAATTCAACTTTTCAGCTGTAAAGTCAAAATTGATCAAATCTGGAGCTTAATTTCAGAGTAAGATACTAGGGAAATTCACAATAATTTCTACATACATAGAATAAGTCTTATCCTGAGAATAAATTTTGAATTTTCGACAGTTTTTCCATAATAGAACTGTCAGACGTCAATTTTATTCCACGGAAAAAATATATCAGATTTTTGTAAAATCAGCCCTAGGTCGACCAAATACTTCGATAAATCGTCTTAAGACTACAAAATAATAAATCTGTTTCGAAAAAATACCTCGCAATATCTTAGCTTCTCCACTGGTCGCACCGCCTTTTCATTTCTAAAGCTAATTTAAACCTTTAGCTCGTTGTGTTAGCCGGAGCCGTGTCGTGACCGTCCCGTTCCCGTCCCGGTGCCCTGCCGTGCCGGTGATCCGGCAGCCGCAATGCTCCTCATTAAGCACTAATGCTGCACTATAGCTGGGGCCCTTAACGCCGCGATAAATAAACTAATTATACGCTCAATGGCCACCAATTTGTACTGAGATTTGATTGGTTATTATATACCTACCTACCTATTAATATGTGGTTTGTTATGTAAGGCAGTTACGCTGTTCTGACTTGGTGCTATTTGTAAGTGTAAACATGATAGCTATGTTATGTTTGATCCAAATTTCTAACCCTATACATATTCGGTATATAATTATAATGCTTATTATTTAATTGTGGTTTTGAGCTAAGGACAACTATATGCTTCCAGTTTATGTTGTAAATGCTGTCAGATAGTTGCTCGTGATTATAAAAATCAAACACAAAGCAATTATTTCAATTAAACCATTTACAGGCACTTTTGAATTGTCAAGAAGTCGGTCAGTCAGAAAATATGAAGCTTGTTGCCCATTCCAAAGGTACCTATGGAGAAGAACGAGCAAGGAACTCCATAGACACTCTTTTTAAATTATATTTTACAAAAATATTAGTTAGATCATTACTTTTGATTTTAAAATTATATAATGTGAGAACGATGTAAAAAATTAAGAAAATCAACAAATGAAATATATTTAATCTTAAGCTTGAACTTACATACAGGATATTTTTTTTAACCAGTGCGCAAACTATAACTATTAAAATGCTGTTCCTAAAACGTGCTTACGCGGTCAAAATGTATGGAACATTTTTTTTTATAACCGGCTAAAGCATTCAACGCTAGAGGATCTAGAATCATTATGCTGCATTCATGGTTACAATTTGCGCACTGGTTAAATGTTTCCTGTATACTTGGTATTTTGATTACATACTACGTTAAAATTTTATTATTCAATTTGTTATTATGTAAAGTCAGGGTTATTTTTTTTCCAAATCGACTATCACCTTAAATTGTGCGTATATTTAAATCACAACTGTCAATCTATGACAGATGTATGAAATGTCTATGACACGGCAAATTGACGAAGTATGTCCGTTTAATAAATATTTTTTTTTTTTGATTTTGAGTGATGTACATTGACGTCGATTTTTATTAGATTTTACACGAATATTATGTAACCGTCCAACGTTGCCGAGTATACTATTTTTACATTTTTCATTTTCACCGTCCAAATTTCTTTTCACTGAACAATCTCCTTCGTTTGATGGTCTATCATTCTAAGTACGTGTAATTGGCGAAATTATGGTGTTTGTTCCACAGAAGCCATTAATCAAGAGTTGAAGTTAGTTGAATAAATTTTTATTTTATTTTGTATTTATATTATTAGAATACTTAGATATAAATGATTGAATTGAACAATGAAATAAAATAAAACATATTTATTTCCCTAACTATACAATTTACGCAAACTTAGAAGTGATTAAAACAACAATCTTAATATAAAACAGTCCCCGAAATTGTCACAAGGACACTAAAATTAAGGTCAAGCGACCAGACGCTAGGTTTATTGATGCTCGTAAATGCTTGAAGTCTTGACACTCTGTCAATAGCATATTGGACCTTAACATTCCTGGAATTCCCAAAGTCTGTGAATCAAAAATCTTCGGGGCTATTGGTAAAGTCGCGTCCTTGAAATACTTGGTCTTGACCTTCAATATTTTATGAATGGATTTTTTAAGGCCCCAAAGCACGCAATCCACACAATCTAAAGATTCGTTGTATTAGTATGTAGGTTTTTCTTGCAATCTCTATAACCTATAACTTATTTCATTTTATATTTCTGTTATTATTAAATAGTTAGTTACCATTTAATTTTTAGGGTTCCGTACCCAAAGGGTAAAAATGGGACCATATTACTAAGGCTCCGTCTGTCACCAGGCTGTATCTTATCTTATGAACCGTGTTAGCTAGACAGTTGAAATTTTCATAGATAATGTATTTCTGTTGCCACTATAACAACAAATACTGAAAACAGAGTAAATTAAATATTTAAGGGGGGCTCCCATACAATTAAAGTTGTTTTTTTCGGCGTTTTTGCCTTGTGGTCCCTTCGTGTGCGGGTCCGACTCGCAGTTGGCTAGTTTTTAAACATTTAGTTTTTACCTTAGGTTATCACTGAATTTGAGAATGTTGGTTCACCTGTTATTGGCAACTGTATAAGCAAATAACTGTGTTGTTTGTAGGAGCCTTAAATAATGCGATGAATTTTTTTGAACTGTTAAAATAAAAGCCATAACTACTGATAGTATATTACGCAATCACCCCACTGGTTCATGGCAATAATGTACTCCGTAGCAGTGTGTACTTAGGGTACGATGGGCCTGTCATTTATTTATATACTTTATTGTACACCACAAAAATACATAACAAAAAAAATATACTGATCACTAAAAATATATAATGGGCGGCCTTATCGCTTTCTACGATCTCTTCCAGGCAACCTTGGAATGGACAGTGGTTTGCCTGTACATAAAATGGGGCCAAACGCATTGCGAGTACAAAATGTCCCTAATTAAATAAAAACAACGTAAGTAATTTATAAATGGAAGATGGAAAGAGTAGAGGGAGGCCTTTGCACAGGATAGCGTCGGCTAACAAACATTCAATAATAAGTAAATATAATATGGGCCACAAGAACACAATAATCTGCTGGATAAACCATAAAATTCCTGACCCACGCAAATCCCAACCGTAACACGTTCCATACCATCCCTTCCTTCCTACAACTTAACCAAACTGCACAAATCTAATTTCGTAACTACACTCGGAGCTTGTCCATAAAAACTCTCGTTGCCTCTTGTCTCGCACCTTTTCTGCGTAATGCCTCGTCCCCAATCAATCATAACAACATATTGTTTGCTTGCAGGGGATAACGTTTCCGTTCCAACGTGGATTTATGAGGGGTAGCAGTATTATTGATAGGTTTCATGCTACATTAGCGGCTTGATTGGTAGCCGAGCCTGTTTTATTTTTGCAGGCATGGAAATTGATCGGGGTTGCATAAAACGAGGAGAGTTTAGGTGTTTTGGACGGAGAGTTCGAGGCACTGTTTTGTGTGAACATTCGTGTAGCACAGCCGCACGGGTCGATCGGCGGTTAAGCTACGCTTGCCGCGGTAGGTTGGAGGATGAGTGACCATCCATTACTTATCGAGACCCTCCGTGACTCGGAAAACATGTTAAGCCGTTGGTCCTGGCTGTCATTCGTAGATCTTTGCCAGTCGTTATGGGCAATAAGAAGCCCAAAAATCTGACAACCAGTCTTACCAAGGAGTATCCTATTACCCAGTAACTGGGTTGTTGAGGTCAAATAGGCAGTCGCTTCATGTAAAATATGGTATTAAGCTGCATCAGGTTAGACTGGAAGCCGACCCAAACATACTTAGGAAAATCTAGGCAAATTGATTGATGTAGCAGCCTGCATTATTATTCATTTTTAGATATTTGTGCACTTAGAAATAGTCTGGAATGAGTTTACTTGAAGCACTTGATCCGTTGCTGAAAGATAGCTTTGAAGTCTTTTATGATACTTTATCTATAATATTTCTCAAAGCTACTAAATTAAAACTTTCAGGTGACGGACCAAACCACTCAGTTTTTACGACCATCAAAATTTTTATGTGCCATAAAATATTTTATCAATCAAATCTATTGAAAGTCTACAAAAAATCCTCCATTTTATAATCTGTCTGTACGTATATTTTGTATGGATCAACCTCTTCATATAATACAGCAATTAAGAAGGACCCTTCACTTTCAGTTTCACATTATTCGTTTATAAATTGACTGCAGGTAGCTTAAAACCGTTGTAGCGAAAATTTCAACGTTAAGTTGATTCCATTAATTAGGCATGGTGTGCTCTCCCATCGAACGAAGTTGAATAGCCAATTACATTGATAATTGGAGGTCGCGTAGGTGTCTTCACGACAAAGACGGCTGTGGTGTGGTGCGAGTGGAGACGGACGAGGGTACGAACATGCATTTGTCCTACAATATAGTGGCGGTGGATGGAGATAGTCTCCGCCTTACCACGTAAACTACTAGTTAAGGTAGATACTTACCTTTGTACACTTGCAGCCTTTATACATGTAGCCTTTTTGGGCCACTTAAAGTTCTGAGTAATAAGCATGAATAATTTTTTTTTGAATAAGGTTCCAATTTCTTGACTAAAAAACTATAAGCTCGTAAGGTAACAACCAATACAAATCTTAAAGCTTTTGTTAAATGACGAGAAGAAAGCAAATAAATCAGAACCTGTAAATTCAAATACCCACTTCAAAATGCACATAAATCAAAAGAAAATCGCTTGAAATAGTCCAACATAAAAGTAAAACAAAAGAAACTCGCTTGAACCTTACAACTTAACACACCAATTTAGTGTGACGAATTCCCGGAGTTTGATTCTATTTAGTTTATGTGAAAGTTATATAGCTTGTTTACTGCCAGGGGGCGCCACCGGAGTGCAGTTACTACGTGCTAAAACACTCCACTTGAGACTATCTGGGTTAGCACAGGCACCGCACGGGCATGACAGTTATGAGCTAGTCCATCTTACGAGTTGTTAAAACTTGGGAAGTGGTCGGATTTTTATCAGCTTAGAATATTAACTATAGTAGTATTATGCATATTTTGTTAAATCATTGTTGGTGTAGTATGTAAGGACATACTATACCAACAATGTTCAATGTTCAAAGTTTTAGATGTTATCTGGGACAGAAGATGTATATGTATGCATATGATGGGACAGATGTTATAATTCTCTATTTTTGTTTTATCCTGTTTGCACCATTTTAATATGATTGATCAATTTTGACAACTTATTTCAATTGCTTTTTCTTTTTCAGACTTTACTTACTCTAATTTTATATTTATCGTGTTTACACCTATAGCCCGGTCAAAATAGACATTTAAGGTTACATTAATTCGCATAAAGCTGAAATTTGATATGAATGTTTGGAACACCATTACAAATAAATTGTCAAAAGTCCCTATCGATCCGCCGTGTGCAAAAAAAATATTCAAGGTCAAATGTTGCAAAAATCGATTTTTTGCATTTTTCAGCTAAACGGTGAGAAAAAAAATTGTTTATATAAAATATATTGTTTAATTATCTACAAAAATTGTTCTTACACTGAATTACCATTACGGAAATATAGCGATGCAAAAACTTGAAAAAATTGTGTTCATCGCTACATCTCCGAAATGGTGATTCTTAGGAAAAAAGTGTACAATTTTGGTAGATAATTTTCCGATGAACAATTTTGTCTCACCTATTTTTATGATAAAACTTACCGTTTAACTGAAAAATGAAAAAAAAAACGAATTTTGCAACATTTGACCTTGAATTTTTTTTGCACGCGTCGTATCGATAGAGACTTTTGGCAATTTATCTGTAATGGTGTTCCGAACATTCATGCCTATTTTCAGCTGCATTATTGTAACCTTACCCCTATCTTTGAAGCTAACTGGACTGGACTTACTATTCATATGTGCATGTTGTGGTTTCTTGTAATTGAAGGAGCACACTGAAATAACCTTTTTTATTTTTGTGATTTATATAATATAAACACATAACAGTGAATGGCAACATTAATCAGAATAGACTGGGCGGCTAGCAGACAGTTGCGCGCTGGTCGTGTCATCGACAGACATGTTCGACGCAGTGCCGTCATAGACGTGGACAATACAAACGGGGGTAGGAGTGCTTGGTAAAAACGACAGCTTAGTGTGGGTTTTTGTAATAGGTAGGTACGTGGAATTTTGTAGTAGGCCAAGGCAAACGCAGTATTTAGACGATCCAGAAAATGCTGTATAGCAACATGGACGATTAACCCCTTTGTTTATAACCGTTGCTTAAAGTTCCCGTTCGAAAGTAGTTCTTCAAAACAAGTGTCAAAATTTTTTTTTTGAGTCGGGGTAGTAGGTACGTATCTGGAGTAGGGACAACTGTCAAATTTTGACAGTTGTCCCTACTCCCGATACGTATTTGCCTTTCTTAAATCGTGTTGTCATTCATTTTTAGTTCGAGCCCCGAATTAATCATGTATTCGTAAGTGCAGTGAAATAACCGTAGCTTCGGCAGAAACTACGGATTTCGTTCTTAGGGATTAGACTAGGGTTGTCAAGGTTGGGTTCTTCGACGAAATATAGTATTTTTCAAACTAAGCTATAAAACAATAACGTACACTTCAAATTGTTAATTAAATACTACATCTGTTTCTTTCTTTTAGCCACTTCGAATTATATAGATACGATCGGATACACTATAGTCGAACTGGGGAAAGAGTCGTTTTCTATCGAGTGGTGGGGAACATAGGTTGTTATAGTAAATCTATGTGGTGGGACGACGACTCTTTCTCCGGTTCGACTATACACGCTACCGCATCAGTCAAAAGTTAATATAAAATGTTGAAAATATAGTATTTTTGCGTACTATAATATTTCTTCAACAGTGTATAGTACGCAGACCCGAAATACAGTACAATACTATATATTAGTAGGCAACCCTAGATTAGACCCCCTGAGCCGATTGCGGTCTTGTACGTATCGTACAAAGAAACCAGGGCCGTCCAAAAGTGTCAAAGTCGCGGGAAAACTAAACCATCATTAACATTATCCTGTATCATAAACCGCATCCCATCTCGTGCCTGAAGTAAGCGTCGCTGGAGTGTGGCTCGAAAGTGGCTCGAGCCGCTAATCTGATAAGCGGTGACGAAAATCGCTTTATAATAACTACAAAAAGGTGGCTCATTAGAGGTTTTAAGTTGACACGGCTCGTGAAATTTTGTATTTATGTGAGGGATTTGGGGTTGTGTTAGTTATAAACTATGTAATGTTTGATATTATGTAGTACTGGAGTTGGTACATTTTTTAAGAGATGTAGAATGAGTTAGTATAAAGAAATTATGCATTTGTCGTCAAAACAGCCGGTTATACTCACTCACGATGTCAGAGATTCAGGCGTTACATTTTTAAATGAAAGGAATGCGTAGGATTATCCTGAAATCTAACGTGTGTGGGTTTATGTAGACTTTTTCAACGGTTCTTAGTTAATTTTCACTCACCCGCTTCTCGAGAATACCAACCTATAAAAATCTACCTCCTAGTCTGACCAGACCTGTATGTTTCCCATATACATTATACGGATACGGTTTATATAATTAGATACAAACCGTAACACATCAATAATTTCTAAACCATAATTTCCAACCACATTTTTGATCGTAACCACAGGCACATACTAACCCTGCAGTAAAATGTACCATTTCGCGTGAAATTAATTGCATTGGCTCAATTTGGCTCGACCAGATCAAACCGGTGGAAACCGGCGGAAAGCGGACACCACCAATTATGACTATTAAACTTAACCACCGTATGTCTGTTTCCGACATTTGATGTCCGTCATGTTAATAAATTGCGTCGATAGTGTTTGTCAGGTGGGTTGTGGAAAAAAATATGTTTTGGATTGTGGTGTAAATTCTGGTTAGTGAAAGGAAATAAGACCATTTGGTTATTTATGGATCGACAGTTGATTAGTGTGGTTTGGAATATCTGCAATGGTGAAAAATTTGACAATTCAAAAGTGCCTGTATATGGTTTAATTGAAATAAATGCTTTGAGTTTGAGTCTGAATAACTGATGCCTTGCATCGGCAAGGAGAATTATGACGTTATGAGAGAATTATAATTATGATGTTAGAATTATGACGGTTAACCATCTTCACTAGCCATCGGGCTAGTGAAGATGGTTAACCGTCATAATTCTAACAACGTTAGGTATTCAAGCAGACCGTGGTTATTCAATGTCTATACAGGACCTCAGTCAGTGGTCAGGGACAGGGCTTTTCTATACCGCCCCTACATTAATTAATATGCATCAAACTTATTTTGTGTACTACGTGTGTTACAACTATTAGAAGCAAAAGATCCAGCGGGGTCTGATAAGATAAATTATATTGATAAGGCCCTTTTGACCAATATAAACGTGAAGCTGGCATTTATAAAGCATAATATAGTTTTCAAATTTGCCTATTACAACCACAATATGGTTCCCGCATCGCTCTAAAAATAGATGTCTTTATGTCTTTGAGGAGTCCCATTTTTGGCCGAAACGTTCTGAATCACTGGTCTCTTTCACTTCACTGAATTGAGTAATATCCTTTGAAGAACTATTAGTACAAGCATAGGATAGTGAACTTGCCCCAGGAATGAACAAACGTAACGTTTCATCCTCTATTCGGATAATAAAAGGTTGAACCACTGACTCATTAGTTCAAGATGTTCCCAACTATTGGACCGAAACTTGAAAGTTAACAAGAATGTCGACCAAAGCCGGGGGCGTGGCTAGAGTAGGATGTACTTAGACAAAGTTCGGTTTTGTCATTAAACCGAAGGTTGCAGGAAATCCCTTCGCATGTAACTTGAAAGTTCTGAACTTGAAGACAATGTGTTTTTTTAATGCTTGAAGTGATGTTATGTATCATAATCTACGGTACGAAGACTATTTCCTCAGAGATGTATATGTTGCCAGAATGAAAAATATATGAAAAAAATACCGTAGTGTTGCCAATGAAGTATTCGAGTTTTCCTTTTCGACATGTGATTCAAGAACTGCTGCTTGTGTTAGTACTCATGGCTATCTCCCGAACCATTCAATATAAAATACCTATCCTTATAAATGATTTGATCACTTGTAATAATTACTTGGGAATGACGTCATAAAACCACGAATCAGTCATTAACTTATCACCAAAAGGCACTTCTAGCCACTCCACTTAACACGCGCGCGGTTTAAACCAGTTTAAGCCGATATTTTCTGGCGATGGTGATTAACTGTCATCGTTCCATTTTGTCGGAGCAGTTTTCATTAAGCCATCATTAGGCAGGAAAGTTTTGGAGTGTAACTCTTATCCCATCGGTGGACCGCTGTCCTTGTTGATTAATTTAGGAGACCCTTTCTGGTGCGGGGAAGAGTTATGAAGTGGATAAACGATTGAAATTTTTTTGGGGCGTATACCTATTGTTGCGTGTCTGTCTAATCGTGGGCACAAAGTGATTAGTGCCTTTGCAACAAATGTAATGCAATTTAATCATAAACAACTTGTATTAATATGCTTGAACTGATCAAAAATAATCGCAATGTTATCAATCCTAGGTATAGCATTTGACCCTTTTAAATTAGGAACTAACGAAACGGCGACGGAATTTTCAGATAGGTTTTTAATATGACATGTAAACTCTGTAGTAACAGCAAAAAGAAAAACTATTGTGGACCTATTCAGCCTCTATTTTAGGGACAGTCACTACCCCTCTCAAGTCACTTTCAGTCCTCACAACTTAAGAAACTCACGGTGGGTGTTCAAAGGAACCGTAGCCGGTAGCCACGTGACGGGGCATCGCTGGTGAGCACGACCGTCCGTCAATGTTGAACAGTCTGTTTGTGAACGCTTAATTTATAGTTTGTTTTGATACAGTCCAGAGCGATTTAAATGAACCTGTAAAATAGTTGAGATGGGCTTTGGATTCATGTTCGTGAGCGGGCGCCGTCGGTTGAGACTGGTTATCTCTTAACTGTCAGGGCTTTTAATATTATATTTTGAATTGTTTCTTCCCTTTATTTTTTACAGATAGAAGCAACAAGAAAATGTACCTAGGATTTTGTAATATCTTGATTTAAAACAGTGTCCTTGGAGTTTCATGCCCGTTCTTCTCCATAGAGATCTACGTTTTAGAATGGGCAACTAGCTTCAACTTCCTGACTAACTGAACGACTCTATGACAATTCAAAAGTGCCTGTAAATGGTTTCATTAAAATAAACGCTTTGAATTTGAGTTTTGCACGAGAAAGTTTCAATCTGTGGTTTCCATCGAAAGAAGAAGTGGAGGTAAGGGTAATATTTTTTTTTGGGTATATGACTGTGTACTGCCTCATTTAATCATTATAACAGCGATGAGGATAAGTAATTCTACGCCTAAGAGGACTAAGAAAAGGACTAAGACTAAGAAAGGACTAAGAAAGGAACACGGGTGGGTTTTAGTCAGTAAGAGTCTGACACTCCCTTCTGCTCCACCCAGAGCGGGCGGGGGGGCCATTTGATGATTTCCCATCCGCAAAAAAAGTATTTTATCAAACTTTTATACCTAAAATAAGCTGTATCTTGAGAATATTTTTTGAACTTTTGACAATTTTTCCATACTAGAACTGTCAGACTTTAATTGTATTCCACGGATATCTGACTTTGGTAAAATCGGCCTTAATTTAGTCAATTTTAAATTAGTCCTTAGTGTTAATAGTTAGTTGAGTAATAATTGTATATAGTCAAGCAATTTAATGTTAATGATGAAGATATTCAATAAAAAAAACCGGCCAAGAGCGTGTCGGGCCACGCTCAGTGTAGGGTTTCGTAGTTTCCCGTCCGTCATAATAAGTGTTCCCACTTATAAGTTTAAAGGTGGGTATCCATTATGTTCGCGCTCCAGCAGCGCTCCGCGCTCCTGCAACTGCTCCCGGTAATGGGTACGTGCGCGAACACGGAGCGTGCATCATTGCACGTTCCGCGGCAGGCGCTCCAACTCGTGACGGTTTTTAGCGCGAACACAAAGGGATACGTTCAGGATAATAAAATATGTAAACGAAGTTAAAAAAATGCTTGCACATACGATTATACTACAAACTTAGTCCAGAAATTATTTTGTACAACTTTTTGTCTTTTTTGTACAAAAACTGTTGTTTCCATCAAGTTCAAAATAATTTTCCTAGAAAGTCCTTATAAAGTTCTACTTTGCAGATTTTTTTCATATTTTTTAAACTTATGGTTCAAAAGTTAGAGGGGGGGACACATTGTTTTTTACTTTTGGAGCGATTATTTCCGAAATTATTGACATTATCAAAAAATGATTTTAGTAAACCCCTATTCATTTTTAAATACCTTTCCAACAATATATCACACGTTAGGGTAGAAATTAAAAAAAAATCACTTCCTACTTTACATATAGGGGGGCTACCCTAATAAAACATTTTTTCCAATTTTTATTTTACCACTTTGTCGGCGTGATTGATATACATATTGGTACCAAATTTCAGCTTTCTAGTGCTAACGGTCACAGAGATTAAGCGAGGACGGACAGACGGACAGACAGACATGGCGAAACTATAAGGGTTCCTAGTTGACTACGGAACCCTAAAAATGAGGCAACTTCAGCTGTGTAATGTTGAACTTTTAGTTACATTGACATTTGTACAGGTAAAAAAAAGTTTATTTACGTTACGTAGCCCATTCTTTCTCCCTTAGGCTTGTGCAACATGGTGTTACGATCTTTCGTAAACTTTTTTGAAAACGTCTTAAGCAAGAACTTTGATATACATATGTAGTTATTGACATTATAAAAGCTTTTGATTTTGTACAAGTTTCAACGCCTTTTTATGCGACTTGAAAGTTTGGAACTTAGGGCTCATTCATAGCTACTTAGTGAAGCCAGGTAAATTAAAATTATTCGTACGAAACCAAAACTTTTGGTTTGTTACTTTAGTAACAAACCGAAAGTTTCTAAAGACTTTAGTTTTTTTTCTGAATTAAATTCTAAACGGTTACTAAGAAATTAATTTCTAAACGGCTGAGCCGATTCATAAAGAGTTTTAACGAATTTCTTTTAGAAGATAAGTTGCGTAATTTTCTTGCAGTTCACTACTTTTAACATCGTATTACTTGTAGAGTTTAAATCAAGCAGTTCGTAACGCTTGAATGGCTTAAAAATCTGTATTAATCTTACTATAATATTATATATAAAGCGAAAGTTGGCCTATAATTGGGGACTGTGTAAGGCCGAGACTAATGTGATACGATGTGTGTGTGTGACAGAGGTGTGTGTGGGTGTGTGTGTGTGTACTTAAGCTTAAGATATATTATACTTAAAAGCATAGCAAAATTACAACGATAGCAGTTTACAAAGACTTTCTGCCCAAAGTCATACCAACAATTCACAATTCACACTTTGTCTGAGTTATTCCGGTCTGATCTCAAAAACAATAACAAAACAAAAACTATTAAAATTTAATAACAAATCCGGCATGATAAACTTAATGGCGGTGTTGCCGCAAGCAGCCGCCAATAATGATCGGCCCGGGTTCGAACCCCAACTAATACGACCATTGATTGTTTAACGGCGCGATACTATCTCTATCTTCTGTTCTTAGCTTTATAATTGCTCCATTTGTGACTGTGGCTTGTCCATTTGTAAGTGGGATTAGGTTTGGGATACATGTGTGGGTGTGTGATTGCTTGAGGGTATTTTTAGATGGGACCAATTTTTAAGGCTCCCGCAGACTGGTGCGACGCAACGGTGTGACGCGATTCTGGTTAAACAATTTTCACTAAGTTTTCATAGATATTGTTTTATTAGAGTCACATCGCGCTGTCACGCAGTGCCATCTACGGGAGCCTTTAAGCTCTGGCTACACTGAGGCGAATAACGCCCGAAATACGGGACACGACTGTGTGCGTCGGTTATTTTAATAATTAGACGTCACCCACTACATCAGCTTGAACGCCCCCATACAAGTTAGTTAGGACAATCGGCGAGAGCGATTTAATAATAAAGAAAATACGAGCGCATTCCGCGCGGGATTCGCTTTAGCTTGGTCACAGTCCTTTGATAGGTTAGGTAGATACTGTGCTGTACATTTCATGTGATTGCCGCAAAAGAGAGAGAGTAACGTAAGTTAGATAAACATTAAAATTACGTTTCAGATAGTTACCAGAAGCATAAAAAATATGAAAACCTAAAGAAACTTTTAAACTATCCAAATTGATAATAAAACAAGTAAGGGTATGATGTCTTTTTAATGGCCGAGGCTATATTTCTTAAAACGTAATTTGGCTAATTGTTATTTCTGTCACTGTCACAAAACTGAAAAACTATAAGTGCAAGAGAGATGGGGACATGTACAAGCCAAAGAACGTTTAGTAGTAGTAGGTACCAAAAGACTATTTCATAATACTCAACAAACTCTAGACTTTTCCAAAATATAAACCCTTCAATTTACACGACCACACCCCGCATTACTTCAACAAATCATGCAAAAGTTTCAAATGCATCAAATTTTCCAAAGTTATTTATCGTTCACATTCCGGCCACTTACCGTCCAACTTTGATAAAGGTCATACAAGACGATTTATTATTAAGGAGCGTCGGCCATAGCTGATCGATTTCCCTTTGAATTAGTGATAAAAGTTCTGGCTGGTGAAGAGACGCGGGGTCATCCGTAATGGTTTAATTACACCGTGTTACGTGGCTGACCTTATGGGAATGTCTTTATTTTTAGGGGGTTTGGAGTAATTGGGTTATGGTTCAGCAAGTAAGGAAATGAAGCGCGAAGCACCAAACTGGTCGAAGTGCTTAGGGGACGTCTATGTCCAGCAGTGGAAGTTGCGACTGTTCCTGACTTAATACATCAGTCCCCTCGATTCCCAAAAACACCTCGCTCAGCCCATCTTCCACATTTTCGCAGAACAGGTTTATGCCTGTCTTTGTACAATTACCCCATTGTTTTAAGGGTTCGCTTGGACATTCCGTCGGCCCATCTCATGGTCGCCAGATGAGGGACTCTTATTGTTTGTTCAGATTAGAAATTGGATGTTTTATCCAGTTCTTTAGAATTTGTTGAATCGTCCCGTCCGTCTTTACAGTTTGTTTCCCATTAAATAGAGAATTTATGTATTCCTCAGTGGCCCGAGCTATGTGCCGGTTTCTAAATAAATATAATATTTTGTTATTAAATAGGAGTACGTGACAGACAGTTACGATGTCTTTCGGCTGAAATGATCATGATGAAGTAAGGAAATCTAAAACGTGGTGGATAGGGAAGCAACTTTATTTAACTTTATGTAGTTGTCCAGAGATTAATATACCTTATTTAAAATTTTCATCAGCTGGTATTAACTCTGCCATTTTGGTAATAATATACACTGCTGTCTAACCTTTCAGGAATTACAGGCGTGATGATACCCAAAAAATCTCCCAAATCTCTCCCAAATTGTTACTTTGTTTTTCTGTTGTTTGTGTTTTTTTTATTTTTATGCGTCATGTTTGCCGCAAATAAACGTATTTTCTTTCTTTCTTTCTATGATATACACCGTGTTCTTCACATTATCAAAGTCAAAGCATTTATTTCAAATAGACACATAAAAGGCACTTTTGAATGTCAGAAATTACAACAAATAGAATTGATTCTAGTCGCCCATTCCAAAACGTAGTTTTCGTATGGAGAAGAATGGGCAAGAAACTCCACCGTTACTCTTTTAAAATGTTTTACAATATTTTGCATCCATTAATTATATAATAATAATATATGAAGACGATGCACTTAAAATAAAATTACTATAACACAATAGGTAAAAGAATTAAAATGAAACCATGACATATAAATTAATTATCTGATAGATACATACATACCATAAACTTTGTCAAACGCTTCTATAGCTTTACAACTTAAATCTAACAAAGGAAGTAGTACTTAAAAAGGCTTCGTTACAAAGATATTTGTAATTTCATTTAATGAAATTTAATTGCATATGCAGTAAGAAACGGTGTTAACTTATTTTTGACAAGTTTCAGCCCGCCAAATCTTAAGAATGAAAATACGTCGTTGCCAATTCGGATAAAGACGCATGCATATCGGGTGATTTTACGTCAAGGTATTTAGTTTGTATGAAAATTAACAAAAAATAAGAATTCGTTAATGTGTCCATAATGAAAAATGCTTATTTCCATTGTCTGAACAACTGGTCGAAGTTTATGTATATCGTCTGGAACACGGTGTAGGTATACGAGGTTTAGTTTTTTTTTTTTTCATATTAACAAGAAGAAAGAGCGAATAATTTAATTCATATACACTCACAGAAACAGCCCGAACCCTTCTTGGGTTGGCTGGTATACAAAATATTACATCTATAAATTACTCGTATGAGTAGGGACCTAATTGTTTGACATAGATGCCTTTGCAAACTAAGTAGGTATAATTTTTATTGGATATTAATCTTTACAATATAGATACCCCAATATTAATAGCACTTGATAAATACCAACCAACAATATTACAGAAATTCCCGCGCAACCTAAAATTCCCTCGCAAATTGAATTATTTATCAAACGAGCAGATATTAAACGATTTTATAGTCTATAAAGTTGGAAATTATTATTTTAATGTTAATAGCATCAATAAATCCCGTTTGTAATGGGCGTGGACGTCACAATGTTGTGAACAAGCGAACACTTCTCAACACATTATATTGTGTGTAAAAGCTGAGATTGACGACGAGGGACGAAGGTTTGGAAGTAGCAAATAAATAATAAAAGTCACCCCCTACCATTCAATCGGTGTATTTTATATAAAACATATAGTCTTCTCATAGTCCTAGATAACCAGTTCTATTTAGCTACCAACATTCATTATCCATTATAATATATTTGTATCCATATCTTGTAATAGTCCTACACCAACCGGGGGTTGTCCTTGGGTGTACTTGCATAGTGCGAACAGGGATAAACGTCGGTAGGTGCCTCATTTCTTTAAAAATGTCTAACGGGCCTCTGCGAGTTGGCTTCGGCCCCTCGTACGGCCCTCCAAAGGTCCGGGACCTTGAGGTCCCGGACCTTTGGAGGGCCTTTTGAGGTCCCGAGAAATGTCAAGAGACGTAAAAATAATAAAGTCTATTAATCAAGTAACAATTTAGCAATTATATACTATATTTATTTTACAATTTAGCCAAATTCGGCGAGTCACAAACGAAGCGTCGTTTTATCTGGCTCAGGAGTGCGATTAACAATGTCATATGACCTTCCAATTTGAGGGTATATCAAAGACAAGATTTAGAAAAATATAACAATAAAACATTTGTCAAATTCAAGACATAAATATTAAAGAAAAGTAAAAGTAATTTAAATTTTGTTGGTCTTGTGTAGTTATTCGAGGTGTGAGAGTATGTGATGGTGAATGTGTTTGGTGCCTGTGTGTCGGTTGTATATCAAATTAATGGAAATCATCATCATCTGCCCAGCCTTTCCCAAATATGTTGGGGTCGGATTCCAGTCTAACCGGATGCAGCTGAATACCAGTATTTTAAATGAAGCGACTGCCTGTCTGAGCTCCACAACTCAGTTACTGGGTAATACGACACTACTCTACGAGAGACCATGAAAATAACTCAACAACTAAAATCACCAATACATGATTCAAATCAAATTAATGGAAATATCAAAGAAATTTGTTGTTTTTGTTTCATATTCAAACGAAGATAATTTTTCATGTTGTGAGAATTATTGTCTGGTATAACGTAACGACCTATGCCAAAAGAAGTGCCTCCTGTATCCTTGGGATCTTTAGATACAATCTTATATAACTACAGAATGCTACTATTGGATCTTTTAAGGCTTGAATGAAGTTAACAGGGGGGGTGCCGTTGGTAAATATGTTTTAGGGAATTGTTTTCTAAAATGTATGTCTTGTAAAAACAAGATGATCTGATTTAATCGAAGAACCTTTTAGCACAATACCTGCATACTTTTAAAAATGTTTTAATATAACGCGTTTTGTGTCATTGAAAGTTCACCGTAAAATAAATGCGATGCCATCGAAACGGCTGCTATCCATAACGCGGCCCGTTTGATGCATACATTATGAATTTAATGGTCATTACATCATGTAATAATGGTTTATTCGAGCTTCGGGCTTAGATCGCCGTCTTATGGAACGCATCAAGTTATGTAATAAAGTAAGGCTTCGAGAACGGAGGATTCTTATATTGGAATGACGGCACCGGGATGACTAAGATTTTAAAATTGTCCGTGCAAGAATAACTTCGTTTTACAAAAATTGGTCTGTCACACCCCCGGTTGCAAAAAAACGACCTAAAAGCCATTCCTTAGAAACTCCTTCGTCAAAACGCTACAGAGAAAAACGTACAGAATGATGGAAACTTGCAAAAAGTGTTTCCCTCTTAAACTCCGTGCCGTGAGTTGCACGAATAACTTAGGAATTAGAGGCAAGAGCACTCGTACTACGCTTATCGATGCGAGAACTAACAGTCGAATACTCGAATGATCGAATACACCACTCGAAATGAAGCACGATTAACAAACTCAAATTGTTGTGAAACTATGTGGGGTGGGGTGTTATTAATAAAGTCATAATAAAGCTATGATAATTCACACTAATTGGGCGAATATTGAAGTACGAAAAAATAAAGCATGTCTATTGAAGTGGAAATATTAATTTTTGTTTATTAATTTACTGTATACCGGACGGCAATATTGAAATATTTTTGGACTTCACAAATATTCGTGCCTTGAAAATATTCAATTGGTATTTATTTGTTTACGTACTTAGTTATTTAAATACTAGCAGCGCCCCGCGGTTTTACCCGCATATGTGTCGATCCCGTGAGAGTATCGGGATAAAAACTATCCTATGTCCTTCCCCGGGATGCAATCCATCGCTCTGCCAAATTTTATCGAAATCCGTTTGGTGGTTTAGGCGTGAAAAGGTAACATACAGACAGACAAACAGAGTTACTTTCGAATTTGTAATACTCGTATAAGTATGGATTCATATTTAAAATTCTGTTACAGGTTTTAGTTTTCCATGCTTTTTTAATGGGCAAATAAACGGTCACTGTACACCGATACTGTAAAAATAAAGGACAAACAGTTACTTCAAACACAAAAGATTTACGTCCCAAACAAAAACCCTGATCTCCAAATGTAGGTATGTGACATTCGTATAGGCAACATCCCTAGTACTGACAGCTTGCACATTTCGTGAGACGTTACCATCAGAGGGAAATTTCGACTTATAATTTATTAACAGGTCATAAGTGCTAAAATGTGTACATTCATAAGTCCAGAGGCACGTGCTGGCTCCTCAGATAAATAATTCAACGTATCTGGGTGCTCATGTCTACACCCATTCGATGCTATGCCTTTCACTTTTCTTTTTTTTTCTGTACGAGGAAAAATAATTGAGGAAACTCTTCGGTAGCCTCGGGACTGCGTATTGATGAATTTTTGAAAAGTTAGAGGGTAAAGGGCTTCTTTTTTTGTTTTAGGTAAATTAGACAGATATAAATATATAGATAAATCTATTTTCTGTTAAAACTTAAAGGAAGAAAATAAAATTATGGCGGGTACATTTTTAAACAAGAGTTTAAAAATGTACCCGCCATAATTTTATTTTAAACATAATTTTATGTAAATCCATTTAACGAGGATAGGGATAACCCCTTTAATTAAACTAACATGATTCCCTATCGTTTATACATACTGCGGGGGTGACATGCGCACGAACCACTCTAATATAAGTTTCAGGCTTACGCCCAAAAAACGTTGAACTAAAAAGCATTAAGAACCCTACCAAATTGAATTGGTAGGCACGGAACCTTTCCTTGCTAAGCTATTTATGAGTGGATAACAAGCGGTCGGGTTGGCAGACTCGCCCCTCCCGGACAAAATTATAATTGGGATATAATATGCGGAATATACGGACCTGGAGGATTTTGGACACGAAGGCTACCTATATATTTTTCCGGGTCAATCATTTTGTCCTACCAAAGGCTGTACACGTATAAATACGATACTAACTATGGGGATGACATGATCATGTATGATCAAATCCTCTTTTTTTCAATAAAGATTTAAAAAAAAAAAAAAAAAAATGTAAATATAGTTCGTCTTGTTGGAAGTAAAATTGGTTTATTATTATTATCATTAAAATATGATTTAATATGTAGAACCAGACTTTTAATATTAAAAATAATAATTGTCAGGCAACTAAGGCCCATAGATAAAACACACTATTTCTTTGTTTTTTTTATTTCTGAATGGGCCCGCTTTTGACCTCGATCTCGCTTGATGGAAAGCAACAGATGAGGTCTATGATGGAACGAGCGTGCCCAGAAGATGCCTAAGGCACTAGAACTCTCATGCATCGACGAAATACAGCAGACTGCTTGATTTCAGTGGGTTTGCGATCACCCGATCGCAAACCGAGCGGGCATTAGCCCTACCACCGCAAGGGGTGAATTGACTAGTCAAATAAGGTGTTGGGTGTGACTGCCCAGGATGCGCCGAGCGCTCGGTTCAGTTAAATAACTAGCGGAAAAAACTGCGCTACACGAGGTGGCTTCTTCATGCATACCAAAAATTATTCTTACAAACTAATAAACTTGCTATTAACTAAGTTTTAAAATAGAGATGCGCGTTAAAGAAACAAACGCTAACTTTAAGTAAAAAAAAAAGTTAAGGCACAACAACTACCTTAAAGTTAGAAATACTATCAATCACTGATAGGCCGTACTTGCCATCTGAGTGCATGATAAAAGGGAAGCGAATACTCGGCCGTCTCCAGAGGCAGTCTCGAGATGCATTTGAAAACAACACATTCGGAAAGTTTCAGTTGCAAACTTTTATGTTTCAAGTTCGGCAGTCTCTCAATTTGGACAGGGTTATTTTGTCGATGGCCACCTCCAAAGTTTGCCGCAAAAGCGTCAACATTTGGTGTCACTTTTCCTTCGGAAGTTACTTTAAAATATTTACGACACGAACTTGGGCAGTACAAGAAAAATTCGCCGAGTCGTATGGCGAATTTATAGTTGGACGATGGAGTGCGGAAGTTTTACATTAGAGTATAATCTGTCTTTTCCCTCTTATTTTTGTTGGATTTATTTGTGTTTAAAAGTGCGGTGATGTAAGATTTCGGGAAGTTCATTCGCTTGTTTTGTTTTATCCGAGATCCGATATTGTGATGCCGAGTGTGTTATAAACTTGTAAAATCTTGGCAATATCTGAAAACTTTACTACATATATTTCGAACTCTCCTGACTTTCAATACCTGACTTTATCATCACCTGCCCTTTCCCAACAATGTTGGGGTCGGCTTCCAGTCTAACCGAATGCAGCCGAATACCAGTATTTTACATGGAGCGACTGCCTATCTGACCTCCACAACCCAATTACTGGATAATACGATATCCCTTGATAAGACTGGTTGTCAGACTTTCGGGCTTCTGATTACCCGTTACAAAGATCCACGAATGACAGCCGGAACCAACGGCTTAACGTACCTTCCGAGGCACGGAGGGGCACGGTATGTAAAGATGGTCACCCATCCACAGACCAACCGCGGCAAGCGTCGCTTAACCTGATCTATCGACCTGTGCGGCTGTTATTATTTAGCCACGGGCCGCTCCTCCAATACCTGACTTTATATTCCATTTTAAAATTATGCAATATTGAAAATATTTCTGTTTACTTTTATGTAGGACCATTCACAAGCAGCCAGACAACAATGGCTAATTAGAAAATAGCATGATTAGGATCATTTAGGTCCAAGTAAAGAGAGACTGGGTGACATCTGGATTTTGGACTAACTGCCTGCTTTCTATAAGCTAATACTTTATCTTTACCAAGTGGCAATTCCTAGTGTGGGGCAACGTTTAAAAAAAAATCTTTACCAAGGAACATTATGTAAGATTTAGCTCTAACGAACGCCGGAACTGCTAAAACCCATAATTTTTTATAACAGAATTTAAACACGAAGCTTAAAATTGGCATCAGATGACAAGGCAAAATATATGGACCATAAAAAAAGAATGATCTACCTCGACGACATAATGATCGTCTCCCTCAGGTGCAGGAGGTATATTAATGAAAATCACAAGGAAAACCAATCGCTATTAAAACCGGTGGAATCTCATTACTTCCGGCGGTGCGCAGTCGATTTATCCACGTCATGGCGACAGACACTCCAGCTGACAGTCAACACGGCTCGTAGATAATAAAACACGCCACGAACATCACTATCTATCACGGTGTTATTTATGAAACTCCTTTAAAATATGGCTGAGGTGAGATAATAGAATTTGTAAGTAAGTAAACATCTACGTAATGAACTTCCAATAATTAAGGAATTAGAAACATGGGAGAACGCTGGCTTTGTTAAGGTAATAGTGATACTGAGATTGATCTAGATGTCGGTACTACAAAGAAATGAGCTCACATAGAAAAAAAGGTTTAATAGGTTAGGTTGTTTGGTTTAGGTTTTTTTATTATATTACTGAGCCGCGGGCGGAAGCTAGTTATTCATAAAGTAAAAAGAAATTGTACGAAAAAAGATAGAAGAAGGCTTTACAGAAAACGTACATTTTATTAGAAATAAACGTCACTTAGAAAATGTAGAGACAAGACGTATGACCCTCAAAGGCAAAAATACATTAGCGAAGATAGATCTACGACACCTGAGTTTTTATCTAGACCTCAGCAAAAAAGGCGCAACACTCGTATATATCAATTTCATAGATTACCATAAGGCTTCATAAACTAAAAAAGGTAATAAAAACGCAGGCATAACCGCATAACTCAAGGCTTCCCACCTTGCTATCATTTACAATATAAGACTTTAAGGGCCCATAATTTTTTTACTTAAAACGCGCCTTCCTAATGATGTTGAGATTCATAAAGTGGCATTTAACGAGTGCGAACACGCGAACCGACAAATAGTTGTCGTTATAACACACTTTGTTATGAGCACACTTCATATTTTATTCAAGAGCACTTCTTCGATAAGTTTTAATAAAGTAGGGGGTGAAGTAACATCGTTTTCGTGGGGAATTATCGATGTTAATGATTGTAAGTGGTGTTTAATATTTAATGATGAAGTCATTTACGTGTAGGAACTTGTTCAGCTGTGTTAGATTTTTGTGTCCGGTGTTCTTGTCAAATAACTTGTTTTTAACAGTAAGGTAGTAATTAAGTAGGCACCTATGTACACACGAAGATATATCAAGCTGACATACATTTCCAGTAGGTATAACCTGACTTCTTATTGTACAAAAAAGTTTTACAATGCGAGGTCAATTAAAATTGGAAATGTATAGCTTGATAAGTAGTCGTATGTACAGACGCCAGCACATTAAGCTACCCGGAACTGTCAAATTTTCCCAATCAATTTTGAACCTTATGCTTCAACGATAACGTTGAAAATCTATTATAGAAATTTGACAGATTGTAGTAGCTTGATGTGCTGGCGTCTGTACTAGTACTAGTATTTAAAATAATGTTAAGATTTAGTGGATTTGTGATAGAGGAAAAGGAGATGTTTCAGAAATGTATAGAGCCTGGGCTAGCAATATGTACTCTATATGTAAATATCGTTATATAATATACTAACCGTTTTGTCAGTGATAATTTTCTATAAATCTACTTCGTTTCAATCTAAATTCAAATTAACTTGGTCAAGGCGAGCAACACAACATAAATATGGTGGATCAGCAATATGCAAAATGTCACTTTGACAATGACATTTGATTGACGTGTGTATGTATTATCAGCGATAACAAAACAATACACGACTTCAGAAAACACTTGGGTTTCGTTATAATAATAAAATAAGACACTACAATAACTACGACTGACAAACAACACACACACACACATAGATAACTGACAAAGTCAAAGAAAGACGTGATTTCTCGAAACTTAAAACTGTCAATGTCGTCCAACGTCATGACAAACACAACTGTCATGGCTGCCCTAAAAAAAGAGACTTGTTAGAAAACTTCCCAAATGTACATTTTTGCACGCCTGTACCTTCTTCAAATTAATTTGTTTGTATTTTTTATTAAAATCTCCTATATTTTTCCTATTTATTTATGCATAGTGCATAGTGGTAGCCCAATATCGAACATCTCCTTTGCTTTTTTTAACCGACTTCAAAAAAGGAGGAGGTTTTCAATTCGAATGTATATATTTTTTATGTATGTTCGGGCATAACTCCCTCGTATTTATGTATAGACGGATTTGTAAAAAAATTTTTTATTCGAAATAGGTTCCTTTGTTCCGAAATGGTCCCATTTAAATTTCGTAAAGATCTGATGATGAGTTTCGGAGACAGACGACGGAACTCTTCAATAAATGCCAGCAAATCAACCGCGATTGCTGCTATAGCATATGTATGCATTGTTTACGCAATCACAATAGCTTCAATAGCTTCTTGTCACTGATATTCACATAGCAAGTAGTGTTATATGATTTTGTTTGGGGTAGGTCGGTATAACTAAAAAGTGAAAAAAAAAGCTTTTGTACAAATAAACAACCGACTTCCAAAAAAAACACTACAACGTAAAAAATTACTTTAATTTAAAAGTAGATGACAAAAAACGAAAATACAGAACCAACGACACCCACTTTCGAAATTAAAGTTATTTTTCACTTTGTAGTGTTTTTTTTTGGAAGTCGGTTGTTTTTTTTTTAAGTTTTTAATACTGTCGAATGGTTTGTGGGACCTAAATTAAAGTAAAACAGAAAATCTTCAGCAAAAATAACACCGCCAACCTTTTTTACAAACAAATCAACCTGGAGCAAAATGGACAAGCAGCAAGTTCACCGAAAAAAAACTAACCTAACAAATATTCCCGAAGAGGAATTAAATCGAATCATTCACAAAATGATTGATCGCAACACACAATTTTGTGTGTGCCCACTTCGGGGCTTGCTTCAAAGTGAATTTTGATTGATTACCTGGTTCATTTTTAATGGAAACTTCAAAAACTTAGTACCTCCATCCGACCCTTGCATCAGTTTAAATTCATGATTTGGTGAACTTTTAGAAATCACTGGTATATTACCGACCCTTCAAAAAATAAAAAAACCATTTTGAGTTTTCTTACAACAACGAAACAGTATTTTTGTAGCATTTTTCATTCGCTCCATTTTTTTCATGTTTTCTTAAAAACCAATGTACAGACGCCAGCACATCAAGCTACTACAATCTGTCAAATTTCTTTAATATATTTGCAACTTTATAGCTAAAGCATAAGGTTCAAAGTTGATTGGGAAAATTTGACAGTTTCGGGTAGGTTGATGTGCTGGCGTCTGTACGTTAAACTTTTTTCGTAAATCCGCCTCTAAGACGACCCACTGACCAACTTTTCAAACTCGCATGTGATTGCAACAATTGATTGATTTGATTGTTTTGAAAATAGAACAAAATCCATTTAAAAGTAAACATTTCAAACACCTTCCAGCACCATAAAACCTAATTTCGAACAAATTAGGCCAATAAAAATAATCTAATATCCTGAATCCGCACAGAATTTTAAACAAGAAAAATCTGCGACCGATTCTCCAGGATATACAAAATCACTTGGCGCCAATCCGGCACAAACTATTATCATTAAGACTGTACAGAGTTGAATTTAAATAACTTTTTAACGGGGCAATAATGGCGAGGGCACGTACGTGCACCAGATGTTAATTGCTTGCAGCATTTAATAGGCACGCTCAGTTGAATACGGCTCTGGCGCCAGCACGGTTAGGTCACAACCACATTGACGTAATGGCTGCGATTTTACGACTATACGTCTAGTCGACATTGATTTTGTGACTTTGCATAAGAGTATCGTTGAACCAGTTTATTTTTATTTTAGGAGGGTAGGTCAGTGTGTGTAAGGTTTAGATTTTTGCATTGTGATATTTTTGTGAAGAAAAGAAAAGAAGAAAAATTGTTTATTCTGCACAAACCAAACGTACAGACGCCAGCACATCAAGTTACTACAATCTGTCAAATTGCTTTAATAGATTTTCAACTTTATCGCTACAGCATAAAGTTTAAAGTTGGTTGGGAAATTTTGACAGTTTCGGGTAGCTTGATGTGCTGGCGTCTGTACATTACAAAAAAAGACAAAATATACACATACAACGTAGTCAAAAGCCTCGTACAAGCATATAAAAAGTTGTCAGTTTTGTCCATTGCTTGATGTCGGGGTCAGGGACCAAAGACAACACACATTAATTGACTAACGTAACATTGAACGTTGTTTCTAACGTTGTTGTGCTAACTTTACGAGTAAGTGAAAGGAAATGGAACCTAATTGCAGGTTTCTCAGATTTATTTGTATGTAAAACTTTTGGCTGAAGGTAATTTTAAGATTCACTAACACAGCTCAAATTATACAAACCAAAAGTAAACCAAGATTAATTTTAGCAAGAAAAAAAATACTATACTTAAGTTAAAGTATCCTATTTAATTAATCTGAAACATTTCTGCCTGAAATATTTTACCATTCTTTTAAATGGAACCCTAAGAAATTCTTAGTATCCTTAATCCATGTTACTTACTCGTATCTTAGAATAGCAGCGAGCCACTTAGTGTAAAAACCACTTAGTATGCTGCTCAGCCGGTGAGCTAAAATGGCTTGAAAATAGCGTAATTGCAAAATCTGCGAATATTAAATCCAAAGGATTTTATAGGTAGAAGAGAAATCATAATAAAAAGACGCACGATTGCAGTCCTCCAATCGGCGCTGACCTTAATTTTAAGGCCTCCTGAACCGCACCAGTCTTCCGAATGGAAACCGCACTGATTCCATACCGTGTCCGTCTACATCTGTCTCTTTCTGTCCCACTGCATCTCTGCATAGCTCTATCTAACTTACTCTCTGCGCATTCATTAGAAATATATTTCGGTTTGTTTGCAATGTGCGAGTGTCGGTTTTACAAAGATTCGACTCTCAAATTAATCATGTTTCGCTTTGTGTGATGTTAAACGAATATGAGAGAAAGTCTTTGGAGTGTAAAACGAAACGTTGAACGGAAAAGATGATTTTCGCAGAAAGTTGAAGAACTTTACTTTTTCTACGACTTTGCAATCTGATAGTGAAGTCGAAGGATTTTGTTTGGAGTATTTTGCAAACATAAATCGTTGTTTTTTTTCTTATGTATTTGTAAAGTACATCGAAATGCAGTAAACTAGTGATAAGAGTGAAAATAAAGACACTCTTTTCCCAGAACTAGAATGATATTTACTGGTTTGGTTATTTAAAGTTTTTTATTAGAACGATCGGTGGTATATTAGAAGTATATAAGGATGTTTATTCACATAAATTTTAATGTTTTGTCACAATACAATTGTTATACTTGTAAATCAAAATACACAGAAATATTAAGAAAACAATAAACAAGAACTTTAGACAATTTACGTCAGAAACACTCAACAACAACAAAATTCATTCCACACCACAATTTCACCCCAAAAATATTTGAGCATTTCAGCAGTTCATGTGAACGCGTCGCGTGCGCCATATTAACAACATAATTCTAATGAGTGGCGACATCAATTAGTTATATTTGTCGTCAGCAATTCCCGTACTGCTCACGTTAATACCACAGAATATGTAGGAACAGAAGGCCGGTTTCTTACAACGAGCCAAAAACTGTGGCATTCGTTTGAGAGCTGCAGGCACATCAATTAATTTGCCTTGCCTTTTTCCAACTATATTGGGGTCAGTTTTCTGTATAACCAGATGCAGTTGAATACCAGTTATTTTCATGGAGTGACTGCCTATCTGACCTCCACAACCCTTACAGTTGTTACTGGATTAAAGGCTCCTTCAAACAGGCGCGACACGACAGGCGACACAAAGACACCGCAAGTCGCGCAACGAGTGGTGCCTTTGTGACGCGCACGATTTGCGTTGCGCGTCGCACCTGTTTGCAGAAGCCTTAAGGCTCCTACAAACAGGCGCGACACGCGATATAATCGCGCGTCACACAAAGGCACCGCTCGTTGCGCGACTTGCGGTGCCATTGTGGCGCGCGCGATTTTATCGCGTGTCGCGCATGTTTGAAGGAGCCATTATACGATACCCCTTTGTAAGACCTGTAGGTGAACGGTAGTTGGTGGCTTGGTGGTCAGATCTGTAGATAAATGCGCGTCTCTTTTTAGTTAAAGTCTTGTTTCCAATTTATGTTTTTATCTCAAAGAAATGTCATATTTACACTTAATTACGTTACGTTAATTCCATTTAAACAAAAGCATCTGTACGTTAGTATTTATAAATTAAGTTAATTTTAGATTGACTGATTTGATATTGAAAAAGTCATACAAAAATGTTTAAAGTTGTAGCGTAAACTGAACTTTATGTGTATTGCATTAAGTTGTTTTTTCAAAAACACATATTTATTTACATGTTTGGAAACTAAACTGCGATCGCAGTGATATGCGTGCGTGGGTCTGTTTTCGCTGGTTTTATGGAACCGGCCTTCTGTGCCTACCTAATTTGTGTGTATACGATGTCAGGTAAATTGAATTCCGTAGATACGAATCGAAAAATGTTACGTGGTGTTTACCTAATTGTTTTTACTTTTACTTTAGTGGATTATGTCATTTAGTGGTAATACGAGTTAGCGGAGTTAATTTATTAGTGAAGGTGTTGATGTGGATAGGGGGAGTGGGAAGTTGTTTGGAAGTGGTATTTCTTGGAGAAATTGATGTTGACAGGGTGTTGATAAATAATCATGCGGGTGTGCCTACTTAGCTAATAATGTAAATCTATGTGATCAGATGGATAGACGAACACATTATGTGAAGTATTATAAATATATGAGACTAGCTGCGCCCCGCGGTTTTACCCGCATAAAGGCTCCTGCAAACAGGCGCGACGCGCGACGCGAATCGCGCGCGACACAAAGGCACCGCTCGTTGCGCGACTTGCGGTGCCTTTGTGTCGCGTGTCGCGTCGCGCCTGTGTGTACGAGCCTTAAGTCTCGATCCCGCAGGTATATCGGAATAAAAAGTATTCTATGTTCTAATACAATTCATGGTCTACTCATGTGTCAAATTTCATTTGAATCGGTACAGTCGTTTTAGCTTGAAAGCGTAACAAACAAACACAAAAAACCAAATGTGTTCTCTTTACAATATGTGTTTAGAAGATCCGCGAAGAAATCATGTTGAGATGTAATCATGATTCAACAGCTTAACATACTGCAAGTTAAGTATGAAGGTACTCATGAAAGTAATCACATAAATTTTCATACGGACCAATATAATTACTTCAAGTCTTTTTCAAAATTAGGTCTGATCCCAAAATCATAAAATTAGACACATCTGGGTTCTGTTAACAAATGGTGATAGCCTGAAGTAACAGCCTGAAAGATCTAGTCTTTTTACTATTGGGCGTAATCCTAGAGAGTCATGTATGTTAGTAGAAAGGAACTCTTTGTGATAATGGTTATTTGTCTGAAAATGTTTAATTTGACAAAGAACAGAGCGGAATATTACATTTTACAAATAACTGCTCAGGTAAGTACAGTCACGAGAACTAATATGTCAACACTTGGCAACTTTAAATTGCAATTTTTTCGTGAAGTAACGAATGCAACGTTGAAATACGACACATTACACAAACCTTTTTTTGTTTTGTCGGGGGGATACCTTCAAAAGGCACCCGACCTCCGGGGAGGGAGGTCGGGGAGTGTGGGATTTTTAGCTCACTGAAACCGCCCCGGCGATCACCATCAGCACATAGGGGTGGTCCCGGTTCCTCTTAAAAGACCAATTCCGGAACCCCCCCGTGCAACGCCTGTAAGGCACATCCCTGGGGAGACTGTTAAGGGGCCTCCCCTGAGCCTCGCTATGCACGGCAGCACGTGACCACTGTGCCACTGTCTTCCCTGGGGTCACTTGGTGGGCGGACAGAGTCCCCACTCTGTACATTACACAAACCTATGGGTTTGAAAATACCTTGTTCGTAATAACATAAAATTTCATTCAAAACTGAAGGAGAAAATCGTCTTTGAATAAAGCCAAGTGTATACAAACTTATGCTCGTGACTGTACACAGACTCTAGGGCTCTTCTTAACTTATCATCATCTGCCTGCCTTTTCCCAACTATGTTGTGGTCGGTTTCCAGTCTAACCGGATGCAGCTAAATACCAGTATTTTACATGGAGCGACTGCCTATCTGACCTCCACAACCCAGTGACTGGGTAATGCCTTTGGTAAGTCTGGTTGTTAGACTTATTCGGTAACGCTCGGCTTTGTCGGTAGTCTTAGAGATAGGTGTAGTGAAATTGTCTTATGTATATTTAGAAAATGTGTATCACTTCAAGAAAATATTGAATCATTCAATACGACTACGTAATAAAGTGAATCTTATTTACAAAATAAACAATTTAATTTAATTACTTGTTGATGATGAATGAATTGTACGATGAAAACAGAGTTAGCAACATAGATTACGTGACTAACTCTCAGCTGCTCATCCTAATTAACTCATCAACATTCCTACTCCCATAATTTCTGTCAGACACCCATTAACAAGTAATTAGTTCCCATACAAGCAGTTAACACATAATTATAAACACATAACAGTTTCGGATATGTTCGCACACATCATTATCTTCGGATATTATCCGAATCGATAGCATTCGAGTTGGTATCACTCAGCCCGTCGCTAACTCATTCCGTGTTTAAGTTTCGATAATTTCCTGAGGGATTATGGTGTATTTGACGATGGCTACCGACTGTGAATTATTAACTGAAGTCAACCTCTTCGGGTCATTTAGACCTAAGGATTGAATTACTAGTGATGTCGTTTCGTATCTTAGTCATTTTTGATTATTTTGGTGGATGTGTGAGGGATGTTATCATAATTTAGAAATCTGTTATAAAAGTCTGTGAAAAATATTGTGAAAAATATATTCGTGTTATAATTATGTAGTTATAATTTCAAAAAGCACGAAAGGTAGGTAGTTCTTAAATGTTTAAATAAAATAAATGTATTTGGTATATTATGAATGCATTTTTTTAATTGTAATTAAAAAAAAATACTTCTTCTTTATTTATTTATTTATTTATTTATTAAACTTTATGCACATAATGTACAAAGGCAGACTTAATGCCTTTATTAATATTTGTTCTTCTCTCTAATAAATGTATTTTAATGCTCGTATCTTACCTATGTATAATAATTAAACATAGGTACAAAACAATCTATTTAAGAGCTTCCTCCAGCCTACACATTCACATACAGAAATAAATATGGCGACGAATGTCCATAAACTTCGTCCTGAAAAATCCGGAATCCCAAAAAAGGAAAACATCGTAATTCGGCGTATTTCGTAAAGGAGCCGTCAATTTGGGCCCTAATTGTCCCGGGAAAAGGTGAGAGCATTATATCCATACATTTTTAAAGCCGGCGACCGCCCGTCACCAGTGTAGCTGTCATTCATTTTAACGTGCCAAATAATAATTTCAGGACGTAATACGGGACACGGCCCCTTGAAATGTTAAGTGATTTGAATTTTGAATATGTTACGGAATTGATTTTGATGGTTTTCGATTTATGAATTTCGGAAGGAAACGTACATTTTTTTTGGGAAATTTTTCACACGGGTAGGATCAAAGACTATTTATGTGGTAAATATCTAGAAATTAAATTATTTCTTTTGTAAGTAGGATATCGGAATTACTTTTATTATAAATAAAATAAGCTAGATGGAGTCGACTTTTCCTATCTGACTACCCCTATGAAGAAATGGCGAAACAAACTCAAAGGACAAAGTCTCTTTTAAAGTCCAGACATACGAGTACATTATACATTCACTTTACACGTACCTAGATCACCTATTAAGACTCCAAAAACATTGACACTGTAATTATTATTTAAAACAGTTTATATCTATTTTCATTTATGAAAAACAGGAAAAAATATCAATTTAAACCCGACAGTCTGTCGTAACGCCAACTCGACCTGACCACGGAGAGGAAAGCACACAATTATTTTTTAACACTGTTTCCACAACAGATAATAACAACCGGTCTTCATTAAAAGGCAAACAACGCCATTTAAAACAGAAAGCGGATCACTGATCTCGATAATGGCGAAGTCGCGATCAAAAAGGTTTTACTTCATAAATTATTAGTTCGTATTTCATAAAGTTAATCGCTTGAAACGGATCCCGGATCCTGTCGCGTCGGATTGGAGACGGATCGAAGTACCGCACGGTCTTCTACTTAAAAGTGCTTGGATACAAGTTTCAAGCGTAGTAAAGAATCTTAGCCCTAAATTATCTTACAATAATATTAAGGTACAGTTTTAGTTATTAATTAAAATTTTCAGGTCAGGGAAAAAAATTGTTTATCAAATCACACGTCAATTGTCGTGTTAAAGCCATTTCATATAACTTTCAAAGAATGTCAGTTCTTCTAAATAAATGATAAAGATCATAAACATACATTTTCGAAATTTTCAGAGGAAAGTACGAATTTCACGCGGCCGAAGTCGCGGGCAGAGGCTAGTTTATAAACAAAATTCAAAGTCCTGACTGACTGATATATCAACACACAGCCTAAACCGCTGGTCCTAGGGACATGAAATTTGGAGGGTGTGTGCTTTGTGAAGAGTAGGTATCCACTAAAAAAGGGTTTTTCGAAATACCACCCCTCAGGGGGTGAATGGCTGAAATTTCACACGGACGAAGTTGCGGGCAGAAGCTAGTTTGAATATATATATACTTTAAGTTGGTAGTCTGTATTCAGCACTCAGTCTATATTTAGGTTTATTGCAGAATCTACATAGACAGGTTGCGTAATAGAAAACCAAAATTCAACTTATTTTTTACTAGCGACGCGCCCCTACTTCGCGCGGCTTATACGATATGACAAGACGTCGAGATTTCTTGATAATATGTAAGTTAATACACCTAAACTTTCCGAAATAAATTCACGAAGTTATGATGAAAACCGTATCAAAATCCGTTGTGCAATTTAGAAGAAAAACGCGGTCACACAGACACAGGAAAAGCGACTTTAATTTATAATATGTAGGTAGGTATAGGATAGAGAATTATTTTCACGTATTTTAGCTTGCAATCAGCAGCGTCGCCATGAGATGCAAAAACACGCCAGGCCCTACCATAACGGCTGTAACTAATTTTGCTTTCTTAATGAGGGTATTCTGAAATGACGTTCGCTAGGTGGCAGCACTGACATGTCAGGTCCAGGCATCTGTCAAAGAGCCTATATTTTCTTTAGTCATGACGGAATGATGAACGTCATTATATATTTTATATTCATTGTCGAAATGGAAGACCTCTTGTCAAAGTGGTGCCAACTGGTGTCGTACATTTTCACGAAAACCCCCATTCAGGGATGGATAAACAAGTCACTAAGGACTCATTATATTACGTGTGAATAATACTTTACAAATTAAGCAGACCCTAAACAATGATTATTTGTTGGAACTAACTTTTCTAATACAGGTTATACCTACAGGTAAAGATAACTTTGTTCAGAGCCTAATGTCAAAGCTTCTATACCAGCGCCCTGTGGATCAACTACACGCAGCGGGCTCAGGGTTCAGTTCAACAACGCCTTTAGGGTTCTGGTGCGACTTCCTCGATTCTGCAGAGCCTCAGGGATGTTTGCAGATGCGGGTATGGATGAATTTTACGCAATAATGCTCAAAAAGTCAGCCTTACTGATGCGTCAAATTAGGAGTAGTGGCAACGGAATCCTAAAGATGATCGTTGAAAGTCAAGAGTCACCAGTGTGGGATAGGTTTGTAAAACTGCTTGTTGGTATGAATAATTTAAAAAGATTGTAATACAATCTTTTTATTTAAAAGATTGTAATAATTTACGTTTTTTTTTTAATTTTGACATTGATATTGCTATTGACATTGGTATTTTTGAATTTTAATTAGTTTGACTAACATAGTTTTTAAGTTCCATAATACTAACCTCATATGGACATGCAAACATAGAATTTTTTTTTTTTTTAAATTAATACTAATGTTAAACTGCCTTTAAATGAGTATGTTGAGTTCGTAACACTTAGTTACATTGTAAATAACACTTTTCTTAGTACATCTTTCATTAATAAAATGCACATTTGAATAAAGATTACAAATGCATAGCAAAACTACATTAGATATTATAAATATGTAAGTTAATGAAATAATATCTACCTCCTCTATTTTCGCTGTCCGCCGGTTTCACCTGTATTGCCCGGTTCATCTGGAACAACAAAGAACAAATTAATATCTATATAGTCTAGTCTATGTAGTATGTAGTCTGGACACTTAACAAATGATGATGTGCAAGAGAATAGGATAATCACACGCATCGCAAGCATGACGGCACGATTGGCACAGTGGTTTTAAGCGATTGACTGCTGCGTTGCGTGTCGCGGGTTCGCTTCCTGCACGGAAAAATATTCGTATGACCTACAAGTAGTTGTTCCGGGTCTGGCTGTTTGTGTATGTGAGTTTAAATGTTTGTAAACGCTCCCACAATACAGGAGAAATTCCTAGTGTGGGGCAACGTATAAAAAAAAATAATGTTCCCACTGCTGGGACACAGGCCTCCTCTCTGTGAGAGGGCCACTCGGGCCCAGTGCGGGTTAGTAGATGTCACACGACTTCGAATTTTTGGTTCTAGAACCTGCATTTCCTCACGGTGTTTTACTTTACCGTTTTTGAAAGCAGTGGTGATGAAATAATTTACACAAAGTAAGCCTGCCTGGGTTACACAAGCCTGTCTGGATTCGAACCTACGACCTACAACTCGTAAGTCGCGGCCGTTACTACCGAGTGAAAATAGATACAATAATACCAACATACTCATGAAATAAAAATAATACTTATACCAAAATATGAATCAGTCAATCATCAACTAAGCACACAACATTAGAAACAGCCCACAATAGTCGTAGTTAGTGATAATTCCATCACCATTACCGGTTCTGCATTGTGTTTTATTCCAATAAATGTTAATTTTGCGTTAATGTATTCTAAAATAAACGGCCGTGTTGACGGGCGCGCATAATTAACTGGATACTGAATGCAAGCTTAGGTACGGATACTATACCCTACTCTTAATTGCACCGGATTATATGTAGACGGGAATTTAATGCTTTTTTTTATTTCTTCATAATCTAGCTCTTTAATAAAGCTAATTATGCTTTATTAGATATTTTAAAGGTATAAAGTTTTATTAGATTACTAGCTGACCCAGCGAACTTAGCGCCGCCGCCTCAGTATCAATAAGAATGAATGTAAGAGAAAATTAATTATCTTACTTATTTATTTGTCTTTTACCATTTATGTACATGTATATGTATATGTACAGACAAGAAAAAAAATGAGAACCTGCCGTTTTGCCTAAAAGATTATAGCAAAATTTAATTATCCAAACAAATTTTAGCAACCTTTTTTCATACCAATGAAATATTTGGAATGATTTTAGTACGCACATTTTCATTTGGTAAAATTTTCACTCGGCAGAATATTACCAAGGATAAAGTCATCAAGGCCTTTAATCAAATGATTTATTACAGCAAACAAGACAATAAACATTTAGTCAAATGATTTGTTATGAAAAAAAAATATATAGACAAAAATATTTTTTTTTTGGGAATTACATGGTTTTACTTACATAATTACTTTTTTAATCACATTGCATGGTTGCGGTCGGTCGATAGGCGACGTAGGATGCAAGAGCGAGCGAAGGGAACCCGAGGCTCGGTTTTGTTAGGTTACTTTAAACCCTTTTTACAGAAATAGGAACCCCGTTCGCGGGGCTCCGTCGATATTGGATGCAAGAGCGAGCGAATGAGAATACAAATACCTTTACCTCATATCATATTAAACAGGGCCAATTGCAGACATAAATACTAAACCCCGACGGTACTAAATATTTGGCTTATTTTATTTTGCGTAAAGTATGTTATAACCAACTGAAATATTTGACTACATTAAAATTGGTAAGAGTACTAGTTGGAAAGCAAGTTATTGTTTAAACGTTCACTTGCCAAACATTAGGTTTGCGTTATAATTTTTTGGGAAAAGTTTAATTGCTAAGTATCTAACGATTTGGCAAATGAAATTATGCGGAAAATTGTTTGGGAAGTGATAATTTGTCTATATCTTTTTGATGAAACAAGGGAAACACAAAAAAAAACCGAACAGAAAAAAGGTGATGCTTATTTCATACGAAATCGTCAAGTAAAAAAAAAAAAATAAAACTCTTTACACCAACAGTGCACACATTAGATGCACCAATCTTTTTTCACATAAACTTCTGTAGCGTACACTGTAGGACACACGAATTCGCCCATCGAATATTCGGCGCTTGTATTCAGCGGTATTTGTAAGGCGCAAAGCATTGCAATGCAGTGTAGCGTAGCGGCAGGGTGGACTGGTGATAGCTTTGTTTTATATCTACATACCTTATATATTAATACAGTGTAACTTGACGGTCTAATTCCACTGTCATTGCGATCAGTTGGCTTAGAAGTTAGTGGCTTTTGAGTCATTGTCGTGTGGTGTTCTGGTTTGAGAAGTTAAGAGGTCGTGAATCTTACTACTATGATTTTATATGAGCCTTGAGCAGGCTGTTTTTTTGTTCAGTTGTGGGATTTTCTCATTGAAAGCTGCTTAAATGAAAGAGAGTAAACTAATTTGACTCAAGTTATGCTTGCATGTAATGTAAATCAACTCCTTAACAAGTTGAGCAAAGACATTAAAATAATGTAAAACGTATTTTTACATACACAAAACATATAAAGGGTGCAACAGCAACGACAAAAATAAATTTAAGTGCTGTGCACGACACCTTAAGGTAGCTAAGAAAACCCTATGTATAATACTCTGTGTAGCATAAGAAAACTATGTGCACAATGTTATATAGTAGCTCTAAGAAATTCGTATATTTAAATAATGTACATAGTGTGCACAACACCATATGTAGTATAATAAACTCTGTGTTAGTATAAGAAAACTAGATAGGTATACAATATTATAATAACTCTATGAATAAGATAGTCATAAGAGACTCTTATGTATAAGGAAATAGTGTATAAGTAGGACTTATGTATTCATTGAAAATAAACTATTATTCCTCGTGTACTTTATTACCCCGCTTGGTGGCGCCACTTACGAAGGGCACATAAGCCTAAGTACCACAGAACTTTACCGTAAGGAGAGCCCATTTAGTATTTTGCATATTTTAAGTCCTAAAACTAGATAGATCACCTAGATTTTTTGTATATAACTAGAATAAGCACACACCCATGTTAGAAAATAAGAACTATTGTAATCAAAGACACCTGAACACCGAAAACAGCCCAGACTAGTTTCCCATACAAACTGGACTTTGAAACCGGGTCCAAAGTCCACGAACTCTGATTGGCCAACAAAATTTTGATTAGTGCCGCGTGCAAACTTCCAGGGCTGTGATTGGCCAACGGAAAAAAGTGTAGTGCCGTGTGCAAATTTCCAGGGTTTTGATTGGCCACGAAAATCTATAAAAGAAGGGCCCTTTCCGGCGGTCAGGCATTCCAAATCCAGCAGTCATCACAAGAAGCCAGAAATAAGAAAAATAAACAAGAAACAGTTTTTTAATATAAAGTGCTTTTAAATCAGTCCTGCATGAATCCACCCTGTTCCAGTAGCGCAGAAAAAAGGTGACTTCAGCCCACTACGTCTTCATTGCCGCCGCCACACTCCCCGATAAAACTGCGTGTTGAAAAGCTCACTGAGCGGTCCCCCACATTATTGGTCCTTCGCAGCCGGATCGTCAGCCAGCAAGAAGATGGTTTTAACACGCAGCCAAGACGGGGAACGAACGAAACGCCGGCAAGAAGAGCTGAAGTCACCTACGGCCATAGAAGAGGCCGCGCCAGGGAACCCTTCGGTCAGCGGCACATCGAACACAGCTACCGACGCGTCGGGTAATAGCAGCAGTGATTCGACCGCCACGAAAGAAACCACCACTACAACTGGAACAGAAGACACGAACGCCACGTCCCGTATAGAAAAGGATAAAGTATCGCAGCGTACGTTGAAACCTACGGACGCCCGATCACGTGGCTCAGCAAGCTCTCGTAGAAAACAACTGGCGGATATAAAAGCAAAAGAAAGACTGGCTGAACTAAAGCTCGAACAAACAAGAGCCGAAATGGAGTTACAACAAATACGGGTCCAGCGCCTTCAAGCAGAAGCAGACACCTCGGAAGATGAAGAGGAACAAGAAGATGACCTAGCTTCAGTCCGTATAAGCACATGGTTAAAAGAACCTGAAGCTAGTCAACCTCAACCATCACAAGAGGCCAAGAAGAAGCAAGAAGACCCTGTTGAAGTAGCAACAAGACAAGAAGATACACGTCAACCATTAATAGACGTGAGCACCCTCGCCGCCGCCCTCTCTCAAGCGGTACGAAGCACAAGGGAACCACCGAAGTACATTCAAGAATTACCGCTATTCAATGGAAACTGTGCAGACTGGCTCGGTTTCAAGGCGGCCTATGAAGAAACATTGAAGTACTTCACGAGAACAGAAAACTTGGCACGTATACGTCGAAGCCTACGGGGAACAGCAAAAGAAGCGGTCGGCTGTCTAATAGTAAGCCAACCAGACCCAGAAGTCGTCATCGACGCCCTACAAAGAAGGTTCGGACGACCAGAAGCACTCATTCACGTCGAAATAGAGAAGCTCAAGTCACTGAACCGGGTCACAGATAACCCCAGAGAATTATGCATCTTCGCCGGTCGAGTGACAAACATAGTGGGCACCATCGAAGCACTAAAGAAGACACAATACCTACATAGTCCTGAGATGGCGCGAATAGTAAACGAAAAGCTCACTCCCATACTAAAAAGCAAGTGGTACGACTACGCCGCGAGGAAGAAAGAAGAGATACCCGAGTTAAAGAAGATCTCTATGTTTTTAAACGAAGAAGCAGACAAGTGTGGCGCCTACGCTCTACCAGAGATAACCAACGACGACTCTACGGGAAGAGAGCGAAAGAACAGAAGAACAGAACGCACCTTCGCTGCAGAGAAAAGAACAACATCGGACGACAACTGCCCGCAGTGCAAACAAAAACACAAACTACCTGACTGCCAGCAGTTCGTCGCTCTCGACACAAACTCAAGATGGGAAGTAGCAAAGAAAAACAATATATGCTACCGCTGTCTACGAAGCAAACATCGCCGCATCCAATGCAAAGCTCCGCCGTGTGGGAAACATGGATGCTCCATGAGACATCACAAACTACTACATCATGAGAAGAGTCAAGATACCGCAAGCGACTCTACGAAGAAAGATACAACAGCACCGTCAGTAGAGGTCACATCAACAGTCAAGCCATGTGACCGTCGACGTGCATACCTGAAGATCGCTCCCGTCATACTAAAGGGACCGTACACCAGCATTGAAACATATGCACTATTGGATGAAGGAAGCACAGTCACACTAGTGGATGCATCAATAGCTGACGTCATCGGAGCCGACGGACCCACAAACCCTATGTGGATACAAGGAGTCGGCAACGAAATGAAGCATGACAACAGCAAGGTCATTAACCTCAGCATAAGAGGAAAGTACGCAGAAGAAGAATATAAAATTGAAGCCGCGCGTACTGTGGAAAGATTGAACTTCACACCAGAAACAGTGTACGACCGTCACCTAGAAGATTGCGAACATCTGATTGACATCAAAGATCAGATTGCATACGAACGCGCCTCGCCCAAGTTGTTGATTGGTCAAGATAATTGGCACCTCATAGTGTCAAGAAAGCTACGCACCGGACGCCGTAACCAGCCAGTCGCCTCCCTCACGCAACTCGGCTGGGTTCTTCATGGCTGTCACAGCTCACTCACAGCCACCGTAGCATTCTGTGGGAAACTCCAAGAAAAGGAAGATGAACCATCAATGGAAGAAAGAATCAAGGATTACTTCAAACTCGAATCCTTGTGCATCGAACCAAAGAAACCAAAAGAAGATCCCGAACAGAAAGCCATACAGATACTAGAAGAAACCAGCAAGAGACTGCCCGACGGTCGATTCGAAACCGGCCTGTTATGGAAAGAAAAAGACTTCCAGATACCAAACAACTACACCGAAGCCGAGCGACGCCTGCGTTCGCTAGAAAAGAAACTAGACAAAGATGAAGATCTGAAATCAAAATACGAAGAACGAATAAACAACCTATTCAAATCCGGTTATGCAGAACAAGCACCCGTCCCTGCTCCAAAAGGAAAGACCTGGTACCTGCCGCACTTCCCGGTCATTAACCCAGCGAAGCCACACAAGCCGCCTCGACTGGTCCATGACGCAGCAGCAAAAGCCACAGGCGTATGTCTAAACGACATGCTGCTTTCAGGACCAGACCTGCTACAGTCTCTCCCTGGAGTGATCATGCGATTCAGACAACACGCATACGCTGTCAGTGGAGACATAAAAGAAATGTTTATGCAGGTGAAAATCAGACAAGAAGACAGAGACGCCCTCAGATTCCTGTGGAGAGGCGAACGGCGGGAGGGCAAACCAGATGAATATCGTATGACGTCAGTCATATTCGGGTCTACATCATCACCGTGCACCGCTCTATACATCAAGAACAAAAACGCGAGCGAGTTTGCAGCCACTTACCCAGAAGCAGCAGCAGCAATACGAAAGAACCACTACATGGATGACTACCTGCAAAGCTTCCCCACTATTATGGAAGCGAAAGAAACGGCAAAAGCAGTCGACCTCATCCACAAGAAAGCAGGGTTCATACTAGATGGGTGGACATCAAACGACGTGAGAACCATCGAAGAGTTCAACCCACCAAAACAAGACAAGTCACTCACAGTGAGCCTGGGTGGCACAGAAACAGAAAAGACGCTCGGGTTACTCTGGTACGTGAAGGAAGATCACATCGGATTCAACACGAACACGATCAAGATACCAGCAGAGGTAAAAGAAAACAATCGCTCTCCAACAAAGCGAGAAGCTCTGAGTATCATAATGGCACTATTCGACCCACTAGGGTTAATATCACCAATCACCACCCCAGCCAAGAGAATATTCCAGGACACCTGGAGCTACAAAACCGACTGGGATGATACAATACCAGCGGAATTAGAAGACAGATGGAAACAATGGATGACGTCACTCAGCACAATCAAACAGCTGAGAATACCGCGATGCTATGACATCGAACCCGCTATCTCACGACAGCTGCATACGTTCGTCGACGCAAGCGAGCAAGCCTACGCCGCGGCAACATACTGGAGAATAGAACGAGCCGATGGAAGTGTACACGTGGCCTTAGCGGCTGCCAAGAGCCGTGTGACACCACTAAAACCTGTATCCATGCCCAGGCTCGAGCTGCAAGCCGCCTTACTGGGCGCACGCCTCGCGCAAACAGTAAAAAGAGAACACGAGTACAAAATAGCGAGCCAGACTTACTGGAGTGATTCACGCACAGCACTAGTGTGGATCCGGTCTGAGCCACGCACCTACAAGTCATTCGTAGCCCATCGCCTCGCTGAAATAGAAGAGACCACAAAGAAAAACGAATGGCGGTGGCTCTCTTCAAAGGACAACGTAGCGGACGACGCAACACGAGACACGCCGGACAACTTTACTGCTACTCACAGATGGTTTCAAGGGCCTTCATTCCTACGAAACCCGGAATCACAATGGCCAATAGAAGAGAAAGCAGTGAAATATGACACCGGGGAAGAAAAAGAAAAATGTAACCTACATCAGCTGGAGAGCGGTCAGGGTCAAAGTCCCCTCCTGTACATAGAAAAATTCTCTAAGTGGACTCGACTTATAAGAGTGACCGCAAGAGTGCTACAGTACACTGAACTGTGCCGACCCAACAAAAGTACAGTCGCAGCTACCCGAAAACGCACTATAAAAACAAAGGTCGATGACCCCGACTGGCGAAACGCAAAGAAAGCGCAACCCCCGGCACAAGCGACCAGAGACTCGCCCCGCCACACTCATCGCTACCAGGAATTACCCGCCTCGTGTCTAATAAAGGCGGAACGAATATGGATAAAAGCGAGCCAGAGAGAAAGCTTCGCAGCTGAGATTGACCGTATAGTAAAAGGTAACTCGACCAGCAACAGTGATCGATTACGCCAGCTCAGTGTGTACATCGATGAAGAAGGTATCATACGCCTGAAAGGAAGAGTGAACATGGCTCAAGACATACAAGAAGACACCTCCAATCCCCCAATATTGGAAGGTAAACATACCTACACTCGTTTATACATAGCTTATGTACACGAAAAGCTACATCACGGCGGTGTAGAAATGGTCGTAAACGAATTAAGACAACGACTGTGGATTCTAAAAATACGCCCAGCGGTGAGAAGCATAGTGAAAAGTTGCCTACTGTGTCGCATAAGAAGAGCGAAACCAGCGATCCCCCTCACGGGCGACCTACCAGCGGCGCGCCTGGCACATCACGCGCGGCCATTCACCTTCACCGGACTCGACTATTTCGGGCCAATCGAGGTCACGGTCGCACGCCACCGGGAAAAAAGGTACGGCGCCCTTTTCACATGCATGACCTCCAGAGCGATCCACATAGAAGTCGCACACTCACTGAGCGCAGACTCAGCAATATCAGCGTTAAGAAGGTTCATGGCCAGAAGAGGATGCCCCAAAGAGATATGGAGCGATAATGCTACCTGTTTCAAAGCAGCGGAAAAGGAACTCGGCGAGGCCGCACTCGAAGCCATGCACCACGAGACTACGTGCCACCACATAAAGTGGAAGTATATCCCACCCTCAGCACCATTCATGGGGGGAGCATGGGAAAGAATGGTACGATCAGTGAAAGAAGCATTACGCGTCACACTGAACGAACGATGCCCAAGTGACGAAACACTGACAACACTACTGATCGAGGTCGAAAACACAGTGAACTCACGCCCCTTGACCCACGTCTCTGTCGACCCCCTAGAACCAGAGGCTCTGACACCAAACCACATACTCATCGGGCCGAATTCCCACGTTCCGGTACCTGGCCACTTCGAAGAAAAAGACATGACAGCTCGCCAGCAATGGAAGCGAGCCCAGGTATTGGCAGATGTGTTCTGGAGAAGATGGGTCAAGGAGTACTTGCCACTACTACAGCACCGGCGGGAGCCCAGCGGCATAGGCGTCCAACCCAAAGTGGGCGACCTAGTCATCATATGTGATAGTAACCTGCCTCGCAACACCTGGCCACGAGGACGCATCAGCCAGCTCTACCCGGGAGCCGACGGAGAGGTACGAGTAGTGGACGTCACCACCAGCAGCGGCCACGTTCTACGTCGTCCCACGCGGAAGATCGTCGTGCTACCAACAGAGTCGCGGCTTCGCGACGGCGGGAGAATGTGCACGACACCTTAAGGTAGCTAAGAAAACCCTATGTATAATACTCTGTGTAGCATAAGAAAACTATGTGCACAATGTTATATAGTAGCTCTAAGAAATTCGTATATTTAAATAATGTACATAGTGTGCACAACACCATATGTAGTATAATAAACTCTGTGTTAGTATAAGAAAACTAGATAGGTATACAATATTATAATAACTCTATGAATAAGATAGTCATAAGAGACTCTTATGTATAAGGAAATAGTGTATAAGTAGGACTTATGTATTCATTGAAAATAAACTATTATTCCTCGTGTACTTTATTACCCCGCTTGGTGGCGCCACTTACGAAGGGCACATAAGCCTAAGTACCACAGAACTTTACCGTAAGGAGAGCCCATTTAGTATTTTGCATATTTTAAGTCCTAAAACTAGATAGATCACCTAGATTTTTTGTATATAACTAGAATAAGCACACACCCATGTTAGAAAATAAGAACTATTGTAATCAAAGACACCTGAACACCGAAAACAGCCCAGACTAGTTTCCCATACAAACTGGACTTTGAAACCGGGTCCAAAGTCCACGAACTCTGATTGGCCAACAAAATTTTGATTAGTGCCGCGTGCAAACTTCCAGGGCTGTGATTGGCCAACGGAAAAAAGTGTAGTGCCGTGTGCAAATTTCCAGGGTTTTGATTGGCCACGAAAATCTATAAAAGAAGGGCCCTTTCCGGCGGTCAGGCATTCCAAATCCAGCAGTCATCACAAGAAGCCAGAAATAAGAAAAATAAACAAGAAACAGTTTTTTAATATAAAGTGCTTTTAAATCAGTCCTGCATGAATCCACCCTGTTCCAGTAGCGCAGAAAAAAGGTGACTTCAGCCCACTACGTCTTCATTGCCGCCGCCACACTCCCCGATAAAACTGCGTGTTGAAAAGCTCACTGAGCGGTCCCCCACAAGTGCATTGATCAAGGTTTTTGTACAACAGCCCACGTCTTATTCCTAGAACTACTTTACAGAACGCTATGTTCTACGATATCCTAACTAATATTATAAATGCGAAAGTAAGTTTGTTAGTTACCTTTTCACGCCTAAACCACGGAACCGATCAACCGGAAATTTTGCATATATACGTTGTCAGGTGTACAGAAACGGACATAGGGTACCTTTCATCCCGGAAAAAAGTGCTGTTCCCGAGGAAAACAACAATAACGTTATTGTGATAATAGATGGCGCCACGTGTCTTTCGAAAGGAATCGACATTTATGCGGGTGAAACCGTGGGGCACTGTTAGTTTACTATACTCCAACTTTACAACTCCTCCCACTATTTTTAATAGGTAGGTATTACTTCACAATATTCTGTCTATTAAGTTCTGAGTTAAGCGACACGATAACCGACACAAGTGTGCACTGACTGGACAAGTATACTCAAGTCTGTGTGGTTCTTTCCTCAAAAGACCATGCAGATTAGTATCTGCATGGTTCTCACATGATCTGACCAAGATAATGTCTGGACTTTAAAAGAGATTGTGTGGTCCGAGTTTGTTTCGGCGTTTCTTCTCAGGGTGCAGACTAAAGACTGCTATCATTTTCCAGGATGACTCCTTAAATACTTCTACAACACACCTACCTATTGTTGTTATATTTCACGAACGCAAGTCAATCACTTGAATTTATCCTTCATAAAACACCCAGAGATTGCCCCTGCTTCGCACAGTTTTAACGACGTGACAACACATCGAGATTTCTTTATTCTACGTAAGTTTAATACTAATGTATTACAAAGTACCAGTAAAAATTCTCTAAAAGATGGTAAAAACCAAAAATTCGTTGCGTAGTTTATAAGAACAACGCGGTCATACAGATAGACATGAAAAACGACTTTATTTTATGACATGTATACATAGGTATATACAATTATACATGTCCTAGAACCAAATATTAAAAGACATGTGACGTCCACCAACCTGTACTGGCCCCGCGTTGTGGATTCGGCCCACCCCCTCTCAAAGAAAGGGGGTGGGTGGGCAGTGTCTCAGCAGTAACATTATAGGCTGATTATGTAAGTACATTACATATATAGATTATATATATAAAAGATACAAAGATACTCGAGCCACGCTCGTAAATTGCAAGAACTATAGTACTAAGTCACTAGTACTATAAATTCTCCCACAACGATGATCCATTTTTAAGACGAGAAAAATAACAAATCTTCACATTTCTCTGTCTATTAATTACAATACAAAACTCAGTCATCCGCCAACATTCTGTTCTCGCCATTTATTTACATTTCCATTCGGGGAACTGTTTTTACGGCCACTTACATTTATAACACTTGGGGGATCGCGTTCTGAATCTATAAGGCGAGTGGAGGATCACTTGACATAATACGTATTATTTCTCCCTTTGTGACTCCGTTTTGAGTTTAAAGAGATTCATTAAATTTTTTATTATGCGAATTCCACCGAGTTACGATGTATTCTGATTCATGAAAATCTGCACTGATTCATATTTTGAGTTGGTAGATCACTTAAATGAATAATTGGATCATTAAAATCACCATTTGTGTTGAGATTGGTATAACAACTGCAGCAGCAACTGCAGCTGCTGGTAGCAGCTTCATCATCGCATTGTGTATGATGATGAAGCTGCTAATCCCATTCCATAATTTCTAATTCGCTTTTTACACACTTAGGAAGTAAGTACTAAAGATACTACGTTCCACTAGTTTTCGTGGAGATTGAGATTCTCAACAAAGTATTAGAAGAAATAAGTAGTAACATATGTAGGTATATAAAAGGTAAGGAGTCGGGCATAGCCTCAGTATTTAGAGACTCGTGTCTTGATAACATATCGTCCGTTCGAAATTTTCATTCAATCGCAGGGTTTATGACGTGGCAAGTTTGTATGTCGCCATTCCATAATCTATTTTCTCTGTAGACAAAAAGCAATAGACGTCTGTGTTCTAAAATCATCTGTCCAGTGACCGTCCGAGCGGCTGCTTTTCCACCAGAGATGAGCGAGGATGCGTGGCGAGGGATGTGTGTAAAACTAACCAATACCAACGCTAATTTAGTTCAAGCTTTAAAAATGAAGCGATGTTATTGGTTGGTTTCACACACATCCCTAGCTACGCATCCTCGCTCATCTCTGGTGGAAACGCAGCCTTAGAGGAACCAGTTTTCCATAACACAATATTATACAGACACAGACACACCTCCAAAAAGGAACGGGACAGGTTATTTTTAACTGACGACCAGACCGTATACATTTTTAATTCTCGCTCTCACTCATGTTAAATTTACGGGCAAAGAAACATTTATTTGAGGGCCCCGTGGCTAAATAATAACAGCCGCACAGGTCGATCGATCAGGTTAAGCTACGCTTGCCGTGGTTGATCTGTGGATGGGTGACCATATTTACATACCAAGACCCCTTCGTGCATCGGAAAGCACGTTAGCCATTGGTCCCGGCTGTCATTTGTGAATCTTTGATAGTTTGTGTCGTTACGGGAGGTATGACAACCAGTCTTACCAAGGGGTATCGTATTACCCAGTTAGAGGTCAGATAGGCAGTCGCTCCATGTAAAATACTGGTATTCAGCTGCATCCTGTTAGACTGGAAGCCGACCCTAACATAGTTGGGAAAAGGCTAGACAAATGATGACTTATGTTAAATTTAACAACCCACTTTTATGTTATTGACCCACTTCTAGCTCCGGAACCAATAACTACCCAGAACTATCCACAACTAGCTCTCGAATATTACGATATTACGACCATTCCAACATGCGTCGTAGAAAACGTATTACCCAAGTGGAGTACTTAAAAAGATTTTAAATTTCAAATGTAGTGTATGTAAAACTATTCTAATGGCCTTTAGGTATATAAGTGAGCGTTTGTCTCTTTCCCACATCGTTCCACTTGCTAATTCACAGTATAAATACTGTGAATTAGCAAGTGGAACGATGTGGGAAAGAGACGAAATTATATGCGCTATGCAGTGGGCGGGGCTTTGTGCTCAACGCCTCTATAACTTTAGGTATGGACTGTCACGAGCCTTATTTTTTAATTTGGGTTGTTTTTTTTTTGTTTTGTTTCGTTTTGAGAGTTGAAAGTAGGTTAAAATGCTGTGTAGGGAAAAGGTTTTAATTTGGCACAGTGTGGCTGTTTGTTTTTGCATATTTTAATTAGTAATAAAAGTGGGTACTAAATATGTACGTCCCATTTTAATGTCAGCAAAATCCAAAGTTAAATAGAAATGAATAAAAACTTTGCTTAAGTTATTGACTGGAGAATACTTATTATAAACTGAAAAATACAAACATGTACCTAATATTTTGTTTTAAAATTTGCTAGACATTAGTTAAAATTATAAATGTGTAGGTAAATTAAGCAAATAACTTCTTGAATAATACTTTTTCACATAATCCACTAACAAGCTTATAACAAGTACCTAAGATCACATATCACTATTATCGTCAAAAAAAAAACAAACAAACACGAGTAAACACACTGGCTCTAAAATATACGATGTCCATTGTCTGTCCATCCATCAGGCACTATAATTTAGGGTACTCTACAGTAATAACTCTATGGATAAGATCTATATTATCCAACCACAATGTTAGAAGTAATAGCTTTCAAAGTTTATAATGCCTTAAATGTGTGGTCGTCATTAGGTCAAATGGTGTTCACTGATGACTTTGTCGTCGTGCATTCATGGGACAATGATAGCGATGGACATTTTAGCATGATTTATTTTAGCAGTGATAAGTCCAAAGGTATGTTCAACCCTTTGTTAAGGTCTAACAGACTAAAATAAACTTTTAACGTTCCCAAGGTTCAATATACATAACATTATACAATTACGACCACTGGAACGACACAGCAAAAATTACACTTTATTAAACCTGTGATATTCAGTAAATTTTTTGGAGATTGGTTTCCAGTGTCTGTTAAATAAATAGTACCTAAATTAGCCCCCGATTTGGCATTAGTTTGGCTAAGAAGTTAAATTTTTTGCCAAAGTTCCATGATTTAATTTATGTGAAAAAATAATCTCCAGATCACAAATTCCTATTCAAGTTCGAAGCACGAAATGAAATGAAATTGTATATTCTGCAATTAGGATATCGGAATTACTTTTAAAAGTCATATTATAAAAAAAAATACGCTTGATGGAGTCGACATTTCCTATCTCACAACCTCTAAGAAGAAATGGAGAAACACTCAGGGGTCAAAGTCTTTTTTGAAGTCCAGACATTAAATGGAGGTCCACATATATCTAAAAGTCAAATATTTGTCCATCGTAGCGTGACCGCTCCCAGTTATGCACAGACAGGTCGTCACACGGCAAGCACAATTAGCCACTAGTTACCAGTGTGTAGATGCCTATCTGCCCACGAATAATTTGCCACGGGTAAAATACGGGGATAATTTGAAGCTTTTAGTTCGTTTTGTTACAAAATGTTTCTGCAACGAATTATTTATGAAACTGCTGTATTTTTAAGTTAAAGTTTTATAGGTGTGAGTGGTTCCCATGTGGTTATGTTTGAATAAATCTAAGTAGCATAAACAACTCACGCAGAAACTACAGAACGCCATCTGCTAAGATACTTACATACAGTACCCGGCGATAAATATTGCACATCGACCCTTACCTTTTTTGTATTTTATACAAAGAATAAAAATAATTATCAAAAGAAGCAAATCATAATTGTTTTAACAGCTCCTAATAGATACCGGACTGTTTGTATTTCGTGTGACAGGGATAACGCTCTACGAAGCCGAAATTAGCCGATTGTCTCATTCCAAAGGTCGATGTGCAATATTTATCGCCGGGTACTGTACCCTTTTTAGCATCGCTTATGTTCATACATCTGAGGGGCAATTTTAAGAACGTTCACAGTCTGAAGGCCAATTCTCGTAATTAAAAACGTTCAAAATGTGGTCGCGATCTCTTCTCAGCGACAATCAATGTCGAAAACTCGTCAAAAATGTGGGGAAATTAGGTCATAAAAGTCCTTTTGACATTTTAAAGAGCCCCGTAAAATAATTCTCTGCAAGTAAACATTGCATCGGCAATAAATCAGAAACTAAATAAACACGCCACGAAAATGATTTAATTAAACAAACATCAGTGACGTCCAATAATAATTTATCAACGACAACCAACCCGCACAAAAAATACAACTCGAGTACTCGAATAAAACAGTTCGGCACAAAATCGTTCTCAGGAAAACATTTCATTGTTAGTGAGTGTCGGCTTGAATAAATTCAGTGGTCACGTGGTTAACTGTCACTGAACACTGACATATTGTCATGATGACACCTTGTTGCCTAGCAACGCAACGGGGCGACAACAAACGTAAATGAAGCGAGAGATTATTTTCGACCATATAATGGATGCGACCATTAGGTGACAGTAAAAGAAAAGCCGTGTTTTATTAATGATGTCTCGTTAATAAGTCAAGAGTGCGTAATAATGTTTTTGGGGCATTTGAATTATTTTGGGTCAACTATTGACTTCTGATTACTTAAAAATTGTGTTAGTTGTGGCAGACGGTCGTCAAAACTATTAAATGAATACCTAGAGTAATTTCATTGATTAAAAAAATATAGCTTATTAAATATACGTTTGGTTTGCCAACTCGCAAAACACAGTAAAAAAAAAATATTTGAGACAGAACTCTGAAATATTTACAAGTCACATTATCAATAAACCTAATTAACACACATTTAATAACCTACTCAGTTTTTTGTAATAATAAGATGCAAACCGATCGCCAGCATACTTTATATTTTTCTAAAAAAATATTATAATTGAGAGCCAGTGTATTTTTTTATTTATGCAAATCCTAATTATAACTCCTTTGTAATATTTAACACAACTAACTATTTATACCAGGTACTAAATTAAATGATTTTATTTTTGTAAGTAGATTTGTACAAACACTTTTACATGTCATTCATGTGACTATCTAACTAACAATGCAAATAAATACAAAAACAAAAAGACACTAAGGGCCGGTTGTTTCAAACGGTTGGTTAACGTAACGCGCGTACGTCAAATAATAACGATTACGTAATAGTTATTAATTGACGTAAGTCAAGGCCATAATTTTGTAATCGTAATTTGAAACAACCCTTTTTTTGATTTGTCTATAGTTAGCGGTATTTTTGACGTATACGCGCGTGTCAAGTGGACTTGAAACAACCCGCTCTTAGGCCTCGAAGTAATAGTATAAATAATTTTTAGTGAAAGAAACTAATGCACACAATTCCAACGCATAATATTACATTTTCAAACTCCTATGGATGCGGCTAACACAGAAAATTCCAAAAGGTCATTATTAACTTTTGCGGTGGTACACAGTAAAACTGATCGTAAATTAACATTCAGTTATCCAATCTGAGAACTTCAACAGAATTTGTTAAGTAGGTAATTTAATAAAATATCTGGTGCGGGTCGACGAAGGTATGTACTTTCAGAGGCCCCGCCAAAGGCACCTTCTAGCGAATTAGGTATTTTCATTTTCGTGTAATCTTTTTTGGTATATGATTGTGAAATTAAAAACCTCTGTAATATAATTACTCGTGAATGTTTGCTGATTAAAATTGACCTTTGTTACTGACCGCTACAATGAAATTATAGAGAATATTATTATCTGAGCTGTGCTCATCTCCTAGCTCACTCATTTTATTGTACCCTTGACAATAGACTTCAACTAGTCTGCTTCTATGAATATAGCAAATCATACTTTACATTCTAATATTAGTCTCAATCTGTTAAAAAAAATCCTGCAATTTTCCTACATTTTTGACAAGATTGTATACATTGTTTGCCGCTAAGATGAGATTGACATTTTGACTTTGAACAATTATATTTAAGTACGATAATTGACCTTCAGTTCTACAACTTTACTTACATGATTCACGTCAGGCCATTACATTCATAATTTATTTAAAAGCTGAGAAACTTTTTGGCTGTGTCACAATATACTTAATTTGGTGTGGGTCCCAACGAAAAAAGTACCAAATCGTTCTCAAGCGAGTCGTTAAAGGACAACTTAGAGATTACGCTGTTAGGATATATAGCAGAGTCCTGTCTACTATGAATAGCTAACTGTAGTCACCAATCCGTCTATTAAGCTTCCTAGAAGATACAAAGAGATGGTTAAGTATAGCAATTTCCAAAATTGCATCGAAGTTAGATCACTGCCAAGATAGGCAGTGTTCATAACCCATAGCCGTCAAAAACAGAAATAGTCACCGTAGTTGAAATCGGCATGGAAATAATAAATATAGCAATTACCATTGAATGTTGATGATTGTAAACAACTCCTGATGAGTTATTTATACCCATATTTCGCCAGTCATTCTTTAACACTGCATGGTGCTGTGATCTAAAACCCCGCGTCAAACAGTCGTCTCAGAAAATGAATGAGGATTAGAGGTAAAAGTTATACCTAATTACCTACCTCTTAATCATAGAATTTTTGTGATATAACTCGTAAAAGTACTTTACTAAACTTATTACAGCCTATCTCTTATAACCTAGAGACATTTCTAAATGACACAATTCAATGACTACTGGACAAATCGTTAACCCGAAACTTGGGCAAAAAATGAAGCTTGCCCGACATAACGGAGTGAGGTAATGGGGCGTAGAAAGGATATATCTATATCTTTTACAAGTTTTGGGAGGCCTCTGATAAAACTTTTTATGTTCTACTTATGTGTGATATCGTACAGTTTGGAATCCATAACGCGATGTCGGTCGTAACGCAGTATGAGAATATATGGAGTCGAGTTGGAGCTAAGTGGAGTTATGGGCTGCGAAGATGCTTCTGTGTTTTTGTTTTGGATCACTGTTCTTGTTGGTCTTGGTCCAAAGTTTATTATTGGTTTATTGATGTTATTTGTTGTGCTTTTAAGATAATGTGTTTTTTTTTATGACGTTTCGAGCACTTTTTTTCAATGATACAAAAAAAAATTAAGAATAATTTAACTAACTTTGTCAGTATTTGTTTTCACTGCAGACCATACGATGATAAAAATTGATTTAGCCAAGAGCTTAATTATTCTGATTCTATCACGATTTCTCCAATGTAGCTATTACACTATTTGACAAAATATTCGGCGGAAGGTTTTAATCTTTGAATTAAGCTTGGTACTAAAAGCTAATTTTGCCAACACTTTGTGAAAAATTCGAACAAACTATATCTCTTCACTACACTTTTAATAAAAACAAAACACAATCACCAACACAATCTATTCAAAATCCCGCACGCGAATAAATATAATTCACACAGACATACAAAAATGAAAGTCACATTCGAACCGCATTTTCCTCAAAGCGCCCACGTCCCACTACATTTGTTCCACAATACAAAATTAAGGATATGGTCAACACATGAAGCACTGCTGATAGAGCCTCCCAACTGCACACATGAACTGAATATTAATTCAGTCAGCAAGAACAGTGTAAAATTGGATTAATTTGTGCCTGTTTACATCGCGGAGTACATCGTATACACATCACGTCTCATATTTTTTTTTAGAAAGGTAGAAGTTGTATGGCACTGATTAAATTCGAAAAACAACTGTGTTTTAAAATTGTTGTTGCGTTTTTTTAAATTAAAATTAAGGGTGTATTTTTTCTGTTCACAGACACTGGATGAAATGATGTCACTGCATGGTTTTTTTTTTTGATTTTTACAAGAGTTTGCTCTAGTACAGTTGAAGATATTTAATAACAGTGTTGTAAAAAAATCCGTTATTACACGGGAAATAACAGCAGTAATATTTTGTTTTTACAAACAGAAGGAAATGAAAGCCTTTATTAAAGTAATAGGAGGTTTTTCGTGTACTTAATAAAATATTTATTAAGGTGCCGAGAAACGAGGAACATTCTCACACTTTAATTTATACTAATCTTATTGAATAAATGGTTATTAAAACTAACGGGTGGGATTTTAAACACCACTTTGTAATTTTTAACGAAGAAAAATATTGGACATCACTTTTCGTAAATTAATGCAATAACTGCAATTTTCTAAAGTTAGTTTTTCCATTCATTAATTTCCACAGATTATGTAAAACAAAACAATTAAAACATATTTTAATTGGAATTTTAAATTTTACTTCAACTCTTTTCGTCGTGAATGTCAGAAAAGATAATGAATTTTTATTCACTCACTTTTAGAAAAGCATTAATTTTTTTCTTTTTTTATGCATCGTATTCAACCCTCGATTTAAATCTTTTTGCAATAAAGGTAAAGTAGCCTCTCAGATCCCTAATGACGGAGCGTCTTAAACCTTATCACTTCGATCTCTGAAGTAATAAAGATGAGAACACTGATAAGACGAGAGGCAATTGTTTTAACTCTAACTTGCACAAGTTTATTGATTTAGGAGATTACTTCGGAAAATATGCCGTTTAGACTTTGGTATAAGCCGTTTTTTATCAGAGTTATTTCTTTTTCGAGAATATGATTTTTTTTATTGACAAAGACATTTTTACTTCATCGCTTTTAATAAAACTTGGCATGAGTATGTTAGTGCACTTTTGATAAAACCAATTTTATTAAAATTGTCATGATGGATGTTTTTGAAAAACAAATATTTAAGGTTTCAAAAATAAAATAAAAAATCAGACTTAAATAATATTTGAAACTTATATATTTCACCTCAGTTAAATAAATTGGGGTTAGTATAATTTGTATTTTCGGTTAGTTTACAAAATATAATCCAATTGGCGTAAACATAACTTAAACAAAACAAACAACAAACATATGACTTGTGTTCAAACCGCACAGAATAAGTTAACAACTCGACTTTAAACAGCCATAAAATAATGCCGCAATACCTTAACCTGTAAAGAAAAATAAAAAATAAATGAAAACAAACAAAAAATACACTTAAAACAAATGTCATAATGCAAATAAGATGTTTACTCACAATAACAGGCGGCGGATATTCAACTTTCGCCGAACGAAATATATCTACGAGGTGAACCATATGGACAGATGAAATTGTCACAGTTGTAAATTAAACTTGGTGAAGGTAATTGATGGGAGGGAGCGGATGGACGCGCGGTCGCGGCTTTCGTACGTCACTTGTAACGCGGAGCGGCACGTCTGTCTCCCACAGAGTTCAGAAGAAGACTGAAACACGGGCGGGCGAAGGCATACGCACGCGGGGAGGTACGCACTCACGCAGGCTTGACAGCCAATCGCGTGCGTGCGCCGCGCGCACCCCCGCGCTCTCGTCCCCGCCCCGCGCCCGCCCGTCACCTCACAATCGATGCCCTATATTGCATTAATTATTTAGGAAACACGCAATAAGATAACGCTAGGTGGCAGATAAGAGATCTTCGCGTTGCTTTAAATAAATCATCGTGTCTTGGTCCGTATCGGCCGGTTCGACCGGCGCGTGTGTACGATGCCTTCCGTGTGTACTGATAACGCATTATTTACGTTGTCAGTCCGCTGGACCTTTTGTTTTTATCTCTCTGTTATTTACAGAGTTCCTGAAGAAATATAATAAGAAGTAAAGTTGATTCATTCTTGAGGATTTTTATTTATATGATTCAACCCGCGTGCCACCTTCGAGTAACGCAGTTTTTGTTTGCGTAGTGTTCAACTTTGGAACCAAAACAAACAAAATATATATTTTTTGGAAGGGTGTCAACTTGCCGTTTGCAAATCCATACTAATATTATAAATGCGAACGTGTGTCTGTCTGTCTGTTACCTCGTCACGTTTAAATCGCGGAACCGATTTAGATAAAATTTAGTATAGAGATAGTTTGAGTCCCGGGAAAGGATAGTTTTTATCCCGATATTCCCACGTGATTGAAACTTATGCGGGCGAAACCGCGAGGCACTGATAGTATTAATATATACGGGGATAAGGGGTTCTTACCGGCGGCTTTATTTTGTGTTATGCTAAGGTTTTTTTTCGAAATTAACGAAAGGTTGCATGAAACCAAATACAAGATAAAAAGAAGCGGAAATCATTTCTAGGACAAAATATTGTTTCGACGAATTTACAAAATAATAGTGATCGTTTCGTCTCTCGACCGGTACCCACCGTCGTTAAATATTTACTCTGTAATACAAAAAACATTTTACCTTTTCGATGCTGAAAATTGACTTCCTATATTTACATGGGATGCATTTTCAGGAGTCGTCGTTACGTAAACTACGAATTTTTTTTCATAAAAGTAAGTAGGTATTTTAACAACCAGTTCGATTTTTTTTTTGCGTTTACATTGTATTAGGCAAAAAGATAAAAATAAACAAATTTTCCAAAAGGCACATAAACATTATCATTTTGGAAACAAATTCACCAAAAAGATAACAACAAGAACGGTACCTGCATTTCGTACTGATTTGCGAAGAGGAAAACATACTCATAAAAAGTGTCAGTTATGATCTCGCACGGAGGTACGAACAAGAAATAGGTTAGTGTGTTCCTCTTCATAACAGTAGGAACGAGAATATGCATGGCAATATTAAACAAAGTAAAATGGTACTTTCAGACTAAAATGAAAAAAGGGATGCAGCTCCAACATGTTGAAATCATTTTCAACATTTTAGAATGGCGAAAAAATTGTTAGTCTTATCGTCATAGTAAATGAATAAGTAGTTTTTTTTTTTACAAATGCAGACTGCAGGCAACTGTAAAAAGCCGTCATTTTGCAACGGGTCCATTGAAACTTTTTGAATACTCTAACGATAATTCATATTTCAGATAAAAAGTTCAGTACTTGTTATGCAAATTAAATGTTGAGAGTGAAATAGATTTTAGAACCGAATAATTTTATGGATATTTTGAATTTAGCTTTTAGAGGCCGAAGTCTGGATGGTGGATAATCGACTTTAGGTACAGTCCAAATTAAAAAAAGTACCTAAAGGCGTCATTATGGTTACTTTTTTGGAACGAAGTTCCTTAACTAGTACGGTCAGCAACAAAAGTCAATTAACACTTCAGTTTTTTCTCTCATCTCTCTCAGTTATTGAGCAAAATATTAGTTCAAAATTACAGCAGAAGTACAATGCAATTTTGAACAAATATTTTGCTCACTAGCTGAGATTAAAAAAAAACTGAAGTCTTAATATTTTCCTCAATAACTGAGATTAAAAAAAACTGAAGTGTTAATCGACTTTTATTGCTGACTGTACAAATAAAAAAAAAGCGGAATGCCCCCTGGATAATTCTTTTTCTTAACGTGACGATAACATGCGACTTTCTCTCTCTCCGTTTATTACTAATATACGAGTGTGTGTGTGTTTGCGAGTATCGCGTAACGAACTTCATCTCTGACGGGGTTTCAGCTTCAGCTCACGTTTTTTTTTCGTAATGTTACTTCATCTAGGCCAGAAGATCAAAAACTAACTTGTAATAGTTGTAATCCGCATTTATTTTTCGGCCGTGAGTTTATATGACTTTTGTTGTTGAAACACAACAAATTCGTAAACACAAAGTGACACCAAAACTTAAAACCCAACACCACAGTATAATCCAAGACACGTGTTCCAAAGACAGAACAATTCTCCAGACATGTCTTAAGATCATCAATCATTCTGGATGCAGATCGCAGCTCATTGCGATGCGGGAAGCGTCTAACAGGTGGCAACAGCTGCTGGGCAGTCGGACCTGAATGCCTGATGGTGCCTATGAAGATGTTTGGAGATACTGTAATTCTATTTCTGTGTTATTAGCATAGTACATGGACTCTCGGCGTTTCAACAAGGGGAGGCTGAAACTATAGAATAATTCGTGATACGATGCTTGATAACTATCTTGTTGTGACGTCTACGTTAGATTATTTTTGGTATACATAGGTAGGTTACCTAGGTAGGGTATATATACCCGAGAAAATAGGTTAGGTGACTTTTAGGTAAACCCAAAAAAAATAATTGCTTACCAAATTACAACCTACATAAATTGTCTCAATTCATATTATATTTGTCATTTCGACAGTTGTATGAAATGGCTATAACACGGTAAGTAGCCATAGTGTGTAACTCTGATGATAAATTGATTGACTGACTTGACCTTGACTGTATAATATAAAAATTTGCAAAAATAAAATGTTTGTACGTTTATTCTAAGGTGCCAACTCTAGTGGAGACAATCCATGAAGATTTTAGAGTGGTGGAATCTGCCCCACCAATTCGAATTAGAGGGGCAGATTCCACTGTAAAATTTTAGGCATTCCACATTTGCCCCACCACTGGGGCGGTCGTTGGGACAAAGTGGAATAATTCGTATTAACTTATTAACACACTATGTTTTGCAGTGTTGTAGAAATTTAATACGACTGAGAAAGTATGACAGTTTGTGTGGTCTGAATGATAGAGAAATTAAGTTTCTCTATCATCCAGACCATTCAGTCGATTTGTTTATCGATCTATTTCTCTAATGGTTTGTGATATCTATGTTCGTTTTCATGTTTAAGTATGAATACATTGCCGAGATATTTACACCGTTTGTAAGTTAATTAATGATACCTTTGATTTACAGATAAGGAAAATATTGTGGGAGAAACTAGTGTTAATGGAGTCAATTTACCAACACGCAGTGGGCTTGCGTGGGGGTGATGAATGCTTGTTTCTTAGACGAGATCGCATACTGAAAAGGTTATGCTCTCTAAAATACAGGTTCTCATGAATATCAGAGGGGCAATCCTCGTAATTTAAAGAACGATCACAGTCTGACCTCAGTCTCTATCTGTCAAAAATACCTCTAAAATCCCTACATTTTTGACAAGTTTTTGACATTCATTGTCGTTGAAATGAGATTGCGACTAGTTTTAAAACGTTAAAAACTTTCAAAAAGTAGTCGGTATTACGGGACTTGGCCTCCAGATCTAAAATTAAGAATTAATAAAGACTGGTGGTTGTTGTTAGATGGGATCTTCGTGATCACTTTCCTGCGAAATTTCTTATATCGCAATAAACACTTCTTATTAGATTTTGAATATTTGCAGTAAATAATATTTTTTTTGCTTTATTTCTTCTTATGAGACTATAGGGTTCACTACTAAGTGAACCCGATTATCATGTATTGTAATAGTCCTGTATTCTGTTGACAAAACCTAGTGGATTAAAGTGCTCGTAAATATTTTTTGATCTGGTTTTAAAAATAACATTCCTTTATTGTGTGTACTTAAAAGTCAGTTACTATGTTGTAGTCTGTAGCTCGTTAAATTTCTTGGTTAAAGGTGCATTTGTAACGCTTTTTGGGTCACCACTGCACAAACAATGACTTCACACTAACCTGTCACTATTTGGGCTTATCACGACAAAAAAGTAACTGCCGTCTTCCCCTATGAATCTCAAACCCCATTCTCACACGCGATAAGCAGCCAACACTACAGAATTATGTTTATAAATTTTAATAAAACACATCCCCTCATAAAGAAGGAAGGCCCGCCAGAGTAATGGCTCGCATTACTCAGCGACGAGGTTTATACAGAAACACGGCACCCTCCTTAATATCGGTGAGAAAAAAACGTAACTCAGTGGATCTAATTTAAGGTACGTTTAATTGACCCTTAGATCCTTGAGACCGACGTTTATAATGTAGGTATTATGTAAAGGTTCCTAGTCGGGGATTGTAGGTCGTTGATTAGGGAATAAAAGAAACGTAAGCGAAGGGCTATCATGAGGTTATTCGGAGTCGTAAAGTGGGGTACCTACGTTTGAGTTATTGGTAGTTATCTAATTGACTGAATACTTTGCTATTAGATTTTATTGTTGTTAGGGATAAGTTTAGTCTCGTAAAAATCGACTTTAGGTCTACTTAATCATTCTTTTTTTTATGAATGCCGTATAGAGAGTATGACTACTAAAATGTGTCAAATGACTTAGATGTATTTATAATTTTTTTATGTATTCAGATCATGTCTACCTGATAATGTGAAGTGTGTGTGTGTGGTTATGTGTACCTATGTGCTCTTTCTTTCCTGTATTTGAGTGTGTTTTATTGGATAATGTATGCTATACTACTTTTATTGTAAAATAAAATTGTTATGTATCCAGTTGGTAATCCTAACTAATATTATAAATGCGAATGTAAGTTTGTTTGTTACCTTTTTACGCCTAAAACACGGTACCGATCATCCTGAAATTTTGCATATACGTTGTTAGGTGTACAGAAACGGACATAGGGTACCTTTTATCCCGAAAAAAAATGCTGTTCCCGAGGAAAACAACAATAGCGTTATTATGATAATAGATGGTGCCACGTGTCTTTCGATTCAAAAACAGGACAACGTCTATCGGGTCAGCTTGTCCTTAAATAAATAAATAGATTCTACATATTTCTAAAAATAAATAAAATACATTAAATTTACTATCTCCTTCGAGCTCAAAATTAAATAAACCTTGTATAAATTCATCGAAAAAAAGGTGGCGTACTTTCATAACATTCTTTCTTCAAAAAAAAAGAACATTCGTTACATAAACTTGTACACCTTTATATTTACAAATAAACATTTAAACATTTCTTTGATCCCGTTTGCCTATCTGGTGGCCATTAAAACTTTTCTGTCAGTCTAGAGCAACTTTTAACAAGCTCTGATGATCGACGGTATAGATCTTTTTTCGCTTATCTTTCTACTGTCAAGTTTGGAGCCTTGACGTGGGCCAATCAGATGGAGACGTGCTTTTTTTCTTTGAAGAATAAAAATATAAGTTTTTTGTTCATGCTTCGCTTGTTAGGTTGGGTGTACTTATAAGGCGATCTTGAGTGTGGTCTAAACTGTGACGAAAATAATTGTTGGGAATACAATATTTAAAAGCTTTTTCATGAATTTCAAAAAAATTAACTAATACTTATCACCATGGATGTTTTTAATATCTTTATCGCTGATTGATTACTTAGTACAGCTAGCTCACAACCAGTTACTGAAACCACTACTTCGATGTTAACTCAAACTCAAACTGTAATATATTTATTGCCATTTATATGATAGTTTTGAATTGTCAAGGAGTTGGTCAGTTATATGAAGCTAGTTGCCCATTTCAAAGCGTAATAGTCATGGAATAAATAAAACTCAGTCGATTGAAAAAGGAGTAAGAGTTTATTTTGAGCAGTCGAGTCCTCTAGACAGGAATTAATTTGTCCTAGTAGAGGCTCACATAACGAAATCGGTCCAGTGGTTTTATCATAAAGGTGGACCATACATACGTACACATACGTACGTACCTAAACATAAGTTTTCGAGTTGAGCTACACGATTACTGACAAATGCTTGCACTGACTGCACAGATCCACTCAAATCTTTGTAGTTCTTTCCTGTATTTTTTTTAAGTGAAAACTTCTTAGGCGCTTTGGGCATTTTTTGAGATGGGTAAAAACCATTGAACTCGCGCCACTGTTACCGTAAGCGATACCGCACGTGTTTTGTTTATAAGATGATTGAAAAAATAGCCGCTTTGGATGTGTTCGGCTGTCCTCGGGATGTACTCGGTTTTAATGTATATCCGATATGTCTATGAGTGATGGCAAAGTATTCTGTTGGTGTTTTGTTTTCACTTCTGTCGGCACTCCCGGTGTGCCACTGTTTTTTTTGTTTTGTGTGGGGAATTATCAAATAACTTTCCCGCTCTGGGCGAAGCGGGAGGGCGTGTCAGACTTTTACTGACCAAAACCTTCGGTTGTGTCTCTTTCGAACAACCCGCGACACTGGCAAGCATCGGCCTTAGCGGACCTCGTCAGTTAGTTCTGACATTTCTTTGAGGCTTCGGCTTTCGGTAAGGACTAGTCCTTACCGGCCTGATCCTTACCTTGTAGTTCTTTCCTATAATAATATTTCAGATACTAGTCTACATAGGTCCTCACATGATCTGACCAAGATTGTCTGGACTTTAAAAATAACTGTGATCTCTGAGTTTGTTTCGGCATTTCTCAGAGTAGATGGATAGGAAACGCCGACCTCATCTAGTTATTAAAATATGATTGATGCGTAGAAGTGTTTGTGTAAACCTACTAACAGAAATAAAATCATTTATAATAGGTTTTCTATAATTTTCCTACTAGAGCATTTCCCAAAGAAAAACCTTTACGTAACTAAACGGTTTGATTATTCGATGTTAACAAGTCTCACGTGACTAAATATAGTTAAAATATGTTATTACCTACGTACTTATTATAGTGTAAACTTGAGAACAATAATTGAATCATTAACTTACACTATCATAATGGAAAAATCACGGAGTTAATAGCATACTTCAACATAATGTAAAATTACTTGTTATGGATGGAATTAATCGCTTTTAAGTTAACCAAAAGCATGAAGTATTTCTTAGGCCGAGTTTTTCATTTTTTAAAGTTTCAGGGAAAATAGCCAATCATAATATCACGCCTTGTGTCCCCGAAGAGTTGGACAGAGCTTTTTCGTTAAATGTAGGAACGCTTGTATGGACGTTGTTAGTATCAAACTGAGATGGAATTAGTCGCTTTTTAAGTTAACCAAAGCATGAAGTATTTATTAGGCAGAGTTTTTCGTTTTTTAAAGTTTCAGGGAAAATAGCCAATCATAATATCACGCCTTGTATCCCAAAAGAGTTGGGCAGAACTTTTTCGTTAAATGTAGGAACGCTTGTATGGAGGTTGTCAGTATCAAATCGAGCTGCATTGTTTTAAGTAGGTGACGATTTAAATAATGTGGCTAGGAAAAGAGAATACAGTACCCGGCGATAAATATTGCACATCGACCTTTGGAAAGAAACAATCGTCTAATTTCGGCTTCGTAGAGCGTTATCTCTGTCGCACGAAATACAAACAGTCCGGTATCTATTAGGAGCTGTTAAAACAATTATGATTTGCTTCTTTTGAGAATAATTTTTATTTTTTGTATAAAATACACCAATCAACCAAGGTCGATGTGCAATATTTATCGCCGGGTACTGTACCTACTTTGGAAGACGCAAAAGAAAATGTAACATTCGTTACGTAGATCCTAAGAAGTGGCAATTTCAAAAAGGGCTTGGTTTTTTAATAAATAACACAACATCACGCCTGTAATCTCTAAAGGGTTAGGCAAAGGTTCAATAAACCTATAGTCTGTGCTATAGTGCACCCACATTCTGCCAGTTATAGTTAAGTCGCATGTAATAGGGGCCAAGCCTATCGCCATCAACCGGGAACTAATCCAGACTCTGGACTGCTACTGAGAAATTCGTGAGGGAAAAGTCCAATGACAGTTTGCCCAGGAACCGGGAATCGAGCCCAGGACCTCATGCTCAGCAGTAGCGCTTGGGGTTTACTGGAAAAGTGTAGTTGTTAAGCGAATTGACTACCCGCTTAAATTGTCCGTATATTCAAATGACTACCGTCATTCTTTTTTCGAATTGTATAAAATGCCTCTGTCACGACAAATTGACGTAGGCTGTCAGTTTGCTTTGATTTGCAATTGATTTGCTTGATATACTTACGTAATTTTGGCACTTTTGTAATTCAAAATAAGATTTATTTTGTGCCTTACCGGCCTCTTCAGGTTCTGTTAAAAGGTAAGATCTAAATTGCAGGTTTATTCAGTACCTATGCGTGAGTAATTTTGTATAGTTGTGTTAGGGGTACATTTCCAAGTAAAAGAGGAAGTGATAAATGAGGCAGATCTACCTACATCACAGAGATGTAGAGGTCTGTAACGGTATCTACAACGCCAAATGCGAACAACGCGTCATGCAAAAACCTACATCTCGCAAGCAAAGTTTACCGCGCAATTAGCATATATACAACGGCCCGACATGAATCATCGGGCAGATGTCCGCCAGACACAACAACTGTCTAGTCGGAGGATCCTCCAAGTAACTAGCTCTCAATAAAGATAGACCGTCTCGTCAGTAGGTGATGATCCGATGGCAGCATAGGTAACTTTCATGAAAGTGAACTTGAAATGCAGATCTTTCTGCTTATCAATTTCCACGTTAACACAGTCAGTTTACAAAACAAAATTGTGAGGTAGTTAGTAAATCCTCCCGGTGGGTTCCCGCATTGTCGAGGTGGTCCCCCCACCTCGACAATGCGGGAACCCACCGGGGGATTCTCTGTAGCCGTGGCTTGGTCACCCACGGGGAAGCGAAGAGGAGTCCGAGGAGAGGCCGCAACAAGTAGGTTACGGTGCCGCTTGGGCGACATCGCAACTGAGGCGGGCCGCGATGTCGAATGGGAGGCATCCCGGCTAAGGGTTGGAGGCCGCGGCGGGAGAGGAGGAGAGGAGGTATTGCGGTGCGCCGCTCTCCCAACCTTCCGCGGCCTTGACGGGGTCGCCACCGTCTAATGGCGGGCGCAGTGGGGCCGCAGGAGAGGGTGGAGCGTTAGTATGATGTTGGCCGCTCTCCCTATCCTCTGCGGCCGAAAATTGGCAGGCGGCGGGGCCAATAACGTGACCCGTCACAGGGGGACCAAAGGTGCCCAGACACGGGGTCGTCTGACGCCCATGTGCTGGTTTGTTCCCTGGGGTGGTCACGGCGTCCTATGTGTTCTGGTGCGCCGGTGATGGGGAGTCAAACTCAAACTCAAAATCAAAGTATTTATTTCAATTAAACCATTTACAGGCACTTAGTACTCCCCAGAGGAGGGTCCGGTGACGGACAGACGCGGCGGGTTCACGGATAAGTGCTAACGCGTGCCCGTGTTCCCGCCGTAAGCGGCTGAGGAGCACACCGTGTAGTTTTAGTGGGTTAGAGTCCCACATAACTGCACTATTTCCCCGTGGTAGTGCAGAATGCATGATCATTCCTCCACGATAAAAAAGGTAGTTAGTAAATAACAAAAAAAAAAACTGGCACTCCGGTAGTGCCGACAGAAGTGAAAACTTGAACAATTACGAGTGTATTTTGTGAATCGTCTTATAAACAAAACACGCGTGTTAAGGTGTGTTCCTTATTTTATAGGGTTTTTTGCAAATCAGGTATTATGACCAAAGTGACTGGTTTATTCTTCTCGTGAAAGGAATTTATTCAGATTTACAAATAAGCACACAGGATAGACTTCAGTTCGTGGTGTTGGTCGCGGCAGTGGTAAGAGAAGCAAGCCCATGGAGCTCGTTGTCAGTTATATATCCGTGGTTCAGCGCCATCTCGTCGTTGTTGGATGAACTACGTAGTTAGTACGCGAGGCCCTCGTAGTTCTTCCCGATGTGCATAGATGGCGCTGTCCTCAACAACGCGCGTCTTTCGTTTTACGTCTTACGAATCTTACGATCAGGGTCACGTGACCTGACGCGAATTTAGAAGTTTTTACCCATTCCAAAAAAAGTACACAGCGCCGCTAAAGAAGTTTTCACTTCAAAAAAACGTCGACGGCGGTAAATTAATAGTTAATTGTAGAAGATGACCCATCTTCATGTGCTAGTGATTCTATCTAATTTTAGCAGCTCCTTTGTAAGTTTATCTCCAAAAGTGGACACGCTTGTCCTTGCAAACAGCAGTATAAAAATGACTTAAGAAAACGATAATATAGGTCAGTTGACACAATTTTTCCGTTGGCAAGCGTCCTGGTAATTATATTATATAGTTGGTCTCTGGGCCATTCTGTAGCTCTTTATTGCTTTATGGTGGGCCGTTAAAATGTTTAATGTATCTACCTGTTTTCAGGAAGATAACTTCTACAATACTGCGAGCTTTGTTGTGTTTATCGATGTGTAGGCAAAAGGGCATTGGCGAGAGTTTATTATTAAAATTAGACTTTTACGTAAGTATTACGTTAATGTATAAAATATTATCAAAGATTTGTAATTTTAAAAGTTTCAACTAAAAAATCGTCACATCATCATATCATGTGTATCATGCTACTACTGGACCTCTGTGCCCCAATAATGGTGGTCGGTTCAACGTACCATCTGCGAGACTGCTCATTGCCACTACTAACTTGCTAATTTCACAGCTATGTAAGAAACATCATCATCTGCCTAGCCTTTTCCCAATTATGTTGGGGTTGGCTTCCAGTCTAACCGGATGCAGCTGAATACAAGTATTTTACATGGAGCGACTGCCTATCTGACCTCCACTACCCAGGTACTGAGTAATACGATACACCTTGGTAAGAATTGTCAGACTTCCGGGCTTCTGACGACCCGTAACGACTGCCAAAGATACACGAATGACAGCCGGGACCAACTGCTTAACGTGCTTTCCGAGGCACGGAGGGGTCTTGGTATGTAAAGATGGTCATCTATTCACGGACCAACCGCGGCAAGCGTAGCTTAACCTGATCAATCGACCCGTGCGGCTGTTATAATTTAGCCAAAAGCCCTTCAGCTATGTCAGTGATGGTGGTGGTGGTGGTGGTGTCAGTGGTGGTGGTGGTGGTGGTGGTATGTGGTAACAATATAAAATATGCAGGTATTTCTTTAATTAAATTAGTGTTAAATGTACCTAAACATTGAGTGTACAGTCCATTCGCTGTTAAGGTCATAGCACACGTATCAAACCGGAAAGGGATCGGCACCGTATCAACTCGAGCCGTTCAGTATTCTTTATATGAAACTCCCTACTGCAACGCACACTAATCGGAATCGTAACGTAATCGCCTCGTCTCCGGACAAGCTCACAAACCGCGGTGCGGTACGTTACAGTTCGTCGTCCCCGCGCTTACGGCTCGTCGTCCCCACGCTTACGTCTCTCCGTACCCGAGGATATGTCTCTTCGTCCACCTTGCTTCTCTCACCCCTCCGGCCTGCCTGCTGCACCATCGACCAGCAGTCGGAGCCGTAGCCGAGTCGACGTATCGGAGCTTCTGATTCGCTTTGGATACGTGCTTACGTTAGGTTGACGCCTGTTTGACGGCGGTTCGTAAGGCGATACTGTGCCGATCCCTTTCCGATTTGATACGTGTGCTATGTCCTTTATTTTACTTTTGACAGCAGTAACCTCACTACAACTTTATTGTGACGAGATTAAGATCACAATGATTTTGACAAACATGTCAATGGCAAGTGAGCTTGTACTTTCTCCGGGAATGTTATTGGGAGATTTATTTATTGTTACGTAATAGGCATTTGGAATTATTATTGTTGATACTTTTGAGTAAACAGCCTAATTTTCGAGAGGTTAACTACAAATATGAAGGCTAACCGGTAAAGCTCCACGCGTGACCGGTGGGTCACGAAGCAATACAAAAATAATAAATCAATTGTGTCTCATTAACGGAGCTTAAGGGGTTAAATTACAAATATTTATTTCGTTTAGAGATCAAAAAGTTGTTATGCTTAATTAGATTTCCAGTGGTTGAAGTTTGCCTAATAGGCGAACCCCTTTACTGATAAACGTTGTATAGCGTCTGTATAGTTACACAACGCTTTGTCTTCTTCTTTCGAAAGTCAAATTACTGACGACTGAAAGAGAGAAATCGGTGTGTTTTCCTCTGATATAATACGTTTATTAGTAAGGGGGTAGTAACATAGCGCAATATCACGGCTATTATTCCCGAGGGGTTAGGCAGATGTACAGACGCCAGCACATCAAGCTACCCGAAACTGTCAAATTTTCCCAATCAACTTTGAACCTTATAGTTTAGCGATAAAGTTGAAAATCTATTAAAGAAATTTGACAGATTGTAGTAGCTTGATGTGCTGGCGTCTGTACATACACTACACCCTCATTTAGGCAGTTAAGCTAGTAAGGGATATACAATAAAGTCAGTAAAAGGTAATCGAATGAGTTAAATTTCTCTTATATTCGCACAGCATCAAAGTTTTTAGGTTTATAGGGTCCACCTTTCCTCGTGCCCACCGTGCCTCGGAAAGCACGTTAAGCCGTTGGTCCCGGCTGTTATTCCTGGATCTTTGACAGTCGTTACGGGTCATCAGAAGCCCGAAAGTCTGACAACCAGTCTCACCAAGAAGTATCGTATTACCCAGTAACTGGGTTGTGGAGGTCAGATAGGTAGTCGCTCCATGTAAAATATTGGTATTCAGCTGCATCCGGTTAGACTGGAAGCCTACCCCAACATAGTTGGGAAAAGGCTAGGCAGATGAGATCAGGACCCACCATTCAAAAATTTGTACACAAAGCGTTTCATCATCATCATCATCATCATCAGCCTATAATGTTCGCACTGCTGGGACACAGGCCTCCTCTCAGCGAGAGGGAGTGGACCGTAATCCACCACGCGGGCCCAGTGCGGGTTGGTAGATGTCACATGTCTTCGAATTTTTGGTTCTAGGACATGCCGGTTAGGACAAAGCGTTTAATTAACAAGAATTACTTCGTGAACACTCTAAACAGAATCAAAATCTACTTTACAAGCATTAAAATATAACTGAATCAGCACTTACAACGTAACCAAAATTCAAGACAAGATACTGTCGCCATATTTTATAACTGAAAAAGCAATTTCACATTGAAGTCGGTACTGTGCACACATGCTGAATGAGCGTTATATTAAAATAAAGATAAATTAATATGTCCATGAAACTGAGTCCCGCTCGCGAGTGTGTCGACGCCTTTATGTGCCGCACAATTTTCGTGATTTCATTAAAACTATTTAATTGACGAAATGGGTCGCACTGTAGTATTTTAGTGACGAAACGGGTTGGAACTCGTAACTTCGTATTTGTGCTTACAAATCCGTATCCGTGTGTAAGTGGGGCCGGAGTTTTTGTGTTCGTTCACGGTTTCTGTAATGAACATGATGTGACTGACTGATTATGTTCTAAGTTGATTTATTCATAGATGTTGTACGTTTATTTAGGAGCATAAAAATATAAATACTGACTGGATAAACTTTTAATATTACTCAGGGCTGATTTTTCAATCGACAGATAATTTTTATTCGTGGAATATAATTGACGTCTCACAGTTTTTGTGTGAAGGAGTTCTTCCACACAAAATCGGAGGAATAATTTTGAATTTTAGACAGTTGTCAAAAATTCAAAATTATTCCTCCGATAAAATTATCTGGCGTTGGAAAAATCAGTCCTAAGTAAACTAGCAAACTATTAATATAAAAATATTATATCGCAACCTAACTAAAACTAATAATAAACCTAAATTATGGCGCCGAAAAATTCCTCCGCATCGCTGTCGACTGGTAATGTACCCAAGAGACGGCGGCATGTTGTATGGCAATCCTTAGCCTCTGGCCAAGGTAAAAGCCAGTCCTTGGGTCTCGGGAAGTGTCAACCATTTTTTCATAGACCATTCTCCATATCTTGATTCATGATATTATGAATAATGATTATAGTCTTGGCGGAAATCCTATAGTGGTATCTTCCGATTATTTGGGTGGGTATTGAATAGTTTTATAAGATTTGTAAATAATCACTAATCTACCTGGATTGGTGATTGCACGTTAAACGTTGAAACACGTTGTAGCTTGCGTACTTAGGGATGAAACGATACGAGTAAATACAAGTACTTACTCTATACTTTTCCTTCGATAACAAGTATTTTCGGCATCGACACTTTAGAATTGAGTAACAAGTAGTATCGTGTACTTGAATCGATATTCGGTCGGTCACCCACTACTGATGAGTGTTTTCAAAAAACGCGCATTTGCTCTATGGTAGGGTGTCCAGTTTGAATTTTTCTTTCGAACGCGTCTTTTTTACTGTACTGCTCAGTTAGCAGCCTTGTTCCTAAATAGAAAAGACGCAGACGCCATTATGATGATTTTGTTTTGTTTGCGATTACCTTAAATCACTCATCGCGTGCGGCTTGCGTTGTTCGTTTGTTATCTGTGACTGAATTTGAAATAAGGTAATCAAATCGGTGAAAATGGGACCACAAAAGTCTGAGCGAAGTCGAAGTCCGAGTGAGCGGAGTTTCTTGCCGGCTCTTCTCCATAGGAAACGACCAATTGGAACTGTGCATCTAGCTTCTGACGTTTCATAAGGTGCCTGTTGTAGTTTTATGTGAAATAAAATAAAATGTTTTGATTTATTTTTTGAGCTTTTCCTATATTTTACAGAAAAATGAGAAAACAGCCACGTGCAAGGAATGCTTCAAAAACTTGAATACATTTTAATAAATACTCAGACCATGTACAGACGCCAACATATCAAGCTACCCGAAACTGTCAAATTTACCCAATCAACTTTGAACCTTATGCTTTAGCGATAAAGTTGAAAATTCGTTAAATAAATTTGACAGATTGTAGTAGCTTGATGTGCTGGCGTCTGTATTTACATGTACTAATTTGCCTCTAATACTTCCTAATAAAAAAACTGTCCGATATAAGTACACGGTATAGAGTAAAAGTACCAAGATCTAGAGACCTAGATGAACCTAAATGTGTGACATTCCTAGATGGTATCGTTTCATCCCTATGCGTACTGTCTAATTGCGTTTGTAATCGTCTAGAGCAGCATGATATATTTAGAGAAACCAGCTAAAGAACCGCACTAGAACGATACTTAGAAAAACTATATCAGGGTCACGTTAAGGGTCATATGGCTCAATAGCATCTATGAATTGGGACTTCATGTATTGGGGTCCCGGTCCGGGATATACGTATAAAATATGTTACGTCATCACCAGTGTGTTAAGCCCTGTTAGGTCGTAGTTATAACATTTGAAAAGGGTCCAAGAATAAGTTTTTATTCCAGTGCTATATAATTTAATTGTGACTCTTTTTTCTCAGATTTCACTCAAGTCCCCAGCTATCAGACCGTAAAAATTTAACTATGTACCTACTTAGCAGAGTAGTTTTTTATGGAAATAGTTACATTTTATGCTCGCTAGTAAGAGCTGGCAAAGATGTATTTTTATATTTCTCATACTTATTTTGGGGGCTCAAAATGGGGCCACGACGCTTTTATTTCACATTCACTTTATACCCTTCTCCATTGTTTGTATCATCTCCCTTGTGTGTGTTTTGGTGAACCGTAGAAGGTGAAAATCCAAAATGTTTATACGAGAAAGCTTTGACAAAATCTATGCAGGTATAGAGCTACACTCTCCCCTAAAATATTAGTTTGGTCTAACTTTTATAAAATATAAGCTTAGCGTACACATACTGTCTAGCAAGTTCAACTATACTACGAATGGCTGTCATTTAAAAAAGACACTGAAGCTGAATTATTAAAAACAACTGCCATCTGATCTCAACACAATCACATGTTAATGTGATTAATGTTAATCACTTAACACAATCACTATATTCTAAGATTCCTCTGGCTTAAGGCGAAAGTGTCAGTATAGCCCGCGAAATTCATTTTTTTTTACGTTTTTTGCAATTTGCTGATCAGTATTAAGTTTTACGTTGATTAAAATATGATTCGCGACCGCAACAGGTATGTATTTACAGAATTATAATCATTAAAGTCATCAACACAACTCTCTAAGACCAAGTAATCCTACTGAATGACTATTTCATAAAATCTTGACATTTTAGGATTATAATAACTTATCAAGTTGTATTACTGATTCTAATGATTATAATTCTGTAAATACATATTTGTTGCGGTCGCGAATTATATTTTAAACAACGTAAAACTTAATACTGACCAGCAAATTGCAAAAAACGTAAGAAAATTTGAATTAATAAGGTTTCAAGCTAGACACAAAACTCTAGGTAATAATTTTGACAAAGGATTATGTCCAATTATGTACAGCAACAGAATTCCTGAAACGACCTTATCTGGCTCATTAAATTCTCTGCACATAAAACACATCGCATTTCTACGTCCTGATCATCCACTATTTTAATAGCTCCTTAGAACATCTAAATCCTACTCCAGTTCACATTCGCTAAGCCCTCTTTCACTCCTCATTCACACCACAATACCTCTGCTAATTGGATTAGAAGTGAGTTTTGCAGATCAGAATCCATAGAGCAAGATAGTTGGCAAAGGGCGCTTAAACCAATCATTTGACCGCGCTGGCATTAGCCGCTGTAGTGAATGGAAGGTTTATGGAGGTTTCTATTGATTTCTGTTATAACTGACTTCGATTTTAGGATTTGGAGCTGCAGGAAGATGTTGGGTGACTCAAAAAACTCAAAGCATTTATTTCAATTAAACCAATTACAGGCACTTTTGAACTGTCAAGAGATAGGTCAGTCAGAAAATGAAGCTAGTTACCCATTCCAAAGCGTAGTAGGTTCCTATGGAGAAGAACGGGCAAGAAACTCAATGGACTCTCTTTTAAATTAAAATATTGGTTACGACTGGTGAATGTTAAGGCTCCTTCAAACAGGCGCGACACGCGATAAAATCGCGCGCGACTTTATGAAGATGACACTAATTGTGTTAAGAGTTGTAGCAGAATGTCCAAAAGCAAGAGATATATCATTTTCCGCGATAGCATCTTAGCCACTATTATAGCAATTATCTCTATTATGGATGTTTATTGGATCATGCAAGATTTAACAGACCCACGTACAAAGAATACACTCGCGTGCAACGAATTAGGTTCGGTCACAATATCTCCGAAATCAGGTATAAAGTGTACACGTAACAGCTAACTTGGTGAACTGTATGCAGTCTATTTATTTAATTTATTAACATTTAAGTAAAGTATATTAAATAGGTATCTTTTCCTTGGGTCCTAGAGCTACTGCGTTTTTTTGGAAACGGCCCGGATTGTTAACGGTTGTACCAATAACAAAACTTTACAAATCTCCAAAATTTCGCAGCAGCCCAGTTCATTATCTCCTCAGCTAAGACACTTATAATCAAACAGCCACATCTATCGTCTAATCACCACGCTCGCTCCTACATAGTCACAAGCAGTGCCGCTAATTAAGTTCGACTCTACGCTCATACGGACGGATTAATTTCGGTTTACCGGGCGCCTGAGCGGTTGCCATGGTAGCGCGTCAATGCGATTTATGTAATTTTACCTGTGCGTGGTTAATAGTGTTTAGTGGGTGTAAGATGGGAGGAAGATTGGGATTTGTTGGTGATAATGTTGTGGAAGCTATGAATATGAGATGAGATGTTATTACTGAAGGGTATGTGGAAAACAGTAATTACAGCGATGTTGAACAGCCACGTAATATTGTTACTTAGAAAGTGGGCTTTAAAACCTTACTCTTAAAAAAATATCAATCATAATTAATCGAAATTAAACACAACTAATTTGATAGTACTTTCAATAAAAAAAAAACATCGGAATTTGATATAACAACGCTGTGAGGCATAGTTTCCCCCCACATTTTCTGAATCGAAATTATTCCCAGAAAAACCAGAATAATACCAGGAGGTAGGTACTTATAGTAAATGAATCAGCAATTTTCCACAAGAGTACCTATAATGAAAGTCAATCGGTTATCAAATTAATAGGAAATCCCTTGCATTTTAGTAACAACAGACATAGAAATATAATAAAAATAGGGTGGGTAATTTATGATTTAATTACTAATTTTTTTTTTACAAACATTTAAAAGATTTTCGAACTAAATTTCGACCAAAGGAACGTTATATGACTACTAGATTTTGGGCGTTGCGCGAGCTGCAAGCAGCTCGCGGGGTCGTGTTTTTGAGGAGTATTTCTTACCCTTGTAAAATTTTGAGAATTGGACAGTAATCCTTAGCACTTATAGGATTTTGTAATAATAGCTATTTATTCACCAAGGGGAGTAATCTGTACTTACCCTCGAGTGATATATACTGCTTTATACTACAGTTGTGGAGTTGTTGTTAATAAATTGCTATAATTGTCACTGGAATCACTTATTTTAACTTGTGATTTACACCGCCATACTTTAAACTTTACCAAGAAAATTGTTTCTACAAAATACGTCAACCAACAAAATAAGTATTTTTTTTTCTTATTTTAGCGCGTCAAACAGTTTTCGCGCCAAAAGACGTTAAGCCGCAGGGCTCTAGTGGGGACGCGGCTTAACGTCTTTTGTGATTTGTTGTGATCAACAACACTCAACAACACCCAAAACACTCAACAACATTCAACAACACTCAACAACACTCAACAACACTCGACAACACTCGGCAATACTCAACAACACTCAATAAAATTGAACAACACTCAACGACACTCAACAACACTCAACAACACTCGACAACACTCGACAACACTCGACAAAACTCGACAACCCTCAACAACACTCAACAACACTCAACAACACTCAACAACCCTCAACAACACTCGACAACACTCAACAACACTCAACAACCCTCAACAACACTCAACAACACTCAGCCACACTCAACAACACTCAACAACACTCAAAACACTCAACAACACTCAACAACACTCATCAATACTCAACAACACTCAACAATATTCAACAACACTCAACAACACTCAACAACACTCAACAATATTCAACAACATTCAACAACACTCAACAACACTCAACAACACTCAACAACACTCAACAACACTCAACAACCCTCAACAACACTCAACAACACTCATCAACACTCAACAACACTCAACAACACTCAACAACACTCAGCCACACTCAACAACACTCAAAACACTCAACAAAACTCAACAACACTCATCAACACTCAACAACACTCAACAACACTCAACAACACTCAATAACACTCAACAACACTCAACAACACTCAACAACCCTCAACAACACTCAACAACACTCAACAACACTCAACAATACTTAACAACACCCAAAACACTCAACAACCTTCAACAACACTCAACAACACTCAACGACACTCGACAACACTCGACAACACTCAATAACACTCAACCACATTCAACAACACTCAACAACACTCAACAACACTCAACAACACTCGACAACACTCGACAACACTCGACAACACTCGACAACACTCGACAACACTCAACAACACTCAACAACATTTAACAACACTCAACAACACTCAACAAGATTCAACAACACTCAACAACACTCAACAACACTCGATAACACTCGGCAACACTCGGCAACACTCAACAACACTCAACAACACTCGACAACACTCAACAACACTCAACAACACTCAACAAGATTCAATAACATTCAACAACACTCAACAAGATCCAACAACACTCAACAACACTCAAAAACACTCGACAACACTCGGCAACACTCGGCAACACTCAACAACACTCAACAACACTCGACAACACTCAACAACACTCAACAACACTCAACAACATTCAACAACACTCAACAACACTCAACAACAAAACAACACTCAACAACACTCAACAACCCTCAACAACACTCAACAACACTCAACAACACTCAACAACACTCAACAACACTCAATAACACTCAATAACACTCAATAACACTCAACAACACTCAACAACACTCAACAACACTCATCAACACTCAACAACACTCAAAAACACTCAACAACACTCAACAACACTCAACAACACTCAACAACACTCAACAATCCTCAACAACACTGATCAACAATCAACCACACTCAACAACACTCAACAACACTCAACCACACTCAAAACACTCAACAACACTCAACAACACTCAACAACACTCAACAACACTCAAAACACTCAACAACACTCAACAACACTCATCAACACTCAACAACACTCAACAACACTCAACAACACTCATCAACATTCAACAACACTCAACAACACTCAATAACACTCAACAACACTCAACAACACTCAACAACACTCAACAACACTCAACCACACTCAACAACACTCAACAACACTCATCAACACTCAACAACACTCAACAACACTCAATAACACTCAACAACACTCAACAACACTCAACCACACTCAACAACACTCAACAACACTCAACAACCCTCAACAACACTCAACAACACTCAACCACACTCAACAACACTCAACAACACTCAACAACCCTCAACAACACTCAACAACACTCAACAACACTCAACAACACTCATCAACACTCAACAACACCCAAAACACTCAAAACACTCAACAACACTCAACAACACTCAACAACACTCATCAACACTCAACAACACCCAAAACACTCAAAACACTCAACAACACTCAACAACACTCATCAACACTCAACAACACTCAACAACACTCAACAACACTCAACAACACTCAACAACACTCAACAACACTGAACAACACTCAACCACACTCAACAACACTCAACAACACTCAACAACCCTCAACAACACTCAACAACACTCAACAACACTCAACAACACCCAAAACACTCAACAACACTCATCAACACTCAACAACACTCAACAACACTCAATAACACTCAACAACACTCAACAACACTCAACCACACTCAACAACACTCAACAACACTGAACAACAATCAACCACACTCAACAACACTCAACAACACTCAACCACACTCAAAACACTCAACAACACTCAACAACACTCAACAACCCTCAACAACACTCAACAACACTCAACAACACTCATCAACACTCAACAACACTCAACAACCCTCAACAACACTCAACAACACTCGACAACACTCAACAACACCCAAAACACTCAAAACACTCAACAACACTCATCAACACTCAACAACACTCAATAACACTCAACAACACTCAACAACACTCAACCACACTCAACAACACTCAACAACACTCAACAACACTGAACAACACTCAACAACACTCAACCACACTCAACATCACTCAACAACACTCAACAACACTCAACCACACTCAAAACACTCAACAACACTCAACAACACTCAACAACCCTCAACAACATACAACAACACTCAACAACCCTCAACAACCCTCAACAACCCTCAACAACACTCAATAACACTCAAAAACACAAAACCACTGTATAATGCTTTCTGTCTCATTTGCTCCCACGTTAAATCTTATGTCTATTACATTGACAGTGACAGCGCTGTGAAGTTATTACCCATCCAAATTAGACACTACAGGCTAGCATAATGATCCCAATGCGTTTTCGAACTTCTCAAGTTGAAAGCGTTTTATTTTATGCTACTAAATATAGATGTCACCAAAACTCGTGTTGACTAAATCTAACGACGTGACTTCGCAAATGAGTACACTTATAGCATTCGTTCATAGTCTCTGAGCGAATGCTGATTGCCCGATAATTATAATAACTCCGTCTCGCAGGTTCGCTCCACTCAGGACCTACCTACCACCGGAAAGCTATCGTGACCCTACGCTACGCTACGCTTTGCTTTACCGCTACCTAGTTTCCGAGATACGATGGGGGGAGGGGTGAAGGGGGGGAGAGGGGGAGAGTTTTGAAAAATGATTTTGATCAACTCGGGGCCCCTTGATATGAATCTGAAAAAAAAAATGTTCCAAGTCTCTTAACTTCCGAGATCTACCTCTAGAGGGGGGGAGAAGGGGGGCAAGGGGGGCAACTTTGAAAAATGGTTTTTACTTTTCCGAGCCACCTCTATACGAATCCGTAAAAAACAAAACCCAGGTTTCTTAATTTCCGAGATACGATAGGGGGAGGGGTGAAGGGGGGGAGAGGGGGGAGTTTTGAAAAATGATTTTGACCAACTCTGGGCCCCTTGATATAAATCTGAAAAAAAAAATGTTCCAAGTCTCTTAACTTCCGAGATCTACCTAGAGGGGGGGGAGAAGGGGGGCAAGGGGGCAACTTTGAACAATTGATTTTACTTTTCCGAGCCTCCTCTATACGAATCCGTAAAACAACAAAACACGGGACTCTTAGTTTCCGAGATACGATAGGGATGGGGGAGAGTGGGGTGGAATGGAAAAGGGGAGGTTTGAATTTTGAAAAATGGTTTTTACTTTTCCGAGCCTCCTCTATACGAATCCGTAAAAAAACAAATCGCAGGTTTCTTAATTTCCGAGATACGATGGGGGGAGGGGTGAAGGAGGGGAGAGGGGGGAGTTTTGAAAAATGATTTTGACCAACTCTGGGCCCCTTGATATGAATCTGAAAAAAAAAATGTTTCAAGTCTCTTAACTTCCGAGATCTACCTCTAGAGGGGGGGAGAAGGGGGGCAAGGGGGGTAAGTTTGAAGAATGGATTTAATTTTCCGAGCCACCTCTATACGAATCCGTAAAACAACAAAACCCAGGTTTCTTAATTCCCGAGATACGATGGGGGGAGGGTGAAGGGGGGGAGAGAAGGGAAGTTTTGAAAAATGATTTTGACCAACTCGGGGCCCCTTGATATGAATCTGAAAAAAAAAATGTTCCAAGTCTCTTAACTTCCGAGATCTACCTCTAGAGGGGGGGAGAAGGGGGGCAAGGGGGGCAACTTTGAAAAATGGTTTTTACTTTTCCGAGCCTCCTCTACACGAATCCGTAAAAAAACAAAACCAAGATTTCTTAATTTCCGAGATACGATGGGGGGAGGGGTGAAGGGGGGGAGAGGGGGGAGTTTTGAAAAATGATTTTGACCAACTCTGGGCCCCTTGATATGAATCTGAAAAAAAAAATGTTCCAAGTCTCTCAACTTCCGAGATCTACCTAAAGAGGGGGGAGAAGGGGGGCAAGGGGGCAACTTTGAAAAATGGATTTTACTTTTCCGAGCCTCCTCTATACGAATCCGTAAAACAACAAAACACGGGACTCTTAGTTTCCGAGGTACGATAGGGAGGGGGGAGAGTGGGGTGGAAAAGGGGAGGTTTGGGATTTTTCCCATACTCGTGAGAGTTACTTGTATACGAATCTGTAAAAATATACCCACCTCCCCCTTCACCATCTGGGAGAACAATTATGTCAGTCAGTCAGTGAGTGAGTGGTAATCGAGCTTTATATAGTATAACTAGATTTTGGGCGTTGCGCGAGCTGCAAGCAGCTCGCGGGGTCGTGTTTTTGAGGAGTATTTCTTACCCTTGTAAAATTTTGAGAATTGGACAGTAATCCTTAGCACTTATAGGATTTTGTAACAATAGCTATTTATTCACCAAGGGGAGTAATCTGTACTTACCCTCGAGTGATATATACTGCTTTATACTACACTTGTGGAGTTGTTGTTAATAAATTGCTATAATTGTCACTGGAATCACTTATTTTAACTTGTGATTTACACCGCCAAACTTTAAACTTTACCAAGAAAATTGTTTCTACAAAATACGTCAACCAACAAAATAAGCCTTTTTTTTTCTTATTTTAGCGCGTCAAACAGTTTTCGCGCCAAAAGACGTTAAGCCGCATGGCTCTAGTGGGGACGCGGCTTAACGTCTTTTTTGATTTGTTGTGATCAACAACACTCAACAACACCCAAAACACTCAACAACATTCAACAACACTCAACAACACTCAACAACACTCGACAACATTCAACAACACTCAACCACACTCAAAAACACTCAACAACACTCAACAACACTCAACAACACTCAACAACCCTCAACAACACTCAACAACACTCAACAACACTCAACAACACTCAACAATATTCAACAACATTCAACAACACTCAACACTCAACAACACTCAACAACACTTAACAACCCTCAACAACACTCAACAACACTCAACAACACTCATCAACACTCAACAACACTCAACAACACTCAGCCACACTCAACAACACTCAACAACACTCAAAACACTCAACAACACTCATCAACACTCAACAACACTCAAAACACTCAACAACACTCAACAACACTCAATAACACTCAACAACACTCAACAACACTAAACCACACTCTACAACACTCAACAACACTCAACAACACTCAACCACACTCAACATCACTCAACAACACTCAAAAACACTCAACAACACTCAACAACACTCAACAACACTCAACAACCCTCAACAACACTCAACAACACTCAACACTCAACAACACTCAACAACACTCAACAACCCTCAACAACACTCAACAACACTCAACAACACTCAACAACACTCATCAACACTCAACAACACTCAACAACACTCAGCCACACTCAACAACACTCAACAACACTCAAAACACTCAACAACACTCATCAACACTCAACAACACTCAAAACACTCAATAACACTCAACAACACTCAATAACACTCAACAACACTCAACAACACTCAACCACACTCTACAACACTCAACAACACTCAACATCACTCAACCACACTCAACATCACTCAACAACACTCAACAACACTCAACAACACTCAACAACACTCAACAACACTCAACAACCCTCAACAACACTCAACAACACTCAACAACACTCAACAACACTCATCAACACTCAACAACACTCAACAACACTCAACAACCCTCAACAACACTCAACAACACTCAACAACACTCAACAACACTCAACAACACTCAATAACACTCAACAACACTCAACAACACTCATCAACACTCAACAACACTCAACAACACTCAACAACCCTCAACAACACTCAACAACACTCATCAACACTCAACAACACTCAACAACACTCAGCCACACTCAACAACACTCAACAACACTCAAAACACTCAACAACACTCAACAACACTCAACAACACTCATCAACACTCAACAACACTCAGCCACACTCAACAACACTCAAAAACACTCAAAACTCTCAACAACACTCAACAACACTCAAAACACTCAAAACACTCAACAACACTCAACAACACTCAATAACACTCAACAACACTCAACAACACTCAACCACACTCTACAACACTCAACAACACTCAACAACACTCAACCACACTCAACATCACAAAACAACACTCAAAAACACTCAACAACACTCAACAACACTCAACAACCCTCAACAACACTCAAAAACACTCAACAACACTCATCAACACTCAACAACACTCAACAACACTCAACAACACTCAACAACCCTCAACAACACTCAACAATACTCAACAATACTCAACAACACTCATCAACACGCAACAACACTCAACAACACGCAGCCACACTCAACAACACTCAACAACACTCAAAACCCTCAACAACACTCAACAACACTCATCAACACGCAACAACACTCAACAACACTCAGCCACACTCAACAACACTCAACAACACTCAAAACACTCAACAACACTCATCAACACTCAACAACACTCAAAACACTCAACAACACTCAACATTACTCAATAACACTCAACAACACTCAACAACACTCATCAACACTCAACAACACTCAACAACACTCAACAACCCTCAACAACACTCAACAACACTCAAAACACTCAACAACACTCAACAACACTCAATAACACTCAACAACACTCAACAACACTCAACAACACTCAAAACCCTCAACAACACTCAACAACACTCATCAACACTCAACAACACTCAACAACACTCAGCCACACTCAACAACACTCAACAACACTCAGCCACACTCAACAACACTCAACAACACTCAAAACACTCAACAACACTCAACAACACTCAACATTACTCAATAACACTCAACAACACTCAACAACACTCATCAACACTCAACAACACTCAACAACACTCAACAACCCTCAACAACACTCATCAACACTCAACAACACTCAACAACACTCAGCCACACTCAACAACACTCAACAACACTCAAAACACTCAACAACACTCAACAACACTCAACAACACTCATCAACAACACTCAACAACACTCAACAACACTCAACAACACTCAACAACCCTCAACAACACTCAATAACACTCAACAACACTCAACAACACTCAACAACACTCAATAACACTCAAAAACACAAAAACACTGTATAATGCTTTCTGTCTCATTTGCTCCCACGTTAAATCTTATGTCTATTACATTGACAGTGACAGCGGTGTGAAGTTATTACCCATCCAAATTAGACACTACAGGCTAGCATAATGATCCCAATGCGTTTTCGAACTTCTCAAGTTGAAAGCGTTTTATTTTATGCTACTAAATATAGATGTCACCAAAACTCGTGTTGACTAAATCTAACGACGTGACTTCGCAAATGAGTACACTTATAGCATTCGTTCATTCACTTTGAGCGAATGCTGATTGCCCGATTTAATAATCACGGTTAAAATATTCGTGGTGAGCAGTGAATACTTAACCGGCTGCATAAACGATGTTTAGGAATTCATCGGCCGATTACTCAAACATTGGTCAAATGACAGTCCGTGAACTCGGCCCTTAGGCAGTCAATTTTAAACTGAATAATTGACTTAAACGCACCCCAAGCAAAAACGCTGTCCGCCATGTTAATATTCTTCCCCCATTTGCTCCACTCGGTCTCGCAGGTTCGCTCCACTCAGGACCTACCTACCACCGGAAAGCTATCGTGACCTTATCCCTACGCTACGCTACGCTTCGCTTTACCGCTACCTAGTTTCCGAGATACGATGGGGGGAGGGGTGAAGGGGGGGAGAGGGGGGGGGGGTTGAAAAATGATTTTGACCAACTCGGGGCCCCTTGATATGAATCTGAAAAAAAAAATGTTCCAAGTCTCTTAACTTCCGAGATCTACCTCTAGAGGGGGGGAGAAGGGGGGCAAGGGGGGCAACTTTGAAAAATGGATTTTACTTTTCCGAGCCTTCTCTATACGAATCCGTAAAACAACAAAACCCAAGTTTCTTAATTTCCGAGATACGATGGGGGGAGGGGCGAAGGGGGGGAGAGGGGGGAGCTTTGAAAAATGATTTTGACCAACTCTGGGCCCCTTGATATGAATCTGAAAAAAAAAATGTTCCAAGTCACTCAACTTCCGAGATCTACCTAGAGGGGGGGGGAGAAGGGGGGCAAGGGGGCAACTTTGAAAAATGGATTTTACTTTTCCGAGCCTCCTCTATACGAATCCGTAAAACAACAAAACACGGGACTCTTAGTTTCCGAGATACTATAGGGAGGGGGGAGAGTGGGGTGGAAAAGGGGAGGTTTGGGATTTTTCCCATACTCGTGAGAGTTACTTCTATACGAATCTGTAAAAATATACCCACCTCCCCCTTCACCATCTGGGAGAACAATTATGTCAGTCAGTCAGTGAGTGGTAATCGAGCTTTATATAGTATAAATCGAGCTTTATATAGTATAATAATAAAGTATAATAATAATAATGTTTCAAGTCTTAACTTCCGAGATCCGCCTAAAGGGGGGAGAAGGGGGAGAGAATGGGGGGAATTTGAAAAATGGTTTTTACTTTTCCGAGCCTCCGTTATACGAATCCGTAAAAAAAGAAAACCCAGGTTTCTTAATTTCCGAGATACGATGGGGGAGGGGTGAAGGGGGGGAGAGGGGGGAGTTTTGAAAAATGATTTTGACCAACTCTGGGCCCCTTGATATGAATCTGAAAAAAAAAATGCTCCAAGTCTCTTAACTTCCGAGATCTACCTAGAGGGGGGGGGAGAAGGGGGGCAAGGCGGCAACTTTGAAAAATGGATTTTACTTTTCCGAGCCTCCTCTATACGAATCCGTAAAACAACAAAACACGGGACTCTTAGTTTCCGAGATACGATAGGGAGGGGGGAGAGTGGGGTGGAAAAGGGGAGGTTTGGGATTTTTCCCATACTCGTGAGAGTTACTTGTATACGAATCTGTAAAAATATACCCACCTCCCCCTTCACCATCTGGGAGAACAATTATGTCAATCAGTGAGTCAGTCAGTGGTAATCGAGCTTTATATAGTATAACTAGATTTTGGGCGTTGCGCGAGCTGCAAGCAGCTCGCGGGGTCGTGTTTTTGAGGAGTATTTCTTACCCTTGTAAAATTTTGAGAATTGGACAGTAATCCTTAGCACTTATAGGATTTTGTAATAATAGCTATTTATTCACCAAGGGGAGTAATCTGTACTTACCCTCGAGTGATATATACTGCTTTATACTACACTTGTGGAGTTGTTGTTAATAAATTGCTATAATTGTCACTGGAATCACTTATTTTAACTTGTGATTTACACCGCCAAACTTTAAACTATACCAAGAAAATTGTTTCTACAAAATACGTCAACCAACAAAATAAGTCTTTTTTTTTTCTTATTTTAGCGCGTCAAACAGTTTTCGCGCCAAAAGACGTTAAGCCGCATGGCTCTAGTGGGGACGTGGCTTAACGTCTTTTGTGATTTGTTGTGATCAACAACACTCAACAACACTCAACAACACCCAAAACACTTAACAACATTCAACAACACTCAACAACACTCAACAACACTCGACAACACTCGACAACACTTAATAACACTCAACAACATTCAACAACACTCAACAACACTCAACAACACTCGACAACACTCGACTACACTCGACAACACTCGGCAATACTCAACAACACTCAACAACACTCAACAACACTCGACAACACTCAACAACACTCAACAACACTCAACAAGATTCAACAACACTCAACAACACTCAACAACACTCGGCAACACACGGCAACACTCAACAACACTCGACAACACTCGAAAACACTCGACAACACTCAACAACACTCAACAACACTCGACAACACTCAACAACACTCAACAACACTCAATAACACTCAACAACATTCAACAACTCTCAACAACACTCAACAACACTCGACAACACTCAACAACACTCAATAACACTCAACAACACTCGACAACACTCAACAACACTCAACAACACTCGACAACACTCGACAACACTCGACAACACTCGGCAATACTCAACAACACTCAACAACACTCAACAACACTCAACAACACTCGACAACACTCAACAACACTCAACAACATTCAACAACACTCTACAAGATTCAACAACACTCAACAACACTCAACAACACTCAACAACACTCAACAACACTCGACAACACTCAACAACACTCAACAACATTGAACAACACTCAACGACACTCAACAACACTCAACAACACTCAACAACCCTCAACAACCCTCGACAACACTCGACAACACTCGACAACACTCGGCAATACTCAACAACACTCAACAACACTCAACAACACTCGACAACACTCCACAACACTCAACAACACTCAACAAGATTCAACAACACTCAACAACACTCAACAACACTCGGCAACACACGGCAACACTCAACAACACTCGAAAACACTCGACAACACTCAACAACACTCAACAACACTCGACAACACTCAACAACACTCAATAACACTCAACAACATTCAACAACACTCAACAACACTCAACAACACTCGACAACACTCAACAACACTCAACAACACTCAATAACACTCAACAACACTCAACAACACTCAACAACACTCGACAACACTTAACAACACTCAACAACATTGAACAACACTCAACGACACTCAACAACACTCAACAACACTCGACAACACTCAACAACACTCAACAACACTCGACAACACTCGACAACACTCGACAACACTCGGCAATACTCAACAACACTCAACAACACTCAACAACACTCGACAACACTCAACAACACTCAACAACATTCAACAACACTCAACAGGATTCAACAACACTCAACAACACTCAACAACACTCAACAACACTCAACAACACTCGACAACACTCAACAACACTCAAGAACATTGAACAACACTCAACGACACTCAACAACACTCAACAACACAACAACCCTCAACAACCCTCAACAACACTCAACAACACTCAACAACACTCCACAACACTCAACCACACTCAACAACACTCAACAACACTGAACAACACTCAACAACACTCAACCACACTCAACATCACTCAACAACACTCAACAACCCTCAACAACACTCAACAACACTCGACAACACTCAACAACATTCATCAACACTCAACAACACAACACCCAAAACACTCAAAACACTCAACAACACTCAACAACACTCAATAACACTCAATAACACTCAACAACACTCAACCACACTCAACCACACTCAACAACACTCAACAACACTCAACAACACTCAACAACACTCAACCACACTCAAAACACTCAACAACACTCAACAACCCTCAACAACACTCAAAATACTCAACAACACTCAACAACACTCAATAACACTCAATAACACTCAACAACACTCAACCACACTCATCCACACTCAACAACACTCAACAACACTCAACAACACTCAACAACACTCAACCACACTCAAAACACTCAACAACACTCAACAACACTCAACAACCCTCAACAACACTCAACAACACTCAACAACACTCATCAACACTCAACAACACTCAACAACCCTCAACAACACTCAACAACACTCAACAACACTCAACAACACCCAAAACACTCAAAACACTCAACAACACTCATCAACACTCAACAACACTCAATAAGACTCAACAACACTCAACAACACTCAACCACACTCAACAACACTCAACAACACTGAACAACACTCAACAACACTCAACCACACTCAACATCACTCAACAACACTCAACCACACTCAAAACACTCAACAACACTCAACAACACTCAACAACACTCAACAACACTCAACAACACTCAACAACACTCAACAACCCTCAACAACACTCAACAACCCTCAACAACACTCAACAACACTCAACAACCCTCAACAACACTCAACAACCCTCAACAACACTCAACAACACTCAATAACACTCAAAAACACAAAACCACTGTATAATGCTTTCTGTCTCATTTGCTCCCACGTTAAATCTTATGTCTATTACATTGACAGTGACAGCGCTGTGAAGTTATTACCCATCCAAATTAGACACTACAGGCTAGCATAATGATCCCAATGCGTTTTCGAACTTCTCAAGTTGAAAGCGTTTTATTTTATGCTACTAAATATAGATGTCACCAAAACTCGTGTTGACTAAATCTAACGACGTGACTTCGCAAATGAGTACACTTATAGCATTCGTTCGTAGTCTCTGAGCGAATGCTGATTGCCCGATAATATAATAACTCGGTCTCGCAGGTTCGCTCCACTCAGGACCTACCTACCACCGGAAAGCTATCGTGACCTTATCCCTACGCTACGCTACGCTTCGCTTTACCGCTACCTAGTTTCCGAGATACGATGGGGGGAGGGGTGAAGGGGGGAGAGGGGGGAGTTTTGAAAAATGATTTTGACCAACTCGGGGCCCCTTGATATGAATCTGAAAAAAAAAAATGTTCCAAGTCTTAACTTCCGAGATCTACCTCTAGAGGGGGGGAGAAGGGGGGCAAGGGGGGCAACTTTGAAAAATGGTTTTTACTTTTCCGAGCCTCCTCTATACGAATCCGTAAAACAACAAAACACGGCTAGTTTCCGAGATACGAGGAGGGGAGGGGTGAAGGGGGGGAGAGGGGGGAGTTTTGAAAAATGATTTTGACCAACTCTGGGCCCCTTGATATGAATCTGAAAAAACAAATGTTCCAAGTCTCTTAACTTCCGAGATTTACCTAAAGAGGGGGAGAAGGGGGGCAAGGGGGGCAACTTTGAAAAATGGATTTTACTTTTCCGAGCCTCCTCTATACGAATCCGTAAAACAACAAAACACGGGACTCTTAGTTTCCGAGATACGATAGGGGGAGAGGTGAAGGGGGGGAGAGGGGCGAGTTTTGAAAAATGATTTTGACCAACTCTGGGCCCCTTGATATGAATCTGAAAAAAAAAATGTTCCAAGTCTCTTAACTTCCGAGATCTACCTAGAGGGGGGGGGAGAAGGGGGGCAAGGGGGGCAACTTTGAAAAATGGATTTTACTTTTCCGAGCCTCCTCTATACGAATCCGTAAAACAACAAAACACGGGTCTCTTAGTTTCCGAGATACGATAGGGATGGGGGAGAGTGGGGTGGAATGGAAAAGGGGAGGTTGGAATTTTGAAAAATGGATTTTACTTTTCCGAGCCTCCTCTATACGAATCCGTAAAAAAACAAAACCCAGGTTTCTTAATTTCCGAGATACGATGGGGGGAGGGGTGAAGGGGGGAGAGGGGGGAGTTTTGAAAAATGATTTTGACCAATTTTGGGCCCCTTGATATGAATCTGAAAAAAAAAATGTTCCAAGTCTCTTAACTTCCGAGATCTACCTAGAGGGGGGGAGAGAAGGGGGGCAAGGGGGCAACTTTGAAAAATGGATTTTACTTTTCCGAGCCTCCTCTATACGAATCCGTAAAACAACAAAACACGGGACTCTTAGTTTTGGAGATACGATAGGGATGGGGGAGAGTGGGGTGGAATGGAAAAGGGGAGGTTTGAATTTTGAAAAATGCTTTTTACTTTTCCGAGCCTCCTCTATACGAATCCGTAAAAAAACAAAACCCTGGTTTCTTAATTTCCGAGATACGATGGGGGGAGGGGTGAAGGGGGGGAGAGGGGCAGTTTTGAAAAATGATTTTGACCAACTCTGGGCCCCTTGATATGAATCTGAAAAAAAAAATGTTCCAAGTCTCTTAACTTCCGAGATCTACCTCTAGAGGGGGGGAGAAGGGGGGCAAGGGGGCAACTGGGCAACTTTGAAAAATTGATTTTACTTTTCGAGCCTCCTCTATACGAATCCGTAAAACAACAAAACACGGGACTCTTAGTTTCCGAGATACGATAGGGAGGGGGGAGAGTGGGGTGGAAAAGGGGAGGTTTGGGATTTTTCCCATACTCGTGAGAGTTACTTCTATACGAATCTGTAAAAATATACCCACCTCCCCCTTCACCATCTGGGAGAACAATTATGTCAGTGAGTGAGTGAGTCAGTGAGTGGTAATCGAGCTTTATATAGTATAATAATATAAATAATATAAATAATGTTCCAAGTCCTAACTTCCGAGATCCGCCTAAAGGGGGGAGAAGGGGGAGAGAATGGGAGGAATTTTGAAAAATGGTTTTTACTTTTCCGAGCCTGCTCTATACGATTCCGTAAAAAAACAAAACCCAGGTTTCTTAATTTCCGAGATACGATGGGGGGAGGGGTGAAGGGGGGGAGAGGGGGGAGTTTTGAAAAATGATTTTGACCAACTCTGGGCCCCTTGATATGAATCTGAAAAAAAAAATGTTCCAAGTCTCTTAACTTCCGAGATCTACCTCTAGAGGGGGGGAGAAGGGGGGCAAGGGGGCAACTTTGAAAAATTGATTTTACTTTTCGAGCCTCCTCTATACGAATCCGTAAAACAACAAAACACGGGACTCTTAGTTTCCGAGATACGATAGGGAGGGGGGAGAGTGGGGTGGAAAAGGGGAGGTTTGGGATTTTTCCCATACTCGTGAGAGTTACTTCTATACGAATCTGTAAAAATATACCCACCTCCCCCTTCACCATCTGGGAGAACAATTATGTCAATCAGTGAGTCAGTGAGTCAGTGAGTGGTAATCGAGCTTTATATAGTATAAAATCGAGCTTTATATAGTATAATAATATAAATAATGTTCCAAGTCCTAACTTCCGAGATCCGCCTAAAGGGGGGAGAAGGGGGAGAGAATGGGAGGAATTTTGAAAAATGGTTTTTACTTTTCCGAGCCTGCTCTATACGATTCCGTAAAAAAACAAAACCCAGGTTTCTTAATTTCCGAGATACGATGGGGGGAGGGGTGAAGGGGGGGAGAGGGGGGAGTTTTGAAAAATGATTTTGACCAACTCTGGGCCCCTTGATATGAATCTGAAAAAAAAAATGTTCCAAGTCTCTTAACTTCCGAGATCTACCTCTAGAGGGGGGGAGAAGGGGGGCAAGGGGGCAACTTTGAAAAATTGATTTTACTTTTCGAGCCTCCTCTATACGAATCCGTAAAACAACAAAACACGGGACTCTTAGTTTCCGAGATACGATAGGGAGGGGGGAGAGTGGGGTGGAAAAGGGGAGGTTTGGGATTTTTCCCATACTCGTGAGAGTTACTTCTATACGAATCTGTAAAAATATACCCACCTCCCCCTTCACCATCTGGGAGAACAATTATGTCAATCAGTGAGTCAGTGAGTCAGTGAGTGGTAATCGAGCTTTATATAGTATAATTCAAAACTAGGCAAAATGAGTATTCGAGTATATGATTGTATGTTATATTATTATGTAATATTATATCAAGTGTTGGTATATCTTCCGTTCATTATTTATCTCAAGACCGTTATTGAAATGAAAAAAATATGAAACGATTTCATTTAATATTATGAGATGCACCCATAAAAATGATCATTCGTTTCCCACAATTTTCAAAAGGAAAAATGCTGTAGGTGCCAGACGTCCTTTAAAATGCAGTAAGTGAAGGGAAGCCAAAGAAAATTAGCTCAATAGTACTCCGAAATGTACGAGTCTTATGCAATGCCGGACGTTTGGACTTCCAGAATGTTTTTCTTCGCTCAAATTGTCGAGAAAAGTCGCCATTTTGTAAAAGTGGGAGACATTAGGAGACTCGTATGAAGCCGATGTTATTTAGGAACTGGAATTGCTTGTGCATCAAGTAGCTTAATCAATAAAGTACATTTTTTTCATACGAGTGTTATTTTAGTCTTCAATCTGCTAAGTCCCAACTTCTAGATATGTTCGATACGCTCCAAAACAGGAGTCGCCGATGTGAGCAATAAGTCTGCTAGGCTTAAGTGGGCTTTGGCGGGCCATGTATGTAGGATGCATCGAGTCAGATGGGCCAGAGTCGTCACACAGTTGGTGCCAGAAGACGGGCGTCGTCACTGAGAGGAGGCTAGGAATGCTGGCATGATGACTTAGATGTGTTTACGGTAGATTGGCCAGAGAACACACAAAAATAAACTAGTAGATATTTCGCTATAACATCGATATTGCCACGGTTGGTCCGTGGCTCGGTGACCATCTTTACATACCAAGACCTCTCCGTGCCTCGGAACGCACGTTAAGCCGTTGGTCCCGGATGTCATTCGGGGATCTTTGACAGTCGTTACGGGTCGTTAGAAGCTCGAAAGTCTGACTACCAGTAAAAGTCAAAGTATTTATTTCAAATAGGCACATAAAGGGCACTTTTGAACGTCAGAAGTCTTACCAAGGGGTATCGTATTACCTAGTAATTGGGTTGTGGAGGTCAGATAGGCAGTCGCTCCATGTAAAATACTGATTCAGCTGCATCCGGTTAGACTGGAACCCGACTCCAACATAGTTGGGAAAAGGCTATGCAGATGATGATCTCATTTAATCGATGACTCAAACGCAAACAAGACAAAGTAAATACCCGTCTATTATGAAACTGTTCTTGTTTAAAATTAATTTCCTTCGCTATATCTTGATTGACAGCCAAACCCAGCCATTATGAGAGAGTGCCCTTTCGTAAAACCTTAAGTAACTCGAGCGCATCAAGGTGACCCTTCAAATTCATAAATCAACTTGGTGTAATGTTGTTTTCAACTGTTAAGGTTGGCTCATACACAGCCGCGAATTGTCGTGCGACTGTTTCAGACACTGCGATTCCTTCTTTTTTCGCGTCAGTCCGCGACCTAAACAAAAGCGCGAGCAGGCGATCGTCGTGTTCATAAGTCAGTTTTTGTTTTGAAGACGCCGTCTGGCGCCGAACAAAACAGTGACATATAAAATCGACATCCGCGTGCTCGTGGGCTGATTGCTTTTGGTTAAGACGCGGGATATCGCTTGCGCGTAGATCTGACCCGACTTCATAGATATTGTACGAATGAGCCACGCACGAAAAGTCTCATCTGTGCGTGCGAGCATTACAGCTAATATTCTACTGAAAATCATTTGACGTCTTGTCAAAACGATCTATGATTGATATTGGCGGCAAAATGCTTCGTTTTAAATGAATGGCTTCTGTTTTTAATGATTACATTAGAGCTCCTTTGAAATGTTAAGCTTCAAAGACATTGTTTAGGTTCAATGCATTTAAATAAAAGCAGAGGATTACGAGTATTAGTGAGGCATCTTGATTGGTTGAATGGCTGCAATTTGATTGGCGATACGTTTTGTGTAATGTAATGAAACCGATCGAAATTAATCGATGTATAGACTACTTTATTTCAGAGGCAATAAACTTTCAAATGAATATAAATAATATTGGTAATATTATTGAGGCGTTTGTGGCTAAGTAATAACGGGTCGATCGATCAGGTTAAGCTACGCTTGCCGCGGTTGGTCCGTGGATGGGTGACCATCTTTACACGCACGGAAAGCAAGTTATGCCGTTGGTCCTGGCCGTCATTTGATCTTTGACAATCGTTACGGGTTGTCAGAAGATTCTTGGTAAGACTAGTTGTTAGACTTTCGGGCTTCTTATCTTTCGGATATCGTATAACTCCGTAACTGGGTTATGGAGGTCAGATAGGCAGTCGCTCGTTGTAAAGTACTGGTATTCAGCTGCATCTGGGAGCGGACCCTAACAGTTGGGAAAAGGCTAGGCAGATGACGATAATAATATTGTAAAAAATCTCTACTGGGCACTCTAAGGTTTTAAAAAAAGATTGATATTAATATTGAAACTGCCTTACATTAATTCGGAGCGAAAAGTAGATCATTATAATCGCGTAGTACTCGTATTAATAATAAAATCACAACTTTTACAACTTCCCCAAAAATTTCGCCTGCCAGCGAAAAACGCATAATACACCTCATTCAAGGTCAATCCTATTTACCCGGAATCATTTACTTAAGCCCAGATAATCCTTATTACAAGGGAATAAGGTCTATAATAGGCATTGATGGTGCTTGCCGTGTTAGGAGTCGGAAGTCCGCCGTGTCACGCCGGACCGGACCTGTTCACTCGAAAATGAAACCAATTAAGACTGTGGTCCAAGTTTGGCGTGTCAGCGGTTGTTACAAAGACCAAGATTTAGACTAGCATTGGTCTGTATAAGTTGTCTTCCACTGGACATAATATGGACCCTCTAGATTTGTTTTAATAATTTTGTAAGATAGTTTTCAAGTAGTCTTAGCTACGTATTGGCAAATATTCCTAATCCTCTGTTTTGAGCTGCCAAAAAGGTAGGTTTTTTAAATATCTTGCAAACAGTTTTATCTGTAGGCGAATTGTAACCAATGAAAATTGCATGGCAAGACATTGGTAAATATTTCTATCTAAAAATTCCAGTTAATTAAAAGGTGCTTGCTTTATTTACTAATTTCACGTAGTATTTGTAAATTTTCAACTTTGTTGAAGTGAAGACTTCTTTAGGCGCGTTGGCCATTTTTTGAGATGGGAAAAAGCCATTGAACTCGCACCACTCTGCTACCGTAAGTGACACCGAGCCTGTTTTGTTTATAAGACGATTAAAAAAATACCCGCTTCGGATGTGTTCGGCTGTCCTCGGGATATACTTGGTTTTAATGTTATCCGTTATGTCAGTGAGTGATTGCCATCACTCATCAAGATAAAGAGTACTTTGTCAAGTATTCTGTTCGTGTTTTGTTGTTTTCACTTCTGTCGGCACTCTCGGAGTGCCACTGTTTTTTTTTTGTTACCCTATACTGTCCCACTGCTGGGCAAAGGCCTCTCCCAAATCCTTCCAGGAACTCTTTTTCCGCGCAAACTCAAACCAGCCCCCGCAGTTTGTGTGGATTTTGAAATAAGTCGTTTTAAAAAACGCCGTAAGACTGTATCTTAGAGAACACTCTTTACCACTTACTTAAACTCGTCGACGTCTGCTGTCGATTTCAGTATTGACCCCTTAGAAATTACGCTCTGGGAATTGGAAACATTTTAGGCAATAACAAAAATTAAATCGTTACACGAACTGTTCCTATTTCGTAGTTTCAATGCTAGAAAGTTTTGTGATTCGATACATTTGATTCAAACCTTGCTAAAGAATTAACTTTGCCAATCTGATTGTAGATGTAAGTATACGTTAAGTTATTATAAAGATGACCTAATAATAAGAATCAAAATGACACGTAGACTTTTAGTTCCTATTCCACGTAGTATCGGAAAAATTTGCTGTGATAAGTCAGTCGTGATTTCTTTGAAGTAAGATTAGGTATAAATAAGCCATTGTAACTTAAATGCAACTTAACATAGAAATAACATCATCTACACTTATACCTTGTATTTAACATAACAAGAACTTCAGTCTCTTTTATAAGTTACCTACATACTCCCACTTGATCTCCATCAAATCTTCAAAGATTAACTTACGAGAACCTCTTTGGGTAACTCAAAAGGTAAGTCCAACCCTAAGTTGAATCAAACATTTAAGAGACAAGTCTCTGAACAATCATTCTTTTTTCACATTCAAAGCTAAGAAATTCAGCAAGAATGAATGAATAGTAATTCATTTGTTTTAATCAAGTCCCCTCCAAAGAGTCCACGTAAAGTTTTCTTTATTGTCAGTTAGAGGCACCATAAAACTTGAATTCAATTAACTTTTCTTCTAAAACACAGGACAAGCAGAATGCCTATAAAATGGCAAGATACGAGCCATTCGTTTGGACTCAGTGTCCGGGAAAGGACGATAGTGTCTAGGTAATAAAGTCCATTGTTATTATGTGAATTTCGGAGATTTTTTCGAGGTTAATGCTTGGCTTCAGGATGCATGGAACTATAAAAGGATTATTGCCGGGATGAGCAATACGCCATACGTCTAAATAATGTACGGAGTAAGAGCCAGTTTATTTTTGCTTGGATTTTTATTGTATTCTCAAAAGACTTGCGTTTAGGTATCGTTTATTTTTGGAGTCGGATTGCCAGAGACCACACGTAATCCGCTCAGTACAGTCAACTAAAAACAAATAAAAACGCTTCAGTTCTTCGCAATCATTAGTATCACAATATATTACCGACATCCTCCTTAAATAAAGAAACAAAGAAGGTAAAAAGAGATCTGCTCACAAAAGCCGGAACTCTGTGTGGACAGTCCACAACAAAGTCTATGAAAAAATATTTTCTATTCTCTTTTTATGTCTACGGTACAGTTTTTTAAAACATAACGTATGAGAATAGGATTTTTCTCTTCTAAGAGACTTAGCAAGATAATTAATGCAGAAGGTTTTGTGATTTATTTTGTTAGAGATGTATGGGGAAGGCGCTGGTTCCCAGTACTTAGTTGTCCGCTGAAAGGGTTTAAATTTTTCTAATCTGTAGTCTATTACAGTTAGTTTCGTTTTGCAGCATGATATCTCAAGCTTCGCTAATGAGACTCAATTGTATCGTATGGTATCGTACTACATAGGCTACGCGCGGAGATCGACCGGTTAATATAATTTCCATCAGATATTATTACGAAATATTTACCTCGAAGAAATAGTTTCATATTTTCGAGCATACCACGAATGAATTGCTGATACGTGGCGGTGGTAACGGCCGCGACTTGTGAGTTGTAGGTCGTGGTTTCGAGCCCAGGTATTACTGCATACTACATTACTGCTTTACTTTGTGTAAATAAATTCATCACCACTGCTCCCAAAACGGTGAAGGAAAACATCGTGAGGAAACCGGCATGTCCTAGAACCAAAATTTGGAAAACATGTGACATCTACCAACCCGCTCTGGGCTCGCGTGGTGGGTAACGGCCCACTCCCTCTACCATAGAGGAGGCCTGTGTTCCAGCCACCAGCCCAGCCAGCCAGCCAGCGCCAGTGTGTGATATTATAGGCTGATAATAATAAATTGTTTAATCGCTCTCTAGGAAAACATAAGCACGTTATCCAGAATCCACACCACAACACAATGCATATTCGAAAAACCGATGATACGTGGAACTATGAATTCTTAGAACGCTAGTATACACTGAAATATTCGGCAGTATTGGTGCATTCGCTCGCCATTCGAATAGGGGTTTTCATTTACATCTGAAAACATAGAGTCATCGTTGTAAAAACGAATACCGATAAACCGTAGCATGTGGTGTTGCCAACGTTATTTCAGTTATTTTTACTGTTTGTATTATTTTGTAAATTAATACTGGGCGTTGGGATTGTTTTATTGGCTTTATTTTCTGATGTTCGATCTGAAATTCTGTTTGTATTTCATTGTAAACGTTTACTGACGATTATTACAAGTGATAGTCCTCTAGGACGAATTTCGGCCTTAGCAACCAATCTCAATGGAGACCAACCTTCGCCGCGGGAGATGTTATAGTGCACAAGTGTGTACGTAGACACAGGTGCAGAAGTACTTACAAGCTAATGAGATATCACCACTCTGGAACTGTTTAACAGCCGGAAATTATCGTCACAAAGAATGCTGATATTTTATTATGTACAGAGTACATCAAGCTATCCGATACTGTCAAATTTTCCCAATTAACTTTAACCTTATGCTGTAGCGATAAAGTTGAAAATCTATTAAAGAAATTTGACAGATTGTAGTAGCTTGATATGCTGGCGTCTGTACATTGTTTTAAATAACCACGCTTACACTGAACCATCCCTTTGTCCCAATGATTTTGTTACAAAATAGAAAACCCATTTTCAAATTTCACTTTTGAATTTAAAACTTACCAAAACATTTCAGATTCTAATATCAGTGAGAACAAAAAATATAGCTGGCAACTGTAAACACGGGGCTTTCTGACTGACATGCGAAATATTGGCTCTCTGTCGCTGCTTTCCAAATATCAACAGACTTGCTATTTATTTATGAGTTTCGGCTCATGTTAAATATTACTTTTTCATTTGACAAACGCTAAGCTGCGCTGTGTTTGAAACTTTCTGTTTTACAGTGGATTTTGATTTTGATTTGACAAAGTAAATATTAATGCCATCAAAAACATAACGTAAAAAAAAACAAATAACGCAACTCAGTTCTTCTATCGTAAAAAATTGTGAGATCCATGTCCAAGTCGGTTAATTTATTCAGTCCCTACTTAAGGGACCTTCTGTTTTAAGTTATTATGTAATTAGATAACCTAACAACATTTTATAGTGACCATATCAATATTAAAAATCTTTTATGTTTTAAATAAATAGATTGACTTGGCCATCGCATAAAAACACAATGTATCTCACAAGTAATACATATTATATTAAATTAGATTGTTTAGTGCGATTGCTCTATAAACAATTTCAAATTTAGTTTTGACCCGACCAACTTTAAAGTTAATCCTTATGTAATATTGTTATCTCTCATTAACTATAAATACTGTCAATGTAACTAACAGAACATTACAACATCAAGCTTAGAGGATTTAATTGAAATTATAATATCTCAATTGAACCGAACTTAAATTAAATAATCAAGTAAACATCACTATTTAAGCTGCCACTAACAATTAGTGAATTATGCAAATTGGATAGTCCATCGGTATATAATCTGATTCACTTAGGTCTCCTCGTGGCACGTAACACATGTTGAATGGTAAACATGGTGACGTACTATTTGGAGGATCTGAAATAAGGCCTTAGAGACACTATCAAAAATTTTTGTAAGCTTTTGACTGGGGTTCTCCTCGCATTGGTTGAATCTAGGTAGCCTTTTAACTCGATTTTGTTGTGATACAAAGTAGATGTAGTATATGAGCTATGACCAGGGGGTCTGAAAAGGCCACTTTGGCAGAATCATAAAAGGATAACATTATGAATCATCAAAACATTTGAGACCATTCTCAGGTAGGCGACAAAAATGTTTGTAAATTAAATTGTAAAGACTCCCGTCTAGAGTGAATAGTATCACACTGAAAAAAATAATTTCTTACTTAAGACTTACTGACTTTACACAGTAAGATGAAAATTAAATGTTTGTAAAACAGTAAAAGACAAAACAGTAACGTTTAATGATCGAACATACTATTTACTGAAAAATACAACAAAAAAAGGAAAACCACCATTACTGTAATGTAAGTAAATTTCAAGCGTTTGAATGATATCACCAAATAAATAAAACAATTAGTTTTGTGGCCTTTTAGCTACTTAAAACGTTAAAGTTTACTGTCATGACGGTAACATTTTGCCTCAAGCTTTAACCGTTTTCGGATCAGTAAAAAATACTGTTTTAAATGTGAGGCTCATTTGGAACTGTATAAAGCAGTTCAGATTAATGTTTTTTAATTTTTATTTACTGCTTATTTCTTTCACTGCTTGTTTTAGTCGAAAAATATGCCCTTACCTTTTTTAAAGACTCCTCCAGTCCAAATTAAAAAATATTATTTATCAGATCAAGGATGTCATTAGTAATTGTGCAAACGCCATTGTTGACTTGCATATAATTTGGTTTGCATAGGCCGGGCCAATTCACGCCACGCGCCCAACGCGCTCGGATCATGAGCGTACCATGAGCCTGCGGTCTGTGTGGCCTTATGGATAGCGAGTGGACTGATGAAATTTTCTAATTTTAATATTTTGGCTTAGGTTGGCTTGAAGTATGTCCTTGTTAACTGTCAGTTATAAAATAGCTTGCAAATGGAGGACTGCGGTGATATATTTGACAAATTTCACTTTTGACTACATGAAAGCCTGTTATGATTGCATTGACTGATTGAAGCTAAGAATCACAATTAATGGCAATTTGGGATGATCTTGATTTTAGTTTGAATAAATATTCATTTGCGTTTTGGCATTTAAGTTATATGCCAAATTGTAGATGTTGATGAGATGATGCTGCCGAATGCTGCGTTAAAACTAACCATTAATTCACTCAAATGTATCGTTCCGGGTTAGTAGTTGGTAATTAACAATTTTTATCACTATTCCTATTTATCTATCTTGATAAAATCTAGCAACTACACAATTAAACACAATTGTAAGTCAGTCAGACAGTCACACTTCTAATTCTTTTCCCAACAACGCCAATACTTCCACTATCACGCCAGTCCACATCGCATCGCCTATTCCGCGGCCTGAGCCTAAGATCGTGCAACATTGTTTCCACAACGTGACTGCAGGGAGCCGATGAGGATTAAGTTCTATACTGCTATTGTGCTTCAGTTTCAGTTCGCAGTGGAGGCGATGTTGCGTGAAATTCTTCTTCGTCCCTGTATTGGAGCGGAGTTATATGATTCGTTATCATCCGATCATTGGTGGTTACTAGAGAGACCTATTGAAGACTTATTAGATTATGATCTATTTTAATACATTATCTTGCTTTAATTTCTTCTTAATTTGATCTATTGCCTTTATATTCGTATTTCGTAATTTCGCTTAATGGCAAACGATATCGCGGCAGGCCCAGACGGAGATGGCGGGGTGAGCTGGATTCCTGGACCTTGGCAGCTCTGGGCAGAGAGGTGAAAAGAGAGTAGGGAGGTCTTTACCCGGCAATGGAATATTAATAGCTAATAATAAATAAATAAAATAATAAATTTGACGTTTATACGTAGACGTTAGAGACATTAATTTTATGGAGCTTATATTCGTAACAACCCCTCCGTGTCTCGGAAAGCACGTTAAGTAGTTGGTCCCGGCTGTCATTCATGGATCTTTGACAGTCGTGACGGGTAGTCAGAAGCCCGAAAGTCTGACAATCAGTCTTATCAAGGGGTATCGTATTACCCAGTAACTGGGTTGTGGTGGTCAGATAGGCAGTCGCTCCATTTAAAATACTGATATTCAGTTGCATCCAGTTAGACTGGAAGCCGACCCCAACATAGTTAGGAAAAGGTTAAGCAGATGTTGGTGATGAGACTATTCATGTAACATCCCGCCCGTGAGCGAAGCTTTGAATTTTCGGGAAAGCAAAATACCAATGTTGCGTTCCAAGAATCAAATAAACTGTATGCTTAGTTTCATCAAAATATGATCAGAACTTAAGTGAAAATTGCAACCAAACGGAGGTTTTGTAGGATTCCACATGCACTATTAGCGCCTACACTGGGCAAAGGATTATAACCTTCCATGTAAGTGATGGTTCAGAACTTTAAGCTATGTTACTCTTGCTAATGGACCTGAGCGCTATCCTCCGATCTATAGACTCGGCACTCAAATATAGACGCGAAAAATTACGCTTCATTGGTTCAACCTTAAGCCTTTGAAACCCTTGCATTAGCCTATGTTGTACGGTAATAATTGGTAGATACACAGGCGGCTTTAATATTGCTGTTGAATGGATTCGGTCCATCCATTCCACTAAATAGTATGCGCCTTTTAGATGAAGCCACCAACTTAAATGCACTTTCTAAGTATGGTGAATAGAGCAAGGACACGACTCACATCATTTTGTCGGTCTAGCAGAACGTAAATCTTATAAAAAATGTTACAAACTGATAGATAGCCTGAAATTATTTGTAAAAAACTCATATAATTAATTTGAATGTCAATTTCTTTAAAAGTAAATTAAACTAGCTGCTCCCCGCGATTTGACACGCATAAAGGCTCCTGCAAACAGGCGCGACGCACGACGCGAATCGCGCGCGACACAAAGGCACCGCTCGTTGCGCGACTTGCGGTGCCTTTGTGTCGCGCGCGATTTTATCGCGTGTCGCGCCTGTTTGAAAGAGCCTTAAGTCTCGATCCCGTGGAAATATCGGAATAAAAAGTATCTTAATTCCTAATCCAGGTCATGGTCTTTTCCATGTGCCAGCCCATTTAGCGTGAAAGTGTAACAAAAATATATACAAAAGATTTAATTTAATCTTATTTATTTAATCTTTTCTTCTTATATTACTTATCTAAACTAAAAGGATCTATTAATACAAGGGTTTACAATACTTATACCTATATGATACTTTTGAAACAATTGACATCCTTATCCTCATCTTTAGGATTGGTAGGTATCTATCCTTAACAGACCCATTCCCCAAAACACAGGTAAGTACGTAATCAAACAAAAAAAAACAGTGGCACTCCAGGAGTGCCGACAAAAGTGAAAAAAAAAACACAAACAGAATACTTTGCCATCATTCACTGACATATCGGATTTAAAACCGAGTACATCCCGAGGACAGCCGAACACATCCCAATGTAGCGCGGTGTCGGTAACAGTGTCGTGAGTTCAATGGTTTTTTCCCCATCTCAAAAAATGCCCGTCGCGCTTAAGGAAGTTTTCACTTCTGAAATCCAGCAATTCCCCGAGACACTTCAGAAAAGCAATGCTTCTAAAGCGATGGTCGCACTGTATGGCGGGCGCGGCAGGTAATCAATTAACGGCACACCCTTGTTACACTATATGTTTACAGTGCTCCCTCATTACTTACTGGACGAAGCTGTTCCGTCCCTATTTATGCCAAGGTTTCTTATTGACACGCCGGTAAAAATAGCTACAAAGTATGAGCGGTTTTGAGGACAAGCTTCGGCTTAAAGTGGTTATGTTACAAGTATGAAGGTTGCGGCTTTGAGAAAGTTGTTGCTATTCATGTATTCGATGGAACAAAATTTCCTATTTTCCTGTTTTGTGATCTTTACGAGAAAATTCTTCCAATTTTGATGAAAGCAATATTATATAATTTCTTAACCTTTAATCCCAATTTTTTATTAAAATCTCCCTTACAACTATCATTATAGGTGTATGTACAGACGCCAGCACATCAAGCTACCCGAAACTGTCAAATTTTTTCAATAACCTTTGAACTTTATGAGTTAGTGATAAAGTTGAAAATAGCATGAATAAATTTGATAGATTGTAGTAGTTTGATGTGCTGCCGTCTGTACCCAATGCGACGGTGTGATCGTTTTACAAATCTATACTTCCTCATTTATTTACAATTTAAATACTATACATAGAAAACACAAAATTTAAACATGAAACCATTTTGTGATCTTCTGATATCTTAGTTTTGTATTTGTCTTAATGAGAGAGTATCCTCAGTAATAATTAAGTAACCTAAGCAGGGCGAAGCGAATAAATTAACAAAACATTTTAAACAGAAATTACACACTTTACAACCTCACACTACAGCTCACATTACTCACAAAAGTTAATATAAGCGCAACACATCTTAAGGAGCCGGCGGAGCATGCGTAGTTCATACAAACGTAATACCAAAATAATTTGTAAATCAAACAATGTAGTGTGTATTTATTCCGATTGAATTATAGAATATCTACGTTCCCAAATATATATATTGAATGGATACTGATTTAAAGACGAGTTATGATAAAAATAAGTATTCCATAGAAATTTGAAATTGCTCATATATCATCTTTATATCAGAGTCCTTTCAAAATATATATTTGGGAACCTAGATATTATGTAATCCAATCGGAATAAATACACACTACCTTAAGAATATGTTTGATTTACAAATTATTTTGGTATTACGTTTGTATGAACTACGCATTGGCATGTGTAGTTCACCGGCCGCCCCCTTTAAACAAATTGCCTACAAGTAAAAAGCACATAGAGTAGTGCATTACACCGAGCAACGAGCAACGCGGCGGTTGCAATGAATAAATTTCAAAGATTAAGACATTAATTTCATTATTTCATACGCTCGCTTCCGACGCGGGTATGAATTTCTCTACCCCATCTATGGAAATTATCCTGCTGAAATAGGACTAGGGTTTGAAGTATTTACACTAATACTGGAAGTATATTTTCGGATTTACCTGCATAATAGCTATTTGGGTAAAGGATATTATGAGTTTTTCATACGTCAGCGAATTCGCGTAGCATCAGGTATTTCCAGGTTCAAAATTAAATGTTACCTACTCTTACAAAGGTTTATAATTTTTTTATAAGTTATTTTGAGACACCACTGATTTAAGAAAGTAGGAAAGAAGAAACTTGGTTTCTCGGTTCAAAAGGACCAAATCTAAAACAAAAACATTTCAAAAAGACAACATAAAAAATTTACTGAAAGTTATAATTTTTTCACTAACCAATCTCGCCGCAGTCAAGTTGATTTACCCACTTTTCAACCAGAATGCAAATAAGTTGCTTAATATACAATAAAAAAAAATTATTCCTCAGAATTTTAAATACACAATTTCTTACTTTCATCAAAGCAACAAAAAAACTGTTTGGCTCTAAGTTGAAAGGTATTTGTTATCTAAGTTCCGTGATTAAGAGTTTTCTTGGGGCCGTTGGCAAATGAAGCCGAAAAAAATGTTAACTTGCCCAACCTAACTTGCTAACGTAATTGTTTGAATAATTAGTACCTCATTATTAGAAAGTTTTTTTTTTCATCTCCTCCGGCACAACTTTTTAATGAATAAATTTTGTAAATCGGCCTCTTGTCATATCTTTTTAGTATGAAATTATTATTTAGGTATTTTATAAAACAGCTCCCTTTGACCTTTTCTAACGTTTTAGAAACACGTGGAGGAAATAAAGTTATAGAATATACATGGTCAAATTAAATTAGCGTAACTCTGCAAATGTGATGGTTATTAAATAAAAATGAAATGGATTTGATATATTTTTTTGGGTCAACGACCACTGGTAGTATATGTACAGACGCCAGCATATCAAGCTACTACAATCTGTCAAATTTCTTTAATAGATTTTCAACTTTATCGCTGAAGAGTATAAGGTTTAAAGTTGATTGGGAAAATTTTACAGTTTCGGGTCGCTTGATGTGCTGGCGTCTGTACTTGAAGTATGAGTTGAGAAATCGGTTTTCTTTTGTTTTATCGTTTTGAGATGCCCATCATAATACATTAGCCTGGTCCAAAAGACGCGGTTATCTCAAAATATTTCACCATTTGCATCTGCACAATTGAATGGAGTATCAAAATGGCTGGCGGAGGGTATTGCGCATAATGGCCGGTTATACCGGAGCTTAGTCAGGAAATAAAAACTTGCAGAAGTTCCGGTTGTACGATAGATATAATGCACCATGTTAATTGCTAAATAGTACGTTTCAGCAGTAAGTCAAAACGATAAATCGCCTTGCGAATTTGTGACAGTTGCGCTCGCGCACAGATTATATTAATAACCGGCGGCGCGAGTCGTTGCCCGGAATGTTACCATTTGATATATTTCATGTCCACTTTTTGTAATGTATATTTTTATTTCTTATTTTGTTTGTTGATTTTATTTGTATCTAATCGTATACTGCACTGGCTGACGTCATCACGTCAATCACCGGCTGTCGCTGAAAACCAGCGCTGGGGCTCTGTCTCGTATAGGGTCTTAGCATTATGCTGAGCGTTGGCCGTTTTGCGTAGATGTGACGCATACTTTCTCCCAAATTGTTATTTTTGCTTTTCGGTTGTGTTTTTATTTTTATGCGTCATGTTTGCCGCAAATAAACGTATTTTCTTTCTTTCTTCTATAGTAAGTATAGAGGATAAGGATCCCTAGAGTCCTTGGTCAGCTGGACCCGGTCGCTTCTGGATCCGCAGGTCCAAGAGGTCACAGGCCAAAACGGTAGTTGGACCAGGGTATCGACTACACTCTCTAAAGTTTAAGTCGCCAATTGATATCATAAGTTTATTAACACAAACAGAACCCTTATCTACAAGTTAACTGCAGAGAATCACTGAGTAAAATCTAGACTAAACAAACTGATAATAGCTTATTATTCTTCTCGTTTTTTGGAACATACCAGCTTAATCAGTTAGGTGGGAATGAGTCGGGCAACCCAAGTGAGGTCTGCTTCCATTTAAGATCAACATGGATATTACTTTAGTCAGGCCACATTTATGTCAGGCTTCAGAATGTCGATCGAAAACTCGTAGGTTTTAAACCAGGGTGCTTACTCTTCAATTTAATTCCGATAGATCGACATTGGAATTGTGACGTTTCGTACTCTTGAGTTCGATGCTAGCGCCAAATGATTTTTAGATTGGGTGTCCATTTTGGAGAACTAAGTGGAATTGGGTTCGGGCTTGGCGTGGGGTAATTGTTGACAATTGTTTTCAAGACTACCGAATCATGTGACTGTAAAATTAACATTGGAATCATATTGGCATCTCATTGGAATTAAAATTAGTTTGGAAAGTAAGCCCCCTGAGCGGTTGGCTTGAAATCTATGATAAATGTTAGTTAGAGAGTACCCTGTTTCTCTAAACATTCTGTATTCATCTGTTCAGTGGTGTAGATCTACGAGCAGGGATCTGTTAGAGGGGCACTCGAACGATCCGAGCGTCATGCAAATCTTCTTTGAACTTAGTGTTCTGCAAGTTTCTGAGCTGTGGTGCATGCGTGCTTAATATTTAGTAAACGTTATTATTAAATAGTGTTTAGTTTGGGTTGTATTTAGTGGGTCTTGAAGGCGTGTTGCTTGCACTTTGTGGGGGCAAGTTTAGGTAGGCATAGTGTGTTCGGACTGCAATGGTTTAAGATAGTCTAGAAATAGAGAGAATACAATCTTACTGGTGTCAAAGAGTTCGATGGTATTATAAATTAAGTAACTGCATTAAAACAACAAATACTTTAACCATCTCCAAGTAAATTTTAACTCATTAACAACACCCGAAAATACCAAATTAAAACAACAAAACAGAATTTAATTAAAATTCCGAAACAACTCATAGAATCGACAGAACTGAAAAACACGAAAAACTTGCGTATACACACAGACGTCAGAATTCTTGGGCACTTTCGGCCGTGTCTAAGTCAATAAATTCATCTTATTTAATCAGGCGAAAGCACTTCCAATGAAATAGGCGGAAATTTTACAAGTATCCTAATAAAACTTGGTACGGAGTTAGGAGCCAGCGAAGTTGGTCGGAACGAGCCGAAATATTCAACAAATTCAATACCTAAGCACACAATAGACACGGCTGTTACATCGCAATTTCGGCTTTAGTCACTTTAGAAAAAATAAAGTAGTTTTAGTTTTCTTTGAGGTGAGAGTTAGTTGGACAAGTCTATCGCTACTGACAATATGCCAGTTATCATCTGTCTAACCTTTTCTACAACTATGTATAAAGAGAAAACTAGGCCTCCAACCTATCAAAATTCGGCTGAAAATGAATTTTATTGACCGTCGTCTGACTTTCAAACCCCAATTACTGGAAAGATCCCAAGATTAGAACTGCGGTTGTCAGATTTTCATGTTTCTAAGTCGCCACAACGAATTTTAAGGGTTTTTTTTTAGCCTGAGAGACAAAAGCACGATGATGCCTTAATTAAAGGTCAATGAATGAAGGTGTTCACCCGTCACAGGTCTTGGTGACCATTACAGTAGCATAACCTGCCAGATTAGTTGACTTTTTATGACGCTTCGAAATAAAGAATGATCCAATTCGAGGTTCCTATATTGGCAACACTGTAATTTTGACAGCTGTTAGTAATGGCATGTGTTTCAGTCGTCAAATGTTAGTTTGTAACAATATATTTACAAAATTGTTGCTCAACGCGACAATGCTGAAGGTCAAACAGTAACAGTCAACGGTGAGCGCTATAGACGAATGATATCCGTTTTTTTGGAACAAAATCGAGGATATTGATGTGCTCTACTGTGACTTGTGGATTCAGCAAGACAGCGCAACTTGCCACACAGCGCGTGAAACGTTAGATATTTTGCGTGAAACGTTCAGAAGTCGCATTATTTCACGTTACGGTGACATCAACTGGCCGCTAAGATCGTGCGATTTTATAACCATCATCAACCATTTGTGATCATCTTTACGCCGTTGGATTTTTTTGTGGGGTTTTCTTATGATTCGCGTCTATAACAACACACCTGCAATGTTGAAGCACCTAAAAACTAACATCCGCCAAGTTAAGTGAAATTATCTCGAAGTAATCAATTGCTCGAAAGGTCCAGAGGCGGCCATTTACCTGACATCACTATCCATAAATATTGAATAACACTAAATATTTGATTAAAGAAAAAGAAGATATTGTAACATTTTGTGAGTTAAAAAATAAAAGTTAAGAACCTCGAATTGGATCACCCTTTTCTTGTACGCCAATGAATAAAGAGAAATTCTTTAAAAAACTACATCGCCTGAAGTCAAAAATATTCAAATACAAAGAGTGTATTTTTAATGCATGACCACTGTCGCAATGATTTTAAAAGCTTTCTTTAGCCCTTGGCATATGTAGACAGGGGCTTATATAACAATCCAATTCATCGGATCGCTGTCAGATGACCATCGGTTGATTTTAATACCATTGTATAATTCGCGACATACAAATGCTATAAGCCACTGTACTGATCAATTAATATCAAGGCTGCACGTCTAAATTGGCACAAGCCAATTTAGACGGCAGGCCGTTGCATAGGGGCGGTTTACAACCCGGGGCCATAATATAATGTGACAAATCAGCTCTCAACCCCCTTGAATCCACTTTGATGTGCACTGAATACAGCGAATACCTCTTTAGACAAACAGCCCCGCGTATATGGTATTTGCAATAATGCGCCTGTGTTCCTTTACGGGTTAGCGGATTTACAGTCAATATGGAGCTTGAAATCACATTTAGCATAGAGGTGCAGGGTCAAAAGCTGATTAAACGGTGCTATGTGATGGCTGGGATGCTGGCCAGGTTTATATAGGTATGATATTGCTGTTAGCTAGCCCGAGTATGTATCCCGTGGCTAAATAATAACAGCCGCACAGGTCGATCGATCAGGTTAAGCTACGCTTGCCGCGGTTGGTCTGTGGATGGGTGACCATCTTTACATACCCAGACCCCTCCGTGCCTCGGAAAACACGTTAAGCCCTTGTTCCCGGCTGTCATTCATCGATCTTTAGCAGTCGTTACGGGTCGTCAGAAGCCCGGAAATCTGACAACCAGTCATACCAAGGGGTATTGTATTACCTAGTAACTGGGTTGTGGAGGTTAGATAGGCAGTCGCTCCATGTAAAATACTGGTATTCAGCTGCATCCGGTTAGACTCACTAATCAGTTATGGACTTATTGTGTATGGACGTACTTTTAAAACATATTTACTAGAAATAAAGAATATACAGATAAGACTGATCAAGTTCCTAGTTAGCAAACAGGTTAAGATAAATTGTAACAAAGAGTACGATAAACTGTTCTCCATTTGTAAAATCTTGCCAGTAGATATGAAAGTTGAGTATTTGATAGGGTTAGAACACTATTATAGTGATACATTCAAAGTAAATGTTAAAAATAAGTTTAACACAAGGAGTGTGAGAGAGAAAAGACTAGTACAACCAACAATAATAAACTATTACGGTAAAAGAACGTCTAAATATTTGGTGCCAAAAGTATTTAATAAAATATAATTATTAAGGAATAACTCTAACCTAAGCAAAGGTGTGTTAAAGGCTAAGCTAAAGAATTTATTTTTGGAGAACGCGGACACGTCGTCGGACTGATAGGCGGTAGATTCTAGACCGGAGTGGCCAGCAGCGGTCACTCCGGTTTGAAATACATTTTGTTTATGATGGTGTCGGTCTGTCGTTGTCGAAAAATAAATTCACGAGACAGAATGTAGCAGTAAGTTTTATATTCGATGTTAGGTTAAGTTTATAATTTTGAGTTATGTTTTCACAAACGAGCGCTTCTCGCCATCAAACTGTAAAGTTTGGCGAGTAAAAAACTGTAAAAAAATAACTTGTTTTGTGTAAGATATATAATAAAAAAAAAAATAAAAAAAAGACTGGAAGACGACCCCAACATAGTTGGGAAAAGGCTAGGCAGATGATGATAGCCCGCTTATGTATTTGTTCACGGTTCGTTATTTTATTTAGTAAGTAACAATAATTTATTTCATAAGCCTAATACAATAAGGAGAGAAAAACGGCTAACAATGCATTACTTAAATAACTTATCCATAGTAACCATACTAATATTATAAATCCGAAAGTAACTCTGTCTGTCTGTATGTTACCTTTTCACGCCTAAACCACTGGATGGATTTTGATAAAATTTGGCAGAGAGATAAATTGCATCCCGGGGAAGGACATAAGATAGTTTCTAACACAATATTCCCACGGGATTGACACTTATGTGGGTGAAACCGCTGGGCTAGCAGCGCCCAGCGGTTTTAAGTAGGCTAAGTATATGCACGTTGTGTGAAACTCCTGACACCCAAATTAGGATACGTCCTGTATCTGAGGTGTCAGTGTTCCTCCCTGCCCGTCGCATTTGTGAACTAGAATTTGTTAGGAAGTACTTATCTATTTCAAAGTCAAAGCATTTATATCAAATAGGCACAAAAAAGGCACTTTTGAACATCAAAAATTACAACAAAATACAATAGATTCTAGTCGCCCATTCCAAAAGGTAGTTTTCGTATTTCGGAGAAGAATGGGCAAGAAACTCCTCCGTTACTCTTTTAAAATGTTTTACAATATTTTGCATATATTAATTATATAATAATAATAAGACGATGCACCTAAAATAAAATTACTATACCACAATAGGTAAAAGAATTAAAAATGAAACCATGACATATAAATTAATTATCTGATAGATACATGGTGCTCACCTATTTACAAACATGGTATAAGTAAAGGATTTCCATTTAAATAAAAAAAATTACAAATAATAAGTCAGGGTGTGAGTTAAAGTAATAAGAGAATGTAAATCAATGTCATCAATGTCAAAAAAAAAGAAAGAATAAATTTTACAATTAAATTAGTAACCAGTTTGATTTTGTCTAGACTCTAGATTGTCCTATGGAGCAGGACCAGCATGTTTCCAAGCGTTCTTATCTTGGATATTATAATCTTCTAATTTATAGTATGCTTGTTTACAAAGTGTACGTTTAAATGAAAGAAAATTTAAAACTCACACAGTTTTAAATTTTCTTTCATTTAATTGCAATATAGCACAAGGTATTTTATTGTAACATTTAACACAGTTCCCCATAAAAGATGTATGTACTTTAGATAATCTGAAAAAAGGTTGATCTAATTTATCTTTATTTCTAGTATTAAAATTATGTCTATCGCTTATTTTTTTTAAAAGATGTAGATTTTTTCTTACACACATAATATTTTCATAAATGAATTGGTGAACTACCGTCATAATATTAATCCTTTTAAAAAGTTCCCCGAGAGATTCTATTTTCTTTAGTACTCTGAACAGCGTGAAAGTTACGGCAGAAGTATTATAATATCAGCTGCCTTTTATTAGCAGGTAGTAAAATCGAATGGATTGTTGAAGAAAATGGGTTATTATGGTCATACGTGCTTGTTACCCGACGTCGGCAGTTATCATGCAAATCCACATCTTTTAATCTAACACCTACATATGTTGCTATTACATCTGAAGCGGTGAGAGCAGTCTTCTTGGTATATTCAGAAAGCTTCCTCGCCGTACCTATACCTTAAGAATTGCGAAAATAAACCATCTCTCTTCAGCTATCAAATTCGGTGTTTGCCTGCCATGTATTAGGATAGGTGCACACGTCGAGAAACACTCGATGCTGTATCGCGCGACAACTTGTTTGCTAAGCCCTCGTGCACACTCGCGCGAGGCGTGCGCGCGACACGTCTCTCCATGCCGTGAAATATCGCACAATACACGCTCACGATGCGACATTTTCACACTTTTATGTATTCCGATTTGATTCATGTATAATTTAATGTCGTCTGAATATAAATAAGTTGATTACAGGATGAAATTATTTTGACGTTGTTTGAGTATTCGGTTTCGGGGATTGTTGATGGAATTTTAGATTTCTAGGTGTCTAACGGTGACGTTCTGAAGTATTTGATCAAAATTCATACATACCTACACTATTCATGATTTTTATTTATCTGCGCTGCTTTTTGCATACGAAATATAAAGCGAGAACACCAAACAGTAAATAAAACCTTTATAAACAAGAAACAGCAGTAATAAAACAGCAAAAAATTAATAACTCACTTCTATAATCCGCCGTTTACTGTTGATATTTTCCACTCAGTTTTTAAACATTAATCATCGCTTGTATCACAAAGCCCTTAAAAAAGGGATGACATAGACCTATCTGACGGCGGCCTATTGTAACCATTGTCACGCTGTCACCTCGAAGGTGCGGAGACATAATTTATTTTACGGTAAATAAATTATCATAATCTATTGTTGATATTAGGTAAACTGGTGTAAAGGCTTGAGCCTGTATGATGATTATGAGAAATGTATTGTAACTTGAATTTTATTATTATTTCAGCGTGACAATTGCTAACTTCATTAAAACAAGGCTGTCTAAATGTTTGAAAAGAGAGACACAACAAGAAAATTGTTACAAATGATATCAAAATAAGGTTCTACATTTTTTATAAAATGCTAAAAGCGCCCTAAGTCAATATTGTAATTTAAAATCCAATACACAGCCAAAAGAAAATGTTTTAACTTAACATTCAACAGCAACAAGATTAAAACAACTTTCAAAGTCAACAAATTGAAAAGTATCAAGTGCAAAATAAAAAATATATTTGATGTAAATAACTTTTTTTTTCATAATCTCTTAACTTTTTACACTAAGTACTAAATTAAAAGACTAACCATATAAATAAATACAAATACAAAAGGATATTTAGGCGACGAAGTACTCGTCCGCATCGCTGTCATCCGGAAACGTGCCCAGAAGACTGGCAGCATTGCCACGTTGAATGGCAATGGTAATTCTTTGGCCAAAGAACGACCCAGCAGTTTGGTGTAATATTCTTATGACTTGTAAACAGGTTTGTGGTGCAGTCGGCCGAAAATATTCCAGTCTAATTACGAAAGACTGTACTCATAGCCAAGTTTGCTAATAAAGTGGATGGTTAAGTTCCGTACAGCCTCAACGTTTGAGTATAAAGCTCGGGCTACACTGTAATGTAGTACGTCGAACTTCGTTCAAAGACGGCGTGACAAGATTGGTTATCAAGTTTAATTTTAATGTCTATGTTTAGAAAATATTATAATAAAGTCGAAAATTATTGTAAATTCAAGTTTTTTTTATATTTTATAGAAATTTAAACATTTTATTAAAAAATTTTTTTTCAATGTTTCAAAAAAAACATTAATGACACTAGACAGATTTGTAACTCAAATTTTATTAATTCAAATAATGTATGCAAATGGAATAGAAAACAATTTATTACAAGAACGATTTTCCAATAAAAGTTCACTGAAACTTGTTCAATTGAATTTATTTCGTCAAGTTTATTTGAATACGATCTGTTAGCCATTTCAGTAATTAAATAAATTATTCTCTCTCCCTCTCTCTAATTAGTCTGTGTTCGTTTGGAAATTAAGTCTTTTAGGCAGACTGGAACTTTGTCTAGACGTCCCGCTGAAATAGTAGGTTAAGTGCATTGTAACGTTTGCCCTGAATTGAATACGTCAGAATGAGTCAGTAATCGGTGTATGCCTCATCATCATCTGCATAGCCTTTTCCCAATTATATTGGGGTCGGCTTCCAGTCTAACCGGATGCAGCTGAATACCAGTATTTTAAATGGAGCGACTGCCTATCTGACCTCCACAACCCAGTTATTGGGTAATACGATTCCCCTTGGTAAGACTGGTTATCAGAATTTCGGGCTTGTGACTACCCGTAACGACTGTCAAAGATCCAGGAATGACAGTCGGGACCAACGGCTTAACGTGCTTTGAGGCACGGAGGGGTCTCCGTATGTAAAGATGGTCACCCATCCACAGACCAACCGCGGCAAGCGTTGCTTAACCTGATCGATCGACCTGTGCGGCTGTTATTATTTGGCCACGGGCCCCATGGGCTCCCCAGTAGGTGTATGCCTAATGTCGTTAATTGGTTAGTTGATTCAGGAACATTTACATTGTAGTGTTCAATTACGGTCAGTAAACGTTTTATGTGAACCCTAGGTGTGTTTCACTTAACATATTTTAGTATGATATTGTTTGATTGTTGAGGAGTTCCTGGCTAAATAATAACAACCGCACGAGTCGATCGATCAGGTTAAGCTACTTTGGTCCGTGGATGGGTGACCATCTTTACATACCAAGACCCATCCGTGCGTTGGAAAGCACTTTAAGCCGTTGGTCTCGGCTGTCATTCGTGCATCTTTGACAGTCGTTACGGGTAGTCAGAAATCCGGAAGTCAAACAACCAGTCTCACCAAGGGGTATCGTATTACCCAGTAACTGGGTTGTGGAGGTCAGATAGGCAGTCGTTGGGAATACGCTAGGCTGATTGATTGTTTGACTGTAAAATTTAATATTACCAAGTACCTTTCGGATTAAGGATGAGGCTCTATTACGATTAAACGGAGCAGCAGAAAAATACATCTACCCTCATATCAAATTAAATCACAAACATTATATTATTAAGTTCCAAAATCATATAAACATTTAACAACGTTACAGCACGGTTCAATTCTCTGCTTCCATAATTGGGAACAATTTCCCTTCAGTGTATACATACCCCATAAAAGTAAAGATCGAAGTAAAACTTTGGAAATTGATCCAAAGTGTACCGAGAGTTCGGTTCGTCTCTACCGGGTACATCTACCTACTTATAATAATATCGTATAGAACTGTATGGAGCCTTGAATGCTGACAGGAGGTGGGGAGTTGTGGATAATGTTAGATGACAGCGATACGCATAACTTTACTTTGTTGGTATATTTTTATACGAAGAAATTAATCCTTTTTTATAGCGTGACACGGTGACTAATATTACAGATGTGAAAAGTGTGTCTGTCTGTTACCTCTTCACGCTTAAACTGCCGATGTAGATGAAATTTGGTATAGAGATAGTTTGAGACCCGGGAAAGGACATAATATAGTTTTTATCACGATATTCCCACCCTATAATATAAATATAACGACGCTTATGCGGGTGAAACCGCGAGGCGCTGCTAGTGAATAATAATATAATGGTTATATTATTTAATATCACTTTTTTTTGTTAATCTATAAAATGTTAGCATTTCTGTTTGTACCGTCAGTCAATCAAGCATGACCTAATTTAGAACACTGTTTATCGAAGCTTAAGTTAGTTAGTTTTATTTTAAGTATTCGTCACAGTGTCTTCGATGTGTTTACTTTTTGTTTCTTTATCGGCACCTTGTTTTATAATCATGTGGGTAATTTGGTTATCATCTAATATTGTACTTTTGTGTGTTGTGCTGTCTTCTTGTGTGTGCCAAATAAATGGTTTATCTATCTATCTATCTATCTAAGTACCAGTTTCAGATAATGTCGGTCTCATGTTAGTTCTCGTATAACGTGATAGGTCAGCAAACACTGACACGATCATGGGTTTCACATTTAAAATCTTATCTAATATTGATTTTAAAATCTCCAATACCATTTCAATATTGTTTCTTCACACAACAACTAACTACATATTATTATGTCAGTGCGAAACATGTTCAATTCCACGATTTGTTCCTTTTTATCGACAAATTGGAAACAGAACTACAAACGATCGACAAAAGTACAAAAAAAAAAAAACATAAAAAATTGCACACTCTTTCGTAGAACAAAATTAATTCGTGAAAATTCGGAATAATTCGTGAAAATTCGGATTTCAATGGAACAGAACAGAAAACTAATTCTCGTAATTTAAAACGTTGAAAACGTTTAAGTCGAAATCTCATCTCAGCGACAATCAATTTCGAATGCTTGTCAATAATGTAAGTAATTGGAGTTATTTTTGACACAGATTAAGACTGAGATCAGACTGTGAACATTCTTAAACCTACAGGAATTGCCCCTCAGGTAGTCGCAAAAGTGTTACATAGTAAATGGTTATAATTGAAAAACGTCATGCGCACTGTGCCGCCCTGCGGAGCGGGTCGGATTAGGGTCCGCTGTCAAAACACCATCCAACCAAGTGGGCTGGTGCAAGTTGTAACGGCTAGCGAGTTGTTAAAAGTTCCCAAATTGAAAATGGTTGTGCGAATTGTTTTTATTTTGTAGTTGTTAAAAAGAGCCCCTCTCTTTTTAACAACTACAAAATAATAACAATTCTCGTAATTTTCAGAACATTCACAGCAAGGATAATATTTACTCTAGGGAAAGTTCACAGTCTGATCTTAATCTCAATCTGTCAAAAAATCCTCTAATTTCCCTACATTTTAGACAAGTTGACATTTGTTTGTCTTCGAGATAAGACTGCAACTACATTTTTAACGTTTTAAATTACGGAAATTTGCCTTCAGAAGTTAACAATAATATCCGACTGTGAACTAACCAGTCTTATTTCAGTGTAGATCTGGGACGCTTTTTGTGTAAACATTAAGAAAAACTTCAGGTCAGAAGTGTATTGTAGAAGTTTAAACTTTGATTTTAAGGTCTCAAATGGCCGGTGCTCTTTCTGTCTTAAGAAGAAAAGACTATGTCCTGCAGTGGAGCGCTGAGAATTCTTTCCTGACCAACATTGTCGTTCAAAGATCTTAGACCGAGATCTATAAACGTTACTCAGCACGTACTTTGGCTAAGCGTTATTCCCGTCACTGTGGCACATCTGTCAAATTACCAGTCCAAAATAGAGATGGTAACTGTGTCTTGATTACGGAACACACCATCAATCTTAATTTAAATCATTTTGAAGGTAAATAACGCAATGAATGTTATTGGACTGTCAAAATAAAACCCATCTCTACTGATAGTGTGTTACGCAAGTACCCCGCAGGTCTAAGTCAAGTCACGTGTTAAGTAACTTTTATCGATGTCGGCCTTAGAAAGTCACCTCCGCTTTCGTCTATATCTTTGACCAACTCACAAATAGGAAATTATTAGGCCAAGCTTGGCTTTTGCAACCTTTGGCGGCACTAGCTGATCGCTAACTTATTTTTAATCCTAAACGTCGTTTGCACAAAGCTGCTTTTACTGAGCTGTAATGATATTGTCAGAACCAACCATTCTACTATTTATTTTGTCAAAATAAATTTTTATAGCGATATTCTGTTATTAATTTTATTGAAGGGTAGTGATGACTATCGGTTCACAAAGGAACTTTATTGTCTGTAGATTGAGTTTAATATAAAGACGGTTAGATCTCTGGACGGAAATGAGTTTTCTAAATAAATACATAATTGTTATATAATGTCAAACACATTTATGTAATAGGAAAATGGGACATCAAAAACGTTGTCTGTCGGACGGAAGACAAGGTTATCGTTGTCATTCTCTATACAAAGATACAACATTTGATTTTTATTGCGAAGTATTTTAATTGTAACACAAAGAAATGTAAGTAATAGTAGATTAATTAGTTTATTTTAGTTACAATTTAATTTGTAGGTATATACTTTAGTGTATATCATAAAATACATAACAAAAAATGCATTTATCACTACAAAACCTACAATGGGCGGCCTTATCGTTTTTTGCGATCTCTTCCAAATTCCGAATTGAGAATTTGTAACTAAATAATTATGATTTGCATGCCCATGTGACGGTAGAGCATGGAGGACAGAAAACCTATGTGAGACGCCAGCACATCAAGCTACCCGAAACTGTCAAATTTTCCCAATCAACCTTGAACATAATGCTCTAGCGATAAAGTTGCAAATCTAATTAAAGAAATTTTATATATTGTAGTATTTGATGTGCTGGCGTCTGTACCTATTCATTACAAAGAAATAAATGATTTGATTTCATTAACACATTACTAAACTACATTGACTGATGTTGTGATAACTATGTTTGAATGTCTTATTTATCTCAACAGCTTTCCTATTAAAAGGGCAATGACCACATTTATCAACGTTGTCATTAAAAGACATTCAATTGAACCTAAGTTACACCAACTAAGGTCATTGTAGCACTAAAACCCCTTTAAAATTCAGAACTTTGCCACCGAACATTCAATTTTAATACCTTGCGAAAAACAATCGCTTTTATATGGTAGTAATAAAGCGATCGAGACGCTCTCGATAGTGAGGGAACAATTTCTTTATTATTTCCCGTACCTCGAGAGGCTCTTTAACAAGCAATAATTGTTTCTCTCTTTATGAGGGGAGTTCTTCGTAATGATTTAGTATCGTTTTCCAGCATTCGCGGCGCGATTCGTCTGACTGTAGGGTTTTTATTTAAGTATGTTCGTTTTATTTAATGTGTTTTTATTCATGAACTACGGAGTTTGTTTTACAAGTTTATAGGGTGCGAAAAATGCCTTCGAACGTTAGCAAATTTTTATTTACAGTCTCAAATATTTTGAGATCAAAATCTTTACAGTAATGCACTGAAAAAAAAAGAATTGTTGAATGTACTAAAGTAGCGTAGGTTGAGTAATGAACTGCCATAGTCAACCCTTTTCATAGTTAATTTTACCTTTTCATAGTTAATTTTACTATAATAAGAGTGAATTTAACAAAATCCATTGGTAAAATCAACAATTTCGTGTGTAGGACCTATATAACCCGCGGATTTGATAAAATTTACGCGGAATTTAGTAAAATCAATCATTCTTTTTTTTCAGTGTGCCTTATCTATCTATGCTTTTACAAACCCCGACACTTCATTTAAGTCAATGTACTTCGTATCAAGAAAACGATGCATACCTGAAACAAAACAAAAACATTTTGTTAATAAAGTCACAGGAATTCCGCAACAGCAACATCAAAGGTGAATTAAAGCAGCGTAAACATCGGACGAGGATGCAAATTAAAAATCGCACTGCTAAAAGAGCGATGAACTCCGTTCTTTAATTGAACAGTGGTGTGACCCGCACCGTTGAACAACAGTGTGCATGGTGCGCGCTGTGTAAACTAGTGGTTGCGGACAGTGGGTGCGAGGTTGCACCCGTTTGCACCCGGCGGCCGCAACGCATCGGACGCGTCGCTGCGGAACACGCACTCGTTAATGAGTCATTTTGTGACGCGGAAAAGGTGGGAGCCAATGATTTGGAAATTAATGGGTATTAGCTGGATTTTGGCGACCGCTATAGTTGAAGGTCTAATGCAATCCTTTGAAATCGGTTGTAGGTAGAAATGCAAAATCCTTGTTTCAAAAGAGCCGAATTTTATAGCATGCCTGTCATAATTTCTCTCTAAGACAATAATAATCTTTTGAACTGTTCCAGATTATTAATTGAAGAGCTCTTGCCAAATAGATAATGTTCAATTCCACTCTACTATCTAATCTTAGACAACAATCCCACTACACCAGCATAGTTCGGCACCAAACTTTTTGAAAACAAAGTTATCTCCGACAATTAGCCAATCAAACGGCAGCATCCGAATCGTTTCGGCACCGACAGATTTAATTGGGCGATCCACTTTGTTGAACTTAACCGAGTCAATCAACATTACCTATAGTCGAGCGTTAGTTTATCCTGTTCAATATTTGAATAAAACTTAGTCTGCAGATACGTTTGAAACTAAAGCTCAATTTCGCTCGCATAATAACTGGGAGGTAGGTCAGTCTATAGACAACGTAGTGATATAGCAGGAACTAGTAATTAGAACTCATTATTTGTAGGACGCTCGCTTGCTCGATTTATGTGAGCTAGACCGTGCAGGCAAGTAATATGAATCTAGTATGTACCTAGGTGTAAACGGACCTACTTTCACACATCGTTGTGTTAAATCAATGGGTTGGAATTTAAGTAGCGAAATGTTTTGATCCTAAATGTTTCTTAAATTGTAAAGTAACTTCAAAAGATATCCACACAAACTCGTCACTGACCTTTCAAAATATCTCAAATGAATTTTTGTGAAGTCCCATCCAAACATACCACTCAAACACATTGACACATCCATCTCATCAAACGAATATTACATTTATTATATTATTTCATTCATCTCTTAAACCTGTGGCACGTAATTAAGCTCCGAAGTCGGCATTCCGGTCCACTTTCATCCTGTTCAGTGGACCCAAATAGTTGTCCCCCCGACCACACAGAGCCACGATATTGCTGATCAAAAAAGGGTTGAAAAGGGCACCGAACGCACTTTACGCATCGGTTAATTGGCACAAGCATTTAGCCTGTGAAAGTCGAAACAGGCAAATTGGATTTGTGTGTCCATACCGGGCCTCTTTGACGCAGACTGATTCACAATTTGACATTACAGCGACAAAGTAACTAGATTACGCGTCAATTTTATACTATCTTCCGTTTTTTAAAAGCATGTGTAGGCGTGTGAATTTTCGGTGTGTTTTTCGCCCGTGATCGATATTGTCGGTGAGTGGTTGCAGTGGGAGTGCTGCAGTTTTTAATGGAAACCTAATAGTGTTTATTAATTGATTGATCATTGCGTTAGCTTTGCAGTTTGTCCGGAGAGCTATCAAACATACACCAGTATGAGTGATAGCTTTCCTGACAAAACTAACGAAAGAAGGAAAAAACGAGGACGAAATGAGGTCAAAAGCAGGCCTTGTTAGCAATAAATAAAAAGATTCCGGGTGGCGAACCAAAAGCTAAACGATATTATTAAAGAGAAAAAGATATTACCAAAGTATGTATAGTGTTGTCGCAAAAACTGAGATAAATAAAACCTGTAAATATTATCTCAGAGCAGCAAGTCAAACGTTATGAGAAAGCAACATAATAAGCGTCTCTCAACTCCAGTTTCTGACGGCCAGCTTTACGCAACACAACTCAAACTCTTCACTTCTTAGATTAAAATTATATATTCCTTAAATTAAAATTGACTGAACAAACTCGCCGAGCGAAGCGTGCACTAAAGAAATAATACCAGGTACTCGTCAAACAGATCGGGGAGCCGTTAATGAAATCATTTTGTTCTCAAGTAAAACAAAATGGGAAACAATTATTAAATGTTAATGGGTTCGGTACTGCGCGGTAGGCACTTCATTAAATCCTGCCTTTTATTACATTTTAAGTGGCATTTTATTTACAATAAAATCAGTTTTCGGGTTCGCTAGATTGCCATGTAAATACGGTTTACCTACTCGTGCATACGTAATTTACGCGCTGGCCGGGTAAAAGAAAATCAAAGAGGGTTGTTTAATTAAAATTTTAAAGGTCAATTTAAGAAGAATAAATAGGCTGAACATATTTAATACTTATTTAATACTTACAATACTTATTTAAGGCTGGTTTTCGATTGGAATTAATACTTTGTTTGGCATTGTGTGTGCTCGAGGGTTAAGTGTTAATTAAATACAGATTTAATACGATTTAATCCTGTCACAAGGCATTATATATATTATATTATATATTTTTAACTTCAATAAAGATGTTAGTATCATAATCAGCGTATAATGTTCCCACTGCTGGGAAACAGGCCTCCTCTCTGTGAGAGGGAGTGGGGGGAGGGAGGGGGTCATAATACACTACGCGGGCCCAGTGCGGGTTGGTGGATGTCACATCTTCGAATTTTTTGCTAATGAAATTAAATTCACAAAGTAAAGTGTCAGCCTGGCTTCGAACTCACAACCTACAACGCGTAAGTCGGGGCGGATACTAGAAGGCCACCATTGTTAGCAGCTACACTAAACTACAAAATTCAGCCTATAGCACTTTATAGCCGGACAAAGACCTCCTGAATAATCTGTTTTCCGTTTATCCTTTCACAATACCAGCCCGTTATTAAGCTACAAAACAAAGAGCGGGTAGAAGGTCGAAAATTGATCGACAGTAGCTCATTGCATAGTAACAATTGACGATGATTCCTTCACCGAAAGTCTGTGGTGCTTTCGCAATCAAAAATATGAACTGTAAACTTCTTACTGTTTTTTTTTTGGGGACATGGAAGATTCCACCTCCTCAAACAGATGCGACCCCGTCCATGCATACCAGTGTTGTAACAAAATACCAGATTGGCGCCTATATTGAACTATCCAACCAGTACTTTGATTTTTCCCCAATACTGCCTGGCGCTGTCACTTGGTTGAGAATCTTCATACGTCTTTGCAGATAGCGGGATGACTGACCTCAGATGACAGTAGACTGGCACAAGTTGAAGGAGAGAAGGTAGGCATTTGCCCTGGAGTGGGACAAGTGAGATAAAAATAAGATAACATAATATAAGATGTTTGATGACCTATTGAGGGGCTCGTGGCTAATAACAGCCGCAGGGGTCGGTCACAGGTTAAGCTACGCTTGCTGCAGTCAGTTCGTGGAAGGGTGACCATCCATTACATATCGAGAGCCCTCCGTGCTTCGGAAAGCACGTTAAGCTGTTGGTCTTCCGCTTCATGTAAAATACTGGGGGTCTAAAATGACCACTTTGGCAGGATCATAAGAGGATAACATTATGAATCATAATGAACAGTTAACTGTTAAGTTAATCGTATCAAATCCCATTGGTGAAGGATTTTTCAGTTATTTTTTTTTGTCTGTGCTAAAATACCACTCAATCCAATCCAAATCCAATCCCAATCTCTTTTAGCGGGATTGTCCGAAAGGGTTACCGCTGGCCTGGAACATAAAGGGCTAAGGAAGGAACACGGGTGGGTTTTAGTCAGTAAGAGTCTGATACTCCCTTCCGCTCCACCCAGAGTGGGATTTATTTTGATGATTCTTCAACCCGAAAAAAAAATCCCAATCTCTTTGTTTATACCTACGTAGTCCAGCGAAAAAAGAAACACACGATCACACACGGCCTTTTTAGGCCCCCCTGGTATTCAGCTGCATCCTGTTAGACTATAAGTCGACCCCGTCATATCTAGGGTTATTGGTGAAGCATTATTAACCTCTCAGCAGGACTATATTACTAACGTCATAGACAACAACTTTTGTTCTGTCACTTTTATTTATTCATCAGATTTTAATTCATCAGACTTTCATACAAAAATAAAAATATTTCAATCAACGAATTGACCTATTTGATCTTCTGTTGCGAACTCTACGCGAAACAAAAGAAAGCACTAATTATGTAAGCAAACTATTCAGCGGCGGGGAGCGGGGGGTTAGGTAGAACAACGAAATCTTAAAGATTTGTTTTTGGTAAATGTATTATGTTTTGTAAAAAGTCATAGAACAAAAGTTGTTGTTTATGATGTTAGTAATCCAGTCCTGCAAGGTTGTTAGTGTTTTACCAATAACCCTGTATTGGTTACCATACGATTCAATTCCTAAAACCCTACTAATTTATTTATCCCACAAATAGAAACAAGATCATTTCAAAGGGCCATTACCAAACAACATCAGTAATTACCAATGATGTTTGCTCTTGGGAATGTAATCGCCAATTTAAAGTTAACGGAGACTAACTGTTGGATAGTGCTGCCCTCTGGGGGCGACAAATGACATGCTCGTATCATCTAATGGATGAATTAAGCCCTTGGATGAGATTGGATGTTATGTTCGTTAATGTCTAGGGTTAGTGTAGTCTTGGATGTTTGAAAATGGTTTTAAATAAAATTAACGTAAACTGGTAAACTTTAGGGTAGGTACGTACGTAATGGAAATGGCTAAATTCAAATTTAAAATAATATTTTATTTTACATAAACTTACATGGGCACTTATGAAATTTTATATGCTACGTGCACGTTTCTAATTAGTATTTTCCTATTGAGAAGAGCCGGCGAGAAACTCCACAGTTACTGTTTAAATAATAATTATGTTCGTTAAACCTAAGAAAAAAAATTAAGAAAGAAGATTAAATAAAAATAACACTGAGATTTTTAGTATAATGTTAAATGGATCTTTAAAACTCTTTTTGCAAACTTGGAGCCTAAAAAGGTCACTTTGGCAGGATCATAAAAGGATAACATTATGAATCATAATATGGCGAAGACAGTCTGTGTTTTTCTTTTTTTCGCTGCACTACTTAGGTATAATCAAAGAAGTTGGGATTGGATTGATTGATATTTTAGCACAGACAAAAAAAGAATGACTGACTAATCCTTCAACAATGGGATTTGATACGATTAACTTAACAGTTAACTGTTCATTATGATTTATAATGTTATCCTTCTATGATTTTGCCAAAGTGGCCTTATTAGGCCCCCAGGCCCCTCTATCCTCTTTGGTTTATCATACTACCAAGGTTAAAATTAATAAGTTTTATTTCATTTTCTTATAACCAAAAATGGACAACAATACCAAACAACAAATATCCAAATCAGCTAACCCACAACCAAGCCACCGCGCCGGGCCGTCCGTCAATTTATTGTTTTCGTTATTATAACGAGTTACACAAATAAAATTGGAAATAAAAAGGTGTCACCCTGTCATCGGCGAACAACTTGCTAACAACGTGACGGCAAATAACAAAGCGTTGACGAGGGGTAGAGGGGCGGACGAGGGGGGTAAGAGGGGGTAGATGCCAAATAATGTCCCTGGCATGTTATACATGTTGTTTTATCGGACTTAAGTTGTAGAGGAAAATGTGGTGGGGATTTGGAAACGGTTTCCAGAATGCAAGGAGAGAATTTTCTTTAAGGAAGCGCCATCGTAGCCCGCGAAATACAAATCTTTTTTCGTTTTTTGCAATTTGCAGGTCAGTGTCAGGTTGTGTGTTGAACAAAATATGATTCACGACCGTAACAAGTATACGGGGTGATTGGAAGATGGGTACAAAGCTTTAAGGCGAAGATAGTACAGACAATTTAGGACTATTTAAGCCATGGTTGTCTTAGACGAAGTCTTACCAATTTTTTTTACCTAATTTTTATGTGTTTTATGTCTAATGAAAAAGAGGCCTAAAATAAGTTTTGCTAGATTGCTTACACATTACTTTAATTAAATAAAATAAAAATTATTCATTTTTCATTCAGTTTGGCCATAAATAAGCAGTTTACTTATAATTTTGGGAATTTTCGAAAGAAAACAAAAATTAGCGAAAAAAAATTGGTAAGACTTCGTTTAAGACAACCATGACTTAAATGGTTCTAAATTGTTTGTACTATCTTCGCCTTAAAGCTTTGCATCTATCTTCCAATCACTCTGTATATTTACAGAATTATAATCATCAACCCTATTTAATTATTATTCCATGAAATATCAATCAATAGGGTTATATGAATTTAGAGGGTTGTATTGATGATTTTAATGATTATATTATTCTATACAAAATGTCACCATGTCCAACACTTTGTAGCGGTATCTACAACGCCACATACAAACAACGCGTCATACTGACGTCACGCAAATCCTGCATCGCGCAAGCAGAGTTTACCGCGCAACTAGCATAGATACAACGGCCCGACATGAATCAACGGGCAGGCAAAAACTGTCTCACTGCGTACTAAACCCAGGTTTATTAATATTACATTTATATCGCTACGTTGAATTTTAACTAGTCTCATAGTTGAAATCAGTGGTGAGATAAGCATTTTTATTTTTAAAGTTGGTTCAATATAAACAATGCCCCCAACATTAAATAAAAAAACAGTGACACTCCGGGAGTTCCACAGATATGAAAACAAACCACAAACAGAATACTTTGCCATCAGTCACTAACATATCGGATATTCATTAAAACCGAATACATCCCGAGGACAGCCGAACACATCAGAAGGGGGTATTTTTTGAATCGTCATAAAAAAAATTAAATAACTTTTTTATTTCGTAATTTTTAGTTAAAGACTGGAATATTGTTTGTAAGAAGTAGGTAATAGTTTTGTTGTAAATATTGCACTAGAATTTGACCCAGGTTTTGAGATGTTTTCCCTTTGACACTACACCCGTAGCTGGTATCAATAAGCCAGATCGTCACACTTAAACGTATTACTCCATAGCTTGAAAATTACTGAATCGATTTTGATGAAACTTGCACTGTTCCCTAAGTTGAAGTAAATATAAGCCAATAAAAACAATGGTCACGATTCAATTAATAGTTGCGGAGAAATGCACGGACAAACATACATACAACTGTAATATTTTTTTATTTGTTTGGAAGCCCTAATAGATTGTCATATGTGAATATAATGCAGTTCCAATAATATTACATACATACGCGTCGAATTGATAACCTCCTTTTTTTGAAGCCGGTAAAAAACACGCGCGGTGTCGCATTCGGTAACAGTGGCGTGAGTTCAATGGTTTTCTCCCATCTCAAAAAATGCCCAACGCGCCTGAAGAAGTTTTACATCAAAAACTAAATTAAATTCCTGTCATCATTAAAGATAGATCAGGTATGTACGTGTGGCACTATCTAACGCGTTATTTCCGTCTGATTTATGGAAAATACCAGTCGCATTAAAAATGTATAGCGGTCTTTTATAATTCTCCCTCATACACTTTCAATAACGTGTGATGGACGTCCACACGTACAGTACCTAAGTTTATCAATCGTACACGACCTTAAAATAACCTCCAAACGTCATTATCACCTCCGTCGCGAACACAGAATCCAAATATTATCCTCAAATGACTATAAAACTTCAACTTTTAATACATCGAGCATCAAACAAGCGTCTTGGGATTACCCGTAGTTGTTGAGGGGGGCTTAACGCATATCTTTGAAAGAAACGGGCGCGTGATGTTTGCGCCCTCCCCATATAGGCTGAGCTTAGTTGAAAGTTGGCTAAATCCGCCGTACGTGACATAATTAAGATCGAGCCTTACAGGCATACCCGCCTTTATACCCCTACAACGCTTCAAGCGACCCCGTAAAGAACTTCACAGCGGAAGCTAATTTATTAGGACACGCTGAATGGCTGCCCGAAGCGCTTTTGTTGCTTGTAAGATATTGTTTTAAAATGAGCTGCGATGTAATCGAAATGCGCTGTATCTATTGAGGGATATATTTTAGGCTCCTTTAGTTAAGTAGAGACGTAAACAGATTCTGTTTTGTTGCTTACTTACAATCTTCTTATGCATATTTATTGTTTTTTTGATGAACTAACACATGGTAAAACTCCTAAATTGATTTAAATACTAATTATCAAAAGAAGCAAATCATAATTGTTTTAACAGCTCCTAATAGATATAGGACTGTTTGTATTTCGTGCGACAGAGATAACGCTCTACGAAGCCGAAATTAGCCGATTGTCTCTTTCCAAAGGTCGATGTGCAATATTTAGCGCCGGGTACTGTAACTCTAGATCCCGTGGAAATCGGGATAAAAAGTCCTATGTCTTAATCCAGGTCATCGTATACCCATGACCCTCAGATTTTATCATTTATTAATACACTAGCTGTTGCTCACGACATTATCTGGGTGACGTGATGCGAGAGCTCAATGTTTGGTCAACTTGTGACAACTATCACCCCTCCCGCACCACGCAGCTACCTCAGGCAACGTCTCAGCTAAGCGGTCGGCCTATAAGATGAAAAGTTATGGTCTACTCATGTGCCAAATTTTATCCAAATCCGTTAAGCCGTTTTAGCGTAACCAACAAACATACAAATAATCAAAGGTTTTCTCTTTATAATATTAGTTTAGAATTTTAGATGGTGAATAACAATTAACCTACTAACCTGTATTCTACATTTTCTGTAAACTATAACTAACTGAACATTCTCAGTCCTCAACACTGTAAATTCCCTTTAAAAGCTCACCCTTTTTCTCAACCAGGTACAACAATATTAAAACGCACCGACAATTTAATCAAATCTAAGACACCTCACTACTTATACTTTTTGCACCCCACAAATAACGCAGGCCACAGGAAAATAGTGCAAAACAAACATCTAATCAGACGAAAGCTTTGCACCACAGAATATTACATACAGGGTGTTGGCACTGCGCTGTAAATTGTTTCAAGCACTACAAAGTGGAAATTATTTCTGTTTAGACGAGTATTTGTGGAGCTAAAAGGCTGCTAAGTTCCTGTTTTCTTTAGATTCTATTTAAATTGCTAGCACTTTTCTGTTATGATTATGTGGAAGAATGAATAAGAGGTGCTTCTAGGAAATAATATACGTGTACTGGGTGGATTTTGTTGAGTGTAGTTTTACAAGAACTGTATAAAATATTCTGGCTTCATTCTGTTTGTGATGTTCTACTTTGCAATATAAAATGTACCTTTAAAATCAAAGTACAAAATCTGTCCAGCTATTAAAAATTAACAGTCACCTTGCAACAGACATGGTCAGTGTTAATCCATTTGTCGCTTACATGGAAAACAGCTCAACAGCACATCAGCGAACATTTTTGCGCTCAGTTCCTTGAATTCATTTATCTAAGGAGAATATCCAATTAATTTCCCTCGTGATCTGAAAGCAAACCTGGATACTCGCATCAAGTTGTTAACTCCAGTCGGATTTGGTTTATTGGCTCACAGATTCGGACCAGTCCACGTAATGGGTCCTAGTGTCCAGTACGTAATGGACAGCCTAACAACCTCCGACAGCTGTCTCTCACTATTTATACGTTAGTGAATTAAAAAGAGTCCGAGCTTTACAGTTTTATGCTGTATTGAAATGGGGCTTTCAACTGTATATGGATAGACGGAGACAGTGACAATAATATTGGGTATGTTATTGGTATGTTTGATAATGAATGTGGTGCTAAAATAGATGAATTAAAACTGTAAAATAAATATAGGTTTACTGTAGTGGGAGGACATAAGTCAACAAAAAAATGGACACCAATAAAACTCAGTCAAAAATTGAAAAAATAAAAACAGTAATTTAAACACTACTAGCAAAATGTCTATTTTAACAAAAAGTTAGTTTTCTGTAGATGGTGTGACCCATCTTTATGTACGTTTATCTACGTGAAAATCAGTGAAAAACATTCCCAAATTTGGAAAAAGGAAAAAGTAAACGTTTCTGCCGAGAAAACCGACAACAATCACTTATCCATACCTGCACCAGGAATACATAATGTAGACCATCGTATCCCACACATTTCACAAACAAACAAAGGAGCGAACATTTAGAAAGTAATTCGGATCCTAAGCGTATCGTTTTAAAGCACCTTCAAAAAAATCATTAGAAAACGTTTCTCATGGCACTCGTGGCGGTTTGAATAAAATATAGGGGTGGAATAAAGCGAGCCTTTTTATCTATTAAACGCATTTGCTGTTACAAATCTTCGCTCTCTCCGGCGGCGAGCGTGCATAAGTGCGTGTGCGCTAGGTGGCGAGCGGAGCGGGGGTGGGAGCGGAAATGAAGAAATTATAGATATAAATTTGAACCTTGTGGTTTAACGATAAAGTTAAAAATCTATTAAAGAAATTTGACAGATTGTAGTAGCTTGATGTGATGGCGTCTGTACCTAAACATACCTAAGTTAAAAGTTTTTAATTTTCATTGTGGTGTGCGTACATAGAAAATACCTGTTTTAAAAATGAAAGAAAATTGCTAAAAAAGATCCGTAATAAAGATTGCCAATCTGAAAATTATTGATCTTGGCCAAGCTAAATGTCAAACGAATGTTGTGGGGTGATATTGTAATAAGCTACTGATTCCACTTAACCCTAGAGTAAGAAACAACAATTATAAATTGTTTTTTTTTATTGAAGTTCGATTGACATTGTTTCAAAGGTTGTAATGCGTTATTTTGTTCTAAATGGGTTCAATCATAACAATTTTTTTCAAGTTGATTGTTGTTTTCATTGCTTTTTCAGAAACTTTTGTAAGGATTACTTACACTTGAAGCTGAGAAAGACTCACTACCACATTTTTCTCAACCGCTCTTACCACTATAACCTCTCTCGTCCACAAACTCCGCTACCTACCTCACTACAAACACAACTTAAAGGAAATGGCTGCCCCGTCTCTACCGGCTTGCATTTACGACATTACCCCACAAGCTTTATTTTGCACTCCTACTTCTAACTGTGTTGGACTCACAATAGCTGTCACTGGTCATGATTGTTACCCAGACTTTGTTCAGGCTGATGCTGGAAAAGATTTTACGTCACTTTAAATGTCTGGTTATAACATACAAAGATCTTTTGTGGGGTGAGTGTGCTGTGTATTTCGTCCAAATTAGATGTGAAAATTATTTATTTATTTATATATTATACTTTATTGTACACCACAAAAATACATAACATGAGAAAAATACATCAAACCCTACAAAATATACAATGGGCGGCCTTATCGCTTTCTGCGATCTCTTCCAGGTAGCCTTAGGAATGGACAGTGATTTTTGAACATTTTTGAGCATGAGAAAATAATTTGAGCTCCCAAAGTTAAAATTATTTTTACATGAACCTAAGTGAAAGACGTTCCTTGCTTGCAGGTGAATTGATGTGAACTTCACCAGTTTTATGATGTGAAAACCATGTCAGGATGAGCAAGAAAACATTTGTTATGTACGTGAATGTGAACGAAGATGGCGTCGTCGAACCTAGATGGGGTCAAGGATATAATTTATCAGCCAAAACATGACATGGTCAAAGATAAAGATGCGTGTATTTACAATATTTCGGGCGTGACCTTCAAACAGGTAAAGTGCCTTATAGGTTAAAAGAAATATGGCTGTGATACTGAAACCATGCATGCATTGGGTGAGTAGGTCGTTTTAGGGGCGGATTTGTTGGAGTTGGAGTATACGCTTAGGGGCACTACGAGAAGCAAAGAGATGTAAATAAATAAAAAAAAAAACAGTGGCACTCTGGAGTGCCGACAGAAGTGAAAACAAAACACAAACAGAATACTTTGCCATCACTCACTGACATATCGGATATACATTAAAACCGAATACATCCCGAGGTCAGCCGAACACTCCGAAGCGGGTATTTTTTTAATCGTCTTATAAACAAACACGCGCGGTGTCGCTTACGGTAACAGTGGCGCGAGTTCAATTGTTTTTTCCCATCTCAAAAAATGCCCAACGCGCCTGAAGGTTTCACTTCAAAAATTTTGGTACTTCAAAAATTGTAAGTGTCGATCGATCTTCCAGTCAGATTGCATATCCTTAGGGGCAGAGGGAGGACTTGTACAAATTTTTGGAGATTTTTTTTCCGGCAATCTACCAATTTTATTGTAGTATCGGGTTAACTATGACCATAGAAACCATTTACGTTCTGAGAATCATGGCCCTACGACGCACTGTTTCCTGCATTGTTATCCCAAAGTGTCACCACTTAAATCTTTGCATGCCACACAAAAAAAGCCACAACTCTACAAGATTTCTGTTTCCCTGCTCCTATTACTGGCAACTTGGTAGGCGTTTCGTTTAAGTGTGTCGCTTTCCGGTGCCGGTTCCATGCCTTGTGCATGCTGCCGAATTATAGATGCTAGATGAGGTATCAAAGGAAGAAAATGGTTTACAAGGATAAAGTACTTGTAGAGTGTACAAGAAAGCATATTTGCTTTAAGAACTTGCAGTTCGCCGTACAGTGAAAACAGGCTATAAATCCAAGCACATAAAGTTATGAAGAAAAAGAACTACAACATATTATTTAGAGTTCATTTATATTTATATTATTTTTATTTATTGTATAATATTATTGTGTATGTGTGATTGTTGTATAAATTTTATGTTTTCTAATGTAATGTAATAACGGAATGAACTTTGTCTGAAAATAAATGAATTATTATGATTATTTAGAAGTACCGTCTAAATGTAGTAATAGGTGACATTTCAGCTCATCATTATTTTGACGCCGTGTTTTATGAAATATTCACTTGAATATCTTTGTGTATCCTGCACCAACGTCCTGAAATCAATATCGTATTGCTGTATTTTGTTAATTTCCAGTCACCCATAAATCCACGTCACGGGTAAAAAGACTCATTCTTTTGACAAACGCTGCGGGAACGAGACGCATAGAGGATACAATTTGCGCAGAAGCAAGGCGCCTTCAACTTATGGCGCATTTCTGATGCGAATCACTAAATAAATAAATACATAAAGTCTGTTTCACACAAGATACTCACTGATATTTTAGAATGTACCGAATTCAGTATGCTCGCATCGGCCATTTGTAGCTTTTTCTACAATATTTTTTGTTATAAAAATGTTTTCCATACATTATAATAATATGCTTAACCAAAACCTTCACCTAATTATTGAACTCAGACACCTTTGGAGACCCTCAAAATATCCCAATCATACCTTAACTACAGAACAAGATTTTTTCTAAGTCGACTATTGCTAACGCCCCTTCAATCTGTAACTGCTATAAAGCAATTGTAGGTACTATTAGTTGTCTGTGGTTTTATATAATTCTAAAGTACTACTACTAAAATACCCCAATCATTTGTTATTGTTATACGAATAATATAAAAATATATTTAATATTTATAGATCATTATTATCATTATTTATTTTATGATTTTTTAATTTTTTATATATTTAATTATAATATTAATTATAGCAAGATCTTTTTAAAGTCGTTCTGCTAAATCCCTTACAATCTGCAACTGTTATAACGCTACTGTACTAATAGTTGTCTGTGGTTTTGCATATAATTCTGTACCAAGTTCTAAATAAATATACTCCTCCTTTCCACACCCTAGAGGTGAGCCTTCTGCCCCACATTACATAGTACGGTAACTCGGATACGTGGTTCATTATGTACTGATTTCAGAGCGTTTAGTGTTTGCGCCACGGATCTCGGCGACGTTATTTCTTTGAGCTTTGAGATGGAATTATAAATGTGTTTGTGTGTTTGTTGGTGCTTTGTCGCTCTAAGAGGGTGGTGACTTGGGAGTGGTTTTAATATGAAATAAATATCTCCGTTATTTTTGACACTGTACGCAGGAGAAAAATAAATATTATTCGAATTGTAGCTGGCATTTATTTGTATAGGGATTATGTCTATTTTTGTGCATCATGCACATAGTAAGTTATATTTATATTAAAAAATATGTGTATATGTTTGATTTTTCTTTGAATCGTAATAAGAATTCTCATAACGTCATGAATCCAATTAATTAATACCATTCCATAAGCTTTAAAGGAACTGAAAAAATGCAAAATACAAAATGAGAACGGAATGAGGCCGAGAAAGAATAGCTGGCTGCAAATAAAAGCAAAAGCATTGCCTTTGCCTAATCAATCATAAAAAAAGTTAATAAAAATATCTAATCTGTCTTCTGTAAACACGAATCAAAAGTGGCAATCGTAAGTACACGGAGAGATGAATTAAACTCACTATAGTCTGCGGTCTGCATTTTAATTAATTAAGAGAGGGGCTTCGGAAGGGGGGCGCGGGGGTGTAGGGCTGCCTACCTTTGAAAGAGTCTTAATATATTTTGTTGGTTTCTTTTTGGACTGTAGGATGTGTGCTTTTGATCCCGGTTGGTTTTGCTTTATGGTAATGCAGATGTGACTATAATTGAACTAAATGGTAATTTTCAATGTCGAAGAAATATGTCATTAGTGCGTAAAGTAGTCATGAATATTATTTTAAAACCACCAACATATCTCGTGATTATTTAGTTATAGAATTGACCAAAGATGACACAACATACCTGTTAACACTGTAATTTGAAAACATTCTAAAAGCCGATTATTTTTAAAAGGGTAACCGTGTGGTTTCTTGCCGGGTCTTATCCATAGGAAACGACCAATTGGAACCGTGCACCTAGATTCTGACGTTTCATAGGTGCCCATGTAGGCTTAAGTGAAACGAAATATTTAGTTTTTATGACCGACTAGAAGTACCCCGCGGTTTCACCCACGTAAGTTTTGATATCGTGAGAATATCGGGATAAAAATATCCTATGTGTTAATCCAGGAAATTATATATCTAGGTGCCAATTTTCATCCAAATCTGTTCAACGGTTTACGCGTGATTGAGTAACAAAAATCCAAACATCTTCACAAACTTTCACATTTATAATATTAGTAGGAATTAGGATAATAGCTGTACCACTAGATTTATATTCATAGATATTATTCAGAAAATGCACAGTATTTTTGCTACTATTTGGCAGTGGAGTTTTTTTTTGGAGTTGGTAACCCTACAAGAGTAGAGCAACAGTCAGTGTTTACGCACGGAGACACCTCGTGACTTTCCGCCGACATTCGTTTTCTGTCGCCGAGCTTACCGAGAGCCTTACTCCATTAAGAAAATTAATGTTTTGACTTACCCACCGAACATCTTGAGGTAAAAATGTACTGTGAAACAATTACCTATGTTGTATAAAAATAGGTAGTATACATAGCTATGTATACTATTTATTGTGTTGGTCTATTGATTTGATGGCCGCTAATAATAAAGGAAAGTACTTATCTGATGGATTATAAGGTTCGACTTTGTATGTAGGTTGATGGTATTGTTTGGTAGTGGCACGTGTATGGTATGTACGTTGCATGGATGACGTCAATGATGTATAGAGGTCACCTAACTTGAAGTAATAATATAATATATAATTGCACTCCAAAACAAAGATAGCGGACGTGACTCAAAAGGCTGCTCAACTTAAATGGGATGGATGGAATGGGGCAGGACATGTCTGCCGCATGCCTGACAAACTGGGCCCAAATAGCGCAGAATTGGTGCCCTGAGACAGTGAGGTGGGGTCGCGGCAGACCACGTAGGAGATGGTCGGACGAGCTGGATAGGTTCCATCAAAACTGGAAGGAGGATGCGCGGGCTCGCGAAAGATGGAAGGAGTGGAGGGAGGTCTTTACCCAGGAGTGGAACAGCACAGGCTAAAAAAAATAATTATAATAATATGAATAGTTCGGAGAGCAGTGGTGGCCCCGATATACGAATTGCGAACGCAGGTAGGCGCTTTATTTTGTATAAAATAATCTCATCACCACTGCTCTCAAAACGATGAAGGAAAACATCGTGAGGAAACCGGCATGTCCTATGACAAAAATTCGAAGACATGTGACATCTACCAATCCGCACTGGGCCCGCGTGTTAGATTACGGGCCAGTCCCTCTTGAAGTGAGGAGGCCTGTGTCCCAGCAGTGAGTACATTATAGGGTGATTATGTCAACTTGAAATTGACGTGAGTTGATACTTGTCTTAGTAAGGAGGAAAGGCTATTGTATACAATTTAAAAATGTAATCTAGCCGTGTCACAAATAGTCTATAGAAAAACTACCAAATTATGAATAGTTTATGAAACGATTTAAAAAGAAATCCATCTATATCTTCAATACTATATTTACTTTACTAATAATAAATCAGAAGCGTTTGTTTGAAGGCGCTTATCTCTGAAACTACGTGTCGAATTAGAAAAATTATTTTTGCATTTGATAGCCCAATTTATGAGGAAGGCTGTCAGTTATTTAAAATCAAGCTACGACGCCCGAGAATTGAGCAAGAAGAAGAAAAGTCAGAAAGAACGCTAAGTGAAAACAAAGTACAGTACCCGGCGATATATATTGCACATCGACCTTTGGAAAGAGACAATCGGCTAATTTCGGCTTCGTAGAGCGTTATCTCTGTCGCACGAAATACAAACAGTCCGGTATCTATTAGGAGCTGTTAAAACAATTATGATTTGCTTCTTTTGATAATTATTTTTATTCTTTGTATAAAATACAAAAAAAAAGGTAAAGACCGATGTGCAATATTTATCGCCGGGTACTGTAATAGCGCGGGCAGGCGACGGGATACGACATGGTGGGTTGGGGGCTAAAATTTCACTCGGATAAAGTCGCGGATAGAAGCTAGTAGTAAAAACGGTATTGGAAAAATGGTATTATTCGTGAAATAATACTAGATTTGAAAACTGAATAGGATTTCAGAAACCGAGGTTCAAAGTCACAGATATAGATAGACCTATGTATATAACGCAAGTATCACGATCTGTATGAAAACCAAGCGTGCCATTTTTTGACTACCTACTATGACGTCACAAGTACTATTTAGTGATGGGAAAATCAAATCGATTCAAAGACGCCGCCGCGTGCGGCACCCGTCTCGCCCCACCCCCGGGGCCTAGCGCCAGCGCTCACGCTCACCCAGCCAGCAATACACAGGACTGAGCGCGAAAGTGGCAGCTTACGATTTTTGGCATGCGAAGTAGTTGCCTAGTTTACCTACCAACTATAGAACGATGCAGTTTTGAATGGTCCTGAATCTCGGTTCAAACCCAGATTTTATTTGAGATTAAATTAAATCTGTACCGTTCAGCGCTTAGTTTGTACTTTGTAGTTCACTCACATCATGTCAAATTGCATAATTTTTTTGTTTAATAAACTTTACGTTGCTACTGACTATTGTTCTCCAAGCCTTAACCTTCAAAAAACCGCGATATAATATACTGACACAACATTTTTACACATTGCCGACACCAGTGTCTGCCACGCGGCTTCACGCGACAGCAGCCGGCATTCGCTCCCGGATTCATTTCCTTTCAGTGATGGATGGCTCTGTATCTTCAATGAGATTTATAATGGTATGTCACATTCCTGTGCGTGATGTGAGTTCGAATATAGATTGATGCAAAACTCTAGCAGCTGAGGGTTGAAGTTTAAGTTTTGTAATACGATTAATTTTGGCATGTGAGATATAGTTTGCTTTAGAATCATGTTTGGTAACATCGGAAATAACTTTGTCCATTTATTATCTTATCTACTTTTACAATATTTGTAAATATGTGAGCACCTTCGGGGTCACAAGCACGCCGATTCAGCAATACAAATAAAAAAAGCCTTTGTATTTGTCACATAAATAAGTCGATTCCTTCACCACATTGGCAGCGATGCGGAGCCACGCAAGGGCGACCTGGTTTTGCTTTATTTTAAATTCTTTTTACCTATTGTGGTATAGTAATTTTATTCTAGGTGCATCGCCTTCACGTATAATTATATAATTAATGCTTACAAAAAAAAAAAAACATTTTAAAAGAGTAACTGTGGAGTTTCTTCCCTATTATTCTCCATACGAAACTACCTTATAAAAGGGGCGACTAGAATTAATTCAAATTTTTGTAAATTTTGACGTTCAAGAATGCCTATTTAAAATAAACGATTGGACTCTGACTTTGATTGTAATGTAAAAAAAAACGAATGATCACACTTGTTGGCTACTATTAAAACTATTTTAGGGAGATAGAATCGATTAAGGTAGTATCCACCGTGTTTGTGAGGCACAATGCTGATAACATTACTTAACACACATTTACTATTATAATATTTACTTGACCGTATCTTTCAATCAATTCTTGTATAAGCATAAACAGCCCATGATGTTCCCACTACTGGGACACAGGCCTCCTCTCAGTGAGAGGGAGAAGGCTGTAATCCACCACACAGGGTTTTTTTTTTTCAGGATGGGAAATCATCAAGTGACCCCTTCCGCTCTGGGTGGAGCGGAAGGGAGTGACAGACTCTTACTGACTAAAACCCACCCGTGTAAGGAACACCCTTAACCCTTTATGTTCCGGGGTAGCGGTAACCCTTTCGGACAATCCCGTTGCCCCGGCACTGCCCGGCAGGCACCACGCAGGATTAGTGCGGGTTGATAGATGTCACATGTCTTCGAATTTTTGTTCTATAACATGCCGGTTTCCTCACGATGTTTTCCTTCACCGTTGTGAGAGCAGTTATGAATTCAAATTGCAATTTATATGGTCTATAACAAAGAGTTACATTCGATCTCCCAACATCAGCAAAGTACAGCAGGTATGTTCAATACGACACGTATACTTGTACATACGTCCAAAGACAGATTGATGTTAAATTCTCGCTGTAAAGTGAAACTTCCGTGAGTGTCTAAAAGGTTTAGTTTGTGGTAGTATGTTGTTATTTATGCACAAGTGTGGTGTTTGTACCTGACGTAGGTGTCACGGAAAACACTTGGTGTTTCACCTCATTAAATATTTGAACTGATTTCGTACAGAGTGGACCTTACTGAAATCGGAAATCCTAGTTTCTCCGTTTACTGATTAATGATTATCGTAGGTTTTCGTCTTATTTAATTCCCATTGACGGTTTCGAGCACCTCACAGGAAAATAATATAGCAAAAGAGAAATAAGAATGGACAGTAAGTTCTTAATCAAACAACAGTAATTTCCAGTCTGCAATAATATAAGGAAAAAAATCCGATCAGATATTTTTTGCTCAGCATTTTACCACCAACCTTTCCTTACCTATTACTTCCTTATCTATTATTTTATTTTCTCTATCCATCCAAAATAAAACCCAATCACAAACTTTATCCATAACTGACGCGTCCCACAAACGGGACTTAATTACAAAACTTTCACAAAAAACTTTCAGAAAAAAAAACTAGACTATTCCGTAAGAGACCGCCCGATCTATCATAATGTAATTGAACCACACGAAGAAAGCATTTATGGTCGAAACGAGACTTCAGGTAGAAGAAAATTTCCTTAAAAGGTTGCTCATAAGGTCTAGTTTACTTTAGAAAGGTAGGTGTGGGACATACTGGTTGAAAGTTAAGCAAAAGATATCAGAGGTAACCCTTTTTCTTCTTTGAGGTATCGAAATTGATACGACAATAAGTTAAACTTCGTATATAAGTAAGTAATTATTTATTTTACTAAAAGACAGCCTAGGTAATATCATTGTTTATTCAACAAGGGATGGGTATGGTTATTACATTTGAGAAGACCCCTGCCCTTCATACTAGGAAAATCCTGTATCTTGAAGGACAGTGTGTACTTTTAAGGGATTGACACGTTTTACAAAATATTCATAACTGCGTAATAACTCTGATGCTAACATACATATTTATTAAGGGGGATTAAAAGCTAATTGTGGAGAGTGTTTGTGTGTGTTGCTTTTGAGTTAGACTGGTCCGTTGGGGTGTGTGTGGGTGTGATGAATATAGTAAAATCTGTCAAGGAACTGAAAAGTTACGTATTTTAGTTGTAATTTTTAGAATAAATAAGTTCCTCTGTATAGATAGATAGATAGATAAAACGTTTATTCAGTGCAACAAAAGACACAATACAGGTATTAAAAACATAAAAAAGGTGAAAAAAAAAAAAAACAAAGATTAAAAAGATAAATTGAACCATAGACACCTAGCTCATAAACATCTATAACGGTAAATTTAGGAGGAAATTTATATCTAATGACGTTTTCAGTCTGCATACAAAAATATATCCAAATATATAGCTAGTCAAAAATTGGCAAAACACATCTCTACTACATATTTAAATTGTTTGTTTTTATTTTTTATCTGTCGGCGAATTTCTGAACAAAAAATCTTGTCAGCCCTACCACTTCAGAAATGCATTCTAATCAGTTTTTAATTATGTTCTTTTGTTGTTTTGTTTATTTCTACGTTATTAGTATATTAATGTATGTTGTCACTGCATACCTACTTCATGTATTAAATATTTGCATGCCATCATTACATGGCGGAATCTGTCTTTGCACTACAATTTTATATATCACCTTTTGTACCTACCACATTTTATGCAAATAAACGATTTTGATTTGATAAAATCACTGTGTGTAATTTCGATATTAGGAGTTGTTTGATATTTTCATAATACTCGTATGCATAATTGTATACGTATTTAAAATACTTTCCGTTTGAACTGTATTCTCTTTTTTAAATTTCAATTATTCGGTAGGCAAATGGCCATTCACAAGAGCTTTTTTTTTGCGTATTGGATATCATCAAATCACCCCTCTCGCTCTGGGTGGAGCGGAAGGGAGTGTCAGACTTTTACTGACTAAAACCCACCCGTGTTCCTTTAGCCCTTTATGTTCCGGGGCAGCGGTAACCCTTTCGGACAATCCCGCTGACCCGGCAGGCTTCGGCCCTGACGGGCCCCTTCACTTGATGCTGACATCTCTTTGAAGCGCGCGTGGAACACGTACGCGCCGTCCGGCACGGGCCTGGTCCTGATCGGACGATGAGCTACCCATTACTCTCCGTACGCAGGCCTGCACTTACGGGGGCAGGGCCGGGGGCGGGGCCGGGGAATTCACAAGAGCTTAGGTCTACTATTTGTTCTAGTACAGACGCTAGTATATTAAACTATGTACTACAGTATGTCAAATATCTTTAGTTGATTTTTAACTTTATCGCTAAAGCACAAGGTTCAAAGTTGATTGGGAATATTTGACACTTTCGGGTAGCTTGATGTGCTGGCGTCTGTAAAACCAACTAGGCTAGTAAACAAACTGCCAAGGCATGACGCTCGCTACACAGGAAGTTAAATTTCCTTGGTTGCTGTAAAGAACTCAATTAAAAGAAAAATAATAGAAGCAGGAAGAGGAACTTCCTTTCAACATAATAGGGAAATTGGAACTTTATAAGGCAAAGAGCCTCGATAGTAATCTGATTAAAATGTCGATACATCGCTGTGTTTTGATGGCTGTCACTAACCAGGGTACCCTTACCTGGATCTGTAATAAATTTCCAGAATAAAAATCCAATAATAAAATTCCTGAAACGGATATGTATTTTTTTATTTCACGGAAAAGAATACTTTAAAAAATGAATTGTGTGCCAAAAAAACAGCTAATTTAGAATTGAATTGCCCTTATGTTTTGTCACAAAAAAGACACTTCAAAATTCAACGTTTAAACCTATAGAAATGTAAATTCACATACCTATGTTTGAACCTATAAAAAATTACAGTTAGATGCGTATTTTGAAAGAAGAAGTAGGTATTTTACTCCAATGGCGTATTTAAAAGCTAATTTAAAAGTAAATTATTGTATTTTCCCCCTTTTTATATACTTATACATATTATTATTTTAAGACAGTAAGCTTTTTATAGTTAACTAGATGACCCGACAGACGTTGTCTTGTTTTTGATTCGAAAGACATGTGGCGCCATCTATTATCATAATAACGTTATTGTTGTTTTCCTCGGGAATAGCACTTTTTTTCGAGATGAAAGGTAACCCTATGTCCGTTTCTGTACACCTGACAACGTACATATATGCAAAATTTCAGGATTATCGGTTCAGTGGTTTAGACGTGAAAGGTAACAAAAAAACAAACTTACTTTCGCATTTATACTGATGGACTAAATATATTTTCTTATAAAATATATTTAGTCCATCAGTTAGATTACTAAAAAATATTGTATACGTATTTTTTCTTTTGTCTGGCAAACAAAAAATTACGAAGATGCAGCGCTTGGAAATTTCGTATGACGTCACGCCGTGCTACAAATTTTAGCACGTTATTATGTCAAAGCCCCCCACTCCTGAACTTTGATGTGATATATCTTTGTAATTTTTTATCTAATTGATAAAAAAAAAATACGTGTTCAATATTTTTTTTTAATAATCTTACTGAGGGACTAAATCGAATCGATTTATTTTTACCCAGGCAACATCCCTATTCAATTCAATTCCTTCTATTTAAATCAACAATGGGATCATATATTAACATTATGGACATTGAATAAATATTATTAGAAAAGTAAATAAAATAAGACAGAACACAACACATACTTTCACTACTTATTACTTAAAAATTAAATTGGCAGTCAACAAATTAAAATTAGAAATAATCATAAATGTAAAAATTCATTCACTCATTTAATAATTGAAGATCAAACGAACTTACCAAGTGAAGTTCGATCCCAATTATGCGAGCAGCTTCATTCGACGCGATTTACGTTTAACATGGTGTAGTAGCGCCATCTACCGTAGGCCTTGCACGATGGTTTAAAGTCTATGATTTTTTTTTTTTTGACATTTCGCCCCACCTCTTCGCACCGCTGTCGTAGCGAACGGTCCCGACATTAATCCTCATTTTGTTTAAAGGTAAAGAATACTTATTTTAGAACCGTTCGAACAAATCGGGATGGGGTTAATTACTGAATTGATAGGTAATTTATAATTAACATTAAAAATAGGGTGGGAGTTGGTAAATCGCGTCGAATGAAGCTGCTCGCATAATTGGGATCGAACTTCACTTGGTAAGTTCGTTTGATCTTCAATTATGCTTCGCAGCTTCATTCTTTGCGATTTACGTTTAACATGGTGTAGGATGTTTATAGCAAAGGTTTTAAAATAAATACTAAAACAATGACATCCTAGAGAATGCCATTGTACAAAAACCAATGTTCAATACTTGTAGGTTTGAACATTGCTTTTACTTTCGGGTATATAAATACAAAGTTACGTATTAAAGGAAAGAGGCACACACAATCATTTAAAATCAATTCTTGTTTTATTTAAGTACCTATACATATGCATTATTTGTATTACCTATTACATTACTTATATTTGAGAAGAATTAAGCAATGATTCAGCAAATTGATTATGATTTACAATTTGTTTATTGTAGAATCGGGCAAAAGCTGAAGACGAATTAGTCCATCCAGCAGTCTTTTTAATCACATCTATGTTTACTCCTAATTTATTTGCCTTTGATGTAGCTGCATGTAGTGTCATGTCGCAAAATATTGAAGTGTCTACACCGCTTTCTAGTAGCGTATCCTTTAACCAATGACTAACAGTTTGAGAAGTAATGTTTGAATGTGGTTTTTTGAAAATTATAAATAAACTATTATCGTTATTCTTACGTAATGTCTTAGTTTTATTCATATATGATTGTAAACATCTAGCTGGGCAGATTTCTGGACGTGTATTATAAAATGGAAGTCTTAAAATTGGTTGAAATGAATTTAATTTTGTTGTCTTTATTGTATCGGGAATTTATGTAATAATTTCATTGGGATTTGTAATTATATTGTTAATTTTAATTAGAGATAAGGTTTGTACACAATGTGTGGTCACAAGAGTCATTAACGTTACAGTTTTCTTGGAGACAGTTTTCAAATCTAGGTTTTCATTAGGCCATTTGAGGGCTAAGAAGTTTAAAACAATGTCAGGATCCCAAGTAATATTGTACTTTGGGTTAGTTGGCCTTAATTTGAAAACACCCTTCTTGAATCATTGAAGTCTTTCATCATCTAAATTATGACTTAATAATAAAGATAAAGCAGATTTGTAAGAGTTGATTGTCCACTATTTCGCACCCTTGTCAAATATCTCTGTTAAAAAATTAATAACTATCGGTATTGAACCACAAGTGTAATCATAATTATGTTTTTGACAGTAAATAATCCAGGCTTTTATGCAGACGTCGTATTGTTTATAAGTGTTACTTGACAAGGATTCTAACATTATTTCCGACCTTGGTGCCAGATATTTGTTTAATAGAGTCTGCCGGATAATCTCGCGGCACCCAACGTTACGACCTTGGTGACAGAAATTTGTTTAATAGTCTGCCGGATAATCTCGCGGCACCCAACGTACCGTTAATGTTCGATGTAGACTGTGGGTTGATCTGTAAGGAGATTTTTAGCAAATTACAATCAGGTGGAAAGTAAATAATTTCAGATTTACATATTTTATTAAATACTGGAAACCAAGGTTGAGTGTCCCAGTATGGGATAACAACTATACACTCCGCTTTATCGGATACGTTGTTTAGCCATGAAATGGTAAACGCATCAATAGTCCACGCATCAGGATCATTCTTCCAGGTAACGTATGTATTACATTTAGAACTACAACGGCTGGCAAATAAATCTATATTTGGTGATCCTAACTTATTTTTTATTTCCTCGTATGCGTAAGACAACATATCAGCTTCTTGATTATCTTTAGTGTTAATGTATGATGCAAAAAAAAATATTAAGAGTCTCATTTTCTTTCCAATAACCGTACGATTCATCACCATCACAAAATGCACCCCACCCAGTGGATGAGGCATCGCTAAAAATTTCTTTTATATATATGTATATTGATTTTAATATTAGAATAACCAAAAGCCACATTATTTAACCACCACTTAAGATCTTTCCTAATAAAGTTAGGCAATAAAACTGTTTGATTGTAACTATCATTTTTTAACAAAGAATTAAACTTGAATTGCTCAAATAATTTTGTACGCATCCAAGAATATTTTAAAGCAGGACACGCACTAAATGAGTTTGTACGTTACTTTTTATTTTATCTTTCTTATCAGAGGGCAATTCCATGATCATTTTCTGGGAGTCGAAAACAAAACCTAAGAACTTGCACTTAGTATTTGGTATTAAACAACTTTTATCTTTGTTTAAAATAAATCCCAAGTTTTCTAAAAATGCATAAGTATGTTTAACATTAAGAGTACAGTCTTTTAAGTCTTTTCCTATACAAAATATATCGTCTAAATAAACAACTGAAATCATATTTCTCGACCGCAAATACTCCATCACAGGCTTCAATTTTTTTTTTTTTTGTGAAAACATACGGAGCGGTGCATAATCCAAAATTTAGGCAATTAAACTCAAAAAGAGTTCCATTATAATTAAAACGCAAGTATTTTCTGTGACATTTAGCGACATTAATAAAAAAATATGCATCCTTTAGGTCGATCGAAGCCATGTACATTTTTTAGTTATTAATTTAATGACTGTCCTGTAATCCCATTTTAAAATGATTTTAAAAGTTTTAAATTTAAGATATAGCGTTTTCCACCGTTTGGGTTAGGTACAAGAAAGATACTTGATATGTATTTACCCTCCTCATGTGAACATTGTGAAATTGCATTGACCTCAACTAACTTTTTAATTGTTTTAACATAATCATAATGCTCCTGTTCTGATTTAGGCATAGAACATACACTGTCAAATCGGATTGGAGTGGAAATAAATGGGATTTTATATCCCTTTATCCAAGACCGTAAGGTTGGGTCATCTGTAATTTGCGACCACTGTAAATAGAAATATTGCAAACGTCCAGCGTGTTGCATTAGGTACCTAAGTATTTATTTGCGATAGTTCCTCCTGATCGGCGAAGACGTCTTCGGCGGAGGTGGCGGCTGACGCGAATAGTTGAAGCCGCGCGCCTGACGCGCCGGCTGTCGTCCTCTCGATACCTCGTTTGTCTTGTTCGGTGGTTTCCTTTGTATTAGACCCCTGAAGTTTAAATTCCGGTTCCGTAGCGTGCCCCTGAAGTTCGAACCACTTTTGCTAGTAGACGGTATAGATTAGTTTTTTGCAGAGATTCTCCTGTTTTTTGGACAAACTTAGCGGCTTTTAGTTTCTTCGCCAAATCTTCTCCAAACAAGTACTTGTCACGATTTGTATTAGCAAGAGCATCGCGTAAACTGGTATTAATAGAACTCATAATTATGCTACGTCTGGTTCTATTTTCAATACAGTGGCTGTCGCATAGAATGCGGCAAGCATCACTAAGAGGCTACAGAAGTGTGTGCTTGGAGGTTTCATTTTGTATAATAGAATAGAATAGAATACTCTTTATTATGTACACCATATAAATTACAGACATAAATATAGAAACTGTACAAAGGGTGACACAATGGGCGGTGGGCGGTGCATAATCATTTCGGTAAGCTGAGATAACGCGGCTAATGCGACGCCAATTTGATTTTGCTTTTGTAACAAACTGGCGTCTCTCCTGGATAGAATATCTGGGGTAGCTGCTTTAGCTTCAGGATTTAATAACGGGGCTACAAGAAAGGTACAGTTAGCCGGTATTAGACACTTTTTGAGAAGTGGTTCTTTTTGATCTCTAGGTAAGCCTTTAACCAAGATATCTTGCCAACGGAATGCGATATCTTTATGAATATTTTTACCCAGCGCAATATCTGGCTGTGGTGGTTCCCCAAAGATCTGAAGTATATCTTCTTCTAGCTGGGTATCCTCCTCTTGCACATTTGACAAACATAGATCGGGAGCAGACGACGATCCTGGCTCTGGAATTACAGCTTCTGCATTGGTATGATCCAAACTAGTAGATTTATACAGTGAGGTTTGTGGAATAGGAGAAATCAGACCAGGCATATCTAGGGATACATCCCTGTGGTTGAGTGGCGAAACTCCAAGGTCGGTTGGTGATTGTCTTGGTGACATCACGGGCAAAACTTGCTCATAGATTTCAGGATCTATGTGACAAATAAAAAATTCATTGTCATTTCAAAACTTGACACATGTAACCGTCACCGACGGTAGTAGATTCAAGCATTAACCGCCAACGACGGCATTATATACTATGAAAAAATTTACCGCCAACGACGGTAAATAGTTCAAACATTAACCGCCAACGACGGCATTATATACTATGAACAAATTAACCGCCAACGACGGTAATTACTTCCATTAACCGCCAACGACGATAATTAGGTCAAATATTAACCGCCAACGACGGTGAGTAGTTCAAATATTAACCGCCAACGACGGTAATTGGTTCAAACATCAATCGTTTTGTTATTCGAGATGATTTAAAAGCAGTAGCAATAGTAACACGTCAACGACGATTATAATAATATTGTTTTAACTTACTGCTATCATCCGACGAAATAACGCGCCTTCGGCGCTGTAATTTCCGTTTTTTAATCTTCTTTGTGATCCTAGATTCTTCCTCTTCTCGATGTTTCCTTTTGTTTCCTATCTTATTATTATCACTACCTATTTAAAAAAGTAAGAACGCAGTGGTAGGGTAACCGAATGCGTGCGAAGGCTACAGCACGATAACACAGAATGAGGATTAATGTCGGGACCGTTCGCTACGACAGCGGTGCGAAGAGGTGGGGCGAAATGTCAAAAAAAAAAAAATCATAGACTTTAAACCATCGTGCAAGGCCTACGGTAGATGGCGCTACTACACCATGTTAAACGTAAATCGCAAAGAATGAAGCTGCGAAGCATAATACTCATATATTCAAGATTTTAAAATTGTAAAATAGAAAACAAGGACAGATAATGAAAATTAAGGTGTTATGATTATTTCATTTTCTAATATTGGTTAGGAAGTTAGGATTACCCTAATTTTTTTGTTACAAAAAAGACACTCTTCTTAATTCAACGTTTTAGCCAATGAATATTTACAGTACTGCACTCGAAACCTTTCCACTGTCCTAATGTACCCGAGGCCTAAGCCGGCACGCCACCATTACTTATGCATTAACTCTGGCTAGGCCAGTAAGCGGTCCCTTAGGCCCGGAGGAGCGTTCACATGATTTTATTCCACCACTCGTCTCCTATGAAACTCGTTCGTATTTCGAGAGCAACTTTTGACAATCAATCTGTTACGTGACACCTATTGTAATTGGTTTTTCTCGTGTGTTCTGTGCATTGTTGGTGAGTTGTGTTGTGAGAATGAGACGTGTTCGTTGTGGACGTAAATATAGAATTACAGTTGTAATTGTAATGAGAACCTGTTATTGGCTTTATGTCTCACTAGCTGCGCTCCGCGGTTTCACCCACGTAAATGTCGATTCCGTAGGAATATCAGGAAAAAAGTAGCCTGTATGTTAATCCAGGGTGTCAGCTACCTCAATACAAAATTTTATCAGTATCAGTTGGTCCAGCCGTTTGAGCGCGAAGAAGTAACAAACATATAAACACACTCACTCACACACTCACAAACTTTCGCCTTTATAATATTAGTGTGATATAAAATTGTTGTCCTTTTGTTAAAGCAGTTGGTTTTCCTTTAAAGAAATAAATAAATATGCAGGCCTGTGAGATGGAAAGCAGTAATTGCATGAAATATTTGACATTGCAAAATGATTAGGATGTAAGAAGGAAAATGCACATTGATAACCTTAATATTTAGCGTTAAGTTGCTTTGAAGCAATCATCAGGTTTTTATTCTATCGGGACTATCCACCCTTTAGTGAAGAAAGAAAGAAAATACGTTTACTTGCGGCAAACATGGCGCATAAAAATAAAAAACACAAACAACAGACAAACAAAATAACAATTTGGGAGAAAGTACTACCACGAAATGACATTTGCAAAATCAAACTAAAAATATTATTTCAGCTCGCAATCTAAAATCCAATCCAGTTCTCTTTGATTCGAACAAAAAAAAAACGCACTCAAACCAGCCAATTACCTAACCGATCCATCTCAAAGAACATCCATCTAAAACTTACGAAAACAGTAGAGCAAAGTAAAATTATAACAAATCAAAAACAAACTGTATCTCCTTGTGCTTGAAAAGATGATTTCCTGTATGTCAAAGAAATCTGCGAGCTAGTTTCCGCCCTGGATTGGATATCGACTGCATCTGAAATGAAACGCTCTTCACCGTATATTTTAAAGGTAAACCCGTTTTATTATGTCACAGTCATGTTGTCGGCAACGATACGAAATGTATTTTTAAAGATTTCGTCTGTGGATTTGTGTTTTGCAATTATGGATGTTTTAGTTTTTAAGTGGCGCGTTTAGCAGTGGTTTTAGACATTTTACTAACTTTCGCTTAAAAATAATGATTATATTCATAAGAAAATCAATATTAAGGAAACTTTATACACTCAAAATATAACTTGCCTATTTAAAAAACAAAATAAAAAGTGACAAAAATGTTTAATAGTTGTTGTTTATCTTACTTAATATGTAAATACCCGCCTTTAAAATGTTGAAATCAAAATAAATATTGATTCTATTTCCAATCAATAAATAAAAAAAAACTAAAACACTTTTAATCAAGCAATAATTTCTCGTAGCGCTACGAACTCATAGCATGCTACGCCGTAGCCGTAGACCGCTACGAAGAAAAATCATAAGACGTTTGAAGGACTCTGCAAATGCAAAAATAAAAAGAAATATATTTTGAGTGGCGGACATCTGAATGTTTTCTTCCGGCGGAACAAATTGAAAAGCTGGTTTTTTACAAGACGGGAGGGAACGGTAGACCGGGCACTGAATTACTCAGGAACTGGGCCGATCATTGCGGTCGACCCAACCGGTAGACGGTAGACGATGTAATTTTTGCTAAGAAACTGAGTATTATAATGTGTATGGTAGAAAGGTGTTTTGTGTGTTATATGAGGTCAGTATTGTTATACGGTTTAAATATTTTATATCAGAAATGAGTGTGCAGGTCATATTTTCTTGAGCATTCAAATATGCTTGCTATGTTAGTAATTATGAAAATAAAAGACTGTTGAATCAACCACATGTATAAAGATAACATAGTGTTTCTCGGCTTAAACAGTTTTTGGTGAAAACCTTCTTTTCAGAAAAGTAATTGTTTGCGTCTAAATGTTTTTTAGTTTGTATTTGTCGACAGTGTTTTTATTTCCAATTTATGCTATAGGTACCTTTTTTGTCTTTAGTGAAGTATTTTGTATTTGTAGAAACTTGTAAATGGCCTTCTCAATGTGACATTGTGTTTGTTGTTGTGACAATGTGACAATGTTTAAGGATACTGCTTGTAGCAGTAAGCATAAAATAAATATAAGCTTGTCAAAAGATTCACCGGTAAAGCTCGACCTGAACCAACCTGGCGGCGACGTCGTTAAAAGATGCCTAACCATACATAATAATAACCCATCTCTCCACTAGTCCAATGCCTAGGATGCATATCCGGTAGGCTCTTAAATCCTTACCTATCTTAAGGGCACGTCTTCCCTACCATTACCGCGCCCCCAGTCTATTCCTTGATATGCAATGGTTGCTGTAGCACCATGAACATGAGGCTACAGGAGCTAGAGCGAATCTTGCGGTTCATTCGATTAATCGAGTCTGGTTTAACCACGCTGGGATCGGAGCATTTCATTCATTCATTCATTCTTATAAAACGCCTTTTCCCCTCGAAAGGTTAGCCAGAAGTGTACATAGTACACCGTTTCACCAGTTACAGAAAATATTGAGAAGATAGAATATTTATTTACAAAAACATAAAAGAACTCCAAAAACAATTATTCAAAACAAAGCAACGCTGCAAACATTTTAACGACCCTTACTCGAAACATACACATATAAAAACTGAAACTATCAAAATCCGCACAAACAATGCAATTGCAAAATAAAAGTCCTCTGATATCAATAGAGACATATTTCAAACGGCAGGAAACGTAATATATAAGTGCTTCCCGGGCGAGTCTTCGAATAAGAATGAAAAAACTAGTGCCTTCCGGCCTGTGATTGTGTTACTGTGGGTATGTGAACGTAAGGACGTTTGTGCTGTTTTGATTCGGGTTACTGTAGCGTTGTTGATATTTTCAAACTCAAACTCAAACCGTCTTATTTCTAAATGACTTTAGACCTAGCCTAGACCTTCGAGCTAGTTACTGTATTTTGAAGTTTATCCCGACAAACGTAAAGTTCGTAATGCAAAATTGACAACTTAGACTCGGGTTTAACGTCAGTTTTTGCAATAAGAACTTAAAATTTTTCGGATTATAGTTCGAAATTTAAAACAGGCTCGATGTTTTAAACCTGGTTCTAAAAATAAACCTTGTTTTGTAATAAGGTTGAAAGCATTTATTTCAATTAAACCATTTACAGGCACTTTTTAACTGTCAAATAGTCGGTCAGTTAGTCAGAAAGTTGAAGCTAGTTACCCATTCCAAAAACTAGATCTCTATGGAGAAGAACGGGCATGAAACTTCATGGACACTGTTTTAAATCAAGATATTACAAAATCCTGGGTACATTATTCTTGATGCTTCATGTGAGAACAATGTAAAAAAATCAAATGAAGATACAATTCAAAATATAAGATTAAAAATTAATAAGCCCTGGTAGTAAATTATTATTATTTAAATTAGTATTATTTAAATTAGTGATGATGTGATACAGTAACATTTTGTTTCTTTGGTGATACTAAAGACTGGCGTAGTCGTGGTAAGTTCCACAATATGATACCGATACAACATAACATACCAGCAGCCTAATTGTGTAACGCACTATCACTCTCAATCACTGCTTACGCAAGCTAGCAATATAAAATTTTGGTATCATGTATCCAAACGCGTCTCACATATTGAGGGTAGAATTTATATTGGACCACAGTATTGAGCCAATCATACTCCGGTTCCCTTTCCTATCCTGCCCTCATCTCACAGCGACTTGACTGAGGTCGCCAAGAAGACACACACTGTTCTCATCAAGCAGCCAACCGCTTAACACCGCAACCGCAACCGCTGTATAGTTTATATTGAAATAATAGACTATTTAACGTGTTGGCCGACACAAGTGACACAGTAGAGTTAACGAGCGCGAGTGCAACCCAGAAGAACTTGAACCTCCACGTCGGCAGTCGTTGCACCCACCTGCCATCCAGTGCTCCAAGTAAGTCCTACTCCATTTTTACTCAATATCTGTGTCGTCCAATATTTTCCCGCTAAAATTACACAACGCTTATTGGTCCTTCGAAAGCCGCTATACCCAACTTCACCATAAGTTTTTGGTCCATTCGAGTCGGATTCATAGAATCAGCATTCATAGGTCTTATACCTAGGATTTAGGTCAAATACCTAAATTCAAAAAACCGCCATATTGAACGCATACTAACGTTCGTACATTCCCCGCTAGGTACATTATTCATTGAGAACTACTGTACCAACTTAATAGTTCGCCTGTTGCATTGAAATAGCATAGGTAATTATTAAAACCGCCAATTATCGTGAGTTAGTTCGGCAAACTTGCCTACAACTTATACTCAACCGCAATAATCTTACACCCGCTTATGATAAAAAATAAATAAAAAATATTCTAGAAGTCTACCCACTAGACCTAAATTATTTTATTCGCTGTACTTTCTAGAACTACTCCAATATGGAAGATCTTAAAATAAAAGTTAAATTATTGCAAGCTAAAAACCAAGCAATCTTTGAGCGTTTATCATCATTATATGAAACTTCAAAGAAAATAAATGTGACTAGTATTGAGCTTCGTTCGTCGGAGACGTTTATGGCAGACACTCAAATACTCTCCGTTACTCGTCAGGAATTTATTAATAACATAGATAAAATAAATACATATTCTTTACAAATAAATCCAGATCATACAATTGATTATAACAGTCAAATATCATTTGACGGCGTTTACACTCGTGTCGAGAGAATACGTTCACTTATTGAAGCGAAGTCCTCAAGGTCATTGAATGACTCAACATCTAACGATATCGCGACGCAGTCTAAATGCTCAGTCAAACTGCCACCAATTCAGATTCCGTTCTTTGACGGTAGAATTGAAAATTGGCCTGTTTTTTATGAATCATTTAAATCAAATATCCATAGCAACTTAAACCTTACAGATTCTCAACGTGTGCAATATTTAATTGGTAATCTAAAAGGAAACGCATTGCAAATTACCGCCGGAATTATTCCGTCAGGTGAAAATTATGCGTCTATCTGGAACAGTTTGGTTCAAAAGTATCAAGATAAACGAGCACTAGGCTCACACTATATGTCTAACATATTAAATATCAAACCCGCAATTAATAATTCCGCCTCTTTAAATAGTTTTATTGAAAGTTTTCACGCGTCTGTTTCGGCACTAGAACAATTAAAAATTAACGACTTAAAGGATTTCATGTTATTAAATTTAGCTTTAAAAAAGTTAGATCCTGCTATCATACATTTATTCGAGATGCATATGAGAGATGTGGAGATTCCTACTTATACGGATTTCGTTGAATTCATAAAATCACAAGTTAAAATATTAGATAGATCTACTTCTTCTCGGACCGCATCATTAAGTAACAACAATAATAAAAATAATTCTTATCGTAATCAGTCACGTGATAGCACAGTACATACTTTTGTTGCTTGTGATAATAACCAAACTTGTCTATATTGTAACAACAAGGATCATTGGAAGCTTTACACCTGTCCAAACTTTCAAGCACTATCAGCCGGTTCGCGTTTGGATTTTATTAAAAACAAACGTGGATGTGTAAACTGTCTTAGTGCAACGCACACTGCCTCACAGTGTAAATCTATACACACTTGTAGGACATGTAACAAAAAACATCATTCTCTTTTACATCTGGAACAAAGTTCACAGCCGCGATCGATATCAGCTGACGCTGTATCTAGTTCCGCGCATTCACAACAGGTGACGCTTTGTGCGCGTTCTCGCGTAGGCATGAAGCGTACCCACACTACAATTCTTTTGTCTACCGCGCAAGTCTATGTTGATAACAAATATAACAAATACGTTTCTGTAAGGTGCTTAATAGATAACGCTTCGCAAAATAATATAATTACTTTAGCTTGTTGTAAGAAACTGCAATTAAACATTATACCACTTTCAAATTCATTTATAAAAGGTGTAGGAACCTCTTCGCGGCCTATCATAGGTTACGTGGAGATAACAGTTACTGCAAAAAATAAAACAAATTCTTTTAAAATAACCGCTCTTGTTATGGATTGTATAACGGATAAATTACCATCTCACTTTGTTGACACCTCTGCTGTGCAACATTTGTTCGAGTTACCGCTAGCTGACCCCCTATGGCACGTGCCCGGCGAGGTTGAATTGCTTCTAGGGGCAAAGCTGTTTCCGTATTTATTACTTCATAATAAAATTCTCTCACCTACCGCGCCATCAGCTATTGAAACCGTGTTTGGTTACGCGCGACCCTGCTTTGCGCGCTAGTTATAACGAAATAATCCAAGAGTATATCGATCAAAATTATTTAACTGAAATTGCACCTAGTTCTGTTGATCAGACTATAGGATATTATATACCGCATCACCCTGTTATTAGGAATGATAAACAAACTACTAAGGTGCGTATTGTCCTTGATGCGAGCGCTAAGTCTCATAATGGCGTTTCATTGAATGACTTATTGCACACAGGGCCGAATTTACAGGCTGACATATTTTTATTACTTTTAAATTTCCGTTTGTTTCCTATTGCCGTTACAGCTGATATAAAACAGATGTATCTTCAAATTAAGGTTATTGATGATCATCGAAAATATCAGAAAATATTGTTTCGATTTAATTCTATTGAACCTGTTCGCGAATTTAAATTTAACCGAGTTGCCTTCGGTCTCAAGCCCAGTCCTTTTCTAGCCATGCGCACTGTGCGCCAGCTATCAGAGGATGAAAAACATCGCTTCCCGCGCGCATCCATTGTCGCTTCTCATGAGCTTTATATGGATGACTTGGCTAATTCGACCCCTACTCTGGAGGAGGCCAAGATTCTCTCCGCTGAACTTATCGCCTTATTTAAGGCTGGGGGCTTTGACCTTACTAAGTGGGCAAGTAATTCCTGGGAATTACTAGAGGTTATTCCACACTCCAACCGCTCTTCTATTAACTTCTCTGACGGGGATAATTTAAAGATCCTTGGACTCAAATGGATTCCTTCCGAGGATTGTTTCACCTTTACTACATCGGAGTTAGATAAAAGTTGTACTAAACGCTCCATACTTTCCACTATTGCCCGTCTGTGGGATGTTCTCGGTCTAGTGGCTCCTGTAGTTTTATTCGCGAAATTACTCATAAAAGAATTATGGAAATTAAACACAGATTGGGATGAAACTCCACCCGATTCTATCGTACTTCTCTTTCAAAAATTTAAAGAGCAACTGCCTCTACTTTCTTCTTTAAAATTGCCGCGTCATGTAGCCGTTACTATGGGTTGCGTGACAAATATAGTAGGTTTTGCTGACGCCAGCTTGAATGCGTATGGCTGCGTCATATACTTACATGTCACTGACACAAATGGTAACACACACGTAAATTTGGTGTGTGCTAAATCTAAAGTTGCACCTGTCAAGGTCGTATCTCTGGCACGTCTAGAGCTTTGCGCCGCGGTTCTTTTGTCTAACCTAATTAAATTAGTTTATGTCACTTACTGCTCTCGCACCGCTATTAATAAAATATTTGCCTTTTCCGATTCTACAATTACACTTTCATGGATTCATTCCTCACCTCACAAGTGGAACATTTTTGTTAGTAACCGCGTCGCTAAATGTCAGGAAAATCTTGATCCTGAACATTTTTACCATATTAACGGAAAGGAAAATCCTAGTGACTGTCTGTCTCGAGGTCTTCTACCTGAACAGTTACTAAACCATAATTTATGGTGGCATGGCCCCGAGTGGCTTCTGCGACCAGTTGCTGAGTGGCCTATCACTCCATTTGTTTCCTCATGCAGCGAGCAATTGCCTGAGTTTAACAATAAATCTTTAACATTAGTATCTACCGTATCAGAACTTAATTTGATATATAGCCTTTCTCAAAAATTTACATCGTTAAATAAAATATTGCGCATAATTGTATACGTTTTGAGATTTTTACATATTATACCTTATAACAAGCCACATAAGACAATTACTGTCCGTGAATTAGTTACCGCTGAAATTTATTTAATTCGTTGTATTCAACAATTTCATTTTTTAGATATTTATGACGAAATTAAAAGTAAAAAACTTCGCTCACAGTTTAAGAAACTCGATCTGTTTATAGACGAGCATAACATAATTAGAATTGGTGGCAGGTTGTCAAATGCGAACCTTCCTTATGAAGCTCAGCATCCCGCGCTTTTACCTAAACATGATAATTTTACACATGTTTTAATAGACTATTATCATCGCATTCATTGTCATGCCGGTGTAAGCCTTCTTAGCTCTCTGTTACGCCAAAAATATTGGATTCTCTCTTCCAGAGGTGTCATAAGACAAAGGGTACATGCTTGTAACTCTTGTTTCAAGGTTTCTCCTTCTAGCGCCAGTCCAAAGATGGCTGATTTACCCGCCTGTCGCGTACAAGAGACTAAAGCTTTCGTTCATACTGGTGTGGATTACGCTGGTCCCATCAAAGTAACCTTATGTCGACGCAGAGGCCAAAGAAGTCAGAAGGCTTACATATGCTTATTCATTTGTTTCGTTACCAAAGCAGTTCATATTGAATTGGTTACCGACGTGTCATCGGACACTTTTATTTCCGCTTTTAAAAGATTCATTTCCCGCAGAGGACCTGTCTCTTACTTATATTCCGACAACGGAACAAATTTCGTTGGAGCCAAGGCTCAATTGCAAGAACTACTTGCTAACCGCTACCGCATAGAGTGGAAAATGATTCCACCCCGCGCCCCCCACTTTGGAGGGCTGTGGGAATCAAATATTAAATCTACTAAAACTCATTTATACCGTGTTATCGGTTCTCAACTTCTTACTTATGAGGAGCTTTCGACTGTTCTCACTGAAATTGAGGCAATCCTAAACTCCAGACCGCTCTGTGTCCTGAATGAGGATCCGTACCCAGAACCGCTTACTCCCGCTCATTTTATAATGGCTTCTCCGTTGACTACGTTGCCTGTCGTGAACGTTCCCGAAACGACGAAATCTCTAACTTGCCGCAAAAAATTGCTTGACCAAATGGTTTGTAGTTTTTGGAGAAGATGGCGTATAGAATATCTACATAACTTGCAAGTTAGGCAAAAATGGTTGAATGCCGCCGACAATATTAAGATTGGTACAGTGGTTCTCATGCATCAGGATGATGTCCCTCCTTTACGTTGGCCAATGGGCATAATCACCGAGATTTTTCCCGGCAGGGATGGGACAACCCGCGTTGCCATGGTGAAGACATGCAGCGGCTCTTTCAAAAGACCCGTTGTTAAACTATGTCCTTTACCTTCTCAATAATACCACCGCGTAATTAAAAATCTAATTTAGCTGTAGTTCACATATTTTAATTATTACTTTTCTCTTTTTGTCCGCTTCAATTTAATTTCAATCCGCTTTAATGTAATTTCTTCCCTTTTGAGAATACTACATATCCTCAAAGCCGGGCAGGATGCTTACGCAAGCTAGCAATATAAAATTTTGGTATCATGTATCCAAACGCGTCTCACATATTGAGGGTAGAATTTATATTGGACCACAGTATTGAGCCAATCATACTCCGGTTCCCTTTCCTATCCTGCCCTCATCTCACAGCGACTTGACTGAGGTCGCCAAGAAGACACACACTGTTCTCATCAAGCAGCCAACCGCTTAACACCGCAACCGCAACCGCAGTATAGTTTATATTAATAATAATAGACTATATTTTAACGTGTTGGCCGACACAAGTGACACAGTAGAGTTAACGAGCGCGAGTGCAACCCAGAAGAACTTGAACCTCCACGTCGGCAGTCGTTGCACCCACCTGCCATCCAGTGCTCCAAGTAAGTCCTACTCCATTTTTACTCAATATCTGTGTCGTCCAATATTTTCCCGCTAAAATTACACAACGCTTATTGGTCCTTCGAAAGCCGCTATACCCAACTTCACCAATCACGGTGGAGTTTCTGGCCCATTCTTCTCCATACGAACACTACCTTTTGCTGTAAGCTTTGACGTTCAAAAGTGCATTTAATGATTTGAAATAAATGATTTGACTTTGACTCTGAAATCTGAATTATTTTGAAGGATATTCTTATTACTTCTGATAGTGTGTTACGCAATCACCCCGCATTATGCCTGTTTTCCCAAAATGATTAGGCAGAGGTGAATACCCACATTTATACGTGTGTATATGGCATAATAACAGAATAAAAGAACTAATATTATAAATTCGAAAGTAACTCTGTCTATCTGTCTGTGTGTCTGTATGTTACCTATTTACGCCTAAACCACTGAACGGATTTCGATAAAATTTGGCAGAAAGACTGCATCCCGGGGAAGGATACAGGATAGACTTTATTCCGATATTCCCATGGTATCGATGCTTATGCGGGCGAAACTGCTGGGCGCTTTTAATAACAGATGTACATATTTATATATATTATATTTGTTAATTAGTGACATCTTGATTTTTGAAATTTTGATGTATGATTTTTTGATTTTTGACATTTTGATCTTTGACATTTAGATTACTGACATTTTGATTTTGGAATAATAATAATAATGATATTTGTAATAGTAATGACATGATAATTGATGTAATGGTGTGACATATTTTGTAATAGGAATGACATGATATATGTATAATCTTAAGATACTGATCTATATTTTCCTTTAATAGCTGATGATTTAAGAATTGTATAATAGTAATTTATAAATTGATCTAAATAAGTGTAATAATAGTGATATAAATAATTTTAAATGTTTGCATGCCGATTGGTAAAATGTGGCTGGGCTAAATGTAATCTTAAGAACTATTATGTATATATTTGCAAAATAAAATTCTATTCTATTCTATTCTATATAGAATAACATAACAAATAACTTCATTTCAATAATTCAGTATATCATTTCATCGTTATATTAAAAAAAGTATATTTTAATGAAATTAGGTTATGTACGGTCTCATCAACCGTACATTTACTTTGCAAACGCAGCAACCTACTTTAGTGGCGTGCGTCACAAAATATTACGCTATAATTATAACTTTTCACGCTAAGCAGGGCGAGTCAGACAACAACTGTGGAACTAACCACTTGTCAAGAGAAAGAATCGCTACCACTCTACCTTGCTAACTACAACCTTTAATATAACTTTAAACTCTACTTGTCCGCAACTAAACCAACATCAACAAAGTGATAGTGTACGGTGCCTACAACCATTGGCCCCTACAGGTTATCTTTAGAACTTTTGTTATTATTTCAAACTTTACACATCCCATTAAACGCTAGAAAAGTTAACCAAAAAAAAATCTTGCTCATATACAAAATTGCTCTATACATCTACATTTACGCATCATCTCACTCTAGCATATGAAAATCAAAACATCAGCACAGTGACAAGAATCATTTTCACTGTTGACTGACTCCCTCAGAGGGGCATTAGCCCTCAGACGGCCGGTCATTTGCACCGCCTGCCCTGCGGAGGATTGCATATCACTGTCGCTTGGCTTATTACACCAATTATGGCGCACTCCTGTTAGAATGTTTCTGAAGGATTGGCATTAGTCTTTGTTCTTTGAAATTATAGTAATACGAGGGTAGTTTGATGGGAGATGTACTTTTATGATGTTGAAGTTGTCTGATTTGATTTTGGATAGTGTCTACTGTCTACATATAAAGGTTAAATTGCGTTTAGTGGAGTTTCTTGCCCGTTCTTCTCCATAGAGATCTACGTTTTGGAATGGGCAACTAGCTTCAACTTTCTGACTAACTGACGGACTATTTTAATTTTGACAATTCAAAAGTGCCTGTACAAGGTTTAATTGAAATAAATGCTTTGAGTTTGAGTTTGAGTGGTCGATAGCAGCTAAACGTACCGTCCCCGAGGTCATTCTTAGAGACTAAGTAGAGTTTTTTATTGAACTGTAGGCATTTTTTGGTTTAATTAGATAAGTGATTATTAACCGAAATATTAATTAAAAATACCTTCCGTATTATTCTGGAGTGAAATAGGTGCCTGTACAATGAATATGTAAACCCACCCGACTTTATGTGAAATAGTAAATATTATTAACTACCTGCGCCCCGTGGTTTCATCCGCATAAGTGTCGATTCCGTGAGAATATCGGGATAAAATGTAGCCTATATGTTAATCCAGGGTGTCAGCTACCTCCATACAAACTTTTATCAATATTGGTTCAGCCGTTTGAGCGTGAAGAATAAACACACACACTCACAAACTTTCGCCTTTATAATATTAGTGTGATATAGTGTGATATACCTCAACTCATTCCTGACACTAAACTTATAGTCGGTGGGGTATAATAACAACAACAGGAAATATTATGTTATTTTTAATGTAATTGATGTTTTGTAATAAAAGTTTTTCCAACGAAAACCAACAAGCTAGAAAATGAAGAAGCGCCACTTGGAAACTTGTATCATTGTTGCTCGCACAAGTTTGCGAAACATTTTGCAACTAACTTAATTAGGAGTTAAAAACTTGTTTTAATTTTTACTTGATAGTACTTGAAAGTTTGTATTGCAAAACGATTTTTATGTGCCTTTTTGCACGTTTACGCCTTTTTTCGGACGATAACTCGTTTAAAAATTGTAAATATGCTTTGAAAGTTCGTTCGTTAGCTCAGAAGCGGCTTACACATTATCTCCAAAAGTGCAATTTATTCGTTTTCTCATAACAAAACCTCCCTCTTTTTTTGTATACAAAATTGTAACTTTTTCTCCTAATTCTCAAACAAAAGAATACAGTTGTATTACTCGTGTGTGCTACACAGTCCGTCCTAAAAAAGAAGTAGCAAATAAAACTTTTTTGCCTGTCGCATTTATATGACATCGCGCATCAACTTCATTTTTATTTGACGCATATATCCGCCAGCGGCATTTGTGGGGTTAACCAATTCACCTTTTGCCATACCTTCTCGTATAGACGAAAATGGCTGCACAGTCCCTACTCTTTACTTTATAGTTCAGGATAGTGTAATAAAGGGATGGAGCGTAGTTTTGTACGAAGGAAAGGTGAGGTAGTTTTACTGAAGGTACTTTCGTGTGGAGTTAATGCGATTATATTCGTTATTAACTCGGGGAGTAATGTAAACGTCAATCACTGTCGTAGTTAACAGGTTCACTGTTTACTTTAAGATTGAACTGAACATGTGAAAAGTTTATACTTGTATACATTATTTTTTTATTGAAATTAATAAAAGTAACGCACCGGTAAGTTAACTAATGTTTTTTATTGAATGTATTATTTTTGTTTATTAATTTTAATTTCTATGGAATCAAAATCAGACTACTACATAGAAACAGTACTGTAGACCTTTCTCTTGTACTCCTTGGCTACACAATAATGATTCATGTGCAATTCTCCAAACTCCTAACAATTATCAACAAAACTAAACAGTTACTTAGTTTCACCACTGTGTGTCATTAAAAATAAATCCATGTCCAAACAAAAACTTCTAATTCAAGTCTAAACTAAAATATGAGTGTATAAACACATGTCGTACCTCTCCACAATAGTTCGTTTGGTTGGATATCCCCCAATGGCACATTAGTGCAATTATATGAGGACACGACCTTTGGACAATGTTGAACAAATACACGAAAATAAAATAGGAGAAATTATTACTGGATAGTTAAAGAATTTGTTGTAGTTAATGAAAGTAAACAAGTTGTATTGTTGAATTTTCATCTCCCGGCTCAGTTATTTTTTTTTAATTTTCAAATCTAATCTCTGGGTGTACAGGAGCGTAACAATAATCTCTTTGCGCACAGAGTACTGAAAATTGGTATTTTAAAACCACAGAATCGTTACGACAAATAGAGACGAAGGTATAAAATGAGACATAATGCGCCGACTCCAAATAAATTAAGTTAAGGGCGATTTGGTGATGATGATGAAATCTCCATTTACCAGAGGGCCTAAAAAGGTCACTTTGGCAGAATTATAAAGGATAACATTAAAAATCATAATATGGCGAAAACAGTCCATGTTTTTCTTTTTTTCGCTGCTCTACGTAGGTGTAATTAAAGAGATTGGGATTGGATTTGGATTGAATTTATTGGTATTTTAGCACAGACAAAAAAAAAATAACAAAAAATCCTTCACCAATGGGATTTGATACGATTAACTTAACTGTTAATTGTCCATTATGATTCATAATGTTATCCTTTTATGATTCTGCCAAAGTTGCCTTTTTAGGCCCCCGAGGGCTGTTCTATTTTTTGGCCAAAGAATCAGCTTTGCCATACAACGTGGCAATGCTGCTAGCCTTTTAGGCACTTTTCCTGTTGACAGCGATGCGGACGAATTATTTGATGCCCTTTGATTATATCTCCATCTTTTATTTGAGTACTTGTACATACTATTATTATTATTTTAAGATTTTTATATGATGTAAATACAAATAAATAGATTGCTACTGTTAAAACAAATTAATAACAATACTGGCCTAAAATAAAGATCACTTTGAACACTGCTCGTACCTTTTAAAAAAACACTGCAATACACAAAAATACACTACAAAACAAAAATAAAAACTTCACCACTTCATTATTCATCCTCAAATCGTAGGAGTAACCGCGTGGCATTTTATCATGGATGCCATGTCGGTCGGTCCGACGAGCGATCCGTGCCTCACACGGTACACGAAGATTTAATTGTTGCGAACGGACGTGACGGCCGAGCGATACGTGGCCATCGGAAAAACTCGCTCGATTCCCTTTAGTTTACCGTTCAGTCGACTGTATTGTTTATAAGTAAGTTTTTGTTGAATTTTTCTATTTGATTTTAAAGTTGGTCATTAGTTTGGGATTAGTTTTTGGAGATGTATTGTTCTAAGTATTTCATTAGAAATGTATTTACTAATTAATGATTCATTTTAGTGTGCGCTAAAACTTGAAAATAACCAAAATAAATCTCAGTAATAAACGAAAATATGGATTCTGATTGGACTTTAAACTCAATTGTATTTAAAATGCTAAGCTGCTTGCTTTTATTTTAAATAAAAAATCAGCTAAAACAAGGTTATTCCTAGGATTATTAAAAAAATATCTACCAATCATGTTGTGGCAAAAGTTAAAAATAAAAACTTATACTTATCCTCACTTGTTTTGTTATTTATTTCCAAGAAATTAACTAAATGTTGACCCCTGAGAGTGTCTGAGGGCGAGAAGAAAAAACTTATGTCTTCATAAATTTGATTTAAGGGCAGAAATATAACGTGGGTCTTGAGTAATTCTTTATCTTGGGCTTCAGATACACGAAATAGAGTGAATTCGTACTACGCTACTATTTATCTACATTACGGTATTACTATTTTATAGAGTTTGTGTGTTCATGTCTTTATTCTTTATCAGTGTTAGAAATACATCAGAATGTTCTTCAGTCATTTTGTTGTAAGTTAGGCTTCGGATATGTGGGGGTTTTTGATCTATACTAATATTATGAAGAGGTCAAATTTCGTGAGTTTGTTGTATGTAGGAGTAATTTTTGGAACTAGTGATTCCATTCCGAAGATTCTTTCACTTTTGGGAAACTACAATATTGCCGAGTGTCATGTGTTTTTTTATGGGTTACTGTGTAAAATGTTATAATAAAATACCACTCGATATTCTTCAACTAAATGAGAAGAAATTTAAAACATGCATTAAACACACACTATGTAGACAAGCATATTATAAGTTGGATGATTATATCGTTGATAAAAATGCTTGGCTTAATGCTGGTACTGCTCCACAGGCACATTTAAATAATTAGAAGAGATGCTTCCCTTTTTTTTTAGTGTTCTGACATTACGAACATAATTTATTTTTTGTTTTATTCAATCAAGTTTTAATTGTTGAATACTACATTATTAAATTAATATCTCTTCCTGTTTGGTAGTAAAATTCTATTAATCTCTTAAATAAATTGCAAACTATAGTTTTGTATAATTTAGAAGCATTTTTTAAAATTTTGGAAATGTAAGAACCATGTTGCCGTTTATTATGTTTTTCTTGATGTTGACTTGAAAGAGCATGGCAGTTGAGAACGTGTAATGCTCATTTAAATGTCTCATCGATGGTGGCGCGTGTGTTGGATCATTTGGTTCCCTACAAAATGGTTGAGCTGGATGGTGCTGATCCATGCGTCATGTTCGTGAACGGGCGCCGTCGGTTGAGACTGGTCATCTCTTAACTGCCAAGGCTTATTTTTTTCTTATATTTTGAATTGTTTCTTTATTTGTGTTTTTTTTACATTGTTCTCACATATAAGCAATAATAATAATGTACCTAGGATTTTGTAATATCTTGATTAAAAGAGTGCCCATGGAGTTTCTTGCCTGTTCTTCTCCATAGAGATCTACGTTTTGGAATGGGCAACTAGCTTCAACTTTCTGACTAACTGACAGACTATTTAAATTTTGACAATTCAAAAGTGCCTGTACAAGGTTTAATTGAAATAAATGCTTTGAGTTTGAGTTAAAACAAGTAATTTTATGCGGACGAAGCTGTCGATAAAAAACTTTTTGCTTATAAGAATACAAATACCTACTGTCATTTCAATAAAATAGCTTTGCAAAAAATAGAACGTCGAATTAGCACTAAACACAAATTGAGAATGATGGTTTGTAGTGACATGCCTGTTGCTGATCAATCCATCCGTTTTGGCTGAAGCTTTGAAAATAACCATGTTCATTAACGAAACCATTTCAATTCACAAATCATGGACGAACTTGACATAGATTTAAGAAAAACTGTGTTACCGTTAGTCCTTATATTTTTAATAAATTTTGTTATTATTATATTATATTATATATTATTAATTTTGATTTATTTATGAAATAGCCAGGTGTAAAAGAAATACATTTCTGAGGCAGTTTTGTTCTTCGTACAGAATCGTTTCTTATATTTGATAATACAACATCAAAGGTTTATTGGCTGTTGATTTGCACGAATTTACTCGCATGAAACGGGCGAATTGACACATTTGCATAATATATTTTTTTCTGTAGGTAATTCGAAGAAGTAATATAAATAAATAAATATATTTGTGGGTAAATCGACAATTCCAGATATACGTATCAAATTGGGCAATTGGCACATTTTTCGTTTTATGCAAAAAGTACCCAAGAAATTAAATTTATCAGTTATTTCTGTACAAGTTTACATTTTATTCAGTAAGGCGAGTAAATTCGTGCGAATCAACCAATAAGCTAAGGCGAAAGAAATCGCGGCAAAGAAAATCCCACACAGCTAATTACAATCAAATCAATCTAAATTTTTTCACCACCGCAGCCACAAAGCCTTGTAACGCAATATAAACTAAAATAAAAGCCGTTTAGGGACATGCGAAATGCTCCAAGTAGTGCTCAAGCGAATTTACGATTGCTCGCATCTTACTTTGTCCGGTATAATTAAACCTACCCAAGTACATTAATATCAATTATGGTAATCCGGCCAGAGTGGATCCAACTGCCGACCTTATTCGGGGATCCCGGATCTTATTTTGTGGTACAAGATTTCAATATAGCGATTTGATTGTGCGGTCTTGTTGGGTTTTGGTTAATGTCATTTTGGGTTTGAAAGCTGCGTTGTAGGAGTTCTTTATTCTATGTACTTGTAAGTGTTTAATTAGCTGACGACGGCTTGAATTTGTCTCTAGTCTTTCATTTAGCTGGTCTCAGTGTCCTGATATTAAATATTAAAAATTAAGTTAATATCTCTTGATGCCTAGTGATTTCCAATTACTGAACCAGTATTACATAGCAAAACGGGAAACGGTTAAGTCGTTTTAATTTTCCATGTATAAGAAGAAATGAAAAATGTCTATTTGGCACAGTAGGTACTGCATGCTAGGAACACATTTGAACAAAATTAAAACTTAACCTAAAATAAAAATATGGGATTAAGTGTGCCTCTCAAATTAAGTATTATGGTGTTTTAAAAGACTGGTTACAATGAACGTCCATACAGTAACAGAACTTGGAATTACAACCCTATTCAAATATCAATAAAGATACGTTTACTTTCAACTTGTTAATAAGCTACAACATACTACGTAACACACATTATGCTGATAAACTAGAAAACTAAGTTCGGACATCAAAGCAGGTGGAAGCCAGAAAACCGCCTCTCTCTAAGTAAACGTGCTCCATTTATGAGAAGCCTAAAAACATAAATGTTAAACAGGAAGTTGCTACATATTGGAAATAGTTTGCTACAATATTGTGCTTTAAATATTATCATTATTAACTGCAATAATCAATACTTATTCAAAATCAAATAATTTATTGTGGATCATAGGTTCATAAGATGGTGTGTTAGTTACAGGTAAGTCTGCTATGTCCCGCCATTGAGGCATACAAAATTCACATTATAAGTTCGATAGATAGTAAAAATACAAAACATCAAATTGTCATGCAATACATTTAGATTAAATCAGTATAATATTTATGTCAAATTACAAATTAGTCATGTTATTCTCTTATAAAGTGAAAACATTTACTTATTCGTGTAGTTTTTTTTAAAGATATTTATACCGCTCATAGTTCTGAGAAAAGGTGGAAGATTATCAAAGATACGTGGCCCCATGCAAAAGATGATTAAATGGGACTATATTGTAATTGGTGTTTAATTTTTCGCTGTCTACTCCTTTGTGACGTGAATAGATGCGTGTTGTTATTTTATGATAATCATCGAAGACGGGAGTGAATTCTTACAAATATAATGTACTTATCAAAAATATTTTTTGCCTTTGATATTCTTGCAAATAGCAGACTGCAATTTTTAATTGTTGAATAAATATCAAATAATTACACTTATATGCTAAACTGAGACAATATTTATGATGTAATCATGCAACATATTCATTTCAAAGCCAAAGGCAATTAATAAACACAATTAAAAAATAACTAACTAAGTGGCTATGTAATATCAGCCGCACGCGTAAATCGATCTTGACGCGGTTGGTCCGTGAATGGGTGACCATTTTTACATACCGAGACACCTCCGAGCCTCGGAAAGCACGCTAAGTCGTTGGTCCCGGCTGTCATTCGTGGATCTTTGACAGTCGTTACGGGTCGTCAGAAGCCCGAAAATCTGACAACCAGTCTTAGCCAGGGGTATCGTATTACCCAGTTAAAATCATTGTGGGTTGTGGAGGTCAGATAGGCAGTCGCTCCATGTAAAATACTGGTATTCAGCTGCATCCGGTTAACTGGAAGCCGACTCCAACGTTGTTGGAAAAAGGCTAGGTAGATGATGATGAATTAAAAATAACTTAATCATAGCTTACAATGAATTATCTTTCAATTACGTAACCTTCATTAGTGCTAAAACGAATCGCCTTTAACCCAGTCCTACAAACAGCTATTTATACCGGTACAAAGGTAGAATCGTTTCGAAAATTCTCAACCAAAGAAACGTTACCTTCAGGGCTTTAGTCGGTCTTTTATGTAGCAATCACAGCTAGGCGTTCGACAAACTTTACGTTCCTTTTGAATACGTACAATTACGACCAATAACTCGTTGTGAAATTAATTTTGAGTAGTGCCGTTAAAGTATCGATTTGGTGTTAGTGTCAATTTGGGAGTTTATCAATACTTTTTAGTCAAACAAACAAACGAAAGTCTAGATGAAAATAACCACCCAGTGTATTATTAGGTGAAGAATATATATGTATAACAAAACCAACAATGGTTCAGTGCGTAAGTAATTTAGTTGAAATTTGTAAAGAGTTTTGTGTCAATAACACAAAATAAAAACAGCCAAAGGTATATATATATTTTTTTTTTTTTAAGAAACGTTGCCCCACACTAGGAATTACTCCTGTATCGTGGGTGCGTTTACAAACACACATACACACAAACAAACATAAACATATTAAATTTTTCAAAGTAACAGTCTATTAAAAAAGAGAAAAGAAGTCTTAACATACATTGCCACACAGAGTTTTATTTAACTAAAGAACATAATTATGATACTTAAACTTAGGTTTGTGAATACAATATACATATAATTTTTATTTTCGTTGTACAGACGCCAGCACATCAAGCTACCTGAAACTGTCAAATTTTCTCAATCAAAATTGAACCTAATGCTTTAGCGATAAAGTTGAAAATCTATTAAATAAAGTTGACAGATTGTAGTAGTTTGATGTGCTGGCGTCTGTACGTCCATCATAAAAAATATATAGGACTACACTATTTGCGCTGTAGCATGGTGCGGGTGACAGTTGCCCGTATGACGTTGACATTTGTCAGTACCACGTAGGGATGTGAGGTTATGCAATTCATTTTTATCGCTAACGATACTCGCAGCGTGAATCTAGTTCTCTTTAATATTGTTATGAAAATTAGTGTATTATTCAGTTGTGCAGTGTAACTACGTGTGTGCTACGTGTATAAACTTGTCAATATAAATGTTTTATGGCTACATAATTATCTTTGTACTTATATAAAATAATCAAAATCGGGTTTATGTTTTTTTTTTCGTGACAACATTTTTGCTCTATGGTGCATCGGCGCGGCGGCCATGTTGTTTACCCGTGCGATGCTGTGAGTGCGAGTACGAGTGCAAGCGCGTTATATTGTGACTTAATGTGACACGTATTACGATTTCATTGTTTGTTTTCATTTTTGTTAAATTGTTATTTGTTATAAGTTTGTTGAGTTTGTTGTTATTACCATGCCTAAGCATACAAAAAAAACTGTTTTGGGTAGTCAGGCCAGGGAGCTTGTTGTTCGCCTCCGAGACTACTTTGAAAGAGAACAACAAAATAATGGACCGTTGTTACCATTGAATCATATTGTAGAACGAGTAGCCGAAGCTCTTGATATTGGCCGCAATACTGTTTCGCGTATAACACGTGAGAAAATTGGCCAAGATGGGATGTTTGAAAATAAATTATCGACACCCAACAAAAAGCGGACCAAGGTGAAGCCAATCACAGATTTGGATGATTTTGCTAAGGTTGCTATTAGAAATCATATTTATGATTATTATAGAAGAATGGAGCTACCCACATTGCTCAAGCTTCTAAAATCATTAAAAGAAGCTGACTTGTTCAAAGGAGGTATTACTTCGCTACGGCAAGTTATAAAAGATATTGGCTTTGTTTACAAAAAAGTTAACAAAAGAAAGATTATTATGGATAGGACTGACATTGCCCTAGCAAGATGTAGATTTTTAAGGAAGGCCAAAAACATAAGTGATTGGAGCAAAGTTGTCTTTTTGGATGAAACGTGGCTAAACGCCAACCACACAGTGGGTAAAAGTTGGACCGACGATACGGCACAATCGTGTACCAAAGTGCCGGAAGGCAAAGGCGAACGCCTTATTATTTGTCACGCAGGTACAGCAAGTGGATTCGTCCCTGATTGTTTGCTGGCTTTTAAGTCAAAAAAAACTACGGAGTATCATGAGGAGATGAATTACGAAAAATTTAAAGATTGGTTCATAGGTCTATTAAACAATTTAAAAGAGCCTATGACCATAATAATGGACAACGCACCCTACCATTCGGTGCAAGTTAATAAACCCCCAAACCAATCCAACCGCAAAAGCGAGTTGGTGAAGTGGCTGAGTGAAAACGGAGTTACAGCAGATATAAAAATGTTAAAGACGGAGCTTATTGCCTTAGTCCGACGCCATAAGCCACCAACTCCTACCTATGCTCTGGACGAGATGGCAAAAGAAAAAGGCCACCAGGTCCTTCGACTACCACCCTACCATTGCCAGTATAACGCTATTGAGCTGATTTGGGCCCAAATAAAAGGTATGCTTTTAATTTCAATTCCCATTTTGAAGCTTTATAAAAAAATCAGCTTTCCGATCGTAGCATGTACCTAGTTTAAAAACATTACCAGATACTAGATTAGGCTGATTGATGATTATTTGAATACTTTTTTTTATAAGTTCGTTTATTTTTAGGTTACGCCGCAAGAAATAATACTTCGCCGCCATTTACGGCAAATAAGATGTTGGCCCTATTACAAGAGGCCATCAACAATGTTCAACCTGAAGACTGGTCGAAGGTCGTGAATAAAACAAAAAGGGACATTATGTCTGATTGGGATCGTGACATACATATTGACAACATAATTGAGTCATCGTTAATAATATCCGTCACAGATTCAGATGATGAATTGAGTGACAATTCAGATGTTCCTGACTCTGATATGAGTTTAGACGAATAACATGTATTTTTTTTTAGCAACCTTTTAAGCAACCTTACCCTATAAATGTTCTGTTGTATAATTAGACCTTTTAAAAATAAAAATTGACCTACGCACAATATACGTTTTTTATTATAAAAAATATCGACTATCCATCGTAGCAGTACATCCCATCACTAAATACGTCTATGGCGTTACGTTATACGCATAACACTTTGCTTAATTTTTCATTCAATTTGATTTTATTTCTTGATTAGAACATTCTGGTTGGGTTTAATTTAATTTACTACAGTTATTAATTATTTAATATATTACGAATGTGGTACAACTGAAATATTAAGTCATAAATTGTAAATCGCGGCAACTTTCAAGAGTGAAACGAAATGTTACTGAAACTGTCACCCGCACCATGCTACAGCGCAAATAGTGTAATAGAAACTCAACGTTCTACATAAACCCTATTTAAAGCAAACTACATGACCTGGTCTTTGTCGGATTGCATAGAAAAGAAAGAGCAACGCGATGACACAACGCTGGTAATTTATTGCAAAATATGAAGCAATTATCTATTTACAAAAGATCAATTGTTTGGACTAAAAAATTAAAACACTAGTGTTTTAGTATGCTTGTAGAATAATCTGACAAAAAATCATAATGATTGTATGTATATCAGTATGGTTTTTATTGTAAAAAGAAAGTTTTTAGAGGTATTTTCATGATTTTTTTCTATTGTAACAAATTAGTTGTATTATGTTTTCAACACACTATCTCTAGCAAATATCCTGAAAAATACCATATATTTTTCTGATTTTGTTTACTGTAGTCGATACGACAAAAAATGCAAGTTTTAGATACAATAAAAGTATATGCTTTTATTGTTTCTAAAACTTGCATTTTTTGTGTTTAGGCCCCCTTAAAAACAGTCTTCGAATTCAACATTAGTTTATCGATTCGATTTTTCAAGCGTACATCACTACTCATAGCCACTTCGCGGTACCTACGCATTTTCCGTAAAGACTTTTATGAAGGCAATGAAACGCCGCAAGATTCCAGAGTTATGGTTCATTTTCTGCTGCGTCCCGAAGCATTTGGCAAGGTACAGTCAGCACTTCTTCAATGAAGATGATAATTTTAGGGCATCCGTCGTTTTGTGGAATTCTCTCCCTATCATTGAACTGCGTCGAGAATGTTTTGCGGTATGGAGATTTTAATAAGTTGTGAATGAAACAGTCAGGTCTTGTTTTTGTTTGTTTCTGAGAGCATGCTAAAAAGAATAGCATAATTTTCAGTGGGAGCATAATAGTCTGATTATGTTATATGTTTCGAAATGTAGTAATTACTGCCTTATTGATTATTTATTTTATCGCGTCTCTACTTTTGAACGTGAAAATCTCTCAATAATCGAGAAAATAAGTAAGGGTTCAGTGACAAAATTAAAAAAGGTGGCAGTTCCAACAATTACATAATGATATCTAAAAAACTGAAGGAACAAAGGGGCATTTACAAAACTCCACGTCACGTCATTTTTGAAGTTAAGTTGTTTCAAGCAATAGAATAAGTTACAAAACTCAAAATTGTTTAAAACCAGCCAGTTTGAAACCACTGCTCAACGTATTCAAGAAAAGTACATCAGAATCTCAAACTGCAATCGTGTAAGTAGTGAAAAGTTGCTTCGGGTACTTTAAAGTACCATTAGATAATCCGTTGTCAAAGTAGGCTTTACAACTTGTGCAGTGCATAGGCAGTTCAGAGGACATGGATTTATTTTAGTCATATTACTCTAATGAGTTTACGTTGGCACCAACTTAAATGTATAAAATGTATGTGTACTAATGAATAAATAAATAAATAAATAAAATATAAGGTTGAAAGTTTATTTTTAGTCTTAATTTAATGTTCAGTGATCAGATTTTGCTGTAGTGTTTGACTATTGCGTTTGATTCTCAGGTTTATCGAGTTGATATTTTCCACATTATATTTAAAGATGTCTTTGTGGCTAAATTAATAAACCATCTTCTTTAGTACGATTCTTTTTAGGGTTCCGCACCCAAAGGGTAACAACAGGACCCATTACTAAGACTCCACTGTCCATCTGTCCGTCTGTCAACAGGCTGTATCTCATGAAGCGTGATAGCTAGACCGTTGAATTTTTCACAGATGATGTATTTCTGTTGTCGCTATAACAAAACATACTAAAAACAGAATAAAAAATATATTTAAGGGGGCTCCCACACAACAAACGTGTTTTTTTTCGGCTTTTTTGCCTTGTAGTACGGAACCCTTCGTTTGCGAGTCCGACTCGCACTTGGCCAGTTTTTTAAATCTGTTAATTCTGTACAAAAATTACTTAAACCCTAACAGAAACCAATTATCATACTGAGTTAATGGGGATGAGATCAAGTCAACGTGGTCCACGAGAACTGTATCGTTGACTTGATCACATTGGACACTGGTCCACATAAAGTTATCAAGTTAACAGGCAGTCCTGTTAACTTGATAACCTTATGTTGCTTTCGACAATACCCTTTGCTTTCTACCCATTAAGATGTAGGTGCGGTGAGATATCTCGCATCTTGATGTTAGGAAGGGGATATTTGGGAAGAGAGGAACTACTCACAATAATAACATATGATAATGATGTTATGATGAAGGGATGAAGATCGGCGTTCATGAGGGATAGATTAATGTCTTAGTAAGTCGTTATTGATGGACTTAGAGACCTCTATAATAAACTTTGTTTAGTGAGTAGTTGATGCTTCACTAAGAAATATCTTGTCGCCCATAAAGGATCCCACAGACAAGCGTGACGCAACACTAGTAGAACAATTTCTATGAATGTTGTGTTCTACCAGAATCGCGTCGCACAGTCGCGTCGCGCCTGTCTGTGGGGGCCCTAAAGTGGGAGTATTTTAAAAATATATCCTGTAAGTTGCTATCGCTTTTAAAAACTTTTCAAACCCCCATCCAATAGCCTACAGCACATAATTACATCAACCTTCCGAACGCAGCCGCATTTTTATTAACCCTAAAATGTTTACGTGGAAAATTATTTTACACCGAGCGAGGTGTTTAAAAAAAACGGTCAAGTGCGAGTCGGACTCGCGTACCGAGGGTTCCGTACAAATTTGTAGGTACCTATGTAAATAGTTTATAAAGGGATTTTTTTTTTGTAATGTAACTACAAAAATTACGGTTTTCGGATTTTTTCCTTTACTTGTAATTATGACATTGCTTCTTGCCAAATTTCATGATTCTCGGTCATCGGGAAGTACCTTAAAGGTCTTGATTTCCTTGCGAGTGTCAAAATATGCGGAATAGACGGAACATAAACACCAGTATCTTTTGATTGCCTTGACTTAAAAGTTTGATTTTTTCACTGCTTCAAGAGGTTGCCACCCTGAGAATTTAATATTAATTTCAACTTGATAACTCCACGCGTTTCTGAGAACAAGGGTCTTGACAGGCGGACAGACAGACGTACAATGAAGTGATCTTAAAAGGATTCCGTTTTTCCTTTTAAGGTACGAAATCCTAAAAATATAGCTAAAACGCCGCCTGGGGTCGGATAGCCGGATATAAAAAGGTCATCACTGTAAAGCTGGTTGTCTGCTAATAAAGGAAACGGGAATCAGACTGTGTTGCACAGAAAGAACGGTTTTATTATTATGTCGCTAATGTTGGAGATATATTACATTTTGTTTCGTCGTGATGCGCATGGTAGGTTATTGTTTTTGTCGTGTGACGATGTAATTTTTATTATGACATGTAAGTGCTGTTTTATAGGTGTGTAACATGTTTTTGTGAAAGCAGGCGTGTCGGTTTTAAGGGAGTTTTGTTCAATCTTTATTGGTATTAAAACTATAAGATGGGACTGAGTGAAATGTTATGATTATGATGGATAGAATAGAATAGAATACTCTTTATTATGTACACCATATAAATTACAGACATAAATATAGAAACTGTACAAAGGGTGACACAATGGGCGGTCTTATCGCTAAGAGCGATCTTTTAAAGACAACCTTAGGATGGATGGATGTTATAAATGAAAGAAAAAGACAACAATAATCTACAATAGTAGAAGTAAGAAGTATTTATGTAAATATGTAAGTATATTATCATATTAAATTCCCATGTTTTATAATTATTTTTGGATCTTATGTATAGTAAAAGTACGCAGTGCTGCACGCCCCCACCCTATTTCAAGTTAAACAAATATCAACTTTATTACAATAAAAATTAAGTTGATTTCAAAGTGACTAGCACTATTGAAAAAGGTATTAAAATGTTTGAAGTTATAGCGTAAACTAAACTTTATTGTGTAGGAATTAAAGTTATTTTTCCATTCATTTATATTTGTTTACATTTTTGGTGTATATATTATAATTCTACTTCTACTCTTACACAAAAAAGGGGCCCGTGGCTAAATTATAACAGCCGCACAGGTCAATCGATCAAGTTAATCTACGCTTGCCACGGTTGGACCGTGAATGGGTGACCATCTTGACATACCAAGAACCCTCCGTTTCTCGGAAAGGACTTTAAGCGGTTAGTCCCGGGTGTCATTCGTGGATCTTTGACAGTGGTTATGGATAGTCAAAAGCCCAAAAGTCTGACAACCAGTCTTACTAAGGGGTATCGTATTATCCAGTAAGTGGGTCATGGAGGTCAGATAGGCAGTCGCTCCATATAAAATACTGGTATTCAGCTGCATCTGGTCCCAACATAGTTGGGAAAAGTCTAGGCAGATGTTGGCCCTTACAACCGGTGTCTACATCTCTTCTTATCTACTTTCCTATCGCAGGTATGCTGGAAGGGATTCTTCAGAAATAAGCATCACTTTTGTACGATTTTTTCTGGGTACGTATTGCAATATCTAAAATTAAAAGAACTAACGTAAAGTTTTAACGGGTTTTTTGAACGTAGGTTACGTTCAAAAAACCCCTAAAATCTTAATACCTAATGTTTTTAAATACCTAAGCAAGTAACCCCTATCTACGAATTAACTAAGTTTAAAATACTGATTGGACTGAATATCAAATGTTTAAAATATCAACAGTTATTACACCTAAGTTTGATACGCCAACATTTAAAAACCAAATGGTCAAAATACCTAAAATGATGCATCACTTGCGATGGTTACATATTATAATAACTACAATAGTATTTTCGATATAGATACGGTTGATTCACATATGTTCATAACACATATAGGTCGACTGAACTACTGGTTTACTTACATAATTTTGATTAAACTAATATGAATTGCACTAACGAACGATTAATCTAATGGTTTTTTTTAAGATATTGGATCTTTCAATTATGTATGAAATACCTACTGGACGACTCGCCTACATCTTATTAATACTGCGCGCTCGTTTTATTTCTAACGATCTCAGGTCGATGGAGCCGTCTGCAGGGTTTAAAGGAACCTAACCAAACCGAACCTCGGGGCGCCCCTGACGTCGACCGTCTTCTTCTGGTTTAAAAGCACAAAAACAGACAAAATCAGGTTTTTGTTGAAAAACCAATTGCAATACGTACTCTACATAGGGTACGTATTTAAAATAACTTGCTAAAATTGAATTGTATTTTTATTTGGATTTAGAACTTTACATAGGTACTTAGATCGGTATTTTTCATTTTGGTTAATTAACGGTGAGGTAAACCAATTTAAGGAACTTTGTACATAGGAATTTCAAGTTTTAGCTTTATGAATTTCAGTAACATACTTATCCATTTGACATTTTCAGCTTTCGGTATTTTGAATATAAGTGAAACAAACATAAGATATAACATATTTAGATTTTAGGGATTTTGAACATAGGTTATTTTACGTTAGTTCTTTCAATTTTAGATATTGCAATACGTACCCATTTTTCTATTATGTTATTCTTGTCTGTTTATATGTATTTATCTACTTAAATGGTCAATCAAATAAAGTATAACCATATATAATATCCATGAATATATGTATATCGTAGGATGAGAGAAGCACAGAACCGGTAGAAGTGGAGGTGCTTCGGGGAGGCCTATGTTCAGCGTCCGGGACGTCTTTCGGCTGAAAGGATGATCATGATATAGCCTACAATCAAAACTTCCGACCTAAAACCTAATTCCCAGAATATATGATCAACGTTACCTATCAAATTATGAGCAGTGATGTCACCCAACGCCAAAATATGTGTCTTTAATCCACTAAACTCAACCCAGTGGTGCTACGGATTTCTGCTCGGGAATTTACGAATTTCAGTCCTCTCTGAAAATTTGCTTAGCGGGCCTTATAATGGAATCATGGCCGATCTTACTGCGTCCAGACAAAATTGTTTTGACCTGGTTGGCTCGTATCTGGGTGGATTTTGCGGAAATATATTTGGAGGGCTTTAGTTTTCTTGGTATGTCTAGTTTGTTGTTTGTGCATGTAGCTAAGCTAATGTGGTGGAAAAACGGTTGCTAAAATGTTTTAATCTAATAGGATTGAAGATTTTTACTTGAAGCCTGGCATAACTACAAGTCGGCCATTTTTTTTTCAAAACTGCGGCCAAGTTGTTATGCCAAGGACCTTCAAAGCCCTTTGTTAACCCTTTGTCTTTACCATCAGTCTGTATTTACCTTTTTTAAGTTATTAATTTTCTTTCTAAAATATTTACTCTCCATTTAACATAAAAAACATCAAGCCTGTAATCCCCAAAGGATTAAGCAGAAGTATACCTAGCATACCCCCACATGTTCTTCTTTGTCTTCATATGGAGCGAGCATATCCATAATAGTATGATAAAAATAAACAACTACAGTCTCACGAGTTGGAAAATTCTCGTCATAAACTATTTTTTTTCTATTACACTCAATTTCAAATCCCGACACCAATAAACTTCAACCTCCCTCAATATTCTTAAAAGAACACCCAAACACATATCCAAATTTTCTGCACTTAATACATTCTTCGAAACTTAGATAGTAGCAGTACAGTATCCCGATAAAGTTAAAACGCTTGAGTGAGCGAACAAAATTGATTCCGCACGGGACCTCCGCAATCCGGTCGGATATATTGTGTTAAATCACATGCACTGAGGTACTGTTGGATGTAAATAAAACGGGCATACTGGATTTTTAAGTACACAATACTGTATGCAATGCTGTCTTATTGACTGTTGAAGATGTTCCGATTTAGAATAGTACCTATTGAGTTTGTTTACTGTTGCAGTTGGAGGTTTTTTTTTTCAGGATGGGAAATCATCAAATGACCCCTTCCGCTCTGGGTGGAGCGGAAAGAAGTGACAGACTCTTACTGACTAAAACCCACCCGTGTTCCTTCACGGGTGGGTTGGGTGGTGAATCTTTGTGGGTATTTAATATTGTTTTAAGGATGAATTCCACAAAACGGCTCGTATCGCTTCGGATTGGAAAGGATACGAACGGATGCGGCGACAGCCGTCTGCGTCCGGCAGGATGTTGACGTATATGATCGGCTCTGTACGTCGCTTGCGAACGTATCCGATTAAAAAAATAATCAAAAATGCTTACGAAAAAATGCTAAATTAAATGCTTAATTAAATGCTTGCGAAATAATCATAAAACACAGAAGAGGAAAAGAAAAATTTGGACGACAGCCGAAAGGATTCGATCGGATACGACGACAGGCGTACGAAACCGATCGCGCGTCGCAGCATACTTTTGGCTACGATCACGTGTCGCGGAAGAGTCCCGCGGTCAAACTACTGTGCGTGGCTTGGTAATAAAGACTTTAATATACGATTAATATAATAGTACACGATTTAATATCGTTTAAATATTGTAAAATCCGATCCGATCCAATGCGGTGCCAGCCGTTTGGCGGAAATTATCCTTTAGACGGCCAGATCTATAACACCACGCCGGTTATTCCCTGAAGAGTTAGGAAGAGTTAGACCCAAGTACACCCACATTTCGCCAGTAATGGTAGTCTTATGTAAAAGGGGGTGAGCTTATTGCCAACAATCGGGCCTAAATCCAGACTCCAAACTGAGAAATTCCTAATGAAAGAACCCATTCAAATCAAACTTTATACTGGCTCTATTTGTGTCTGAGAGCTCTTATGAAAAGTAGTTATAAACAAAATTTACTTGTAGAAGCATTTATTTGTGTGCTATGTATGTAGGTTCTATTAAAACGAATATAAAAAATGGCTGACTGAAGCACAGTAGGTAATATGTTTTCAATTTGAATAAAGTTTTTCAGAAGAAGTCTCTAAGGTTATTTTGCGACTATTTTATATTTACAACAATTAATTTGTATACGCATAACAAAATTAATCATGTGATCGTGAGTACTATAAAGCTCTTAAATCGGTTTTATTTAAATTTATTGACGATTTTATATACGATTGTGAACGTAAAATACACGATATTTATCTCATTGAACAAAGCTTTAAAATGTACAATTATTTAAAAAATAAAGTGTATTAAATCTGTGATACTGGAATCCTCTTGTGTGACAAATAATCACGCTGTAACTAGGTAGACTGTTCAGCAAGGAGTACAATGCAGACCTCATTAAAATTAAGCTCTCAACTCGATAGGTCTACAAAAGTATTTTCAAAAATCAGTTTGTATTAATACTAATTATTTATATTACAAAGAGGTCAAAATTGTGAGTTTGTATGTATGGGAATGACTACTACAGTAGTCATTGGCCAATACCCATAACACAGGTCAACAAAATTTTTACCCAGCAACCAGACTATACTTTTCCGAAGGACTTTGCCGCGCTGTATTTAAATCTGGCCTCAAAATTGGTCTATCGCGTACGGGTTTCGAGATATCCTAACCTAAAAGTGCAAAAATTCGGTTTTTCTCATTTTTGAGGTTATGTAGCACGGCCGATCCTATTTTCTTTCAAAAATTATTAATAGCATCTCAAAGGACTAGTCTTCCTCTTTCAAATGACGTTGAGTTTACTAAAATATCTTTTTTTTTCGCTGAGATATCGCATTTTGAAATTTCGAATTCAGCGCGTCAAAATCCTTCGGAAAAGTATAGTCTGGTTTCTGGGAAAGAGTGTTCGTCAAATTTTGTCGGCCTGTGAATTAGAAACGTTTAAAAATGTAGTTGCAATCTCATCTCAGCGACAGTCAATGTAGGGAAATTAGAAATATTTTTGACGGAGTGAGACTGAGATCAGACTGTGAGCTTTTTAAAAATTACGAGAATTGCCCCTCTGATCTAATTCAGATTTTTTTTTTCAGTAATGGGTAGCTACAGAATTATAAATGATAAATTATTTACTTTCTGTAAGTAGGACTACTCTGAGAAGAAAGGCCGAAACATACTCAGAACTCACAGTCTCTTTTAAAGTCCAGACAAAATCTTGGACAGATCATGTAAAGATCATGTAGATTGGTGTCTGAAATGGTCTTTTGAGGAAGTAACCACACAAATTGAGCGGACCTGTCCAATCAGTGCACGCATTTGTCAAAAATAGTGCAGCTCAACTCAGAACTTGAGGAGCTCAACGATTCGACAAACAGTACCAAAGAAAGGACATTTGGGTAGGACGCGTAAATTACTCAGACTGCTAGATCATGATTAAAACTAACTAAGAAGGAAAATAGAAATGACCCACATAGTCCTCACATTCACGATAATTAAATAAAACAAAAATACCTTACAAAAATATTCAATTATTGCCGAGTGTTATGTTAAAACAAGACATTTCAGTCGGACGAAGTCGCGGGCATAAGCTAGTTTTTAATAACCGATCGTACACTGCAGTGCAAGTAAACTAAACAGCGATCGTATCATCTGGCGTATCGGTCGGTGCGAAGATGCAATTGTTCCGGCTGGCGTGCCCACTAACTAGGTTGGACTTCATTACTACATGCCATGTTAACGTGCATCTATGTGTATCACATGTGACGTGTGTTTATTGACGTCGCGTTTCAGTGTAATTATTATGCGGTGTGTTTTATTGCAATCGAGTGTAATGTACAATTAAGTGGGAATGTATGCCCATTTAATTGTTTATACTTAAACGTGTGCATGCATACGATGCGTTTATTAAATTCTGATGTTAAACTATTTTGATTTTGTATTAAAACGTTTTGGTGAGTGTTTATGTGGATAAGCTTAATATTGTGTTTAAATGATTGTGTTGAATAGACTTTTATATTGTTTACTGCCATTTAGAATAAAGGATTATTGCGAATGTTACGTTAAAATGAACACTGTAAAGATGATTCGTTTAAGTTATAACCCGTAGTGAGGTTTTCTACAACTGCGTAATAAGCAAATCAATTTCTTCTTCAGCGGATTCAACACGTTCCTTTTATCCAAAAGTGATTGTTGTCCCATGTTCATACCTTCAGATACGGAACATTCATGTTTATGTGATTCTGGAGTAGTAAACGTCTACGTAAAACAGAACCATACCGATCCTCAATCAAGAAGCACTAAAAGCAAATCGGCACTTATTTGCGAAAACAAACAGTAATATCCCTGTCGTTCTTGAGATCCGATGGCGTACTATGATATGCCATCGGATCTCAGGACCACGTTTCGGCACCACGTTTCCGAAACCACGGAACGCGATTAAGTCCACTCCAACACAACGCTATTACAACAAACTATAGAACCGACGCGAGCCGGCTTCGTCCGCTCTAAACCGGTTAAGACCGCTCTAGACCTGTTCCGTCCGGAAATGTTCTTTACTACTTGTTAATGTAATCGGGCGCCACAAATTCAATCGGCTCTCGTGCGCGGAATTTTTTTAATTAGATTTTTATGTTGCGCTAGATTTTAATGATGTGAATGGTGATCGGGGTAATAATAATATCGAGGTAAATGCAGCGGGATTTTATGGCGTTGCCGGTTGAAAATTCACGAAAAAATGTTTTATGAAGTGTGGTCGTCCAAATCAAAAGGGACCTTATGGCGGTAACTAGTTTCCGAGATATTAATAAATTTGTAAAATACCTCAAAAAAATCGTTTTTTTATTAACTGTATTTTTAAAAAGATGATTGTATTTACTACATGTAGATGTGTTCAACTTTTCGAAAAGTCAATTTAAAAAAGTTTCGTATTCATCTAAAGTTTAGTAAAAAAGGAACCTTATCGCGGCAAGACCTAACAAATCGTTTTTCTTGTAATTCAAACCATATATTATATCAACATTTTAATATTGCAAGGTAGGTATAAACTAAACTATTCATTCAGGATGGGAAATCATCAAATGACTCCTCCCGCTCTGGGTGGAGCGGAATAGGGAGTGTCAGACTCTTACTGACTAAAACCCACCCGTGTTCCTTCCTTCGCCCTTTGTTCCGGGCCAGCGTAACCCTTTCGGACAATCCCGCTGACCCGGCAGGCTTCGGCCAATACGGGCCCCTTCGTTTATTGCTGACATCTCTTTGAGGCGCGCGTGGAACACGTACGCGCCGTCCGGCACGGGCCTGGTCCTGATCGGACGGTGAGCTACCCATTGCTCTCCGCCCGCGCCTAAGGTGGCCGGGAGTAGTCGCGTGGCTCCCGACGCCCGGAGCGTCTCCCGCGGCGGCTGGGACGGGAGGCTCTCTCTCTCAGCCGTCCCGCCGCCTCCTTCGCTAGCATGACTGCTTCGCAGAAGGAGGCGACTGCTCCCCACTCCCTCTCGCCCCGGACCATGGCTTGAACCAGGCCCGGACGCGAGAGGTCGCCGCCATGAGATCGCGCCGGAGGTCTGTCCGCTCCGCCGCAATTTGCCTCCGCGCGCCACTCATACAGGCGCGCGAGGACTATCGCCTCCAGATCCCATGGCGGCAGTCCGGCAAGGAGGCTTGCCGCCTCGCCCGAGATCGTGCGGTACCCCCGGATCAGCCTAACGGCTACCACCTTCTGGGGCGCGTTCAAATAATGGGCGGCTCGCCGCCGCAGTGAACGCGCCCACACCGGGGCCCCGTTATAGGGCCATGGACCGCACGACCCCCGCGTAAAGCCTCCGGCAGGAGGCGTTTAGCCCCCTCAGGTTGGGCAGGAGCCGCTTGAAGGCGGCCCCGGCCCGTTCCAGTTTGGGAGCCAAACGTCGGAAATGCTCGACTAAGTTCCACCGGCTGTCGAGGATGAGACCCAGGTATTTCATCGTCGTCTCGACGCCGATGTGAACCCCTCCTACCGTTAGTTGGGATCCCGATGGTGGCGTATTCCGGAACCCATGAAACGACATGGCCTCGGACTTGTGCAATGCCACCTCGAGACCCAACTGCCGGATCCTCTCCACGACTATCGCAACCCCGCGTGTCATCGCGTCGGCCGCCGCCTGATGCGACCTCCCCTGCGTCAGGACTAGCGTGTCGTCAGCGTAGCGTATAGCTGCCATTAGATAGTGTCGCACGCCGCCGCATGCGGCATTCTTTGTATATGCGTCTTAGGTCTAAGGTCCCACTATTGTAGTCCATATTTTGTTTAGGTACTTTTAATAGAGGTAAACAATCTTGTTAGGTATGTTTTTTATCATAAAATATATTTTTAAAATAGGCTAAGGCTAATAGCAAAAGTAATTCATTATAACATCTGTTATTTCATTTTGTTTTATCTTGTAATGGCTATAAATTATTTCATAAATATATTTTTCGACAAAAACGTATCAAGATTGTTTACCTTTATTAAAATACTTAAATTAATTAACTATACTAAGAGATAAGTGTCAGCAGACTGCAACGGACCGCCTTAAGGGCCCTTTTTTACGTATATACTTGTTACGAATTTTCATACCTTGTGATAATAAAAAAAAAATTGTTAAATAAGTAACATTTTCATACCTTGTGATAATAAAAAAAGAAAATTTAAGTTATCTTGAATATTGCACTAAAATATTGATTATGCATGCTAAAAATAAAAAATATTGTTTAGTGCCCACCATTAGGGCCCTTTTTTAATTTGTTTGAAGAAATTGTTCAGTTCTCTATGTAACTTTACAAGATCATAACTAACAGTTATCATTGATCTCTTAGCTTTATTAGCATCTAAACCAATTATGTATAACCTATTTAGTGATTAAGTGTTGATTTTGTTACTGTCAGATCTCAAAGTTTATAAAAAATAAGAATTCTTGCTAGTAAATAAAAACTATTTTTTTTAAATTATGTGTTGTTTTTATTTACATCTAAGGCCTTTCGCAAATCTATGTAATTAGTAGCAATATAGAAACGATAAAAGTTTAGTGAGAAACAGGCGGTTTACTTATTTTTAATACTATTATCGATACTTTGCATCTCATTGATAATGCATTATGTTGGCGGGTCTAGTTCCCACAACAAACAAGTTTATGCAAGGATTGTAAGAATTTCCATTAGTAATAATCATAGTCAATCAAAGTATACCATCAGTTACATAACTTCACACTAAAACATAACTTTTTTGTACGGCATACTTAAATTGCGATTTTCTCGAAACTTATAATTTCGATCAGTGAACTTCAAAAATTCGTAAAAAAATAACGGTAGTGGTTAGAAGGTTGGTTCTTGGTTCTATAGTTCGGTACATTTATGTAGTTTTCAGCTCTGTAGATAACTCATTTCCGCCATAAGGTCCCTTTTGATTTGGACGACCACAAGTTTTAACCGTTATTAACTTTACTACGGCAAGTATTTTTCTACCATTAATTAAATATGAAACATTTTAAATGGATTCAAAGTACGTAAATTGAAGTGAAAATCGGATGATATTATTTTGCGATTGTTTTAAAACATCCGCTAAATATTTAATTCTTACGCAACCTTAATTTCTGACCACACAATTTTTCACCACAATGCCACACAAAAAAAAAAAACAATTTCAAACGACAATCCCTCCAAAACTACTCCCTCAACGTAACAATTCTTCCAACAAAAGCGTCTGTAATTTCGTTCACTTCCATTTTTTCCTCAATGTCCATCAAAAAGGTCAACTCATTAGTCACGTCACTATTTCTTTATTCGATTCCTGATCCTTTTTAACCGAGCGTACAAAATTATGTTTTTTTTTTCTTACCTGTACTTACGTGAGTAGTTAATAGAGGAGTGCCAACTTTCTTTATGAGGTTTTTGGACAGTTTATTAGGGTTTGAGTTAGTGGTCTATTAAACACTGAATATTTTTTCTGGGTGTATAAAGAAATATGTCTGAATTGTGAAATAAGTTACTCATAGGTTATCAAATAAAAATCTGCTGTTTCATAGAAAAGTGCAGTAGGTACCTACGCGGTCAAAATTTATGGAACAATTTTTTTTTTTTTTATAATCATCGAAAAATTTCTAGGCTACAACTAGAATTAAATGCTGAATTTATTGTTACAGTTTGCGCACTGGTTATTTTTTTTTTCTGTATAGTGTAGAGCCTTGTTACCTTGATTCTTCTCTCAAACAGAACTTACGAGGGAAATGCACAATGGTTATTTAGTACCTACAGAATGTCATGATATACCCAAAGTATCCGTTACTTTTTTTGCTTTAGAATCAGTCCCGAAAATGAAGCACCAGCATCTGACTAGTGCAATATTTTTTCATGAAGATTTGAAAGGTTAGGTTAAGGAAATCTTTATTATTCGGCCAATTACCAAAAAGTCAAATTATTATGATTTATTTCTGAAAATTGCCGCTTTATAACAAACCCCGAGAAACCTTATAAAACTCTCCAAAATAAGTCTAGTTAAACATTTTTTAATCAACTCTATTCTCTTTAAATCAAAATTCTTTTACAAAGCCTCCCGTTCCCTCTGAAATCCAAAGATTTAAACTTGACAGTATTATTCTGGTAAAATTAAAAGTTAACGCCGTCTGCCGTCCAATGACTTAATGGTATTTCAGTGTTTGCGTTTCGTTTCCGTTTTCACTTTTAATCTGAGCCCAACCCTCGGATTGAGTCATTTTACACTCACTCAAAGGTGGAGTTCATTTCTTTTTGTGTAAAATGAGGTTTTAATAATTTTGAAAGCTCAAATCACAAGGGGGATTTGGGGGAGTTTAATAAGGTATTGTGTTGTTGAATTTGTATTCAATTGCGAGGTAAGTAGGTGATAAGAAAGATGGATCATGTTTCGTGCGCAAAGGTGGTAACGAGGTTTCGAGAAAGAGGTCGTTGATGTTGATCAACTTTTTCTATAGAATTTATTGAGTTTACACTTACTTTTGATTGCTTTTTATTTACCTCTGATATCTTAATCAAACTCAGTATATTACCATAACTTCTTTTACATGAACTAGAAATCAGTATTGGCAGCTGAATACTATTCTGCATAACCTCATTTGAAATGTCCTAGTCGAATTTGATTTCATTAGCTTAATTCATTAACTTACCTATATTGTTTGCTATATTGCACATAGTGCTCGGAGTAATACCAATTTATATATTGATACCTGAAACATGGGGATTAAAAATTGCAATACGTACCGAGTTCCCGTGGCAAAGCAAAGTGTCCATCAAATTAAAAGGGTTACAATTCACGAATGAAAAAAGCGATTTATTTCATATAGCTGAACCATTTAAGCGAACAGAGTTAAAAAAAAAAAAAAATTTTTATCCAGATGCATTGTTTCAATTCAATTAGTGTATTACAAGCGATTTTGAATTGTCAAAGGTATTGTCTGTTTGTATTTAATTGGTCTGGTATGCTTTTATTGTTTGTTATTTCACTAATAGAGCAGTGGTGGCCCAGACTTAGGAGTTGTAGGTCGTGGGATCGAACCCAGGCAGGCGTTTTACTTTGTGTAAATAATTTTATCAACACTGCTATGCTGATGATAACCGGTAGGTATGTCCTAGAACCAAAAATTCGAAGACATGTGACGTCTAATAACCCGCACTGGGCCCGCGTGGTAGATTATAGCCAACTCCCTCTCTTCGAGAGGAGGCCTGTGTACTCCCAGCAGTCGGAACATTGTAGGCTGATTATCCTTATGATTTTATTCGTTAACTATGATCTTCGCAAATTGGCTGTTAGCGGGTGGATGAGGGTGTCCGAGAATCGAGTTGAATCGATGTGCAATTAGCTCGATAGGTTGAGGCCTATGGGCTTGTACACAAAACTGCGGAGTGACGTCACAACGCAAAAATCTGCGAGCTCGCACTACGCATCGCAAGAACTTACGAATTGATTCGCATCGCGCATTTCTGCGATGTTACGTCACACTTGTTGACGCTATTTAAAGTTCGCTCTAAGACAGCGTGTGGGCAAGACGTATGATTTATAGTAAACAAAATGACAGAGTACGACGTTGATTTTTTTATATCACTGATTGAGGAGTACCCTGTTCTTTGGGACACTAGTAACGAAGATTATAAAAATAAATTCATCAAACAAGAAGTTTGGAAGAACGTATGTAAAAATTTATTCCCAAATTTCGACGAAAAAGAAAACAATGAAAAATGTTTTCAAAATTCGTCCAGTACGGTTAACGGTCGTCGAAGGAATGGTCACCTTAGGGAGCTACTTGCCGCACGAATTCGCATCGTAGCAATTCGTGTCGAAACTTTCTGCGTTGCGAATTCGCATCGCGTCGCATCGCAGTTTTGTGTACAAGCCCTTAGTCAGCAGTAGACTGAAACAGGCGAATTTTCACTGCGATGATGATTTATGTTTGTTGAGTATTCTTGTAGTAAGTCTGGGTTAGTGTACCTAGCTTTTCACACTATTAATTTTTTAGTCATTAACTTTGTACAACACATCAATAATAGTTTCCCTTTCTCCTTTAGGTACATCGTCCTAATGTACAGGAGCCTCCAGATACCAACACGAAGTAACGAAGCAACCTATTTTCCCAGCATCTAAAATTATCTGTCCTACTTGATCTTACTAGGTCAGCCTATGTCTTCTACTCTGCATTTTATTCACTGCTTACCATCTGAAACAAAATTATCCTATTCAAAATATTTTCAAGTTTATTTAAGCAAAACAGACTTCGAAAACTCTTTTGAATTTTCTTTCGTCACTTAAGCATAACTATTAATATTCACGTTTTCAAGGGTATAGGGAAAACAGCTACTGGAACTATTGACTTTAATAAGTTACTGTATATGCAACAGCTTGAAATATTTTGTTCTGTAGTAGGAGAAAACAAGTAACAAGACATATAAGGACGCACATTCCTTCATAGACCTCATCCATCGCTTTCCATCAGGTGTGATCGAGGTCAAGACCAGGCCTATTCTGCTATAAAAATATACATCAGAAAGTCTTCATCCATGATGAGATGGATAGAAGTTCAAATCTCTTGCAGTAATATTAAAGTATTTAACTGAATAAAATACACCGTACATTTCGTTGAGGGGCTTGTTGGTAAGTAATAACAGCCGTCCGTGGATGGGTGACCATCTTCACATACCAAGACCACTCCGTGGCTCGGTAAGCATGTTAAGCCGTTGGTCCCGGCTGTCATTATTGGATCTTTGACTGTCGTAACGGGTCGTCAGTAACCCGAAAGTCTGACAACCAGTTTTACCATGGGGTATCGTATGACCCAGTAACTGGGTTGCGGAGATCAGATAGGCAATCGCTCCATGTAAAATACTGGTATTCAGCTGCATCCGGTTAGACTAGAAGCCGACCCCAACATAGTTGGGAAAAGGCTAGGCAGATGATAATGTTGATGAAATTCGCTAATAATTATTCCAATGGAGCATGTAGATCGCTCCGTACAACAAGTCCTAAGCGCCAAGAGCTTTAATAACTTTGGACGGAACCCCTACACGAACGCTCATCGAAAATTATGAAAATGTAATTATGTTTCATCGCAATAGTGATTAATTAATTGATAACTTGATACGCGTGTAATATTTATGGCTTGATTAGGTTCTTGAGTTTGTAATTGTAATTTAGGTGGGGTAAGTGGAATGTGGAGTTGATAAGGCCTTGACATTTATTATGTGATACTTATCGCAATGACTAGCGATTCGCGGGCGCATACAAGCGACCCGAAATTGTCAAATTTTCCCAATAAACTTTGAACCTTATGCTTTAGCGATAAAGTTGAAATCTATTAAAGAAATTTGATAGATAGTAGTAGCTTGATGTTCTGGCGTCTGTACATATACTCGTAATTATATTGCATACTGAAAAATACCTTGACACAATACCCTGACGATCTAGTCCTCTTTGAAGACATAGGTAGAACGTTAACATATGTATAGTTTGCGTAGAATTTAGAAGAAGTCAGCTTATGCCCAGCATTGTGCCATATATATTGTGCAGCGCATTGTATTTTCAAATGAGCTTACAACACTGTATTTCCCCACACTACCAACAAAAGTCAAGGATCTTCACCCCTCCCCTAATTCTTCACACACTCTCAAAAAATCACAATCATAATAAGAAAGAACACACTCCCCATTCAGGTCCAATATATTGGCGTGACGTAAGCCAAATCTGCGGCATATGGCCCGAGTCTCCCACACATGCACATGGTTTGTTCTCTTTGTTCAAATATAATAATAGAATGACTCGCAACATTCACGAATAAGATGTGTAGTAGAAATCTCATTTGTAATAGTGCCCTTCGCTCTAGTGTTGTGATTTTATCGATAGAGATACGAGATAAATATTATAGTTGAGCTTGGGTTGTTGTGGGTGGCTATGTAGTTTCCGAGGAGGCTTTTTCCATTTCTTTCGTAGATGTGGTGAGAGAGAAATAGGGTATTTAATTGAGAGGCAACTAAAATCTAATACAACACCAAAATTGCCATGCTGTCGTAATGTTTCTTACAAGTAATAATAGTGTTGAAGACAACATTAAAGGCCTTGAGATAAACATTTAGGAGATTGCAATAGTGGTTGAAAAATACTAAGCAAAGTCAAATAAATTGAAATACGTCATTCACACATAAAGTTACGATAAATTAAACTCACCTTCTCAGTTCTGCCTAATAAATTAAAGTAACACCCTCAATCAATAAATTTCACTAATTGCAAAATTCGCATTCTTATAAGGTCTAAAAATCGCTTGCAAATCAGGGGTTCGCTCGGACCGACCAATCAAACTTAACGATTCAATTAAAACGAGAGGTAACAGATAGAGGATAGCCCAATAAAATCCTTATATCTCGGCCAAACGTGAGACATAAATAACGGGAATATTTGTAACTAGCTTTAGAAGGCGGATTCGTTCGCGGAATTTATGGATTCGGCAAAATATGATGAATGATGCAGAATTGGTGGGGGGATGTTCTTGTTCTTATTGTTTGGGATGTGTCTACATTTGTTTATTTTTAATATTAAAATTTGCTTCTTTTCTATGCCTGTTTATGTTTATTGATATTTAGTAAGCAGTACTTTCACTTGATTTAAAATCGTTGAGCTAAATTAGTTTTTACAACTTCATCAAAAAACAAGAATGGAATCAAGGAATCAGGAATCGGCTGGACGCGAGAAGCACAGAACCGGTCGAAGTGGTGATGCTTGGGGGGTGCCTATGTCCAGCAGTGGACTTGTTTCGGCTGAAATGATGATGATGTTGATTAATGTTGGATTATTATTTTGTAAATCATAGCTATTATACTGAGATAGGACCCTTTTGGTCTCGTATATTACTTTCTGTTTCATTTTTCCTTTTGTTACTTACTTTTTTGATATATGTATATTTTTGACTATGTTTAGTTTAGTTTGTGATCTTTCTGTACGAGTCGCAATAAATACTTTTTCTTTCTATAAGTAGGCTTTATTATATCGCAGCATCGTGGCATCGTGTGTATAGCCGCCTAATTAACAAAAAAAAAACTATTAAATTACCTATTCTCAGCTTATTATTTACACCGAACCCGACCTCATCTTCGATATCGAGATTCACCCACAAATTACCCTCACTGAAAATCGGTCTCACGCCTTAGTTCGAAGTGATACATTACAGGCGGATGAAAATATTTTTCTAACGTAAGAACCTGTTGCTCTGATACGACACCCTAAGCCTGGCAGCGTGTTTTCCTTGGCCAAACCGCTCAGCTATCTTGGCACGATCAATTTCGTTCACTTCACTGGTGTATGAGTGGACAAATTTTTGGGGAAATCGATGAGGACTCCTAAAACGGTTCTCATGGTGACTTGTGGTTTTAATATTAGAGTATTTGGTAATATGATTAAAAATGATGTAGATATTGGAGGCAAGGTTGAGATGGAAGATGATGACGTACCTGAAACAATACAAAAAAATAGGGTTAGATAAATACTTTAACGTTCTAAATTGTGAGTCTAGCAGCCATTCAGAAGTCTAGGCCCTTTAGCAATCAAAAGTAAACGCAGACATTGTTCAGAATGAAGACGTTTCGCTCTCAGAGATTCGAAACAACGAAATGTATGTACTTACTAAGAGAAAGCGCTTTCAAACCTACCAAATTTTAAGGAGCAATTTAAAAGGTATGCCTAGTGGGGCTTTTAGGTACTATTTTGCCTTATTACATGAAATAAATTAACATCCAGCGCGAAGGTATTTCAATGAGCGAAGTTGTTCTCATACATCACCGGCGAGTCACAACATTGCCCGGAGACTCCGCAAATTGCCGCTTCCACCGTTCCCATCCCGTTTCCGTTACGATGCACTTCCTCTTTGCATTGGAAGGAATATGCACCGTCTCTTTCACTCTTGCGGTGAGACCGTGTGATGGAACGGAATACTTTGATGAGCGTAATAAAGAATAATAATTTTGTTCCGGTGAAATATTGAATTGGATTTGCTTTGTGTACATCCTCGTTTCTTATAAACTGTATGTATAGCGAGAGAGCTTCGGAAAGATTCTGCTTTGTACCGACTGATTTAGAACGGAAGGATGTGAAATTTTGCTTGAGTTCGGGACATAAATGATGTGGATACTGAGCCGTGACGCGTAGCATTACGTTGGTAGCGTAGTAGATACTTATTGGTTAGATGTAAGAGGTAAGCCATGACGAATCTGATATAGAATTTATGATAAGTGGATCTTAAGTAGTTTTACATTGAAGGACAGATACGTACGTTTTTAAATGTAAAGTGAGCATACCAGCAATCTAGCAAGTATCTTGCAAAAATATGATTTAGAAGTTTATGAGTAGATAGATAACGCACCTCAAGACCAAAAATATGTGCAATCCTCGTACATGGCGTATTTCTCAAAAATTACCAATTGCTACGTTATTTTCGACAATCGATTTGTGTCAAACGAGTGTGGCAGGTAAAAATCGGTATGCTCGCGTCGCTAGAGGCGAGCCGTGCCGGCGGTAATCCTATCGCGTCGGGTGCCCCGCCATGCCACCGCAAACATTAAAAAAAGGGCGAAAATGACATTTCCAATTTTCTACTGTTGCTCCGGGGCAAATTCATTTTATTTGTAGGCTCGGATTTTGCCCGTCATGCGCGCGAGAATTGGTCCCTGCCACCTAGTTGGCAATATTTCATTCGCATCAAAGGAATTCTCACCCCTGACGCCTAGTACCGAGACTTTATTAACGAATAATTCGAACTTCCTCCAAAAAGGAATTTCTTAAGAAAATTAAAGAATTTACTCCGCTTTTTGATTCCACTCCTTTTGTCTAGGCAAAATAAAATAAAAATGAGTCGAGTAGGTTTTTTCTTTTGAAATTTTAATATTTCGCTCGGAATGCGAATGTTCCCTATAAAGTTTATTAAGAATTTATCCGGAACGTGGACTCTAAAAACATTTGTAGACAGTTATTTGATAAAAATGGTCAGAGTAATTTCATTCGGCTCGTTAATTTTTAATTAGTGAGCAAACTTTTTGTTACTGCCAAATTTTTTGACGCCTTTGTTTAAACTATTGGTGAGAAATTTTAAATCAAGTGAAACGAAATTAAATGGAGTGTTTACCACTAAAGAAATTGTAGCTGGCTTTTTAAAGTTCTACACTTCATTTTAATTAACTTTAGGTACAATCAGTTAGCTCGTTATGGCAACTCGAACGAGTAAACAACAGACTATAGCTATTTTCGTACATCTTTTCTTGGTGTCCATGCGACTGCAATTTTTATAAAGTTCCGTTATAAAAACTGAGTGAAAATTTGAATGAGCTCCAAAGAAAGAATGAGTTATGTTGAATACTGGAAAATGCTTAAGTATCAGCATAAATCATCTGTAACAAAGAAATCGAGTTGCAGGAAAAACTAAGAAGATCGTGTGAAATGGAATGCATAAGGTATTTACGGGTGTAAGAATGATACCGGTATTACTCTTAAATTATACTGCTACTTAGGGACCAAGAAAGAGATTTTTATTATGAGAAATGCTTTTCAGACAAACTCGTCAGTCGTGAATAATATCAAATGCCATTTAGATACGTCATCTAACTTATTAATATAGATATTATAGTATATACTAGCTTCTGCAAGCGGCTTCGCTCGTGTGGTTGTCGGAAAATATCCCACGGGAAAGTGCTACCGGGACAAAAGTCTATGTTACTCCTTATAACATCAGCCAGTAAAAGTCCCGTCGAAATCGGTCCAGCCGTTTTGGAGATTGGCTGGAACAAACAGACCGACAAAATTGTTTTTTGTTATTAGTACTTTCATGTGCATTTAGTAAAAAGCTATTATTTTGACACTATAAACAGACACTTCAATTTTGTTTATTTGTATGTAGGTATATGGACAGGAAAATCTATCTTATTACATAAATTACATATTATGATGACCTTTTCCTTTTGAAATTATTTTAATAATAATAATAAATTTATTTAGCTAACTTTACATTCGAGTGGATTGAATTCCTAGATCTCACACTAGGATTCCCTGTGTTGTGAGATCCAGGGTCCATTTTAATGAAAATAATCAGAAACAACTCGCACTGGGCCACGTGGTGGATTACGGCACACTTCCTCTTACAGAGAGGAGGCCAGCCGGCCGATTCTATAAAAATCTCACCGTGAAAACTTAGGTGAAGTGAGTTTGTTTTTGCTAGGAATTGACACTATTGACAGCTCACTCCACGCTCACTTCACCTAAGTTTTCACGGTGAGATGGTTACAGAATCGCACTGCTGTGTCTCAGTAGTGGGAATGTTTTAGGCTGATATTGCTAATTAGAACAATTATAATTATAATCTCGAAGTGCTTAGGTATCAATGTGCCAGAAATATCATAAAAGAAAGAAAATATTTGACCCAGGCTAAGGCACAAGAAACAGCTTTAGATAATCTGTTTTATTCCGAAGAACATGCTTAGCACTAAACCCAGCACCACCTAAAACATGTTTGTCTCACCTAAACAATCAGCTCACAAACAACATTTACCACCCCCAGAAAATGAATGACGAAGCTTGTCACACGGATAGATTCATGTAAAATTCATGGCAATGCCGTCTTCGCCCCGCCGTGGTTCTCGGAGCGCGAATTTGCTATAAAATTACTCACAATCTAATCATGTTGACGCCTCGTTGGATTAGTGGCTTCGAAGTCTTGGCTTCCATTCATTGGAAGGAACATCCCGAGATTTTCTTGCTGATATATCTAAAGGGAGATAGTGGTTGACTGTTGATGCATTTAGGGTATTTTGTGAGTTTATTTTAGCTAGGTTTAGGAGCTAGCTAGGTTTAGGAGATTACTGTATGGTACAGCAGACACCAGCACATCAAACTACCCGAAACTGTCATATTTTCTCAATCAACTTTTAACCTTATGCTTTTGCGATAAAGTTGAAAATCTATTAAAGAAATTTGACAGATTGTAGTAGCTTGATGTGCTGGTATCTGTACATAATGGTTCGACTACCGTAGATGTCAACAGCGTTTTTAATGCATATGAAAGTATACCTATACGGTACATACAACATTTTTTTAACATTATTGCATGTCTGTCTACCAGTTTGTTGCTAATCTCCGAAACGGCTGGTCGCATTTTGATGAAATTCGGTATGAGGGTACTTTGAATCCTAAGGAAGAACATTGGCTATAGGTACACTTTTTATCGACACACTACGCTGGCGAAATCAAAAATAGGACTGTAAACGAGGATATTACGTAGACATACGTCAAAATCGATTTTCAGACAAGCTAGCGTCAGAGAATTTACAGTAATTTTATTGAACAGAAACAATAATCTACTACTTATATTCAATACACTCATAATGAATATAATTGTGACCATTTTAAGTTTGTTTACCTACTGTCTCGGTGTCCTTACACGTTGATTCTACCCACGTAGGTCACTCACATACTTTACACCCACCTCTTCCTCAATATTTCTTATTTTACAATACAATTACTCTCCTACAACTTTTTTATTTATAACTATAACCCTTGATAATCTTGATTATGTGATTGTACTGTTTCAAAAGCTACGTGGGATTTTCAATGTTTACATTTGTCATCATACTAGCTGTTGCTCACGACTTTATCTGCATGTATCTAGAATGAAAAGTCATGGTCTACCCATATGCAAAATTCTATCCAAATCCGTTAAGCCGTTTTAGAGCTGAAGCCTAACAAACAAACATACCAAAAATATTATAGTTCCTCTTTATAATATTTGTTTCAAAGTATGAATAAATTCCTACTTCGCAATAAACCTTTATATGAAATGAAACCAAAACAGTTTAATAATTCCTTTAACAAAACACGTATGGAAATAAATGCAAAAGACTTATAACAAGACAAACGGACACGCCGTCCATTTCTCACGTTCGAACAATGCCCTCGATGACAAACATCGACACATTGTGACGAAACCCAACGAACTGTAGCCGCTTATGTTCACCAAGTTTTTAATACCCAACACGGAATAATTCTATTCACATTTCCATCCGAGTTGTTTGCATGAATACGGCGGACGTATTAAAAACATACTTTGAGTTTACGAAACAAGTCGTGATGGGAGACGGGAACTGGGCCAAACTCGCTGAATAGTTGTATGAGATCCTAAAATTAAGTTCGAGTTATTGCAGTACCGAGAATGTAGCTTGTAAAGGAATACTCGCTTTTAGGCAGTAATGAGTAAACAATTTTGTGAAAATGTTAGACAAAATGGACACTGACAAGTAAAATATGTTTTTTATTAAGTGTTACTGTGTGAGTGCAGACTACGAAATGGCTAACCAAGAAGTTCTGCTACATATTGGTAAGCATAGCATCATCAGCCTATATTGTTCCCACTGCTGGGAAACAGGCCTCCTCTCAGTGAGTGGGCTTAGGCCGTGTGTGGTGGATCACACAGGCTAAGTGTGGGTTGGTATATGTCACATGTCTTCGAATTTTTGGTTTTAGGATATGCCAGTTTCCTCACTACCTTCTCCTTCACCGTTTTGAGAGCAGTGGTGATGAAATAAATTACACAAGTAAAACGCTTGTCTGAATTCGACTCTACGACCTACAAATCGTTCTATGTCACGGCCGTTACCACTGAGCTAACACTGCTCCAACATACATAAACTTAGGTTAGATTAAATATGTTAATACCACACGGATCAGTACAAGTTAGAAGACTGCTCTTTTTTCAAGAAAAGAACGTAACAATATGTAAAAGATCCAATACAAACGTTCAACTTCTTTTCATGCGGTACAATTGTCATACAAAAACACCGTGTTTCAATATGAACGTAATACGATATATTTTATCATTGTGTGTCGTTGGAAAACGCGTCACGTGCTCCGAAATCGCCTTACAGTTCAACTCGTATGAGAGCACAAATTAAACTCTATACCTGTATCAATGAATAAAACCCATGGTTTCTATGGAATCCCGAACGTTTTGAACAATAACGAGTGCTGGATTATTTTCGAAACCAATTTCGAGGTGCGTACTGAATGGAATTTGTACCTTTTATGTAGGTTTGAATTCGATATAATAATTTTTAATATTTCCATACACGAACGTACAGTAATATTCTGTGAACCGATGGACGATATTCGGATACAAAAATATTACTCGGAATTCGATATAACATTGTATCTGTAAAACAAAAGCAGGCTCGGGCAGTGATATTTTTGATGTACACGTCATATTTGGAAATATCGAATATTTTGCAAAGCTGGTGTGAGGGTATTTTGTATGGAAGGTCCCTTTGATTTAAGCCTTTTGTAAATTTGTGTTCGTTCAATGAGCAGTACCTTTTGAGTAGGTATTGCACTATTATGTGAGTTTGCGAGGCCGGTTATTGTTCAAAACTACGTCATTATCTATAAGTAGTTTGACTGGGCACATGTTGTAGTTACCGTAATTGTAGATTGCTGACAATTGTATGCTACCTTGTTCTAAACTTGGCGATAAATCATTTGAAAAGTTAAAATTTCGAGTCAACTAAAAAAAACAGTTTAAAAATACCAATCGTAGAAAAACTTAAATTATTTCAGATGACCACAGGAGCCAATTTTTTTCTATCCCCTGGTTTTTGTAAGTAGTTAACCCTAAAACAATATTGTTACAATTCCAACGAAGATCCAACGGTTGATTGGATCCGGTAGGGTAGTCTAAATTAACCACTCGCAGGAGGTGTCTTGCACCTTACCAGTTGAGAAATTGGATTTGCATTCACGGAGTTACAATTAGCTGACGGAATACTGGCCACCGAAGACATCCCGATACATAATTCGGATAGTAAAGTGATTGGTTCACAAAACGTTGTTTAGAGGGTTGGTCGGATCAGGCTCGGTTTCCTGAATTATGAGTTTGGAATATCAGATTATTATTTAGGGATTGGAAGTGAAAGGTGCTCGTGAATTGTTTAGGAATGTTGATGTTCATATCTGATTGTGCCTTTAGGGAATGATTACGGTCTGACGGAAATTTCAAAATTTAGACGGATTGAATTACTTTCTACAGTATTATTAAGCTCTTCAGTGAAGTATTTGGTTACAATATTAAACTCAAAACATTCATGAAATTCAAACTCATTATCGAAAAACTTCATTACGATTCTTTCAAAATCAACATCTCCAAAATCTTTCATGTCATTGATATTTTTCTCTCTATTCATCATGACACATGTGGCTATGTAACAGTCGGCTGCCGGATGCCCATGTCTAACATTATACGCTAATTAATTGGTAATCCACATACAAAGCAAATCAATTAAGGACCAATAATTGCAATCTACAGTATTGAAGGCCTCTAGTATGTACACACTGTATATGTTTACGGCGGTATTAGTAACAGAGGGTGTTTTACGATGTCTGAATTGATGTAGATAGACGGATTAGATGTTACGTAAAGTTCTATCTATAGGAGCGTAGTTCTTCTAAGTACTTTCTTAATGAATACAATGTTAGTATAAATTGCTTTAGTGTAGTATGTTTTATTTCTTTTTGTTTTATGATAGACATTTGATTTTTTTACTTTTGATACCATCGACTCCACAGACTCAACACAACGAATCATACAAAGTTTCACATCATTCACAGAATCAATAAATTAGTTTCTAGTGTTGTTTAGTTTGTTGTAACAGTAGCCTCATAAATTGCTGATACAATGCTGTTATGATGAATAAACAATTTATTATTATTTTTATTTTTCCTTTATTTCAATGATTATTGTTCCAAATTATCAAAAATTCTTAATATTCTTTAAGTGCAATTTGTTCGCATTCTTAAATTTTTCGATCTTCTGACCTTGTTACCAAGTTCCATGCGAGTCAAGTTCAGTGCGTTCGAACTAAAACGTCGTAATTTGCACATCGCTTAAAGGTCAGACGTAATTGCCAATTAATTACAAGTCGTCATGTCCTATGCGTAGTGTTTCGTAGTTTGTAATAATGAAGCAGTCATCCACGTGATAATTGATGTAGTTAGCGCTTGCAGCGCTTAATTACATGTCAGTTGGATTACGTAATTATTGTGTAGACTTTCTCGTACGTACAGTATGGGGGGGCCGGTGTCGTGTGTAGTTAATCTAGCTGATTATTGGAAGTTGAGAAGTTGTTTGACATGATTAGATTAATTAGTTCTATTCTAATTTAGTTATTTGAGATCTTAGTTAGGAACTATTAGTATGACTAATAAACATAATTTAAATGGAGTCTTACTACTTGTTCTTTATATATTTTAGTGTTAGATTATTTTAGGGTAAGTAGGTATACAGGATGGCAGGGGCATCACTGCGCAACCTGTTACCATAGATTCAATATATGATTCTAAACCCCCGTGCATACAAATGAATGGCTGGTTATAATAAAAAAAATTATGTTCCATACATTTTGACTGCGTAGGTATTGCATTTTTCTATGAAAAAGCTTTTTTATGGCCGACGTAAAGCTTCTGAAGTCTATTCAAAATTATGTATCAAATTAATATTATTTCAAATTAAACCCATATTAACTTTATTTTAATGGTATTAAGTTGATTTCAGAGTAACTAGCACTATTGAAAAAAGTTATAAATTTTTTTGAAGTTGTAGCGTAAACTGAACTGTATTATGTAGGATTTAAAGTAATTTTTCCATAAACTCATATTTGTTTACATTTTTGCCAAATAAATCGCGAATGCAGATTACGCTGTTTACACGTCGATGTCCCTGCCACTCTGTAATTTATTTAAGATTTTTCAAATATCAATTTGTGCCTTAAAATGACTAACGTTTACGTTCTGGTGATTATCCAAGTTTTTGATTTTAAGTGGAATATCATAATGTATAATATTTCATGCTTTTCTTATTGAGTAAGTCATACAAAGAATATCATAGTATCCTATCATCATTATAGATAACGTTGCCCTGCTGCCCAATACAAACATCTGCACTATTTACACATTTCCAGTCACAAAAATCTAAAATGAACTCAAGATTCAGTTCCTTAACTCCAGTTCAGTCGCATTTCTCGAAGCGGGGGCTTGTACTAAATTTATGTACATATACTAAGATACCCCTAAGATACCGTATAAAATTGTAGGTCAAGACACGCAAATAAATACAGAGAGTGGATGTAAGAAGGATTTGTATAATGTCGAGCAAGGGTCAAAAGACAAGCCGAATCGGGTCACAAGCTTTGACTTGAGAGGCCGCGATGAAAGGTTTTACATACATTTAAACTCTGTAAAGCAAATGTCAATTTGTTTTGAGATTTTATGTTAATTTTAGTGCTTTTAAATTTGTTATTTTGAGGTGTGTTTGAATCTGAAGCTTATACACTGAAAAAAATATTGTTTTACTACAGCACATTACAGCGATTTCAATAAGATTTACTTACTTTGTATAGTAAGAAGAAATGTTTGTAAAACAGTAAAAGACAAAATAGTATCTTTTAACGATTGAACACACTGTTTACTGGAAAAAAAAAGTAAAACCACCATTACTGTAACGTAAGTAAATTTCAATGGTTTGAACGATATCACCAAATGAATAAAATAGTTAATTTTGTGACCTTTTAGCTACATAAAACGTTAAAGTTTACTGTCATGACGGTAACATTTTGCCTCAAGCTTTAACTGTTTTCGGATCAGTAAAAAATACTATTTTGAATGTTAGGCTTATATGGAAATGTTAAAAGCAGTTCAGAATAATGTTTTTACATTTTTATTTACTGCTTATTTTTTTCAGCTTTCAGTGCGGTGTATGTGTATATTTTGGCTGAATAATATAGTGACATTTTATTGTATTGATTGTGATAATTTCACAACAATGTAACAGTGAGTAGAACTAGTTAGGAAAGCTAACTAATAATTAAAATAATTTCTGCGTTTTCATAATCGAAATTCAATATTTTAAAATATAGTTTTCTTTCACACACTACAATGTCTTTATGTCTATCCACTACCAGCTCAAAAACAACGGATGCAACAAATAAATTATAACGTAAACGACAACAAAGGCTTCGTAAAGACGAAAAAGTGAGTGGGAACAAAAACACGTTAATGTAAGGCGTATTATCATGAATAATAAAAAAAGCACAGTCGAGTATCATAAAGTGATGTTATAGAAGTAATGGGGGGAAAAACGCCCCCAGGGGCGTAGGGTGTGTAGGTACTCGCGAAGATTCTGTTGGCACAATTTTATCTAGATGTACCGAGTTTACAAACTTGACAATGTCGGGAAATTGCGATACAACGTACTCACAATGTAATTATGTTTGCATGTTTCTTTTTCTGTCTGGGGGATCTGTGAATAAAAGGAATCATATCTTGTATTTTTTTCGAACAATAAGAAAATCATATACCTACATAAATCATTTAGGTATAAAAGTATTGTTTGTCAAAATTTTAATTAAAAATCAAAGGGAAATAATTGTTAGATTCCTTTTTTTTGCTAATATCCTTTTAGAATATTGAATATTTATTATTAGTGTTTGATTATTAGCTTGCATTCATTTTCATTTGATGATAAGCCCTGATTAAGTCTAAATATAAACATTCAATGATGCGTTGTATTCTCAGTACAAACCTTGACAATATTTTAAAGCATATCCAGATATTTTAAGATCCTCATCCGTATCCATCTCTCAAGGGTCGTAAGGAAACTCAATCTGTAGGCCGCACTCCCAAATCACCTGAACACTCCACAGCGCGTATTAGGCTCGCGTATAAATCTAATTTGGATATATTTTCTTACATTCCAAAAGTTTTCACGTTGGAAATGAAAAGAAGACGGAGTGCGTCTGCGCCTTGTCATCGTGAAAAGTTGGGAGTATCATATGAACCAAATGACTTTGCTTTGGTTTTTGTTATCAAAAGAGTTTTCCTGCTGAAGTATTGTTTATTTTTGTAATACATTAATAATGTAACACATTATTTGTGTTATGGTAGGATCATTCATATAATGCAATACATCACTACGATCATTTAAATCGTTGTCTTATTCAACAAAGCATAATCGGTCTATAATGTTCCTATAGCTGGGAAACAGGCCTCCTTTCTAAGAGACTCTCATAATGAGAGGGAGCGAGCCATAATCCACTATGCGGGCCCAGTGTGCATTGGTGAATGACACATATCTTCGAATTTCTGGTTCTAAGATATGCCGGTTTCCTCACGATGTTTTCCATCACTATTTTGAGTGCAGTGATGATGAAAGTAAATACACAAAGCAAGGCCTACATGGATTCGAACTCACGACCAACAATTCATAAGTCGGGCAGAATTTGAATCCACTGGGCCACCACTGCTCTCTTATCAACATGCCGTTTTGATTTTGTCTTTTTTGCTATCCACACCAATCACCAATCACAAATTACCAATTCAATCACCAATTTTATTCTGAGTTTTTAACTGTTTTGAATTTAATATTATATTTTATAAGTAATTTTAATGTATGTTTGAATCTATGGACTAGAATTATGTCTGAAATAAATAAATTAATTTTTTTTATTACTCCTGACTGATTATCTGGTATTGGTTTACTTATTGATATGATTAGGTCCTAATCATCTCCAATTATCATAATAACTAATCACTACTGTATAATATGATACGATGCGTGAGACCAAGAATGGCGCAAACGCAATTAGAGTAATTTGCCCTGTTGTTTGGTCTGCACAGCAACTAGTTGGAAACCTAAAACCTTGATATTAGACATAATTGTGTCGGCATGGTTTCCGATATCTGGCATTTGGTGTTTTATCTACCTTTGTTTACAGAATCCAACTAATTATATAATTAGTTGGATTCTGTAAACAAATCAATATTAATACTGTATAGTTCACTCAAATTCATGTGGTTCTTTCCTCAAAAGACTATATCAGACACTTATCTGTATGGTTTATATATGGCCTGACCAAGGTTATGTCTAACCTTTAAAAGTGACTGAGTCTTCTGATTTTATTAATAGATACGCTCTATGTAAGAATATTAACGTAACACGTGCCAATTCATGAATTTAGGATTCTTTTTTAGAAACAAAACAACTTTTACATTTGTCATATGTACATTGTACACCCACAGGCTACACCGATACACGCACGCAAACATTATAAATATTAATAGTCAGTTTCTGCCATTCTTATTTATCTGTGTGCTTCATTATTGGCGTAATGTTTAGAATAACAATAATGTTATACTTACTAGCTGTGAAGCTAACTTATATTTAAAATAAACTAGCTTCTGCCCGCGACTTTGTCCGTGTGAATTTTCTTGTTCTTCTGACCCACTTCGTCACATCGCATCGCCTGTCCGCGCTATTACTTCGTTTTCGTTTAGTGTTCTTTCTGACTTTTATTATTTTTACTCGTCTTCTAATTGGGCTATTAAATGCAAAATTATTTTTCAAATCCGGCTGGTAGTTCCAGAGATAAGTGCGTTAAAAAAACAAAGTCTTCAGCTTTATTTTTAATATAGATAAATAAAATATCGATTAATCTATAAAATAATGGATAACTGTCAATTTAAACAATTAAAATATTTTGACTCCATATGACTCATCCTTTAACTGAACCGAATGCCAAAATCGCCATTAACCATCGATTTTTGCCGGAAGCCTGGCATCGTAATGCGTTGCTCATATGTAGCTACAATACATCTTGCTTTGTCCCATTCAATGTGTAGACGACGAAACGAGGCAGGCATACTGATGTGTTACTTTTAAATTTTATTGCTGCAACCCCTTACTTGGGGTTGTGGTGGTGTCGATAGACATTTTGAACGTAGAGAATGTTATAAGATTAATTAGTGATCATTTATGCAGCAGCATGTATGCATCGTATTGAAAGAAAAAGCAACTGTGGCTAGCACAAATATAATTTACGTTTTCTTGTGTATTTAACCTATAGACTGGCCAGGTTCAAATTAAAGGATTAAAAAGAAATGTTCTTTAATAACTACTTTCATTTCAAGTAGCTGATGTTCCAAATGTCAAACTACCTCAAGACTTAAAAGTTCCAAGTAAAAATATTTTAGATTTTATAAATCGAAAATTCACAATAGAACTTGGCCATTTTTCATCGACTATCGACAAAGATACCGCATCAATACAAACACTATCCGACGTCGACTGTGAATAAGAAGTAATGAGTTTTCTTTTACATCGCACCTGACTTCTGGCTTCGCAGACGCCTCGCAGACTTCGCTAAACAGGATTAAAACCTTTTTTATTTCTACTATTGCTTTACTTCTATTCACTCTTATGTAGCTTTAAACACTTTTCAAATGATTTTATTTATTGGGATCTCATTTTTATTTGGTTTGATTTAAATTTTTAACTAAAATATTTATTAACGTTCTTGAGACATTTTCGAATTAGGAATTTTTTTTAGCACCGAATACGCAGTAAGTAGCCAATAATTTGAAATAAGTACATACATTTTACTTTTTTTCATGTGCCAACCAATAGTAATTCTAATGGTATAGTCTATATAAATCTATGTAAAATGTGTATTTGAAGTTAAGATATTAAAAACTAAAACTTCTAAGGACCTGATTGGACAGTCATAACATAAGCTTTAACACAATCTGTATGTACAGACGATGCGTCACTAGAGTTGCAGTCGTAAGCTGGTTCAATACTCCCATACGTTACCTACTTAGTGTTGATAATTTAAAAATTCTCCGAGTTATCCCGACTAAACGCGAACAACGCCGTCGCGTGTGCTGTCTTACAGGGTGTGAACAACGAGATACTAGCGATTTAGAAACGGAAATATAAGTTAGTCGTTACAGTCTTAGATCTGAATGATTTAAGTACCAGAATATGGTATAAATATGATAGGTTTTAAGCCAATCATAAGAAAAGTATCGTTCTCCAGAAGTTTCTTATAAAAGAGACAAAGAAGACAATGTATATGTTAAAAAGAACGTAATACTTATGTGAAACTAAATATAATCCGACGAAAGAACAAATTAAATACAAAGAAACAAAATGAATCAGAATTCCCACAATCCCCTCTACAATGAAACTTTATTGAGGGTTTAATCCAAAGCCATATCGTTTGTAACTTGCACTCACCAGTCGCACAGTGTCGTAGCCACGCCGCGGCGACACCGCACCGACAACATGCCATTTGTAAACTATTTGTATGCGGGCGAGTGTGCCGCCCTCACTTTTCTTACTTCCCAGTGACGAGCGACCGGCAACGTTACTATCTTAGCGCGCTTTCCAACTACAACAACTCTCAAATTTAGTGTTAACTTCACCAACACGGTGTCCTCATACGCTGCCGAAGTACGAACACGGTGTCTCTAAACTTGGATGTTGGAAAACCTTAGTTTATTCAGTCACATTGGTATTTATGTGCCGTTCGAATATCGCGTGCATGCTCGCTGAATTAAATTTTGTTCGTGCGATGTTCTCGCTTGTACGCTTGATACGTTGATTGAAAGGTATTTACGTACGTGAGCGTTGCTTTGCAATGATCTATTTGTCTGCTGATCCTGAATTTTCGGTTGGAATTGATTTTATGGGAATTCTGTGCAGATAAATTATATCACTACTATTGCTCGCTGCATTGGGATTCATATTTGAATTTCTGGAATCTATATCGAGTTTACCGTTGTGTGCGACATGAAGTTAGTCCATGTATACATTCTTTAACAACGCGTAATACAGGCACCAATAGATTACAAGTAATAAGAGCTTGTATTTGTTACATTGTTTATGTTACATTATTATATAGCAGTAATGATAAACTTATCTAAGAAATTGGCAACGGTCCGTCATGTGATGAAGAATATAAACCACAGTAATACAAAACCATTGCAACGTTCGATGCATTTTTATAGCTCAAGCAATAAACCGGAACGGGTGAGACGAAAACACACAATAGACAATATAGTACACTTAAGTTGCTCATAAACGGTTTATCATATCCTACCGAACAATGTTATTTATTTCACCGTATTGCTGAATATCATCTGATTTAAATAGATACGCTCGAAGCTCTAAGACGTTTTGTGGTTTATGCATTCAATTTTTCCAATGAAATTAGTCATGCTGCAGATATTGGGGAAGTTGTTGAGGAGTAAGTGCACAATATAGAAATAAAATATGAGTAGTTTGTATTTTGATAGCGCACGATTGCTTTAGTATTTTCTCCTTTTACTGATGCAGCACATAAACTCAGGTTTGAAGATGTAAATGTAAGGAGCAATACAACTGTGAGGTAGTAAGAGACCAACGTAGATCTATAAGTTCGCAGAACAAAAATATTTTCAGTATATTCTTTCCTATGTTTGTAAGTTTTGAATAATTTCAACCATTTCATTGAGACTGATTTTAACCGGGTCACAGCGAGCAAACATCGGATCTTCCAGTTTCTATATCATATTTTTTATTGATACAAATAAAATTTTACTATCCTGTTTGTCATGGTACTAGTGTGTGTGATACGCAGTTTTACATACTTTAACGAGTGTATCCGAGATGTCTTGGCATCAGACATGAAGGATCTGTTTCATACAATGATTTATGGCAATTCTACACTTTAGTTTATACTTTGCCTGTAATTTCTTCCGTATCCTTGAAAATATTAGCGCCACGTTCTTCATTGTCATCGAAATTACTTACAACAAATTCTAAATATCCAAGTAGTTTTTCATTGTAAGTTTTTATTTTAGAATCGTTATCTTCTTTCACAGTTTCAGAATTCTAGCTTTCAACTACTATTGCATCTCTGGCTTCGCATACAAGGCTTCAAATTCTACAAAGGCACTCTTCGGGCTGCATTTGTAGCGCTTCAATACATTTAAGACCGTATTATAAAATTAAACTGTGTTGGAGGTTTGAACTTAGATGATAATAAAATGGGTAAAGAAAATATCTATACAGAAATCGGCGCTTACGAGAACTATGTTGTAGACAATAAGAAATATATGTAATGGCGTGCTTTGAAGATTGTGGTGTTATTTTCTTATCTAAATTAAAATAATACTAATCATATTTTTGCAAAATATGTGTGTCTATATTATCCTATATTTTCACACAGTTAACATTGAATATCGTTGGAAGCTCTTAATCTACCTATTATGTTTTTCCTACATCTACACTAATGTACACATTTATGTTTATTGTTGTTTATATTATATCCCTTGGTAAGACTTGTCCGATTTTTGGGCTTCTTACTGGCCGTAACGACTGTCAAAGATCAACGAATGACAGTCGGGACCAACGGCAACGTGCTTTCAGGCACAGAAGGGTCTCGGTATGTAATGGATGTTCAACAGCTAGGAGCCAGCCGCTGCAAGCTTAACCTTCAACCGATCCGGGCTGCTGTTATTATTTAGCCAGGAGCCTCTCTGTACTGTATTTAATTATACTGCTAATTATGTTTATGAATAATATAATACATGATCAATCATACAACCACAACATCGATATCCTCCCTACCAACACACCGAAATACTTCAAATATGATTACGAAATTTAATATCGAATTATGAAAGCTCATTTCAGTTAAGTTCAATTATGATAGAATTCGACAAATTTTTAGTGGGAGGGTTGGGAATTTATTAAACGCGATACTGATCAATGTTTATATTGACGTTGGCGGCATTCCAACTGCCATTATTATGGTATGGTATATATTGTGTATTATGGTGTGGGGATTATAGGAATGAGTGTTCCAAGTTTGACTGTATTGTTATTGAGGGGGATGAGAGAAACACTGTGTGGAAGGGCATTTTGATTAGTGACTTTGGCATCAACTTACTTGTTGTGTGTTCTTACTAGGTATTCGATTGATTGACTGATTTGTATGTATACATATACTCGTCTAGATTTCGAGTAGCTTTTATTTTAACTACCCCGTCTCAGACTTGCCGAGTTTCGTTGTTTTAATTCTCACATGGAACAAATGTTTTCATGGCCTATAGGTTACATAACATAAAACACAATGCTTTTGTTAACATCAATCTCACAGTGCTGTCTTAGCTGGCTGAGCACGAAGTTTACTATTATCCCGGAGATTTCGTATTACAAGGTCCGATAAACAACTGTGTATCGCCTGCAAACGAACCCAAGTTACAGGAAAACAATTCATGAACATTGTAATTTTGCCTTTTTTATTTTATTTTATTTACATAATTTTCCACTTGCCTTTTTTATTTTATTTTTTTTACACAATTTTCCATTATTATAAATAAGGCAGAAGTGGTAGCCCAGTGGTAACGGCCGCGACTTACGAGTTATAGGTCGTAGGTTGAACCCAGAGAGGCGCTTTGTGTAAATAAATTTATCGCCACTGCTCTCAAAACGGCGATGGAAAACATTGTGAGGAAATCGGCATGTCCTTGAATTAAACAAATCGAAGACATGTGACATCTACCAACCCGCAAAGGCCCGCGTGGTGGACTAAAGCTCACTGCCTCTCACTGAAAGGAGGGCTGTGTCCCATCAGTGGGAACATTATAGGCCGATTATGATGATGATTAATAACTTACACTAAAATTCAACGATCAAAAAGTTAATGTAAAATAAAATGTAGCGATGTTATAATTCGATTTGAACACGGCTTCAGGGCTCTCGATAATAATATGTCATGATGTTATGTGGGCTAAGTTGTAGGTTATTAAGGGATTTGGTGGATAAACCCGTTAATTCCCTAATTGGGCCAACAGTTTTCAAATACCTAATCACTTTGTGGAAGCAATGATTATAATGATGATTGGTTTCATCGAATTACATCATGTATAACGTCCTATGTTTGTTCAGATACAGAACAAAATTCAAATTTTCAAATGAAGGCCATATTAAAATAAAAAACTAGAAAAAACAATTTTGATGGGGTCAAATTTTCCCAGTGATCTTTGAACCTTATGCTTTAGCGATAAAGTTGAAAATCTATTAAAGAAATTTGACAGATTGTAGTAGCTTGATGTGCTGGCGTCTGAACATACCTATCTAATTATAGACATTGGACCTGAATTTGATTTCAGAGAAATTACTACACTGCTATAATATAATAACACTGCTTTTTTCTAAAAAATTTTAACCCAGAAAATAATTTTTGTTATCCTAGAGAAAAATTATCATCCAGCCATTGGGTTTTCCATAACCACATCAGTACAGTTTTTAGTTGACAAGAGACGCGGGCAAAAGTTGAAGTTGTTGAAAACTTAGAACTTCAGCGACCCTCGAAAATCATAACATTTCAATAACAACAGGTTTGTCCAGAAAACTGGACTAAGCCGTCATGCAAGTAAACGAAAAATATGGTATCAGTATACTGAATATTCAAGGTTGAATGATCCTCCCAAAGTTTATGGTTTATTCACGCTGTCCGCTCAAAACTTAAACCACGACCGATCATAAGTGATTGCCGATATGTAGGATTGTAGAATATTTTTCGAGCTCAACTTATCGTGATACAAAACGGTTAAAATACATTTTAATAGTCGGATAAACTGTCGAATTGTTGTGAGCGCTCGCAGATATCATGATTTTTGGTTCTCATGTTTTATTTATTGTGTTTTATTGATTTGTGAGTACGAGTATGGGAGAATAACAATGTATCAGCTGTTATCTTTACACGTGAGAGGAGTTGTGTTGAGTAGGTTAGTTTTTAGTTCTGGTTTAAGGTGCTTGGGAGAGGTCTATGTCCAGCAGTGGACGTCTTTCGGCTGAAATTATGATTTATTAGTTCTGTGTTACTATGAAATAACAATAATAATATATATATATCTATTACTATTATACTACTAAATTCTACTATAGTATTTTTATCTCACGAAGTGACGCGTGCTTTATGATTCTAGACCCCTTAGCGCAGACTTTATTCGTCGTCGGTTATAAAAAAAAACAGGTGTTTCATAGAAATGTGAAATACCTAAGCGGTCAAAGTGTATGTTTATGTAAGGACGTACCTAGCTCATGAATCAACTTTCCGATCGAGTCTGAAACAACTTTCGGAATGTAAGTGCGATTTCACTTACATTCTTACATTAAGATGTTAAAAGATACATCTTTAATTATTATAACTAGGTACTAAAATCACATGAGTCTAAAATAGTAGATTATTATCCAATGGTCGAAAGGAATCGATGACTTTCACACGTGTTAAACACACTACTTTTCATTTCGAATAATAGGAAAGTAAAAAATAGTAGTTTTTCTAAAATATTTATTGATAACATGAATAGTACCAATTTAATAGTTTTAAATTTTAAATATGGCCGCCCCGCTTAATATGTATTTTTTTAAATTCACGCTGGCTGCTTAACCCTTTCAGACCTACCGTGCACAATTGAGGACATAAAATTTTTGTAAAATTATTCTAATAAAATAAAAATATATATAACTAAAAACTGTTGTTGTCGTTTGCGAACATTATAAATCTTTAAAAAACATACCCCTAACGCCATTTATTAATACGTGTATGAAATAATTAGTCTGTTTCGGTCAGTCGCCGGCGAAAGTTTGAAGTGTGTAGGTAAGTGATTTATTTCCTTTATAATTTTCAAGTTATTTAGTAAGGTATGCCTTGAAATAAATATATATCGATAAGTTATGTTACAAAGGCAAAGAACATCGTATTTTACAAACAATTATTTTGTGTTTTGTATAATAAATTGCGAATATACGTTATGTCTACAAACGCGGACAATAGGTTTTGTTTGGATATTTTTTTCCAAACATTCATAGACATTTAGTGAATCCCTACCTAAAGTTATATGTATTTTCAAAAGGCGTATTATTTGATAAACGTGTAATACATTCATATAATAAATTTTGCATCGTATAATGTTTTTTTACAGGCGTATTTATGATCAAAAATCATGTTTTCGAGGGACGCTTTGAAACTTTTGGAACATGGACACCTGTCGGACTTGGAGTTGTCTTCGGATGATGAGGAAGTAGGAAATAATAGTAATATCCCGTGTACGAGACATGTTCGATTGGGTGCTGATATGATAACACAGAACCAAAGAGAGTACACCCCACCTGACCCCTTCGATGAACATCAAGACGAAAATGAAGATGAAGGTGTGTTAGCTTGCCTGTATGAGTGGCGCGCGGAGGCACTACGCCAGGGAGAAACCCTGCTTCCGCGGCAAATCACGGCGGAGAGGATGGACCTCCCGGCGCGATCTTATGGCGGCATGGAAAGAGCGACTGTCGCAACCCAGCGCAGGGCACGCCACGATAGCGGCGGTAAGACCCCTCTTTGAGGAGTGGCTAGAGAGGTGTCACGGCGCCCTCACCTACCGCCTGACGCATGTCCTCACCGGACACGGAAGTTTCGGGAGGTTCCTGCACATCATCAGGCGGGAGGAAACGCCCGGGTGTCACCATTGCCAGGATCGCCCAGAGGACACGGTGGAGCATACGGTGGAGATCTGCCCCGCTTGGGCGGAGCACCGCCGTGTCCTCGTAGAGGCGATCGGCAGGGGCAGCGACTTCTCGCGTCCGGGCCTGGTTCAAGCCATGGTCCGGGGCGAGAAGGAGTGGGGGCAGTCGCCTCCTTCTGCGAAGCAGTCATGCTAGCGAAGGAGGCGGCGGTACGGCTGAGGGAGATAGCCTCCCATCCCAGCCGCCGCGGGAGACGCTCCGGGCGTCGGGAGCCGCGCGACGACTCCCGGACGACCGTAGGCGCGGGCCTGCGGGCGGAGAGTAATGGGTAGCTCACCGTCCGATCAGGACCAGGCCCGTGCCGGACAGCGCGTTCGTGTTCCACGCGCGCCTCAAAGACATATCAGCATCATTTGAAGGGGCTCGTCAGGGCCGAAGCCTGCCGGGTCAGCGGGATTGTCCGAAAGGGTTACCGCTAGCCCGGAACATAAAGGGCTAAGGAAGGAACACGGGTGGGTTTTAGTCAGTAAGAGTCTGACACTCCCATCCGCTCCACCCAGAGCGGAAGGGGTCACTTGATGATTTCATGATTCAATTAGGTATCCAGTTTTGAAAATGTACTGGTTTTTTGTTTTGAAGAAGTTGAACTTAGTTTTGTAAAATTTTTTCATATTTTTTCTAATAAAAACCTTATAAAATGTTCATCTATTATTTTTTAACACATAGCCCCCACATTAGTTGTTATAATCACTTAGGCCGAATGTTCACTTTTGGGGACATAAAAAAAACATAAATTTTCTCGGAAAATAATGAAAACATATCAGTTTTTTCAATATTTCCATACTCAATAGTACCTAATATAACATGAATAAAATCGGTTCTTACAAATTCCAAAAAACATAAAATCAGGTCTGAAAGGGTTAAATACTTACAAGACCGCAGCATTTTTCCTAATTATGTAAAAAATTTCGTAGCTGACTACCTAACCAAAAGTTCTATTTTTAAAATTCATTTCCGCCCTAGGGAGGGAAGCAATTATTATGAGTCTTTCCCGTCCAAAGGTGGGAAGCAGCGTATTCCACCCGCTATTCGGATCAAACAAAAACTACTTTCCGAGTATGAGAAATGAAAACATTATTATCAATCATCAAAATATAGCAATCAATATTAATAATAGATTGTTGCATCGAGCGCAAAGTGAGTTATTAATGCACGAGAGTTATGCTGGTGCCCGAGCACACGCGAGGGCACTAAATTAACACTAGTGCATTAATTACTCACTTTAGCAAGGTGCGTAATCTATTTTTCTTTCAACTACCAATTTACCTACCATGATAAAATATACCTACTCAAAATAAAAACTCAAGTTAATGAAAACAAAGTTTTGCTACGCTTTTAAATATTTATCCCGCGACTTTTGCGGCAAAAGGTTATTAACAATTTCATTTGCAGCTGTTTTTATACTTTTTGGAGTTGCATTTATATCGCTATGGCTATTTCCATTTTTTAATCTTTTCTTGCTAAATATGAAGTACTTATCAAAGTTTTACAATGGTAGGTACAAAATACGCGCCATTTGTTTTTTTCTTTTTTCACCAAGTCTGTTTCATTCAGCCGATTTTTATTTTCAGCAAGTATCTTTTTGATCTAATGCCTACATTCTATATTAAACATAATGGGAGACATTAAGCCTCTGTGGTAAATTTATAATATCTATATAAAAATAAAAAAACAGTGCATTAATGAAAAACTGTGCAACCATGAGATTTCATACAACATTTCTGCACCGTTTTGGTTCTAAGCAAAAAATATGTCCTTTGTGGTTGGTTTTATAGTGATTATTGATAACTGTACTACGTAGTTGAAAGATAAACACTTTTATCAGTAGCTCCCTTGCGGGGTAAAGGTTTTGGAAGTGAAAACTTCTTTAGACGCGTTGGGCATTTTTTCAGATGGGAAAAAACCAGCGAACTTGCGCCACTGTTACCATAAGCGACACCGCGCGCGTTTTGTTTATAAGACGACTAGCTTCTGCCCGCGACTTCGTCCGCGTGAAATTTCTTGTTACTCCGACCCACCCCGTCGCATAGCATCGCCTGCCCGCGCTATTACTTCGTTTTTGCTTGGCGTTCTTTCTGACTTTTTTTCCTTTTGCTCGGCTCCTTAAGGTCATAGCGTGATGTTATATAGCCTATAGCCTTCCTCAAGAATTGGGCTATCAAATGCAAAAAGATTTTTTCAAATCCGACTGGTAGTTCCAAAGATTAGCGCGTTCAACCAAACAAACAAACTCTTCAGCTTTATAATATTAGTATAGATTATAAATTATAATATAGTAAGTCAGTTGTTTTTGTTTTAAGTTTTTATTTTTCACTTTTTAGTTGTACCTGCCTACTCCAAACAAATTCATATAACACTACTTGGTATGTGAATATCAGTGACAGGAAGCTATTGAACACATCTGCCTACCCCTTTAAAAGGTACAGGCGTAATGTTATGTTGTGTGATTGCGTAAACAATGCATACATATTACATATGCTATAGCAGCAATCGCGGTTGATTTGCTGGCATTTATTGAAGAGTTCCGTTGTCTGTCTCCGAAACTCATCATCAGATCTTTATGAAATTTAAATGGGACCATTCCGGAATAAACCCACTTCGAACAAAAAAAATATTTGCAAATATATATGAGGGAGTTATGCCCGAATATACCTACATAAAAAATAAAAAATAGAAACATCCGAATTGAAAACCTCCTCCTTTTTCGAAGTCGGTTAAAATCAAATGATGTCAAGGGCAATTTTATTCAAAATTAAATACTTGTGATGAATAACGTATTTATTTTGATAAGGATTAAAATATCATGTTTATAAAAAAAAACCTTCGCAAATAATGCATTAGTTTAGAAGAAATTTGATTACTTACCATAAAAAAGGTTATAGTGAGTAAACCTTAAAAGATAGACATATGCTATCGCGGACTTTTTTTTAGAACTTTTAAAGGGAAACAATTCCGTCATACATGATTTTTGCGTAACTTTAACCGTTTACGCAGCGTACGCAACGAAAGCTCTCAAAAGGAATATTTTTTCCCCGTTTTTGCATGATTTTTCATTGATGCTCCGCTCCTATTGGTTGTAGCGTGATGTTATATAGCCTATAGCCTTCCTCGATAAATGGACTATCCAACACAAAAATATTTTTTTTAATTCGAACCAGCAGTTCCTGAGATTAGCGCGTTCAAACAAACAAACAAACAAACAAACAAACTCTTCAGCTTTATTATATTAGTATAGATTTAAAAAATAGCCGCTCGGATGTGTTCGGCTGTCCTCAGGATGTACTCTTTAATGTATATCCGATAAGTCAGTGAGTGATGGCAAAATATTCTGTTTGTGTTTTGTTTTCACTTCTGTCGGCACTCCTGGAGTGCCACAATTTTTTTTTGGTTATGTATTTTCGCCTCGTATAAAGGCCTCTTCTCTTCTAATACATGGAAGGTATGAGTATTTATCACCACGCTTGCAATCCACCTTGAGGATTGGCGATAAAAACAATATTAAAAGACATACTTCCAGAAATTTCCCGGCACTGAGACCTCCGGAGCTAATAATTGAACTGTACTTAGGTAGGGATCTAACCATCATAATTATAATAGACTGGGGCAGTTGATTCCAGGGGACGCAGAGCGAAGTGCACTTGCAGTAACTTGCGCAAATGTTTGCCTAGCGATAGGGCTGGCTTTTCTTGGCAGAGAGATAGGACTTGTCCTTTTTAATGATGGAGATTGGTGGCAATTTTCTACAAAAATATTATAGGTGTACTCTGATAAGTAGATGAAAAAAAAACGCGGCGTTGTGGAAGAAAAGAGTGAAAGAAGCTACGAAGAAGTATGATGAGAGGGACCATTTTATTATATTGTATTCACATGGATTTTGAATGAAATAATTAACAAAAATGTATAATCATCATGTCGCTCTTTACAATTTTGGAAATAGGAATGTACTTATTTTTTTTCTACCCACCGACTCAAAATTCCTGCCTACTATTAAAATCTCAGCATCCAATTCATTGTTCACATTTCGACAGATGGATTAAATAAATGCCTCCAATACAACGGCTTCAGAATTCTTCACTACGATACTTCGCCCTACTTTAAATAAACTTTCAGTAACAGACCCGACCGCAGTTCAGTTTACTATTCATTTAACTACCTACAGATGCACTCCAAGATTCTATCAAGACCAGTACCACAATTTATCGAACTCATGGAGGCTGTAGCACATCAAATGCTTAGAAAGTTGGAGCGCTCCGTGGTCTTACGGTAATCAAACTGAGAGTCAAGAGTATACAGTGGCTGTGTCGGTTTTTGAGGCTTGTCTGTATGTATGTTAGTTTGTTTTGTTGGAAAAGCTATAGTAGCATTGTCATTTCGGTTGGAGCAAATGTGATTGAAATTTTGAATAGGAACTAAGAACTGGGGTCTAAAAACGCCACTTTGACAGAATCATAACAGCATAAGATTATGAATCATAATATGACGAAGAAAGTCCGTGTTTTTCTTTTTTTGCTGCACTACGTAGATATAATCAAAGAGATTACCAGCGCTGGGGCTCTGTCTTGCATAGGGTCGCAGCATAATGCTGAGCGATAGCCGTTTTGCGTGGATGTGACGCATGTCAACCTTTACTTATTGTTTTTTTTTGTTTTGTTCTTTTTTGTATCATGTTTACCGCAAATAAACGTATTTTCTTTCTTTCTTTCAGATTGGGATTGGATTTGGATTGGATTGATAGGTATTTTATTTATTTATTTAATACTTCAAGCACATAAATGTACAGAGGCGAACTTAATGCCATAGGCACAGACAAAAACAAATAACTGAAAAATCTTTCACCTTCCCTCCCCTATCCTTTCTTCTTTCTCTTTTTGGATTTGATAGGATTAACTTAACAGTTAACTGTCCACTATGATTCATAATGTTATCCTTTTATGATTCTGCCAAAGTGGCCTTTTTAGGCCCCCTCCCCCTGTTCTTTTGTTTAATTAGCGCTCAATTAATGTGTCAGTGCCTATAACGTGCAAAAAAGATGCAAGTACAGAAGCCAGCACGTCAAGTTACTACAATCTGTCAAATTTCTTCAATAGATTTTCAACTTTATTGCAAAGACATTAGGTTCAAAGTTGATTGGGATAATTTGGCACTTTCGGGTAGCTTGGTATGCTGGTGTCTGTACAACTCTGGATTATGGCGGTTGACCACTTTGTACCCTTATTGCCTTAGTAATAAGGTTGAAAAGTTGTCTATCGCTTGTGCCCACAACGGCACAGTTCTACAAGGATCTTTTGGCGCTTGAATGTCATTGAAAAGGTTAACAGCTGTAAAGAAAAAACAAGATGGCGGCTTTAGTTCAAATTTTAGTCACGCGCCAAACTATTCTTTTACAGCTATACCGTGAATAACCGTCCGTTCCGTTTTATGATACAACTTCTGATTGATTAATCACAATGTAATGGCATGCAAGCTACCCACTTGCTTACTTTTCTGCAAGTTTCAGGCATGTGTATAATGTGCTTTATATGTTTAATTTCCATAAGTTTGATCATTAGTTCGACTGATACTTGAATTTTATCAGACGTCGAGAATGACCTGTAAAAAGAAAATTCATTACCACCGTTATTACTTTTGGTACGAATCGGGATGGTAGGTATACTCCATAATATACAAATCTGTAAATCTCTTCAAAAGAGTACAAAAACATTCCAAACATTTCACTCCACCAAAAAACAAGAAAGAAACAAAACTAACATTATTCGAAATATTTTCCATTCGAAATCACAAACTAAATTCACAGGTTTTGCATACAGTGAATATCTCGAATGGAGCGGCCGTTTATTGAACGGAATCGAACCGGCGGCGTACCGATGAATCGACAGTAAATTAATAATCATATTACTTTTTCAGTGGAATGCAAATATTTGATGATTGCGCTGCGGCGAGTGCTGAATGTCGATACTGAGAGACGAGGATGCTTAATATTGCTGGATATGGTTCATTGTGGTGGACAAACATATGCGGTGTGATTGAGCGTGGTTTTGATTGGGTGACCCCCATTCAGAAATTAATTGATTCATTCTCGAGTTTTTTTATCTACTTCTTTCTGCTACAAAGTTATATGTATTTACGATAAGCGCCGTGTCCAGGAGAACCGCTAATCGTTGTTTTTCCTATGTATAATTAGCTACCTAATAAGGTGAACAAAAAATAGAAACCTAAATGTAAGCCCAATAAACACAATGTCTTTTTAAAAAACATTACTTACTCTACGATAGTCTTGGTAGATGAATAGATCAATTTAATTGTATCTACCCGTCCGTTCAGATTTTTTATTTTATAAAAGGTAGGTACATCTAGTAATATTTTTGCAGTTTATATTGAAGCTTCCTTGTTGTTGTATTTATCTAGTATTGTGAAACATCCGTGATCGGTTTCTCTCGCGTTCGCTATGCAATCGACACATTTAGTTTTTACAATTTTTTCATTCAAGAGTAGTAGCGAAGTGCTAGAGGATTTGTTATTGAATTTTTGCTGTGTTTCTGAATATTATTGCAATTGTGTTTTGTGTTGTAGACCTACTATACAGGGTTATTGGAAGAACACAAACAACCTCATATGAGATCATTGTACTCATCATTATGAACAAGTTTTACTATGGGACCAAACCTGAAATCGCGAAAAAAGGTCTAGTGTACAAACTTGACGACTATTAACGAAAAAAAAAAAAACATAGGGACACAGTATATATCCTTGTTATTCAGTTTATGAAATATCTTTTAAATTAGTCCAATATTGGAGGAGGAAATAGGCCAGAGCCAAACCTTGAATTCCGACTGTTTACTTAGGATTTTTCAAAAGTCTCTCCGACCGCATTTACTCTTAAAATGAACATCAGCGAAGTTTCACTATATCAAAACTTTCATTCGCCAAAATTTTACAACATTTCTAACACCTCAAAAGCAGCACGCCATAATTCAAGTCCACATCTAAAAGTCGGTTAAAAAGCCCGTGGAACTGAGGTGTTGGGCCGTGTGGATTGCACTAAATTATTCCCCCAGGCTCGCGGCGAGTTAATGAATTTATAATCAAATTACAACAGTACTACGCCCCGTGAGAAATTTCACAGATAAATCTTTAGCGTTATCGTTTTATGTTTTTTGTGGTCACCGTGGACTGGGTTCTGCGGGTTTTCTTTGAACGTCAATTCAGTGCGCGCCATCTTGGAAAGGGGTAAGCTTCCTTAAATTCTTCTTTTTAGGGTTTCGTAGTCAAAGGGTGGCAATGGAAATCTATTACTAAGGCTCTGCTGTCCGTCCGACCGCCCGTCCGACTGTCACAGGGTAGTATATTTTGAACCGTAATATGTAGACACTTAAAAAAATCACAGATTATGTACAGTCACGAGCATAAGTATTCATACACTTGGCTTTATTCAAAGGCAATTTGCTCTTTTACTTTTTAATGAAATTTTATGTTATTACGAACATAGTATTTTCCAACCCATAGGTTTGTGTAAAGTGTCGTATTTCAACGTTGCATTCGTCATTTCACGAAAAAATCGCAATTGAAAGTTGCCAAGTATTGACAGTTTTTGTAGTGCTCGTGACTGTACTACTATGGCTGCTATAATAACAAATGATAAAAAAGTAGGTCCTCATACAAGAATCGTGTTATAATAATTATGTATTGTTAAATATTGAACGGCGGTAAAATGTTTACGGTGGGATGGTGTATTAATACATTTTTCTAAGTTAGATTTGTTCCTATGAAAAAGAGCTTATGAAATAGATCTAACTTAAAGAGATACATTAATTTAATGATTCTAATGACTATAATTCTGTAAATACATATAAATATTATAGTCGCGAATCATATTTTGATTAAAATACAACTTGACAGTGACCTGGTAATTGCAAAAAATGTAAGAAAATTATAATTTCGCGGTGTACCACTATTATATTCACCTTAAGCGATAAATCCGTCCATTGTGATTTATAAGTAATCTAAGTTACTTTAAAAATATATAGAAAGAAAGAAAGAAAATACATTTATTTAGCACGGACTAAGAGACACACAATACACCAGATAGTTACATAATAGTCGTATATCAGATAAAAACTAAGATAAAAATAAAAAGTGCAAAGTCCGATGTAAGAAATTAGCAGGAAAGTGTGCCTCACGGCTGCGCCAAAAAGGCCCAGTTCAGCAAAAATGCCAGACAACTGGTGCCTAACGCTGTTTTCAACTGGACCTGGAATATATTATAATATATCCAAATATAATCTGTAATCTTCACATAGTAGATACATAGGTAGAAAAGGGAGACCCGTGCCCAGCTGTGGGCAAGTGTAAATGATTGTACATACCTACCTACATACAATACGTACAGAAAAATATACAGGTAGTGCTGTATGACACAACTTATCATATATGCGTGCCTATTACCAGTTCTACGCACAACGCATCTAACTATCCCAAATAATTCTCCCACACAATACCACCTAACAGAGCCTACTAAATCTTGAGCTGGAAGTGGCCAAGACGTATAAACGGCGCATTATTTATTATCTACCATGCGAGCACCGAGTGAGCCCTTTCGTGAAAATATTAAGTAAATAAACGGAGTGAGCGCATGGAGGTTATGGCCAAGAGAAAGGCGATAATGATGTGTATCGCCGCTTTTATTGTTGATAGTGCATTACATTGATATGGACGGAATGAGTCTGGTATTAGGTTTTATTTTGAGTTGCCAAGTTTTAGTTAAGTAGCGGTAGATGAATGTTGTGAATTGAGTGGTTTTGAATGTGAAATTGTTTTCTCTCTTAATCGAGACGACTTATTTGTTAAAAAAGAAGTCGATAAGATAAGGATTAACGTGGCAAAAATTATGACAAAGCGAAAGAGCCAGAAATCACACTATTCTACTAATATAATAAACGCGAAAGTTTGTGAAGTTGGATGGATGGATGTTTGTGACACTTTCACGCAAAAACTACTGAACGGATTTTAATGAAACTTTACAGTAATATAGCATATACATCAGAATAACACATAGAATACTTTATATCTCAATATTCCCACGGGATCAACACCTATGCGGGTGAAACCGCGGGTCGCAGCTAGTAGTTTATAATAAACCTAAGAAACTTTAAGTTTCCTGACCCACCACTTTAGTCCGATACTTCAGAGAAGAAGAAAGAGAAAGGTGGACATAACATTTTGATAGCTGTGTGCAGTTTTTCCTCATGTTAGCTATATTACGTACTAAAGTAAAAAAAAAACACTGGCACTCCGGTAGTGCCGACAGAAGTGAAAACTTGAACAATTACGAGTGTATTTTATGAATCGTCTTATAAACAAAACACGCGTGTTAAGGTGTGTTCCTTATTTTATAGGGTTTTTTGCAAATCAGGTATGATGACCAAAGTGACTGGTTTATTCTTCTCGTGAAAGGAATTTATTCAGATTTGCTCGTCGTCAGTTATATATCCGTGGTTCAGCGCCATCTCGTCGTTGTTGGATGAACTACGTAGTTAGTACGCGAGGCCTACGTAGTTAGTACGCGAGGCCCTCGTAGTTCTTCCCGATGTGCATAGATGGCGCTGTCCTCAACAACGCGCGTCTTAAGTTTTACGTCTGACGTTAGTACGCGAGGCCCTCGTAGTTCTTCCCGATGTGCATAGATGGCGCTGTCCTCAACAACGCGCGTCTTACGTTTTACGTCTGACGTTTTACGTCTTACGAATTTTCGATCAGGGTCACGTGACCTGACGCAAATTTAGAAGTTTTTACCCATTCCAAAAAAAGTACACAGCGCCGCTAAAGAAGTTTTCACTTCAATAACTAGATTTATTCAACTAACGTAGTAGGTACAGCCTTTCGAACGCCAACCGTGAGGCCACAACAAAGCACACTGTTAGCTAAAACAAACCTTGTCAGATTGAAATGTTTCAACAAACACTAAACGTGTAATGAGACCGTTCGCTCAAGATATTGCCAAGCATTTTGTTTCTATCATCTTGAGATGGATTTCGACAGTTCCAGAAATAAAGTATCCTTGTTCTTGAGTGGGCGATAAATCGATTTGGAGTTGGGCAATGTTGTATTAAGTGTTTTATTTCTGGTTAAAATTGTACGAAAGAAACCCTGATCCATACTAATATTATATTTTCAAAAGTAACTCTGTCTGTCTGTCTGTATCCTTTTCACGCCTAAACCACTGAACGGATTTTACTAAAATTTGACAAAGAGATAGATTATATCCCGGGGAAGGGCATAGGGTAGTTGTTATCGATATACCTTGCGGGCGAAGCAGCGGGCGGAAGCTAGTCTTGAATATAATTGAAAAAACTTAAGCAATGTCCGCGTTAAGTTCACTAAGGGTTGATGTCAGAAAGGAGACACTACAGTGATATCTGTGACTGTGAAAACTGGTAGGTACTACTAATAAACCCTCTAAAATGATAAGATTATAGCAATTATATTATTAATATTTTCTTAAATACTGACATTTGACTTCAAAGTCTTTTCATACATCCAAGGCCCTTTCCAGATTACACAACGCATACTTCATAGGAGCTCAAATAGTGGGTACCTATGTATACTATTATATCAACAACAATATTGCCCCATTAAGCCCCATAAAACTACATTCTTACACCACACCCTAAAACGTCACAAGCCTAACAAACCCGGGAGAACCCCAACAAAACAAATTCAAAATTATAATTAATTTCACAAACTTTATTGCTCATAGTAAGCCAGTAAGCCGAAAATATTGAAAAAAAAAAAAAGAGAAGCGATCACCTTTTTACGACATCGTAAGCGGGACCATTATAGGGGTCACTTGATATGAGATTTCAATGTGAAACTCGTCATTGCACGGATAATATTTTCGGCCGTAACACTAAAATAAAAAAGGTAGTAAAACTCTATGTACAAAATCATGACGTGAAAGGTTGTAAAAGGGTAGCTAGGTCTAGTGCTATATATGTAGTTATATTTAATCAAACTTTGGTCGGGAGTTAAAAGTTTTTGGTCGGGATATGAAACGTGTGAAGTGGTGGACGGTGACAAACGAATGTTCGCGTTCGTATGGATCGCGGAGTGTTGTGCAATGGCGTACTTCGTGTATGTTTGCGTGCCATATACAATTATACATAGATGTAGGCGCTTTAGGGAATCAGGGATGCATTTGGTTTCGTCCTGTGTTTATTGACAGGTAAAATCACGCCATACCTAGTATGAAATTGTGTCTTAATATAAAATCCTTTACCCCCAAACCGCATTGAAACTATCCCACTTTCACCTTCCATGTCAAAATTAGGTACTTCAAGTTTTCGGCTAACCAAATTAAAGTTTCCGTATACAACATTCTAGTAATTATAATACCCGGCAGTGACGAATAACTACAAATTTAAACTACAAGTAATATCAAGACGAAGTTTGTATAGGTGGGGAACTTTGAACCACATACAAGTTATTACATAGTTGATAATTACAGATTTCAGCACCCCTACAAAGCCGAGGAAAACGTACTGAACTGGGTTGGTAACACTGATATGCTTTTCATTATTTTGGTTTTATGCGTGTGTAGTTCTTGTAGGATAGACTCGGGTGTAGAGAACCATTAGGGATTACTTCAGAGAACTGCACGCGTAGCATGACCACCATAAAAACGGGTTTTGTCGACGAAAGAATAGACAATGAGCAGGAACCAAGACCAACCAAGAACAGGTGTAAAGTTAGTGAACTTTACACCCTGTTCCTCATACCTCTATAGCTCCTCCCTTATCTATGGAGGATGAGTGCATCCTCCATAGAAAAGGGAGGATCCTCCGACCAGATGAGTGTTGTCTGGCGGGCAACTGCCCGATGTTTCATGTCAGGCCGTTGTATGTATATCAGTTGCGAGGTAAACTCTGCTTGCGAGATGCAGGATTTTGCGTGACGTCAGTATGACGCGTTGTTCGCATGTGGCGCTACATAAAAATGGTTTCGTTTCATTATGTCTTTAATAGGTTTTGAATTTTATCGCTAACGCGTAAGGTTCAAGGTTGATTGGGAAAATTTGACAATTTCGGGTAGCTTGACATGCTGGCGTCTGTACATGAGCGTACCATCTCAGTCGAAAGAATTGGTAATGGCTGTGAAAATCGTAAATTAGGTGCCTTTAAGCCCAGAAAAGTCCCGGAAGAACCCACCACCTTTTAGTGCGGTTACTACTGTAGTTTACTTAGTAAATTGTTATTGAGACACTAACAATCATTATGTTTTATATAGAAATCTTAATACTGATTGCTGTTGTTTGCATAACAATCGTCTTCTTCTAATAAAATAATTGTACTCTTAACATGGAAAAGGGAAGACGCAAAAACCTAATGGAAAGTCCAACATTGTACGGATTTTAGATAGGTAAAGAATCTCATGTAAATATAAAACCTTTTATATTTATAAAATACCCAAAAAAGTACGGGATTGAAAAATGTTTTTCCCTTCAAAACTTAACAAGCTGGTAGTTTAAAAAAAGAAAGCAGTATCAAAACTGAACATCTAACAAAAAACCGTTAACGGAAAAGTGTGTGCCCCATAAAATACTGTTCGTCGAGTATGGTTGTCACGAGCTTGGAATTAACATTTTTTTTCTTTCTATTTCTTTCTAAAGACATTTTGCCAATTGAGCTAGCTACCCTTTGATGAACTTTGTTTTTTCTCGAGTCTCTAATATTAGATTTCAAATTCAGGAAATAAATGATCAAATGAGTCAACAGCGGTGCTATTCTGTAAAAATCTCACCGTGAAAACTTAGGTGAAGTGAGCGTGGAGAGAGCTGTCAATTCCTAGCAAAAACAAACTCACTTCACCTAAGTTTTCACGGTGAGATTTTATAGAATCGACCGGCTGGTTAGGATCTAATGTGGTTGATAATTTCACAAAATTATTACCTACCTAATAACTTACAATATATGAATAAAATGAAATTAGTTTAATTAAATCATGTGATTCTTTCACATGATTTAATTAAATAGAATCAGCATTGCCATTTAACATGGCAATACTGACCATCCGTTTGGGCACTTTTCCTGTTGACAGCGATGCGGTTAAATTTTTTGATACATACTGTTACTATTAAGTACAGACGCCAGCACATCAAGCTACCCGGAACTGTCAATTTTTTCCAATCAACTTAGAATCTTATGATTTAGCGATAAAGTTGAAAATCTATTAAAGAAATTTGACAGATTGTAGTAGCTTGATGTGCCGATCTGTACATAATATTATTACTCTTTTATGACTGTTGGCGTATAAATTATTCAAATATCTTGCTTACAAATTAAAAAGACATAACAGAATAACTGTCTCAAGTTTTTCCTAGAACACAAACTCCCAGTATCAAAAACACAGTTAAAATCCGTAACTTCGGCGTAGCAACCCTGTAAAGATCACACCCGCGAACGATACGCAACGGCGCGTGATCTCGCATGAAACGAACGGATTTCAGACCGCCTGAAACGTTCCAATCCTAACGCAAACGTTTGCGCAAGTTTTGCACTCAAAAGAATATGCTATATTGGTGTTTGAGAGCGATATGGGCGTTTTTCCAATGTTTTGCCAGTGTTAATATCTTCAGGTTGCGTTATTTTTGTTTTGGGAAAGTTTTTATTGGTTTCCATTTCAGTTGTATGAAATTATTATATAACTGAAAATTGATTTAGGGTGTATTTTTTAAGCGAACAAGAGAATGCGAAATGGAGATGGAGCGAAATGTGGTGTAAACAATAAAACTTGAAAAACTGGTTATTGTTGGCAATACCTGATGATAGAGAGCACGAGGCTGGTCAGCAACACGATGGTAGCTACGTCCTCAAGCAAAGTTCAGCAGATGGTGATGGCAACTTTAAAACGGAGTCGTTGGAGGCAGATTGTCCTCTTAAAGGGATCCAGTGATCGCGACCCTCAGTAACGAGGATCTCCCTGACTGTATCTAGCACTCTGCACTCTGTATCTATCTCTGTGTGTACTGTGTGTAAACTAGCTGCGCCCCGCGGTTATACCCGCATAAATTTCGATCCTGAGGTAATATTGGAATCAAATGTATCCTATGTCCTTTCCCGGGACTCAAAATATCTCTATACCAAATTTCATCTAAATCGGTTTAGCGGTTTAAGCGTGAAGAGGTAACAGACAGACACGCTTTTACATTTATAATATTAGTATGGAATCTTATTTATCTCAGACTGCTAGTCTCTTGTAAAGTAACGTAACGTTAACTTATTTGGTTCTAACTGAATATGTTCTAAATAGAAACCAATTTCGTTAGCTCCCATCAAAAACTAGGCTTCGAACGGGGCGGTGTTGCTGGCCCTGTCACCTCTGTGCGCAATGTGTGCATTGTGCCATTTTATTAACATGCAATGGACGAAAAAACGACAAGTGTCTGTGCCTCGCCATAATTCGTTTTTGCGTCCCATCGCCTCTGTGTGCATTACGCCTAAAGGATTATGTGCCTTAAGGGACTAGACTATTGGCTGGTAGTTACACATTATTGCGACATAACACAAACTCAGGATACTTATAATTGTTAAACAAATTGGCACTCTATATTTGAATTAAGAATTTGAGATCATTTTCAAGTTATGGAACAACGCAAACTCGTTCCTTCCTCGTGGTCAAACTTAATGGTCAAACTGATTTGACCACGAGGAATTCTGTTCCGGATAGTCAAACTACTTAGTTTAACAAAAAATATCCACCCTTTGTATACTTGTACAGTCATTAACAAAAATAATTTCCTTCTCGTGGTCAAACTTAACGGTCAAACTGATTTAAACTGAATGTCAACGAAGTTTAAATTCCATTGCAACCAATAACTTATTAAATGATAAATGATTTTATTTCTGTAAGTAGGTTTGGTAATTAGGAACTTTTTGTCACAAATGGTCATTCAAAAATCAACCTAGAATACATTTCTCTAAAGTAGATAACTGATTAAGTGGCGACGGAATGTGTATTATCTGAGACTAGCTGACCCGGCGAACTTCGTACCGCCTTAGAATTAAATAATGTGACAAAGTTCAATAACTAAAAATTTGCACAAAACCAAAAATACATTCAAATTTAAAAATTTTCATGGTGATCGGTTGAGCGGTGTTGGAGTGAAACAAAACATATTATGTATATATTAATCCATTTTTATATGTAGAAGATTACAATATAAACTTTTTTATATCCATATATTATAATATCGACATTAAACAAAATATCTGAACGCACCATGTTTGACAGGTACGAACAGTTTGCATGGGATAATAAAATTTTTGCTTTTACTATGTTCCTTACAACTTCTTCATATGATCTCACCTTTTAAACCTTCCTTGGACTTCTACAAATATTTCAAAATCAAATCAAATCGGTCCAGCCGTTCTCGAGTTTAGTGAGACTAACAAACGTCATTTTATTTTATTTTATTTCATATAATAGTCAAAGAATGACAGCAGTAATTTGAATATATGGGCAGTTTAAGCTACATAATTTGCTTAATAACCAATTTCCCTGAATTTAACTCTGTGTGATACTATCTAAAACTATTAGCGGCTATAAAATAAAAAGCGTAGTTGGAAGTTAAAGGGCGTTCTGTCAGTGACGTCATTAATCATGGGGACTATGAATTCGGAGCACGTCTCGGTAACAACCGCCCATCCAGGTGAGTGTTTAACTTTGTAGTTGTCTGTTTTGCTATATTATTTTATGATTTATTACTAGCCCTGTTTTTAGTTCTGGAAAAAAATCTAAATGATAAATGATTTTATTTTTGTAAGTAGGTTTGCACAAACACTTTTACACGCCAATCATATTTTTTTTAAACTACACGATGTCGGCGTTTCCTATCTGACTACTCTGAGAAGAAAGGCCGAAACAAAATTAGAGGTCACAGTCTCTTTTGAAGTTCAGACATAATCTTGAAATATTAAAATATATAAAAAAAAACTGGCACTCCGGTAGTGCCGACAGAAGTGAAAACTTGAACAATTACGAGTGTATTTTGTGAATCGTCTTATAAACAAAACACGCGTGTTAAGGTGTGTTCCTTATTTTATAGGGTTTTTTGCAAATCAGGTATGATGACCAAAGTGACTGGTTTATTCTTCTCGTGAAAGGAATTTATTCAGATTTACAAATAAGCACACAGGATAGACTTCAGTTCGTGGTGTTGGTCGCGGCAGTGGTAAGAGAAGCAAGCCGCTCGCATGGAGCTCGTCGTCAGTTATATATCCGTGGTTCAGCGCCATCTCGTCGTTGTTGGATGAACTACGTATGTAGTTAGTACGCGAGGCCCTCGTAGTTCTTCCCGATGTGCATAGATGGCGCTGTCCTCAACAACGCGCGTCTTACGTTTTACGTTTTACGTCTTACGAATTTTCGATCAGGGTCACGTGACCTGACGCGAGTTTAGAAGTTTTTACCCATTCCAAAAAAAGTACACAGCGCCGCTAAAGAAGTTTTCACTTCAAAAAATTTAGGCCTGTTGAAAATACTTGGGACTTACTAACCTACGAATGTATTCTGAAATAGTTACAACTAACTACAAGGATAACAGCTGGATCGACTCAAATATCTAAATCGCTTTGACTATGCCATGCGAAACAATCAAAACCTCAATTTTATGTAAAGCTAATCTGCAGTTTTCTAGTTACAATCGAATATCTTTAATTAATGTAGATTTTATTGAGAATAGGTAATACGGGCTGGTGTCCGCAACTCCACACGTCAATGCGCGTATTTTGCGTACGGATTTTATTGATAAGCAAATATTTTTATAGTGGTACTGAATCGATACGAATTTCTTAAAAAAAAAAAAACTAAATTCGATCAGATTTTTTAGAACCTATCCAACTTACAAATACTTACTTACCCAAATATACTCTACCACCGTCCACAATACAACTCCCATGGGCTAGTAATATACCCACCTATACAAATATCTATAAATAAATTGATTTATATGTTAAAAGCAACATGTACTATCGAGTGTTGACATTGGTCCTATTGCGTCGACAGGTCGACCGTCCGCCTGCTGCAACCGATATTAAATCTGGACATTTGAGCGTGCCCTAGGTAAAGGTAAACAATACCTATACGTGTATTCCGGCCCAATATTCTCCAATATATCCTAATCCGTAGGTATTTTCATGTTGGATTTTCATGCGTCTGTGACATCAAAGGTCTAATTCGAATGAGTTTTACGTTTCAATGTGTTTGATTGAAATGAATTTTTATTGGATCGTCGAACGATTTAGTGTTGTGTTTTTAGTTTTTGTTATGTATGGTAGTGTATATTTCAAGGGGGGCTTGTGGCTAAGTATCTAATAACAGCCGCATGGATCGATTGATCAGGTGAAGCTACGCTTGCCACGGTTGGTCGGTGGACGGGTGACCATCTTTACATAACAAGACTATTCAAGACCCCTCCGTGCCTCGGAAAGCACGTTAAGCCGTTGGTCCCGGCTTTCATTCATGAATCTTTTGCAATAGTTACGGGTAGTCAGAAGCCAAAAGTGTGACAACCAGTCTTACTAAGGGGTGTCGTATCACCCAGTAACTGGGTTGTGGAGGTCAGATAGGCAGTCGCTTCATGTAAAATCAAGCCGACCCCAACAAAGTTGGGACAAGGCCAGGTAGATTGATTGGTACTGAATCTTTCACTGAAAAAAAAATCATACTACAGCACATTAAAGCGATTTCATTAAGACTTACTAAAGAAAGGAAGAAAGAAAGAAGAAAATACATTTATTTAGCACAGACTAAGAGACACACAATACACCAGATAGTTAGATAATTATAGTCGTACATCAGATTACTGAATTCATACAGTAAGAAGAAAAGTTTGTAAAGCAGTAAAAGACAAAACAGTAACTTTTAATGATTGAGCATACTATTTGCTGACAAAAAAAAACAACAAAAAAAAAAGGAAAACCACCACTACTACTATAATGTAAGTAAACTTCAATGGGTTGAACGCTATCACCAAATGAATAAAACAGTTAATTTTGTGACTTTTTAGCTACTTAAAATGTTAAAGTTTACTGTCATGACGGTAAAATTTTGCCTCAAGCTTTAACTGCTTTCGGATCAGTAAAAAATACTGTATCGAACGTTAGGCTTATATGAAACTTAATGATAAATGATTTTATATTTGTAAGTAGGTTTGTACAAATACTTTTACACGCCAATCATGTTTTTTACAACTAGATGAAGTCGGCGTTCCTATTCTGAGAAAAAAGGCCGAGACAAACTCAGAGGTCACAGTCTCTTTTAAAGTCCAGACATAATCTTGGTCAGGTTATATGAAGACCATGTAGATTGATGTCTGAGATGGTCTTTTGAGGAAAGAACCACACAGATTGAGAGGACCTGTCCAGACAGTGCACGCATTTGTCAGAAATCGTGCAGCTCAACTCAAGACTTAAGGAGCTCAATGATTCGACGAACAAATACCAAAGAAAATTGTTATTTACTGCTTTTTTCTTTCAGTGTTCAAATGTAATTTGCACATAATCTTTGTTATCATGTAATTTAATATCGGTGGGTAGTAGTTGTCATGGTCAGACTCAAAAAATCATTGCAATTTTTTTTGTGTTCTGGTGTAAAACGCTGAATTACTGAAGTCTTAAAAATGACTGCTGGTACTATCCTTAAAATAAGTATATTGTCGAAACAAACCATTTATTACTGTGCAAACTTGGGTAATTGGTAGACAAATGTTTATAATGTTTAAATCCTCCATAATTCTAACGTCACATGGGCATGGGTATATATATATAATGTATAACAACAATTAGCCAAGAAGGAACTTTAAAAAAATATCCATTATCAATCTTGGGATTTACTTATAAACGATAATAGAAGTTAAGTGACGTTCAAACATCAGATGGTATGGTTAAACAGTCGCTAATCACCACTTAACTTTAAGTAACGTTTATGAATAAAGAGGTCTATGTTTAATATCTTTTCTTTACAAAAAAATCGATAAACAAGAAAATTCTTAAGACACATTAAAAGGTCCTTTCATCATTATTACAACATTACCTTCAAGAGTAGTCTCAAAATCAAAATAGCATGTCTCGTGCATAACGTTGTTTTAACTAATATTATTTCGTCTAAACCTCTTTACCGTATTACGTGTCCTTTACAAACAATCTAATGGGTTTTACGTCAGCTCATCTCAAAGTGAACGGTGCCTTAATTGTGCTAGAGACCTCGGCGTGTTATGTGTGAATACTAGTTTATTTTGGGCATAGAATCTTTAAACTGTTTTCATAGTTGCGTGTGCACGACTTCCCCGTTGGATTCGTGGACAGTTGAGCGCGGGGTCCTAGTTTCGATTCCCAAGTCGACCAAAATGTTATCTGGTGTCTCGGAAAACACGTTAAGAGGAAATGTGGGTGGCTTTTTCTCCATAAATAAGTTGTCTTTCTGGTTAATGATCACGGTGGAGTTTCTTGCCTATTCTTCTCCATACGAAAACTACCTTTTGGAATGGGCGACTAGAATAAATTGTATTTGTTGTCATTTCTGACGTTCAAAAGTGCCTTTTATCTACCTATTTGAAATAAATGCTTTGAAAATAGATACTTTGTAAAAAAAAAGCAAAGCAATGAAAGACAATGATTTTTTACGGAACAATAAATATGAACTACTTGTATGTCCCTGTTTTCTTTTTTGATGATACATTTATTTTTATAAGCACTACAACCCTCAAAAAATGCCGATTTAAACCGCTGTCAACAGAGGTCTAGTGTACAAATTTGACAATTATTAATGAAAAAAGAAAAACATAGAGACACATCATAATTATATCTTTCTTATTCAGTTTATGAAATATATATCTTTAAAATTTGTCCAATATTGGAGGAGGAAATAGGCGAGAGCAAACCTCGAATTATGACTTTTTCAAAAGTCTCTTTGACCGCATTTCCTCTTAAGCATTGGTCCTACGCCTTATCTCTCTCCGGTCGCGTGGGATTGCGTGTCGTCCCATCAGACTACGAGAGTGAGGGAAAAGAGAGTGCACTAGTGTCTGCGGTCACACTTGTGCACTATAACATCTCCCGGGCCGAAGGCTAGTCTCCATTGAGATTGGCTGCCTTGACCGAAATACGGTCTGGAGGATTATTAATTGCTTGTTTTTGCCTATTTTAAAGACAACGTTATAAATAGCGTGTAAACAAAGCACGGTGTAGCGCATGTATAGTAGAAATTAATCTTAAGCGACTATCAATTTAAATTGGCCGTATAATCAAATAAAAAATGTCATTAATGACAGCTATTGTGTGTTCTGAAATGGCAATACCACGGCAAATTGGAGCAGGGTGTCATTTTTCTTTTTTGTTTGTAATGTAATAAGGAAGTAAGTAATCTTATCCACTAAAATCGATCTATTGCAGACAACCATAGGATGTTAAGGAAGCTAAAATATTACGTGATTCTACTATCCTACTAATATTATAAATGTGAAAGTTTGTGAAGACGTTTGGATGTTTGTTACTCAATAACGCGTAAATCGTTGAACAGATTTGGATGAAAATTGGCACATAGATAGACCATTTCCTGGATTAACACATAGAATACTTTTTGTCCCGATATTTCAACGGGGTCGAAACTTACGCGGGTGAAACCGCGGGGCGCTTCTAGTTGTTAATAATTACTAAATAAATAAACAACATGGGTATCTTATACTTAATAGAATCTACAATTTTCCGAATAAACAGACATAACTGCACATCACAGTTTAGTGCTGAAGCTTCAATAAGATGTATGAGCTTTAATAACGCGCTGAGAGGAGTATATTATTCGCGTCTGAGAAGCAAGCGAACAACTCTATTATGCTGCATACAATATTACGTCCTTAAAACCTAACATAATATAGCGATATTTACTCACATTAAAGTCACAATAAACAAAAACGGTCATTCAATAAAAAAGTTACTGCCCTTTATCTACATGTTCAAAACTACAGTAAGTACTAGAGCTGCGCAAATAACGATGTTAATCTGTTGTACAACACTCCTTATCGATAGAGACCACGATTTTAAGCATCAATAAACATTGATAATTGACGGGTCCTCTATTAATATTGACTAACCACGAGTACGGAACGCCTCGTCTTACAAAACGTCGGTTGGCATTAATGTTAGCGTGGAACTTTGTATAATTTTCCACCCTGTTCAATTAACCCCGGGCTTAGCGATATAACGCAAGCGAATGTTAACAGTAAAGTTACTTTTGTACTGTTAAATTGTGTGTGATTTAGACCGGTCTCACACTACGCCCGTTTCGTGGCCAACAATAAATTCTCTGTAGATTTTCGGTGTGCGGTGCGAAGCTGTGAGGTGTAAATGTTGATGTTTTTTTGTTTACACCTCCAATACAATTTGCTTCTGTGAATTGGTTTCGTGATAAATCTGTTACCAGGCGCGGGATATGCTATTTATCTTGTAAGACATACGGTCATTGGCTCGTGTCGGTACCTACCTACATAATATTTTTTATTTCAGAAACTTGAGACAGTGTGAAAAAAAATAAAGGTTAAAATGGAGTTTTATTCACTTTATAGTGGAAATGAGTGAAATGAATTACCTACCTAGTCCAGCAGACTTTACAGAAGATATGGCAGAAGAAATGAATTTTTAAACACAAAACCAGTAAGTTTTCCTTTATCGCGCAATCTATAATCTAATATAATCTTTATAGAATTAATAAAAATAGTAATGAAGTCAAAACATTACATTGTTTCGAAAAAAAATCTGATGCCGAAAAATAGTTTTTACATTTTTTGTCTATTTGTTTGACTGGATGTAGGTATGTTCCGGATTGGCGCAAAAACGGCCGAATAGATTTGGATGAAATACATTGATAGTTTGTAACCTGGATTAACACAAACATGTTAGAGACTAAAATCCTACTTTAGTTGTACAAAAATCAAGCCTTTTATAGGATAAACTAAAAATTTCCCAAACTTAAGATAGATTATGTTGGCTTGAACGTTTATACAAACAACTAAATCGCTTCCTTCCCAATTGAGATTAATATTAATCGATACAGATTCTCACTATTAAATACAAAAAAAAAACCTGTTTGTTTTAAGAAAAGCTTTCATAAAGTTTTATAAGTTTTTTTTTTTTTGTTTTAGAATAATATGTTTAATGAGTTTAATGAATAAATTAGTCTACGATTCAAAATCGCTTATCGCTTTTATTTTATTATACTGAGTTATACCTCTTTTTATCACATTCTCGTTCGAGAAGTATTTACTTTCTTATTTTTTTTTTAAGTTTTCTTCATTATAATTTACGATATGTAACCTTACATACAGTATTGACAGTAGATTATACAATTGCTTTAGTAAAGATTTATTAGTATAAAATAAGTTATACATTTATTTTGCAAATATGGGTAATACATAATACCTAAGGGTTATGATGCATTAAACTTCAACCATATTTCATCATTCGGCATGGAAACATTTATATTAACAGTCAGTTAAGTTTAACCTAAAGCCAGATTCATCAATTCAGAGCAATTCAGGCAATTCTTTTTTCTGATACTGTACTCAGTCACACTGTAATATGTTTTATCTATTAAAAATTTACGTAGTCTACTTCTAAACAGGACTGTTATCAAGCCTTTCCAAACTATTGGTCATTTATTGTAAATAATTGGGGCCATATAGTCAGCACTTATACACTTTACAAACAATCAAATACCACGAAAAGCATAACCAAAAGAAATTATAACCCCACGAAAAAATCATGACTTCCACCACTAAGAACTCAATAAAGAACACCAACCAGCCAGTTCGTGTAATAAAGTAATACTACTCCAGCTTCCTTTTTCAAATGTCTCTCTAATCCTGGTTGCAGTCGTTAATCGTTAGTGTTATGGCCGAAAACAAAGGAGTGTTGGTCCAAGGAGGATGGAGGACGGAGGATGGAGGGTGGGTAGAAGAGTCGTTGTACCCATTGACCTCAAGATGCTCTGCAGTTGCACAATCGTCGTAGAATTTTGAGGTGGAAGCGACGGCAGGAAGCGAGATTTGGAGTGATCTAGTTATAGCAATTATAGACGGTAATCTGTGATTTGAAATTAGTTTAAGGATGTTTTACGTTTTTTACGTCACGTTTCGAACGTTTTAAGATGATAGATACATAACATGATGTTTTAAATACGTTTAGCGTTGAATGTATTTAGGGATTTGTGGTGCAAGTGGGCTTAAATGTTGTTTTTTGTGTTTGATAGTCAGAGAAAAGTGAAATGACAGAGAAGCGTTTCTAAGATTTTCGTTTCCTTTTATTAATTTCTAAATAGTTTTTAATGTCGATATCCCTGACCGGCTACTTGTCCATTAGTTCTAAAAACTAGAGTAACAGATAGGATTTTCAGTCATTTTTAGTACAACACTGTTATGTTTAGTAAAAAATGTGTACTTATATCAAAAATATGCATCAGGAGAAAGCTTACTCTAAATGAGCAAATATTCCACTTTCATGACCAAAACGTGCCTCGCAGCAGAACAACAGAGCAGCTAGTCGCCATCACTTCCTAGCTTAGTCCACCAAATAAGCGAAAATGTAATACTGTATGTCGAAATTCAACGGACCTACTACAGACTCCAGACTCCAGTACAGAAAGCTATCCGACGCGAAACCTTTGAACTTGAAGCATTTAACTAATCGAATACCTACTTGTCTCGGAAATTTCTAATAAGCGTGCGCAAGGCCCATACTGACTTGTGTTTATCGACGTCCGATGGTATTTGCTGAAATAATGAAGCATGTCTTATGCATAGTTTTAAGACGATGGAGAATACTACTGAGAAGACTCATAGGTATTGACTGGATGAGGCTGGCACAGGAGCGTTGGAATTGGCACAAGTAAAGAGACGCCTATGTACAGCATTGGATGAAGTCGGGCTGATGGTGATGATGGAGTGATGGAGAAAATATTTTGTTAGACGAGTCTTCATTAGGTATTTATTTTGCTAGACGAGTCTTCATTAGGTATTTATTTCGTTCGACGTCTAATATTTAGACGTCGTCTAACAAAATAAATACCTAATGAACACACCTCGTCACTACCTCTCGCACACAAATCGTCGCTCGCACGACTAAAAGTCTTATCTCATTTTTCTTATTTTTTAGTTGATTTGAGTTAGGACGACTACATTTTTCTTTTTTCATTCGTGATTCTTTACATTTTTCACTAACCCGTCGTACTTCTATGTTATTTGGATCTCAAAATATAACCATTTTGAAAGGTAACAAAATGTAAAGAATCACGAATAGAACAATGTAGTTGTCCTAACTCAAATCAGCTAAAAATTTAGTCATGCGAGCGACGAAATAAGGTACAAAGTCGACAACCGAGGATGGTGAAGAGATACGATGGTAGGTGATGGTAGTTCTGTAAAAACTTGCCAGGTTCCTTCAATATAATTTTTAAGAGACCAGAAATATTGTGTATTGCTATTTATAAGATTTATAGTGCTGAATGAAGAAACAAACTTCATGCACATTTCATTGCGTGAGAAATAAAAAAGCCATCGCGAGTGACGATACTCGGAAATTTCTTCTTCTTGAATAACGGTTCAGATTCATAATATTTTATTTCATATAAAACTACATGGGCACTTATGAAACATCTGAAGCTAGGTGCACCATTCCAATTGGTTATTGGCGCCTGCGAGAAACTCCACGGTTACTCTTTTAAAAATAGTTGTAAACTTGTAATAGTTGTAAATAACAATATTTTTAATTACACTGTTTTAATAGGTATGAGCGGACAGTTTAGGCCTGTCAAAAAGTATATATATACATATATATATATATTTATGCTAGTATCATTTATGCTCATGTTGACAAGTGAGAAGTTATGAATTGTAACAGAAAGTCACGATAATTTTCATAATTCCTCGGGGCGTCAAGGGTGACTGACGCTCTCCACCGTAAAAAAGCAAATAATACAAAACGTGTTATTACTCCGTTAAAATATACCAGAAATGTTAACGGAAGCTTACATTAAAATAAAAGCATAAAAAATCGTGTCGAACAAAATAACTGTTATATTTTAATTTTCACAGTCGGAAAAACAAATAAAGGGAACTATAAAAACACGAAACGGTGTCAACTTCAATTAAAGCTATAAAAAAGTGTTATAACTAATAACAAATTCGTGCTGAAGGCTTAATGCCGACCCTACGATGTATGGACACGGATAGTAGAAAACCTAATAAACAAAAACAAACTCTGCCTTTTAAGATTATGGTTTACTTTTGCGTGTAGCGGGGTTAACGAATGTAATATCTGAAATAGTACCTTTGTAATTATTTATTCTGATATGGGTTCATTTGAAGTGTTTTTATGACTGGTTTTATAGGCTACAATAATTTTAGAGAAATTTTTCCTTAGCCTTCTGTTTTATTTTCCAGGAAATTAGGGACGTATTGGATAAAGTATTCACGACCCATAAATACGTTATTGAATGTGTCCCTAATTTCCTGTACTACTTTACTGTTCTTCCTGTATGACTGTACTTTATCAATAATCTTTTAAAGGCAGTATACAGGTATTTTTTAATACAATATAAAATTTTAGTCATTGACATTCTAATTTCAAATTTTTTCATTAAAACATGTCACGAGATATGGATACCTAATTATGCCCATAATACATGCGACCTTTCATTATTAAAATTAATAACATAGGAAATTATGTTTACATTGAAACGCAATTTACGTGGCATAATTAAAATTTTCTCTAATAACGATGTTAACGCACAGGCTTTTTGTGTACAGGCTGTAGTATTTTGTGTTATACAGGTGCATGCTGTATACAGGGTGGGACATTTTGTTTGTCACGTTGTCGCCCCCGGCCGTTCCGCCTTGTGTGCTCCGGCTTGACCGGCAGAGTGTCAGATTCATGTGTTTTTTTAGCAAAACAAAAATGATAAAAATATTTTTGGTTTAATTTTTTTCAGTGTCTAGGCCTTTATATGTAATTATTTATTCAAGGTAAGACTCTTTATCTTGAAAGTTTAATATCTGTGAGTGATTTTGTACTTTGTTATAATATTTGACTTAGAACAAAGAAGTTTATAGAAGAGTAGGTATTTGTGTAACGAAAAAAAAAATTGTGTTATAAAATAAGACTTTTTAAGTTATATAACACCAGAACGTCAGATTAAATTTGCACAACTTCTACACGCTCAAACACAGTGACTTACGAATTAATAGCACTAGTATAAAAATTGGCCCAAATTACTTTTTTTTTACATTTTGGTTGCGATAAATTAGATTCTAACCCTTAACCCTAAACCGCCGATACAGTCACCAGCATAAATCCTAATCACTTATAAGGAAAAAAATAAATCACAGTTCAGTCAGTAACTTAATAACCCTCCCTGCTGACGCGGCTTTTTGCGCGCACCGTTTGTGCCCCGTTGTCGGCCATTCGGCTACAACCTATTTCCAATTTGCGCCTATCAATCAAGACCAATCTCACTGAGTGGATTACGGCCAAATGAAATTTGCATAGAAACCCGCTGTGCAGTACGTTTGTATCTGATATTTACTGTGTTACTGTTTGATTCGGTTCAACGCCCGCTTGTTTATTAAAATTGAGCGTCATTCTGTGCTTTGGCGTTGAGATCTGTTTTGTCTGGTGATTAGCTACCGATCGTTTTTTTTTTAAGTGTCAATAATTTTCTTCATATTGCTTACTAAATGTTTAATTTCCTAAAAAAACGGTCAACAGTCACACATCGGATGTCCAAATACAGAGCGCTTTCTGACATCTTAATAATATAATAATAATAATTTTATTTATTTCAGATATAATTCTAGTCCATAGTATTTATTACACTCATACATTTAAATTATAAAATATTTTAAATTCAAAACAGATAAAACCCAAAATAAAATTGTGATTAATTTTAAATTTAAATATTCAACAACTCATTAAAAAGAATAATTAAAATTGTCAAAAAATTATAAAAAAGTCAGAATTGTATAAAAATAAAATGTAAAATAACGTCAAGTACTAGTGAAACGACAGATGTTTATGACGGCCGAATATGATAGAACTGCTTTTCTAGAAAACTATAGCTTTATCCCAACTCACAACCGTCTTACAAAAGGAAAAACCCTATTTTCATTTCTAAATTGATCAAATAGTCTCTTTACAGGCAAAACAAAACAAAGAAGTTGTAAGACGCACTGAAAATGCCTAGAAGAGCTATTGGACCATGAAAAACCTAATGAAGGGTGATCTTCTTTTGTTCCTTAAGAGAACACTCCTTGACGTGTGCATACTTCCCATCCTCACATTTGGTGGTCTTTGACAAATCAGCAGAGGTCCACAGGTCCACGCTCAAGGTTTGCCAGATGGCTATGGAACGGAGTATTCTGGGTATTAAACTAAGAAACCGTGTTAGAAATACGAGCATCCGTACCATCACAAAGATAACTGATGTCACTTGGAAAGTTGCCACGCTAAAATGGAACTGGGCTGGACACATCTGCTGCATGTCAGACGACCAATAGGCCAAACTCATGACCCAACGGGTACCTCTTAATGGCAAGCGACATCGCGGCAGGCTCAGACGGAGATGGCGGGATGAGCTGGACTCCTCCAACAAGAACTGGTCCATAGCAGCTTTGAAAGGCCTTCCTACTCTCTTTCCACTTCTCTAAGTGGAAAGAGAGTAGGAAGGCCTTTATCCTGCAGTGGGAGATCACAGGCTAATAATAATAATTGAAAACATAACCTAATATCTTGTTGTGATGAAATAAGTTTTCACGTAGTAGATAACATACCATACTAAAAAAAACAGTGGCACTCCGGGAGTGCCGACACAAGTGAAAACAAAACACAAACAGAATACTTTGCCATCACTCAATGATATATCGGATCATTAAAAGCGAGTACATCCCGAGGACAACAATAAATTCTAATCCTTGCTTTAATGTTACTACCATTTAACTTCAATTAAAGTTAATAGGTAGATTAATTTTTAATTTTACTACTCTCTGTTTGATACTTAAACTATAAACTAAAATAATTATCTTTATCAAGCATAAAACTGTAAACTAGCACTGACTCAAACAATTAAAACACACTAAAATTTCAAAAGTATTTTATGAGATTTGAGATTTCATCAAAATTCAACAAAACTCATTGAAGATACACACAAAACATTGAGATAATATTTAGGCAAGATTTAATAATGAAGAGTACCGAACTTTGGGTAGAGTAAGCAAAAACAGTTCTGTTAGTGATATCAAAGATTATTTGCACAGGTTTATGTTAGGCGTTTACGCTCCTCTGCGGAGTTTGATGGAAGGTGGCTGTAAATTAGAATATAAATAACTTGGGAGGGGCTTGTAGCTAAGTAAGCTGCACGGGTGATCGATCAGGTTAAGCTACACTTGCCGCGGTTGGTCCGTGGATGGGTGACCATCTTCATATACCAAGACCCCTCCGTGTCTCGGAAAGCACGTTAAGCCGTTGGTCCGGCTGTCATTCGTGGATCTTTGACAGTCGTTACGGGTCGTCAGAAGCCCGAAAGTCTGACAACCAGTCTTACAAAGGGGTATCGTATTACCCAGTAACTGGTTTGTGGAGGTCAGAAAGGCAGTCGCTTCATGTAAAATAATGGTATTCAGCCGCATACGGTCAGACTGGAACCCGAACATAGTTGACCCATAAGACTTATTCCACGGGTTTTTATGGAGTTTCAGCGAAAGTCAGAAATATCAAAACATTACATTGAAGACCTAACATTTACACAACGTCACCTGAGTTGGTGAACAAACTTTTTATTAGAGATTTAAAAACCGGCTTATTTAACAATAATTTAATCATAACTTCGATACAATTGGACAACATATCATAGATTACATAAATAATTATGATATCATAGATGACATAGAGATGGTATCATAGATGATATAGTTATCTCTATGTTATCTATGATACGTTGTAGAGACCGGATTATATGCAATTTATAGTTGTCGAACAACGCGGGCGAATGCAAACATCTATTCGCATAAAATCCGTAATAAATAAAGTTTCTAGAGGTAACATACATAGTAACCTACACAAAAATCGAGAAACCTCTTTCTTCTCGAAGCCGTAAAACCGATTAATAGGCACTCAAAGATAAAGCAACAACAATAAAACATGAAGCTATAATTAAAGTTACAATAATGACAACGAAGCTATACGTCATAGTTGTGCCAATGAAGTCTTAGCATAATGCTGCGTTCTTTAATATAGTTTGTAACCTAATTATTATTCCGTTCGCTAACTAGGTGAAATCGCTTGCTAATGTTTAAAGCCGACAAGTTAGCAATCTGTGACAACTTATCCTAAGGCTAAACACTACCTTTCATTCCTATCGTCAGCAAGCGTTGAATAATGAAAGGTGTATAACACTTGAAATTTGAATTTCGAATGCACTTAATGATTTGAAGGAAGGGATTAAAGCGTTTGAGCGAAATCTAGCAGCGCTTAAATCTACCAATCGCGCGTTTAATAATTAAACTTCAAGAATACAAGTGTCATTTCACTTTATAGCTCCACTGCCAACCCTCCCGACGCCCAAATACTCAATTATGTTTTTAATTGAGCGGCGTCGTGCATTTGACACGAATGTCCGACGGCTTTCGCTTTACCCAGTAATCGCAATTTTAATTGTACAGCGATTTTATTTGGACGAAGCTGCTGGAAATACGTTCAAGATTAGGTGGGAAAATGCTTATTTCAAATTTTGACTGATACTTCAATTTGCTCAAATTGGGATGAGATTAGTTTCATCTTGGGTTTTCTGAAGACGCATATTTTTCGCAAGGTTAATGTTTCCGTAATCCGGCCCACTTCAAATTGTCAAGTATTTCTTGAAGCAGAAAACTAGTAAGAAACAAAACTTCGAAGTCAGGAAGTGGAACAAAAACACTAGAATCACGAAGTCATGACATCCCATAAAATTCCAAACAACTCTGCTTCATGAATTTCTTTGAACTCTGAACTTAAAAGAAACTCGAGCAGTAAAACCTGCTTGCAGTCCACTAAAGGCCCAGATAACAATAAAAATAAAACGGAGAACATTCTCCGTACATTTCGATTCGGGAATATACAAATCGTTTGTATGGACGTGTCTTGTTACGGCTGGCTGGTTTCGTACACGGCTGACACCTGTTCCTGTCACTATCGAATTGGGGAAGACGTATGGACATGTCCGAACGTAGTGTGCATGCTGAGACAAGATTCTTAGAACTAAACGTACCTACCTAGGGGTTGTCATATTGTTTTCGATGGAATAATTGTCGTTTCCAGTTGGTGTTTACATTGCTTTTGTTTATATGGTTGGTGCTTGTTATAAGTATGAACTAAATTCTACTTTCGTAAACTGGGTAAAAGAAGGTAAATACCATTCAAGTGAGAAATATTTTACCAGCAAGTATATCGAAAATTCCTAATAATAATAATAATAATAATAATAAAAGGTACCGTATTACAAGTATATGCCCGACCCAGTTCTTGAAAATGACCATGTCACGTTGTACTGGGATCGATCTATCATTACTGACAGGACTATTGTTGCCAATAAGCCTGATATAGTGGTGATAGATCGATTAGCGCGCCGCACAATGATTGTCGATGTTACCATTCCACATGACGGTAACCTCGTGAAAGCTGAGAAAGAGAAACAAATTAAATATCTCGACTTAGCACACGAGGTTGTTGACATGTGGAATGTGAGCTCGGCTATCATTGTGCCGATTGTCGTGTCGGCCAATGGTCTTATAGCCGAAAGCCTCGATCAACATCTATCGAGGCTCTCGTTAGGCGGTTGGATCAAGGGCCTGATTCAGAAGGCAGTACTCCTCGATACGGCTCGCATTGTGAGGAGGTTCCTGTCTCTGGAGCCCTAGCCACCGGTAGCTTGGACCCTGGTCCCGACACCGGCGGAAAACTATTTTTTTATATTTTTAAATGTTTTTTTTACTTATTTTTATATTTTAAGAAATATTTAAAAATGTAATAAAATAAGAAAACTAAATAAATAAATGAATAATAATAATTTATTTATTTGTTAACATAGGTAAAGAAATACAGATCTTATGTTTGATGATCAGAGCGCTATGTTATGCCAGGAGGCGTACAAATATGGTGTGCAAATCTAACCAAGGATTACAAATTAAAATTTTCTAAAAAATATTTGAAAATCATGCATAGTTATGGTGTTAAATAGAAAATAAATTGAACGATCACATATTATTTCATATTACAATTATGTCAAACCCAAATGAGGAATTATTAAAATGTCAAAGATCTGTCAAAATAATTAAAATGTCAATACTTATAATTGTAATTCTAAATTAATTCGTCATTTAAGTAGTCATCAATAGTATAATAACCTTTATCAATCAAGAACAATTTCATTTTTTTCTTAAATTGTGTAAAATTTAATTCTTTTATGGCGTCTGGAATTTTATTATAAATGCGTGGAGCCATACCCAGGACACTTTTTTTTACTAATGCAGTTTTACATTTATAATTGCTCAAAGCATTTCTGTACTGACTACGAATTGGAACATTTCGTACCATTGTCATTTTTTCAAAAAGGTTGGAATTTGTTTTGACGAAGATACTAATTTCTAATATGTATATCGCCGGTAGCGTAAGTATTTTTAATGATTTAAAGTACGGTGCACAGCTGTCATCTGTTTTTAGACCACACATGGCTCTAATGCACCTTTTTTGTGCCTTGAATAGTAATCCCTTATCCGGGGAATTACCCCAAAAAATAATTCCGTATCGTAGAAGTGAGGCTACTAGACCATGATAGGCAACAAGTAACGCATCTATATTTACTTTTCTAGCCAATTGAAAAAGTGCATAGGCAGATTTATTTATTCTTTTACATAGCTGTTCTATATGGGCTTTCCAATTAAGGCTACTGTCAATATGGATTCCTAAAAACACACTTACTTTTACTTCTTCTATTTCGTTGCCATTGTAATTGACACAAATTTTTGGAGCTTCAATTCTTTGGTGGAAATGCATTACTTTGGTTTTCTTGAGGTTGATTATTAAATTATTCATATTAAGCCAATTAATTATGTCAGTAAGAGTATTATTAATGTCAAATTGATAAGTATTTAGGTCCTTACATTTTACTATGGCAGTGCTATCGTCTGCAAACAAAATCATTTGTTGTTGTGTTACTTTTGGCAAATCATTTATGTAAATGAGAAATAATGGTGGCCCAAGCACGCTACCTAAGTGTCTAAGATACACAGAAACCTTTTATTTCATCTTACTTATTCTAGATCAGCGTACTTATACAACTGTGTGGGATATTTATACTTTATATCTGAAGACAATAAAAATATACAGGGTGAATTTTTCGAATGGGCGTGGATGGTTTAATCCCAAACTATGAGGAATAGCGAAAATTATTCAAAGGGACTCCTTTGAATACTTTTTGGGCTCGATTTTGATGAAAACTAAAACTGCATAATTGGATTTTTGAAAATTCAATATTTCTAGCCAGAATTCAAACTTGTTGATTTTGAAAAAAAAACACGCTGTATTATTTACCTCACTCGATAGTGTCGCTAATAACGATCGAATTCTGGGAAGTAATGCCATACGGCAAACTAATGAAAAGAGCTCATTTTTAACAAAATACTTTTTTATTTTTCTTATGTTACATTGGGCATAATTTCGGACAAGGTACAGGTAATATAGGTACATACTTTAAAATAAGAAGCAGTTTATTAAAATCCAACATTTTCCTTAAGTTTGCCGTATTTAAGTTTTATTTCCCAGAATTTAATCCTTATTAGGGACACTATCAAATGGTGTAATAATACAGTATGTGTTTTTTTAAATCAAAATCAACGGGTTAGATTCCTGGCTGGATATTGATTTTTAAAAAATCCAATGTTGCAGTAATAATTCTCATCAAAATCGAGCACGAGACTCCTTTGAGTACTTTTCACTATTCCTCATAGATTCGAACTTGGCCATCCACGCCCACTTGAAAAATTCATCCTGTATACACTGGAGAAACTTCTTATACGTAATATAGATATTTGAACAGTTTACTTTATTCCAAAATCCATAAAGAAAATTTTCTGATATGTTTACCTTCGATAAGTGTATAGAGAGTTTATTTTTATCCAACTCGGCCGAGAGTTAAGAAAATAACAAAATTCTGAACGGCAAAAAAGTAATCTCATTATAAACCAAAACAAAGTGACGGAACATCAAAGCACAAACATTTTTAATCATCACCTGTTCGACAGGCTAGTTGACGAAATAGCGATCCTCGATATCATAAAACTTTCCTTTGATAAAAATATTACTCATTATAACTTTTGCGTACACAAAACTCATGCTGATTCCCTGGAGAGGTATCACATGAACGGACTTGGAATAGATGGGAAAGCAATTTCCTACCTTATTACCAACCTTAATTCGTTTTGCACCTGAGTTGACATCAAAACTTATAATCAGGAGGAAATTACCGGTATAATTACAACGAAATTTGATAGAAATTTAAAAGCAATCATTCGTGCCGTGTTTAATAAGAACGGTTGAAATACGATAAGTCGTATACTGTTAAATTGGACCCACTATGAACAGGAGCTTTGGAAATTTTCTTGTCAAAAGAGGGATTGCTACGTTTTCGTTATTGAATTCGGAGTTATCATTAAAGATGTATATTTTGATAAAGTAAATTGTAATTTGTGTAAAGTTCATTTCAAATAAAGTGATCATTTTATCATCTTTAATACGGTAGGGATTTAAATCTAATTGAACGTTAATATTTATTACTCGGAAGTTATTTCTGAAAATTGTTTTATTTGGTTAAAATATCAACCGAGGATAAGCTTGCCAAAAAAGATAATAGTAGCTACAAAATGAATGAATTCCGCTAAAACATTAATTCTGTTATGAAAACAAAATTAATGAAAAAGCAAACAAAGCCGTTGGAAACAAAACGATAAAAACCAATAACAATATAGATGCCACTGGGTGAATTAATATCGAGTGTTGCAGAATATTTTCTGCAGAAGGCTCACGAACATCTGCAGAATGTTTTGTTTCTACAATCGCTAGAATGGTAGAGACCATCAATTGTAAGGGAGCAGACTTCTTTGTCTGATGATAAAGAGTGCTCGCAAAGGTCCATTCCGAATGCTTGTCACTCCTTTGTTATAATCCAAGATTTTTAATTTTGAAAAGAATTTCGTTCGTGTACCTATCATGTGTGAGATCGAGATGGTGAAGTGTATTTGATGGAACTTTAAGTCAATTTGTTTTGATGAGTTTCCAAATTGAACGAAGGGATGAAATTTTTTTAACGTGGTTCATTGTTGAACATGTTTCTAGAATTCTACACTATACATACTTACAACATTTGCAATGCAATTTAAAAGGTTGTGCGTGATGTCAACTTACCTGTAACAAAAATTATACATAAGTAAAACAAGGAAACAGTGCCAATCAAATTATTCAGATAATAATAACGGTTATAAATATACCCTTAACGAAACCGAGAGTCACTTGTTCACTAGTGTCACTTGTTATTATGATATTTGTTTGTACTAGACCATACCTTGGGAACCTTCTGGTTACGGAAATATGGAAGGTCTAAAAAGTTTAAACGATTTTTTACGAAACGGCTTTTAAATAACTTAACTTTAAATACTCCCATGATCACTGTACCGTTCCATTCGGGTGCATGGAACGGTACAGTGATCATGGGAGTATATAGTTACAGTTACATATAGTCACAGTTTTGCGTGCGTTACATTGCGCACTAATGTAAACACTGAATATTCGTATCAAAATATTTAAGAGTCGTTTCCCAGAAAATATTTTTGCATTAAGTTACTTAGTATGCGTAGATGACGGCTTCGTGATGGGTTTTTATACCCTGTGTAAACCATTTATCTTGGTGCGACTATTAATAATATTACCTCCAAATCTATTACACTCCCTTGTAAAGCAGGTGAACAAAATCTTTCTTCAAAAACTTTATCATGTTAGAGAAAAAAATATCTCGTTCGCAAGGCATTACGCAGACGCTCCGCCATCCAACTTTTCACAAATTTCAAAAACTTGTAAGACAAACGTTGCTCCTTTAACATTCGCACAATTACCTGTTACAACTTGGTGAATGCAAATTCCTGCCATATTTATTTTCGCCGCCCTTCTGCTCGGAACTTTCTTGTAAATAACTTAATCAGGGTTAATCCATCAAGCTGTCATTCTACACAGAAACACTTTTCTGTGGCCCTAGCACCTTTATTCAATAACAAATTTTCAATACAAAACAAAGGGAAGTCTTACGAATGGGTCTCCAGTTTACTCTTACTCATTTGGACCTGCCAAAAACAAACTGATGTGACCCTGCTTACATGTTACATACATGTTTAGAACAAAAATGTACAAAGTTACAGTGGAAAATTTTCAAAATAATTTCGAAAACTTTCTGGGATTTATGTACATCCTAGAAACTATTACTTACGTAATATATTTGTAATATCAGGTAATAGCTTTTTGGTAACTAAAAGTTTTTGTTAAAAAAGGTTTTGTTATTAAAAGGGAAAACTTGCTATTATTAGATACTGTTATGTATTAATAGTTTCATTTTTGGATGTAAAGTTTTCTGAATTAAGTTGTTCATTCATTATGAACACACAAAATGTTCAAATATAAGTTTTTTTTTTTATCTAAAGAGTGAATATTGCAACTTAGATTTTGCTATTACCTTTATCTATTGTTCAAACAGCTTAAATAACATACCGCGGATCTTCTTTTAGAAAGAAAGAAAATACGTTATTTGCGGCAAACATGACGCGACGCATAAAAAAATTATTATTCTTTCCATTCTATCATATTTCATTAATTTATTATAAACCCAAGCCATCTCATAGCATAAAGTCAAATCTTTCACCTACAGTTGAACGCACAAAAATGTTGCGTCAGCAGAAAATTCGCATAAACATGTTTAGACTTCGGGTCAGTATGCTAAGGCTGCGATCACGGACGATTTCACGGGATATCTATAAGAATATTCGTTCAAGTACGGTAAAGCCGCTACAAATTCAAATACTCCAACGATAAAAGCATTTCTGATCTCAATTTTTGTTGAGATCTGTAAAATTTCATATTTCTGACTCCGTGGATAAGATTATGGATTTAGTTGATTCAATCAAGGAGCTTGCGAGGGCTGTAAGGGGTTCTGAACTAACAACTGTTCTTAATCCACTCTATCTGAGTTCGAATGCCGCCCAAACGGATTGGATTACCGTTACCTACTTTATCGGACTTTTTCTCTTCAATATTGGATATAAGCTTTCAAGATTCAACACCCCTTTTGTTTCTTCCGTTTTTTGTAATGCCATATTACTTTACTTTAGCCACAGTTGTAAACGTTCTTCTAGGTATAAAATCATACTTTTTAATTCTAAAATATTTTTTTATATTATCGAATTTTGTCACCCAATATCGAAAATACCCGTTTCTCCTGAACACAGCTCCATGAAATCGACGACAAATTTATAAGATCACGTGTTCGTATCCAATCTAAGAACAAAACGTTTAAGAGAATAGTTTAGTTGCAGCAGCGGATATTGTGAGGAGGCACCAGCATCCTTTATGCCTTTTATGTCCTCCCCGTCACAAACATTTAACACTGACTTCCAGACAGTAATATCGAGACTTGGACAGATAAAATCTTATGAGTTTGAAAGAGTTTCCTTTATTTGCGAGGGCAAATGGACAATTGCATGAGAAAGTATAGGTGCAGGAATGAGGTTCTGTTCAAAAAGTTCTCGATCTAGATTTGTCTGTAATGAAGGTGGTAGACGAATTTTCTTTTGTGATTTTCGTGGAAAGTTTGCTGCACTGAGTTAATTTGATATTTAGATTGGATTTTATAATGAAATTATATGTGTAATTTTAGTTTCTTTAGTAATTTTCCAGATACCACAGTAGAAAGAAGTTAGTATCTTGTTTGAAAGACGTGGGTAATTAACTTAGGGCTGCATTTTCAATCATCTGATAACTTTATTCGAAGAATAATTTTGAAATTTTGACAGATATTTCATACAAAAACTGTCAAGCGTCAATTTTATTTCTCGAATATAAGTTATCTGGCGATGGAAAAATCAGCCCTAAGAAGTTTTTTAGATTTATTCCGGTCTGATCCCCTGATCCATACTACACAAATAACACCTCAGACTTCCACATGACACTATCAAGATCAAAACTATTACCTCTAAATTGAATCATCCCTACAACACACATAAATTGGCCTCAAAACTACATCCTTATTCACTTTGAAGCTACCAGGAGTGCAGTGGCAGGAGAAGACAGCCGTCATTCTGCTGTAATACAGATAATTGCATTTAACTACGGGACACGGGGAAGCGTGGTCTACGTGCATACGTAACTCACTTTGCACTGTTTAAAAGCGCTCGTTCGTAACAGTTATGTGGTTATTTTTATGAGATGTTCTTGGATTTGTAGTTATTATTTTGTGTTGGAAAATACGTTGTAAATGTAGAAAGATATTTGAATATATTTGATTTTTAGTTAGTTTGTTTTTCGTTAAAATGGGATAGAAATGGTTACAAATACAACAAAAACAATTTGGTAAACATGCTTTCAAAATAATTATGGTAATGCTTGAGGCAACGAAAAATAAAATATGGATTACAAGTTATTAAAAAACGAGATTGAAGATAACCAAATACTTACCGAATCACACTACTAAAAAATTTGGAAAAAACTTACAAGTTCGTAGTTAGTTTAACAGCATGTTTATCATCAAGACATACAAACCAGTTTATTTACCTACACAATTAACTAAAAAATAAACTATATTTTAATTGTCAACACCATCAACATTCCACATCTCGGAGACAGGCAGCAACAATTACGTCTCGTTCACTTGAACTACGCCCTCCACAAAAGAAATTACTTCATTCTTTCTAAATTTCAACTCTCCAAGTTGTTCAGGGGTGTCTAACGGGCGGGAGTTATTTATCTTCGCTCTCAGTATAATAGAATTTAATTAAGTTAGGTGCGACATGCTTCACGCGGTAGGAATTTTGCGAACTTGCGCCCAACTCGATACACGGGAGTTCTTGTCGTGTGTGGAAACAGCGGTTGTATTTATAAATAAATATTATCATACAGACATGAAATTCAGTTTTCATGACCTACTTTTCATTTGAAAGTGAAACGCAGAAGAAAGTTTTTGTGTCTAAGCACATACGAAAAGACTCTGCTGGAAAAACTTTCGCATATAACTGCATTTGATGAGACAGCTCACGCAAAATATGTGAGGAGGAATCATGCTTAACAGACCCTATTGGTTGATCCCGATAATGACAATGGGTAATTTTGTAGTCTTGTATGATTGAGAGAAACACACAATCTTTTATGGTCACACACTTAATAGTTGAAGACCAAGTTTATCACCACGCCAAGTGGATTGGTGATTAATCAAATTAAAACTCACAGAAAACAATACAGTTCCAGAATTAACAGTCAATATAGTTCCAGAATTATCAGTCTGCGAAGTTCTTATTTCGACTCGAAACGGCTAAAAGAAATAAACAAAGCAGCAGCCAGTTGGAGAGACATCGCAAAAAGAAGTACACATCGCAAAAACAAAGATTCGAACTGGATGGCCGTGTATTGAACATTTTTTGACACAATTTACCTGTTTCTCTGCTGAGATTACAAAAGGTATATTCGGAGAACACTGGGATGCCAGTGGAAATTACTGATAATAAAAGGATAAAGAAAGATTTGTGTGTCTGAAGCATGTTTGAGTATTGTAGTTTGGGAATCAAAAGAGAAAAATATGGCTTTCTCATTGATGGGTTTATTAGGCGAGCTGTTCATAAATTATAATTTTGTGGATAACTTCAATAAAAATACGTGTAAAAATATAGCAAAAACTTCGGAGACCTTAACATTAGTAATGGAAATGATGAGTTTTGGGATCTTACTCGGTGCTGCCCAGTGGAAATGGCCTCGACATACAAGTGTAGGTCGTAGGTTTGAACCCAGGCAGGCGATTTACTTTGTGTAAACTATTTCAAAACTGCTCTCAAAACGGTGAAGGAAAATATTGTGAGCAAAACGGGCATGTTCTAAACCGAAAACTTTGAAGACATGTGACATCCATCTACACGTACTGGGCCCGCGTGAAAGATTATGGCCCACTCTCTCCCACAGACACTCACTCACTCTCTCCTGTGTCCCAGCATTGAGAACGTAGGCTTACTGCCACCTGACTGAGTATTGACTGCCACCACAAAATACACTAAGTAATTTAGCAGTAACTCTGCAATAATACTGCATAATAGAATTTATAGGTCATATTAGTACACTAATGTATTGTATCCATTTATTTGGCTCCACTTATACCTTTGGGAGTCCGAAGTTGGAATTATATCCGCAACTATATTATTACACTATGAGACAGTTGACTAACCTATTTAGAGCTAACAATAGTTTAAGGACCTCCATTAAATGTTTTGTTGTAATGTTTGTTCGAGTGTTTTAAATGTCACAGTACAAAATGGATGGACAACGAGTACCAAGCCAAGCCCAAGCGTAGTGAATCATGTACGGTATCATGACTGGAAGCCGACAACAGCATAGTTGAGATAAGGCTAGATTGAGATCATGATGGACCTCGGATATCTATGTGATGGAAAGACTACAAAGATGCTTCGACCTCGCCCTTTTTAGATGACATATTTTTTGCTGATAAAATAAAATGTCTGTCTTGAAAATATTCTTCAAATGTTGTATTTTAAAATACTCCCAGTAAACATCTTGTGTGGTTAAGAATGGTTACACAAGATGTTTTCAAAGAGGATTTCAAGAGACAAAATTTCAATCTCAAGCCTCAGGAGAGTATAAAGCACTATGAAGGCCAGTAGCCCCAGCAGTGAACGTCTTTGGTCTTGTGATCATGACGAATAATAGTTATTAAAATGTGCCAATACTGAGAGGACATACAGAAACTACATTAATAATTTGAGGTATCGGTAAAATCGATTATGCAAATGAAATTATCACTGCTTATGATCACCATACTAGCTTAAAGTCAACCATTAATCTTAAAATATCCATTAAAAATTCCTCACGCTATACTCAAGTAAAAAAACAAAAAGTATCCTAACAAAATCTCTCCCACTTTAATCACAGCTTGATCGAATTTCCTCTCCGCAAAGTTTCAACAGGAAAGCGGAAACTATTACGCTTTACATGGCTGTTTACATAGGGTACTTTACACTTAGAGGACAGTGTTTGCTATGTGCAGCCAGCGATGTATATAGTTCCTGCCTTTTGATAGACTGCTTTTAATTAGAACATGGGGATTTTCTTACATGCTGATCAGGAGTATAGCAACAATGGTGTCTGTTGCTTGTCAAGAAAAGTTTGTGAAGTTATGGAGGGAATATTGTTACAAGAGTATAATAATTATGTAGTTTAGTGGATATTATTCTCTTTGAACTTCAAAGAAATCCATACTAATCCAGAGTAATCATACTAATATTATAAAGGCGAAAGTTTGTGAGTTTGTGAGGGTGTGTGTGTGTGTATTTATACGTTTGTTACTTCTTCAAGCTCAAACGGCTGGACCAATTTAGATAAAATTTTGTACGGAGGTAGCTGAAACCAGGGTGGCAGCTACCTCCATACAAAATTTTATCTATTAACATATAGGCTACGTTTTATCCCTATATTCCCACAGAATCAAAACTGATGGGGATAAAACCGCGGGGCGCAGCTAATAATATTATAAATGCGAAAGTGTGTCTGTTACCTCTTCACGCTTAAACCGCTAAACCGATTTAGATGAAATGAGTCCCGGGAAAGGACTTATAATTTTTTATACCGATATTCCCACGGGATCAAAACTTATGCGTTTGAAACCGCGGGCAGTTACTAGTACAACATAAAATCACGCCTGTAATTCCCGGGGAGTTAAGCAGAGGTGTACCTTATAGTACACCCATAAGACATAAGACGGGACAAACTACAGACAATAAGACATTTAAAAAATAACATCAACGTTTTCAAGATCCAAAAAAGACAATAAAGTAAAACATTTCAAATATTGATTGAGATGGATAACATTGCGTTAGTTGCATTTAAAGCTATAACTTCATCAATCTCTAATTTCAAATCACCCGGAATCCGTAAATCGAAAATGCATACTCCCTATCACCTTCCAGATCACCAGCAACAACCTAATTACCCAATCGCAACTTAATTTACAAAGCACGATTACAAGGGCATTCGTACAATCAAGCGAACGACTGAGTGAGTAATTATCTTCAACACCTTCACATCTGAACTGAAATGCAAGTCAAGCGTTGTATGTGCGACGGCGTAAACACGCGTACGTACTAACCCGATTAGACACCCCCGTACACCCCCACACAACTCACACCCCCGACGCACCCCGGACATGAAACCGCGCTAATAAGGAACACTTCACTTGTAATTTCTCATTTGTTCCTATTTACAACTCGTGAAGTGTTGTGTTGGATTATATTTTTTATGGATTATTTGCGGCGGGAAAGGGTTGAAATTTTGAGTTTGTGTACGGATTTATTAGGGTTAATTTTAAGGTTATATGTGTGGATTGTGTAAGTTTTTAGTGTTTGTAAATTGAGTGTGTTTTATTTGAGATACGTAAAGACTACTTGAATATTTTATTGTTATTTTAGTGCTCGTAGTTATGAGAGCTGGAAAAAGTTTAGCGCCTAATGAATTCTAGCGAATATTTAAAATTTTTAAAGCAAGAAATATCTAAATTATATACCTATTCAAACTAACGTCTTCTCTTAAAGATCGTAACAAAAACCGTACATTGCACAAAACGGTTGAAACCGAATACCGAAACATCATAAACAAAGACAGCTATTGAAACACTAAACCGTTTTGGTAGTAAACGGCAGGCTTTGAAAGAGGTCTTGACAAAAGTCGATTCTCTCAAAAGCGCCATACGGAACCACGTCACGTATATCGCGTACGGGTAACGTGGCGCCGATAAATGATTATTGCTATGGTGAACGGGCCGGTTTCTAAACCACTGAAACCTTATGAACCTATTTCATGGACGCGAGTTGGGTTCAATTGGAACGGACGTCGGATGCTGGATGCGGTTTCGACGTTGTTTTAGGGTCCATTTATTTGCTTATCTCCTTAAATTACATGAATAATCATTTATACAACTTACTCTGACATTAAAATGTTATTGGTATAATGTTATTAAACTAATTAATCAAATAAATTATTTTAAGTGATATCTACAGTAATGATCGAACGATTTCGATAAACAAGATAGATAAATGTGATGATATTTCAATTAACTTAGTAGAAAATAAACTTAGGTAGCAGGTACCTACGTTAATTTATTGGGTTTTACTTTAAGTAATAAAAATGTCAAGCCTAGAGACTACAGGTCTATGAAAAAATACTGGGTTATCAAAAGTATCCAGGCAACAAAATGGACTCTAAACAAAGCTGCTTCCATTCCCAGTATCAATGGCTAGCACAACATAGTCCACAATATGAAGACAAAACAATCGTCACGTCCCATACACCTTTAGATAAATAAAACTCACTCCATGAACACCCAGACATTGCATACATTTGCGATATTTATTACTTTATAACATTTTTCTTTTTAACTTTCCGTATTCAGCGGGAGCCAATGGGATCCTATTACTCAGGCTCCGCTGTCCGTCTGTGCATCCGTCCGTCCGTCTGTCACAGGGCTGTCTATTGAACCGTAATAAGTAGACACTTGAAAACCACATAGTGCGTACAAACAAAAGCCGCTATAACAACAAATAATAAATCCATATTATCCATACTTTATATTAATATTATAAATGTGAAAGTGAGTCTGCTACCTCTTCACGCTTAAACCGCTGAACAGATTTAGATGAAATTTGGTATGGAGATAGTTTGAGACCCGGGAAAGGACATAGGATAGTTATTATCACGATATTTCCACGGGATCGAACCGTATGCGGGTGAAACCGCCAGGCACTGCTAGTATAAAATAAAGTAAAAAATTAAGGGGGGTCGCAATATAAGAAAAGTGTGTTCTTTGTTTTACTAAAATATTTTTAAGAAATCATCATCAAGAATCATTCTCCAGCCCTTATCCCAAATTTATTTGGGGTCCGCGCAACATGTCTTTATTAATATTATTATAGTTTATTTTACAGATTAAATTATTACATTATAATAGATCAAATTAAAATCAAATTAAATTAAATTAGGTAATTAAATAAAATTATATTAAATTAATTAAATTACATTAAATCGAATTAAAATTAGGAGTACAAAATTACATCATTTCAGCATATTAGCATCTTAGCAGGTACACACAGCGAAATATTACTGACACTATTTAATTAGTACGAGCACATAATCGAGTCAGGAAAGATGCCTTGAGTCTCCTCAAGAGTCCGTAAATGTCAGTAACTCTGTTCTCAACGAACATGTCAGTCGCACTACACCGACAGGGCAGCTTTTATATAGCTATAAAGTCATAACTTAGTCTTTACTTCCATACTTCTTTATTAGTCATCATCTCGGTAGCCTTTCTAACCACATATGAAAAGTAATAAATATCGCAAATATATGCAATATCTGGCTAACCATAAAGTGAGCCTTACACATAGAGATGTACGGGACGTGATGATTGTATTGTCCAAAGTATTTTTTAAGAAATATATTGTGTTAAATATTAGACGGAACCCATCGTGGCCGCTTTTTTTCAAACTCTGCGCAATTTGCTTTTGTCCAGAATTTAAAAAAAAGCGGCCACCAATGAGCAAAGGAAAAATTTGAGTTAATTGAAAGGAAGACGTCATAGCAAAATCTCTTTGCTTTGCATTTTAAGATTTAAAAAAGGAAATTAGTATTCGAAACAGTTTTATAAAAGGTGGTTACTATGGAAACATGGAATTTAATGACCTATGTTTCCCGAACAAGGCAATTTAATTTAATATACTTGAAAGTAAAGAGCAAAGGGACAAAGCAAACAAATAATAAGTTATATTGCAAACGTCTGAGTGGTCGCCTTACCTCTACAAATGTGGGTAGTTTTAAAGTGTTTGTCTAAAGTCTGAGAGTGGATGCAAATTTAATTAAGGTGTACGATAATTTGGATACTAATGAATATTGCGTACTAAAAGCATATTCTGAAATGGAAGTACTAATGAAAGATACTACTACTACTATTGTAGTTAAATTGACTAAAGGGTTAGATGATAAGAATTTAAAAGATGAGACCAAAGAATTATCGAAATAATTTGAAAACCAAATAAGCTTTTTATATTTGAAACATATATATTATATTTGAAACATATATATACGTTTCCGATACTTCTAAAAGTCTTTATTATTATTATGTCATTTATTCATTAAGCTATCTTATTCTATAACATTTTAAATATTTCTTAAAATAAAAAAAAATAAGTATAAAAACATAAAAAAATATTAAAAAATTGTTGTCCGCCGGTATCGGGACCAGGGTCCAAGCTACCGGTGATTAGGGCTCCAGAGTCAGGAACCTCCTCACAATGCGAGCCGTATCGAGGAGTACTGCCTTCTGAATCAGGCCCTTGATCCAACCGCCATTATTATTATTATTGCTACTTAAGCCCCACTGCAGAGCAAAGGCTTCCCATTCCTTTTTTCACTTTTTCCCGTCTAATTCGATTTCTGCAAGTTTTCGTCATCATCTGCCGAGCCTTACCCCAACTATGTTGGGGTCGGCTTCCAGTCTAACTGGATGCAGCAGAATACCAGTATTTTACATGGAGCGACTGCCTATCTGACCTCCACAGCCCAGTTACTGGGTAAGACTGGTTGTCAGACTTTCGGGCTTCTGACTACCCGTAACGACTGTTATCCACGAATTACAGCCAAGAGCAACGGCTTAACGTGCTTTCCGAGGCACGAAGGGGTCTCGGTATGTAAAGGTGGTCACCCATCCACAGACCAACCGTGACAAGCGTAGCTTAAGCGTAGCTTAAGCGTAAGCTTTAGGCCCGATTTCTGCAAGTTTTAGTTGATATTAATTGTTCCAGTGGTAGTAATATTAGTAGTTCAGTTAGTCAGTGGTTTGAGGTTAATAGTAGTTAGTTTTTATATTTATGTCTGTAATTTAAATGGTGTACATAATAAAGAATATTCTATTCTAATTACAGTGATAGATAGACTACAGTTGTAGTCAAAAACGTAAACAACAACATTTTGAAACTTTAAACGAAAAAACTAATGAAACAAATTACACAGGACGACCTAAAAAAGTAAATAGACGCGCACAACAAATAAAACATCCGCTTATTACAGTGGCAAAGCGTGGCCGTGCTCAAGTTTTATCAGCTGTGAATTTCTCTCATAAATATTCGATTGGGCGCCGTGCCCTCGGGCTTGGGGCGACCCCCTTTGTAATATTGAGATTCATAATTTGGCCCGCAACTAACTTAGCGATCCACTGAATTCCCGAAACACTAATAAGCCAATATAAATAGAGTCTAGACTTAGACTGAGCATTGTATTGTTTGAGAAATTTTGAGGTGAGTCCACAGTTTTTCGTTTGACGATACAAGTAGTAAAGAATAAGAAATTGTTGACGTTTAAACTGGTCTAAAAGTACAATGGGAAAGATTGAAATGATGTTAAAGATAAAAATATTCAATATGAAGTGAAGGCAACCGATCATAATTCAACTGCAATGCAAAACTAGAGCATAATATTCAGCTGCAGACAGAAAAACTCCCTTGTCATGTAGTTTGATTTTGGTTTTCGACGCGGAAGCCGTTTTTATACGGAACCCTCGTTATTCACAAGCTATGTTCCATTGCTCTCACATCATCCAGTCTTTTATTTATTTCAGTCTCTGCTTTCAACTTCATTTAATTTAGTACCTATATTTTCTAGAATCCTACCAATGATTTATAGTCGTCGATGCCGAGAATCAGGCCATTTTTTACCGTTTGATTGAAAGCGTCAAAGGAATCAATCTGTTTTGTGAATTCATAAAATGAGAATGGATTCAAGATTTCTTTTGTTAATCGTCGAACAAAAGAATTTTAACAATTAACTTTTATCCTTTCATGATTCTACAGTTTTTTATCTTTGGAAATATCAAGCCTATTAATAATTAAAAATAAGTTGCTTTGAGGAAAGTGTTTGGGTTTCTGGACGTTAACATTTTTAGTATCTAAGAGTGTCTGTTTGTAATATTAAAATAACCGCTTTTTACTAAATGTATATGGATGTATACACGATACATATATCAAAATAACATTTTTTCAATTTTTGTCTGTCTGTCTGTTTGTTCCGGCTAATCTCTGAAACGGCTGGACCGATTTTGACGGGACTTTCACTAGCAGATAGCTGATGTAATAAGGAGTAACTAAGGCTACTTTTATTTTAAAAAAAAACTAGGGTTCCACGAAAAAATATTAAAACCAATGAAATGAAATGAAATATTGAATAATATCCAATTCAAATAGGGAAGTTGTATTATATTTCGTTTGTTTAGGTATTTAACCAAATGTAAACAAATCTTAATAAAAAACGGAGTATAGTTATGTTAGTAAGTGTATCCTATACGTGTAGATTTCTTAATCTCCATAGAAATTTATTGAATAAAATAATATATACGTAGTGTTGTTGTTTTAGCCCAAGAAAATCGTACACCAAATATTGTATAATTATAAAGAAATTTTTCAATAAAAATAATACGAAAAACTAAAAATAAATAATAATTAAATTAAAAATGCAAAAGCGAAAAAAAGAACTAAATGGAGAAATATGTACAAAAACAAAATATCGATTCATAAAATAGAAGAATTTCATTAAAATTAGCGTAGGTATTTCTATACGCGGAATACAGAATTAATAAGTTATCGTAAACTCTGCGAACTGAACAATAACTTTTTTGTTAAATTCCACGGGGACGAAGTCGCGGGTAACAGCTAGTTTTATATATATACAATGACATGAATATTTACTTTGTAAAGTATTTTTTTATTTTTATTTATTTAATTATCGTGAATGTGAGGGCTTTATGGGTCATTTCTTTTTTCTGTTTTCCTTCTTAGTTAGTTTTAATCATGATCTGTCAGTTTGAGTAATTTACGCGGCCTACCCAAATGTCCATTCTTTGGTATTGTTCGTCGAATCGTTGAGCTCCTCAAGTTCTGAGTTGAGCTGCACGATTTTTGACAAATGCGTGCACTGACCGGACATGTCCGCTAAATCTTTGTGGTTCTTTCCTCAATAGACTCTTTCAGACACTAATCTACATGGTCTTCTGATCTGACCAAGATTTTGTCTGGACTTTAAAAGAGACTGTAACCTCTGAGTTTGTTTCGGCCTTTCTTCTCAGAATAGTCGGACAGGAAACGCCGAACTCATCTAGTTTAAAAAAATATGATTGACGTGTAAAAGTGTTTGTACAAACCAACTTACAGAAAATAAATCATTTATCATTTATAGCTAAATTTGATTTTCCTGATATTTTCCCGTCACAAAAAACATCCATAGACATATCTGTAATGAGATGCCATAACTCACCTGTCGCTTTTCCTGAACTCAATAAAAGTCTGTCGTAAAATTGTACAGGGGAATGACGTATTCGTAATGCATGAGCTCCCGTCGCCTCGAGTTCAGTCAGCAGCGCTGTCAGTCTAATACTTGAGGCTTTTGTAATTAAATGTTGAGGGATGAGTGAGCATAAAGCAGTAAATTGGTTCAAGAGTAATGAGCAGATTAAAATGAACAAACAATGTAATTTTTATGAGCAGGATTTTTGCTTTGATTTAGTATTACAAGATAATAGCGTCAAAGTACCCGCTGCATTTTACAAAGCTTTGTAATCAAATTGAGCTTCTAATGAAAGGAGGTATTTGCTTATTAAATTAGAGTTTAAACTCTATGAATAAGTTATTTTTTGCCCTCATCGGTACGGGGCAGGTATTTAGACTCGAATTCTTTCGTCAGACGCTTAATGAATTGTGATTTTGTATTAAATATTTTCATGGAGCAGCAAAACTGCGATAAAATATCAAAGGCAAAAAAATAAATCCTTTAACTTTATCTTGTCCCTTAGTGTCCGCGATGTTATGCGAAGAGTTTAACAAAAAACTCCCAGGCTCGATCGTGTTATATTTTCCAGATATCAAAAAGGGCATACAACCGCTACATTCTATTAAAACTTTATTCGGCATAACTTCAATGTTTCACGGAATTGGCCTTTCGAAATTGCCTCTCAGACGAACGTAATAGGCGACATTCTGGGACCTGACAATCGGCAGAAGTACTTAACAAATAGTTTCGCGAGTCAAAAGCTTGTTGGGTGATGAACTCATACCTGCTCGAAACTGGCTTAGCTTGAGCGATGAGAGCTGAGCGAGCGAAGTTCAACTTGTTAGTTGAGATTTAAACGAATTTACGCTGATGGTGGAATGTTTTAGCTCTTTATGTGGAGCGTTTGGGACGACTGAAACGTTCTCGACTGTTAATGAAAGTTGGAACTTTCATATTGTCAGTAGGTATTCAAATGGCAGTGTTTAGTTCTCATTTTGGAAGTTACTGATTAGGTTGTCGTTATAAAGAAAGATAATAATGTTTTATCGGCAATACCAATTCTAAAACCTTCTACTATCTGACTTTTACATTCTGTATTAATAAAAGCTATTGTGTATCATCAAAACTACATAAATGAAATAAACCGTCTACTGTCACCAAAAGTGTTCACCTAAAAGTCTCCAAAATCGCATAATCATTACTCAAAACTCACACAATAAAGCATAACCACAACAGGCATTTGTCAAGCGATAAAAACAAAAAGTAAGCCATCGAGAGTGGCTCGGAAGCACCACCTAGGAGGCGTGACCGGCCAATTTGGCGGAGGAGTCTCGAGGGCCCAAGAGTAATGCCTCTGACGTCCACATAAGCACCATGAAATTTATCGACCTTACGTGCCGGACGACCAAAATAAAAACAAACTCGGCAAGTGTCAAAGTTCGTTTTGGAGCCACCAGTGGTTTTTATATTCAATTACTGCGGGTGCTGGAAAATTTTTGGGAAGTGTACCGGATTCGTGCATTTGGATAAGTACGTGTATTTACATATGGGATTTATAGTTGTTGATGTTGGTGGGTTGCATAAATAGTAACGTATTTTTTTTTGGATGTGTTAAATGAACTTTACAATGTGTCTCCTAATATAGGTAGCAATAATTTATTTTACCAAAAGACAAAACATTTAAAATTCTAAAGTACAGTACATTGTAACGTACAACTTTACTTAAATTATGACGAAGGTGCCATCAGATATGTGAAAGATGACCATATCACAAGCATCACAAGAAAGAAAACCACCAAAACAGATCATCCATTTTCTATAGATGACTTTTATGACGACGGCAGCTGATAGATTGTGTTTTTATGCCGTCTTCAGATCAACAGAGGAATAACTCTGCTATCGGTACATAAATTCATTGATAGATGCTTTTATTTCAACCAACTCTGCAGTTTTGGTAAAACTATACCGAGTTTATGAATTCTTCCAACATATATTTCTATCTCTCTCAGCCGTATAGGTTGATCGTAGGCTGAGCTACACTTACCGCGGTTGATACGGAGATAGGCGACCATCCATTAAGAAAGTAATAAAGCCTTTGGTCTCGGCTGTCATTCGTAGACCCTTGACAGTAGTTACGGGTAGTCAGACGCCCAAAAGTCTGAGTTTTACCAAGGGGTATCCTGTTACCCAGTAACTGGGTTGTGGAGTTCAGAAAGGCAGTCGCTCCATGTAAAATACTGGTATTCAGCTGCATCCGGTTAGACTGGAAATCGACCCCGAGATAGTTGGGAAAAGGCAGATTGATATTGTATTTCTATCTCTCTCACATATCGTATTCATGAGAACTTAAATAATTGTAATATTCAAAGTGTGAGTGAGATGCATTGATAGAGTTCCAAACTATTCATGTGTAGCTGATATTATCGGTTCAAAGTTTGAAATAGTCGACAATTTGAAACATACTGTCTTGGTAACGTTGAGTTTAACCCAATAACGTTTAACATTTAGGTTTGATTGATTCTGGTGTTCGAATTATTAATGGTACAGGCAATATTCCTGTCAAAGTTCTTTGATTGAACGAAATTATTTAAATAACTAGCTTCCCCCCACGACTTCGTCTGCGTAAAATTTCTTGCTACTCCGATCCACCCCGTCGCATCGCATCGCCTGCCCGCGCTATTACTTCGTTTTTGCTTAGCGTTCTTTCTGACTTTTTTTCTTTTTGCTTGGCGCCTAAAAGTCATAGTGTGATGTTAAATAGCCTATAGCCTTCCTCAAGAATTGGGCTATCAAATCCGACTGGTAGTTCCAGAGATTAGCGCGTTCAACCAAACAAACATACAAACAAACTCTTCAGCTTTATAATATTAGTATAGATGTAGGTAAATACTAAGAATTAATAGAGGACTGTTTTTAGTTCTTGCGTGCTTTTATATTTTTTAACCTTACGATAATATTATCGTAGACGTCCACATCCATAAAACCTATGAAACTATGTGCACGTTATAACCTTTTCGTGGATGGAAATTTAAAAGTGTCTTCATATTATATTTTCATACATTTCACTTTCCTGTGTTATCGTTATACCGTGACGTGGACTTACGATAATATTGTCACTTTAGAAATTATACAAACGCACATTGGATTTCAACGCGCAAAACATTATAAGTACAGACCTGTCAAATTATTTAATACATTTTTTATCGCTAAAGAATAAGGTTCAATGTTGATTGGAAAAAATGAGAGTTTCGGGTAGCTTGATGTGCTGGCGTCTGTACATAGTTGCAAATAATCCTGTTATTATTCTGGTACCAAGAAAGAATACGAATTTTATAAAACAAAAGGCGTTTCAAATATTCATTCATATATGCAAACTCATAAGCATAATGACTCCCAATTTCTATGTAGACCGTATGAAGAGTAATCCGGAATAATTCCAGCAATAAAAGTTCCATTATCACTCTCCCATTGAACCCTAAAAATTTTATATACACGCCTTCCATCGGCTTATTATTTACTACTGTGCATGAAACGTCGCTTTTTATACCCGCGATGTACAGTAAACGGGATATTGCTACGGCTTATGAAAGTTTTCATATCGACTTTTATCGTGACATACAATTTTATATTGCAGACGTTTTACACATCTATTAATATGAGTGTAGCTGTCATATTTTGAGGCTTTGTTTATTGGATCTTGTTACTACTGGATACGTGGTAATGGGATAGTAGATTTAGATATGCCAAGCTTATTATAATCCCTCACATTAGCATAATCAGCCTTTATTGTTCCCACTGCTGGGACACAGAAAGAAAGAAAGAAAATACGTTTATTTGCGGAAAACATGACGCATAAAAATAAAAGCACAAACAACAGAAAATCAAAAATAACAATTTGGGAGACAGTATGCGTCACATCCACGCAAAACGGCCAACGCTCAGCATAATGCTAAGACCCTATACGAGACAGAGCCCCAGCGCTGGTTTTCAGCGACAGCCGGTGATTGACGTGATGACGTCAGCCAGTGCAGCATACGATTAGATATAAATAAAAACAACAATCAAACAGGTCAACAGCCGGTCGATTCTGTAAAAATCTCACCGTGAAAACATAGGTGAAGTGAGTTTGTTTTTGCTAGGAATTAACACTGTTGACAGCTCACTCCACGCTCACTTCACCTAAGTTTTCACGGTGAGATTTTTACAGAATAGCACCGCAGGTCTCCTCCCTGCGCGGGACCAGCGCGGGTTAATAGATGTCACAAATTCCTTCTTGCCTTCCTTTAATGCCTTTTTGTTAAGGTCAAAAAGTGATTTTTCAAATTCTTAAAACCGAATAAGTGTGCTTAGTGAACATAAAACTACATTATATTTAATACAAAAGCTACAACCAACGCTCACTAACTTACAAACTAATCATAAACAGTGCATAGAGAAAACAGAGTTTCTCCAAGAAAGTTGAAATAATATCTATGATGGGAGTAAAATCTCGAAAATTCAAGTTCAAGCGGCACGTCTCCGGCGCGGACAGACCGCCCCGTGCCCGCCCACGGCCACCCGCTAGTGTTGCCAACCAACATATGCTGCGGGATTTACATGTTTTACGGGATAGAATACAACATCTTAAAGATGGCGTCAGTTTGGGGCTACAATACTTTATCTGTGACTTAAAAAAAATATATATACTTACTATAGTTAATTCTTTCAGAATGTAAAGAAAATTTTGTGCAGATGGAGGAGTTGTAAATGATAAAGAAGTTATTGGTAAAGGATTGTGAATTAAATCAGAAAAATATAAATTAATTTCTGATACTCAAATACAAAACGACAAGTAATAATCTGTTACGACAGCTGAATCATAAACAGATTATAAAAATCATCCAAATAAATCACGAAGTAAAAATATATTAATATCTGTATCTAAAACCCGGGACGGCCCGGGGCATTCCGGGAACTTGGCATCACTACCGTCCGCCCGCACTTTTATCGTCGGATAATTGAATTTCCGCACTCCGCTACAAACAGGAAGTTCCGCTGGTTTACGTTCAGCGCTGAATATTGCATCCAACGCTGATGGAGTTATTATTTTCACTATGACGATTAACCCGCTTCGTTGGCAGTTGAGATAATTGAACTGTGAATTTTGGTCGATAAGGTTTTCTAGAGTATGGATAGCAAGAAAATTATATCGTCAAAATACACAAGTTTTTTATTAGGTTTTGATAATACCCAGCCCGTGAATCTTACTTAAAAGTTTTACTTCTTTACTCACGAATGCAAGAAATCATAATTTATTGATTCATAAAAATCTTGGTTCGGTTTACAGCATATGAAGTGATTTGCATATTCCGTACACGCTTACACCGCAATAGCTTCAATACTAAATTACCGAATACACTTGTATAGCCAAGCTATTCAAAATGGTCCACTCTTCCATAATGCTCTTCCTGTGAACATTCACAGCAGATGCATCCAGTTAAAATAAAAGTTACTTGTTTACATTCCAGAAATCTCTAAGAACATTTTTGTAATTTCATAGGTCGTTGTCATTGGAGTCCCGTGCCAATTGCCTCCGAAGCCTCTTTAAATAGTTTTTGAAGGCTTTATTCGCCGGGCTCTGCTCGCGACTGTTCCCCCCCTTCAGCCTCCTCGGGCCTCCTAAGGCTTCCGCTCTTATTTACACAAGGCGAACCTTCAAAGTCCCAAGTTGTTCGGTACTTTCTGTGAAGCTCGTCTTTTCAATTTCAGAAGCGAGTAACGGAATAATGGCAGTTTTTTTGTATGAAGTGAAGGTAGTTTAAGCTTCTCATTTCTGTGCAGTATTTTGTAACACGGTTTTGTGTTTCTCACACAAACTACACGAAGTAACTACTGTGGTGTTTTGCTCAGACGTTTATCATGAATAACACGAAACATATACATAGGTATGTTCGAATTTCGGTAATAGGATCTTCGCAACGAGAAAATAACAATCAATTACTAAATCTATTTTCTAGACATACTATCAATCTACTTAAATTATATCTGTCCAGAACTTACAACAAATAATGCAAATTTTAATGTATATTAATAGCAATACTGTTTGACACGCTGAATTTTATTCCCCCTAGTCGGCATGAAAGATTTATCTAACGACATACGAGCGTTGTAATTCTTTCCCTTCAGATTCATCCATTCACATTAGCTGCCAAACTTTCACATAACCGAAAACTTCGTTTACCTTGTTCCTCGGTAAGACAGCACCTACCCCTGTTCGCTGCGTTCCGCTCCTCCGGGGAGGCTCTTCCAACTATTTGTGAAAAACAGCAAATAAAGCTTTGTCATCGATAGGAGTCGAGTGTTCGTGCTTGACAATACGCTCCTATTCATTTCCGCTAAAACCCACTTTGAGGGTAGTTCAGGTTTGTTAGAACAAACCGACTTTTAAAACGGTGTTCGGCTTTGCTTAAATCTTACACGTTTCTTGGTTCCAATCTTCAGTTTAGGGATGTACTTTTATTTCCAGTGTCGAAGTTCGGTGTACTTTTAATCCGGAATAAAGTTAAGGTGCTGTTTTACAATCTTGCTTGTCTAGCAGCCGCGTAAACAAAGTCAACTTTTATATGAACAAAAATAATCTACTTCACGAATTGTTCAATCATTTATGAGATGATGATCCTATTATGTATTACCAAAAATGTATTTCACATGATTGAAACGCGACCCATTTCCCACATTAATATAATTACGTCATCTGTGTAATTAGATTTATATATTTGGACGATGAAGCTGAGTTGTATCAAAGGGCCCTTTGACTATTCAGTTGTGCCCTCCCGAATGAGAGGTACAATAATCTGACCGATGTCTGACTGCATTTACCGGTGGACCTATCAAAAAGTTCCAGTCGTGGCATTATTCGACTTTGACCAATGTCGCGTGCGAGCCTGGGTGGCCCTCCCCCTGGCCTCCTGCCCCCCTCTGACGTTACGTACAGATGGGTAGAAAGTGAACTGAAAATTGTAGCAATACTTCGTTTATCTGGACGACTTGGTGCTTTCAAGGCGTGATGAACGGGCGGATGTTTTGTTTATTCTCGTGAATAAAGCTGAGTGTTTATAATATTTCTTAGAACATTTATAATAACCCTTATGTCCTTTACTTCATAGATTTAGTCAAAAGAGCATTCTCAGAACATACCAAACAAAATAATAGCAGACGTCTTTCTGAGAATCTTATTCTCGTCTCGTTTCAAATTGTTACTGTGAAATATGTCAATAAACACTGCTATGAAATAATGTTTTGGGTACTAGTATTTAATTTTCATGATAATTTCATGCCTTTAAAATACTACTGTCTTGCAAACTTAGCAGTTTAAACATAATAATAATAATAATCGTTTATTTGCATGAAATATGGTGCTTACAGATGTCATAATACAATTCATAGTACTTCATATTCCGCCTACTAAATTCAGCATAATTTCTTCAAAAGACAAATCAAGTTGACATACCGCGTATTTTCTTGCGCAGTCCAGTGAATGCGACTCCCTGGCGGAATTAATCAATTTCACTCATAACTAACGATGTCACATATATTAACTTGTCTGTATTGAAGGAGGAATGAATGTTAGAGCTTCATATTGCTTTGTACTGAAGCGTGTGAGGTGATCGTTGTTGTACCTATTCTCATATTACTCTATGAATTGATACATCAAACACTAATGTATAATAATAACATTATTAAAATTTATACATTACTAGCTTCCAATACTCAATACTTTATTGCATTCCATAATGTGTACATAGTATGTAAATGGTTGGTATTTTAAAACATCGAATCAATTATGGACCCTGTTGCATAGCAAAGTTCCGCCCGCGGCGTGCCCGCAAGGTATCTCGATAAAAATTATCCTACGTCCTTTCGCGGGACTCAACTTATCTCTATACCAAGTTTCATCTAAATCAGTTCAGCGGTTTAAGAGTGAAGAGGTAACAGACAGACACACTTTCGCATTTATAATATTAGTATGGATTTTGTAAAACTATAAAGGCTCCTTCAAACAGGGGCGACACGACACGCGACACAAAGGCACCGCAAGTCGCGCAACGAACAGTGCCTTTGTGTCGAGCGCGATTATATCGCGTGTCGCGCCTGTTTGTAGGAGCCTTAACATAACGCCTATTATCTCCGAAAGGTTAGGCAACTACACCAATGCGTTATGCAAAATAGACACCATAAATGCAAATGTGCACCGAGTAACCCATGACATAAAATTAAACTAACCAAAATTTTCTTCCCAAGCAAACCACGGGCAGGCATCAGCAGAATTCCAAAGGAGATGTTCAAAACACATCCATTCAAAACATTTCAATACTAACACGGTAAGCTCACCAAAGTTTCCTGTTTACCAATTAAAATTTCGACTTTCAACCTCCCCACACACCTGAAGGGTTAAAGCCGGGCTGTTTTCCAACTACTACATACCCCAGTTAATAATTCCCTTTATAGCAAAGTAAGTTGCTTACAAGCTCTGCGGTGTCTAAGTAACTTCGGCACGGCACACATTACGTGGTCTCTTTAAATATTTGCTCGGTGGATTGAAATTATTTTAGCGTAAGGATGAACGGAATTTGTGTTGAAATTAGTGTGATGATGTTTACTGAGGAATTTGGAATCATGTTCATCAAATGATGCCGTATTTGAGTTAGTATTGCAAGTGTTCGATGTGTAGTCTGATTTCAAATTGGAGTTTGATATGGCAAAATGTACTGCGTTCGGTACAAATGATGTGTCACTTAGTTATTGGTTAGCATAAGCATATTCATTCCTCTAATGTTCCCAATGCTGGGACACAGGCCTCCTCTTTCTGTGAGAAGGAGTGAGTCATAACCCACAATGCAGGCCCAGTGCGTGTTGGTAAATGTCACATGTCTTTGAATTTTTGATTGTATGACATGCCGGGTTCCTCACGGTGAAATTTTTTGTATTTATTTCATTTTTTATTTATCCATTTATTTCAGGCATCAAGACCCATCAACGCGCGTCTCAAAGAAATGTCAGCATCAAATGAAGGGGCCTGTTAGGACCGAAGCCTGCTGGGTCAGTGGGATTGTCCGAAAGGGTTACCGCTGACCCGGAACATAAAGGGCTAAGGAAGGAACACGGGTGAGTTTTAGTCAGTAAGAGTCTGACACTCCCTTCCGCTTCACCAAGAGCGGGAGAGGTCATTTGATGATTTAACATCCTCAAAAAAAAATGCCCATATAAACACATACAATGCAATATTAATATAAATACATAAATAAAAAAACATTAAAATACTATAAATACACACAACATTATTATTATACTAAAAACTAACGCACACGAAGTGTCTGCGTCGTGTTTCGCTGACTGGTGTCATGTAGCCGGCCACGAAACCGTCGGTACACAACACCCATCGGCCAGACCTCTACCTTGAGGAACTTCTCGAGATGATGTGTCGGAACACGCACCACGAACTACTTGAAGTTCGTGTTGTGACACGACTCCAACTTCTCGACCCTCAAAGTCCAGTAGGTTTTCATACGCATGTACTCCAGGATTTCCTCAACCTTCGTGGAGTGGTGTGGTCTGGACACTTACAACTGCGTCGTTGGAATTGCTGGATGCAGCAGCAGCGTATTTGTGGGTCCCGTTACACTAATACTTACTTACAGAATAGAACAGTGACTACCTCGTGGGTCTAGTGGTCGTAAGCGCTACTGCTGAGCTCACAGGTCTTGTGTTCTATTTCCAGGTCGGGTAAAAGAAAGAAAGAAAGAAAATACGTTTATTTGCGGTAAACATGACGCAAAAAAGACAAAACAAAAAAAAAACAATATGAAAAGGTTGACATGCGTCACATCCACGCAAAACGTAAAGTAAAGTAAAGTAAAAGTAAAGTTAAGTAAAGTAAAGTTTTAACCCATTCTCTGTCCCATGAACCACATATGGTTCAGGTTGATTGTTTAATTATTGTGTCTACTTTGTGTACAGTGAAAGTGTTAATGGATTTTTCCATTAGGAATTTCTCAGTAGCAGCCACTCCCACTATTACATGGGACTAAAACATAACGAGTGAAATGTGGGTGTATAATGCACACCTCTCCCCCCTCCCTCTCCTCTCTCCTCTCTCTTTCCTCTCCTCTCTCCTCACTCCTCTCCTCCTCTCTCTCTTCGTGGATTACAAGCGTGATTATTATCACCATCATCATCATCAGATTTGAATCATCAAATGTTATTTTTCTGCTTGATGCAAAAAGTCACAATTCCTTCATACTATCTCTTCAGCTGATTGATCAACCAGCACAATGCAGATTCGGCTAAAACTTTCACCATAACATAAAGACAACAAATCAAAGAGTACTCTAATAAAAACTTCTTCAAGAATGCAGGACAAATGGAAACATGAGCGAGAGTAATCCACAATTACACAGCGACATCGGTAAGAGATTCAGGATAAAATACATAATCCTCCGCGCGGGAGGGTAAAGCCGACCGCTCACTGCGACCGCTATAAATAAATAAATGTGGTTTTAAAAGATGGTTCTATTGTGTTATGTGTGTTAGTGATGGGGTTTTTTTTAAGATAAATGCAATAAAGGAATCGGCTTGCACATACCTATTTGCAGGAAATAAATCAATATTATTGTGAAAAAAAAATTCCAAGTTTAAAAAAAATATGTTCTCCAAAATATCAGTATCAGTTAACATAACGTAACTTAACACAAAACGAATTAAAAAAAAACACTGGCACTCCGGTAGTGCCGACAGAAGTGAAAACTTGAACAATTACGAGTGTATTTTGTGAATCGTCTTATAAACAAAACACGCGTGTTACGGTGTGTTCCTTATTTTATAGGGTTTTTTGCAAATCAGGTATGATGACCAAAGTGACTGGTTTATTCTTCTCGTGAAAGGAATTTATTCAGATTTGCTCGTCGTCAGTTATATATCCGTGGTTCAGCGCCATCTCGTCGTTGTTGGATGAACTACGTAGTTAGTACGCGAGGCCTACGTAGTTAGTACGCGAGGCCCTCGTAGTTCTTCCCGATGTGCATAGATGGCGCTGTCCTCAACAACGCGCGTCTTAAGTTTTACGTCTGACGTTAGTACGCGAGGCCCTCGTAGTTCTTCCCGATGTGCATAGATGGCGCTGTCCTCAACAACGCGCGTCTTACGTTTTACGTCTGACGTTTTACGTCTTACGAATTTTCGATCAGGGTCACGTGACCTGACGCGAATTTAGAAGTTTTTACCCATTCCAAAAAAAGTACACAGCGCCGCTAAAGAAGTTTTCACTTCAAAAAATTATACAGTCTGCGTTGTCTGCGGGGTAATTGCGTAACCCACTAGCAGTAACAATGGCTTTCACTTTGAAAGTTCACCAAACATTCATTGCATTGTTTATGCCATGTTGTTGAGCAGACAAATTTTTCAAACCTATGAAGCAATGGATTAATATCAAAATCGCAAAATGATTCAGATTGATAGTGTTTTACGCAATTTGAGTGCTGACTTTGTTTTAGCATTTTATATTCTGTTAGATTTGGGCAGAAAAAAATAGTATTTCCAAAAAACGGATAGCTGTTAGGTACAGACGCCAGCACATCAAGCTACTACAATCTATCAAATTTCTTTAATAGACTTTCAACTTTATCGCTAAAGCATAATGTTCAAAGTTGATTGGGAACATTTGACAGTTTCGGGTAGGTTGATGTGCTGGCGTCTGTACCTACAGTAACTTTGCAATTACTTTTTTATTTATCATTTAATTACTTTTTTATTATTTTTTATTTATCATTTATATAAAAGAATACAGGATTATTCATATTAAATAGCAACCAAAAACCACTTAGATTTAAACTTGTACTATCATGAGTCTATCTCAATATCGAACTACGAGTATACAATGAAGCATTTTATAATATGTATGCGTTAGTCGATACAATTAATAACATCTTTAGGTCTATAAATAGTTACAATCATTCCTACATAATACTTAGTAATATTGCTTAAGTTTATATTTGATATTTTGCTGTGTAATACATTTGTTTATATCTTAGGGTAGACTATTAATAAGTCTCAGTATAATATAACTTAGGTACATTATAACCAGTTGTGCTTATATGACAAACGCACGCCTTGTTTATCGCAAAGACTGGCGCCATACTACAGAATATTACGAGCCACGTTCGTCTTTTGCTTCTAAAAGCCTACTTACTGAGATACCCTGAAAACTACATCTCCTTTAATGAGAGTCTTGTTAACAATAACAAGTCCTTTCACAGATAATGTCTGCATTTTTAATGCACTAGTAAGTGGACATCCGTCGTTATTGGTGCCGAAGGATATCGTGCCGTTTGTCGAAACTCGAGAGAAGACTCGCGGGAATTCGGCCGACTTCGGATTTACTCCGCTCGGGCCTCGCGGACCCTCAAATGTACTGTCACGGACTCAATTTGTATGGGCTATTGATTTATTACGTAATAGTACTTATGATTTGGAATGCGTAACTTTATTACTGAGAAAATAATAAGCTTTAAAACTTTACGATTGTTTATAAGCGCTTCTGCCTTGTTGAACAATATCAGACTCTGAGATTCAGTGTAGATGAGTATTAATTTGATTAATTTCATCACATTGAATCATGAAACAAACAATTTCGAATTTAGTGAGAAATATATAATTACAGTTTGCAAAGTTTGTTTCTAAAGAATTACTTCTAGTGATATAGCCAGTTTGCTATTACCAAACTAAGCGTAATATTGTAAAGTTTAATGTATTGTTCTAAGCTATAGAATTTTATTTACAAAACTATTAAACGCATCGACAGACATGATATCGAAAAGCTATTACAGAGGAAACTTCTTCGCTGAATCACACGTCACCGTCCAGGCAACGAGTTGAGCAATAATATAAATTTTTATACGGAACATATCCCTTCCGCGCGCGACTGTACGACGACATTGTTACTGGCAACTCGAAGAACTAAAGATCCACTTCTATTTTCCGATAGGGCGGGCATAGTATCATTCAACTTTTTTATTATCTTCGAACAGGTCAGTGGACGGTACATTCTGTTTTTATCGATTTGTCCAGTCAAATAATACGGGTACATGTATCTGATCGGACGGTCACTTTTACTGCTGTTGCAAAAACAATGTTTGGACGTTTGCTGGGTGAGTTAGTGTATGGGCCTGGGTTTTGGATTGTTTTAAAGGAATGGTAGAGTAAAATATTTGTTGTTCAAAAGATCATTATCAATCACGAAGTAAGTTAACAATAAGCTGGTGTGGTGGCAATAATTTCGTTTGGTTTTAATAGGTTTTTATATTTTATTATTTCATTTACGTTTTAGATAATTCTTTTATATTTTGTGAATGTGTGAACGTTGTAGGCCTTGTAGACTATAGATTTGTAGACCATTTTCCATTTTATTAAGTACCTGGCACTTTTTGACAGGCTTGCACTGTTCTCGAATTCCTGTGAACAAAGTAATTAAAAAAAAATTAATAGCCAATTATTTTTAAAAGAGTAACCGTGGGTTTCTTGCCAGCTCTTTTCTATAGGAAACGACCAGTAATAACAGTGCACCTAGCTTCTGACGTTTCATAAGTGCCCATGTGTATTTTTTTATTGCTGTCTCGGCCCGCTCTTGATCTCTATCACGCTTGCTGGAAAGCGATGGATGAGGTCTATGGTGGAACGAGCGTGCCCAGAAGATGCCTAAGGCACTGGAACTCTCACGCATCGACGAAACACAGCAGACTGCTTGACGCCGGACTCCGGTCGCAAACCAGGCGGGCGTTAGCCCTACCACCGCAAGGGAAGAATTGGCCAGTCAAATAAGGTGTTGGGATAAATATTAAATAAAATATTTTGATTTTGAAGGAAGCAAAATAAGAGCCATCTCAACCCCGAATAAATTAGGAGCAGGATGATGACAACAATGATATCGATCACAGCCACTAGAAAATATGGTGTCATAGTACAAAAGCTTGGAATATGTAAACAACGCTGCAACCTAAACTTTCAAAATCTATACTAATACAATAAAGCTGAAGAGATTGTTTGTTTGAACGCTAACATCTGGAACTAGCAGTCGGATTTAAAATAATATTTTTGCATTTGATAGCCATATTCTTGAGAAAAGTTATAGGCTATTCAACATCACGATACTTACAACTCTTAGGAGGCGGGCAAAAAGAAAAAAGTCACTAAGTAATAGCGTGGGCGGGCGATGCTATGCGACGCGTTGAATCAGGGCCGAAGAAAATTTATTTTAAACACGTGGCTTTTATTTGAGTGTATTTTTTTATTATTTTTTTATCTTTTGTCTTACACCCTAGTACCCAAAAAATGTCTCATTAGCCTAGGCAAAGCGAACATCAAATATACCATTCCTTTCCACATCGGATTCTGACATCAAATAGTATTTGATACCGAAATCCTCGCGCGGAAACCACTATTTACCCTAACCTCATTGAGCACTAAGCCAATTACGGACCCAGAGTCTTTGACGTGAGCGAATCAAATTCAATTTGTCAACGTTTCGCCACACTTAATCTGAATAATGAATCTGAGCAATCTTAATCCTGCTCATTGGCCAGCTGCCGAACAAAATCCCGAGACATGAAATTGGATTTTTCTAATGAAAATTTAATTTTAAGTGATGTTAGTAAAGTGGGTAATATTTGTCGGCTGTGGGGGGTAATTTTGACAATTTGGTTACGCTATGGAAGTTTCACGTAGTTAGTGTTTATGCTGAGTGATGACCGTTTTACGTGGATGTGACTCATATTTTTCCCAATTTGTATTTTTTTTTTGCGTTTGTGTTCTTTCTCTGCGCCATGTTTACCGCAAATAAATGTATTTTCTTTCTATCAGATTAGATGAAGTTACGATTTTTAGATATTACCTACTTAAAAGGATAAATCAAATCAAATCGTTTATTTCAGATAAATATCCATATAAATAAAATCAATCGCAAACTTATAAAATTAAAGTTAAATTAAAATAAAATTAAAATCGCTCGCTAAAGCTTGGAAACTTACATTCTAAAATTCGATTTCGTTTTCAAGAGTAGAAAGGTACTGTTTAACAACTTAACCAATATCATTTTCTGTCAAAAATTGCTACGATGCACGGGTTAAATTACTATCCAAATACAAAAATATTATTATAAGTTTTTGCTGAGCTATAGTGAAAGTTACAGTGTCACCAAGACAGCAAAAGTCACTAACGCTATTATTATAATAAGTAAAATATTGTTAAGTTGTATTTCCTTTGATCAACTCAATTCACGGGGTAATGCTTTCAGCCCACTTTCCTGTTGACAGCGATGCGGACGACTTTTTTGATGTCCTATGATTCTCCCTTTTATTTTTTTATATATGTACATATTATTATTCATTATTTTTAAGTCTGTTAGCTTATTATTATGTAAATATTCACAAACCATAAACACATCAGCTAATTCATATCAATATTCCAATATCCACTAATGCAACATTGCATACCATTGTCAGTTTACCTTCCATTACAGTTTTAGTCTGCACACTTGTCGTAATAGGTGGGAGCCTGCGTATCATTGGACTTGATTAACATTTCGACTGTTTGCCGACCAGTAATACAATTGCTATGACGTTATGACGTGCAACAGTCTATGATGAGCCACATCGACGTTACGCTTACGGACAAGTGAGCACACCAAAGCAGGTTAGAAGCTCTTGTGTATGGATTGACCATAATGGTGGTTCTATCGGTTTAGCGACTGTTTTGTGAAATGCAGATCAAAGGGATTAGAAGTGGCTATTGAGCGAGCGGATTTTGAAGCAAATATGTGAAGAGCTCAAAATTAAATTGTATTTCACCATGGTAATAATACTGTTTGTGGAATTGATACTGACAATGATATCAATACAAAATCAGTTAAACAATTCGACTATTTTTATAACATTGCAATCAAGGATTGATTGACATTAAAACCGACTCGGACAAGATCTAATGGAACAGAAAAACAAATCCAGTAAAAGAGCAACGGATTACAGACATATCTCTTTTCATAAATTTGTTTGACAAGATATCCCAAGAACTTTATCCCTTTGATAAAAAGTGGGAAGGGAGGAGCTAGCGGTGTGCAATGTGCATCATACTCTGGATCAAATTAAAAAGCCGTTCGGCCATCGCCAGTGGCTACATAGGGGAGCTTTCGTGTTCTCTAATTAGAGGGTAGGTCGCGTTTCTGGACGCTCTTTGCTGTTTGGTACGAGTTACGAGAGAGTTTTGATGTGGGTATTAATATGGTAATTCGATGCATTTGGACGGATTGAGTTAGAGTTGTAAACTGTCTTGTAGTTTCATATGCGGCGCAGGAGTTTGAATATTTTGGGCTTGATTTGTTGCTTAATGAATGGAGTCATTTAACCTTACTGTATGTAGACTGTGGTTCAAGATCAATATTGTCACTTTTCTTCGAACGAACAGAAATAACTTTAATTAAAATTATTTTCACTCATGCCTATTCTACCATTTCTTGATTATCGCAATATTATTATAGTCACGATGATAAGGCCTATATTCATCAGAGAATTTTAACACTGCGCCCTGCGGTGTAGAATATTGCAGTTTTATGTCAGCGCCATTCCTTGACCGATAGTGGAACTAATGTAACCTTTGTTGATTAGAGAATAGAATAGTATAGTAGTTGTAGTAAAGTCATGTGTATAGTTTTATTTTGCTTGTAATCTTTCCATAAACTTCTATCACATAGAATAGTTTCAGATTTTTCTCTTTGCAAACTTTGGAGATAAAGGGGTGGGGGGAACGGTATTTTTTTACATTTTTCATCAAAAGTCGAAAACTATGCGGTCTAAAAAAGATGAAAAAAGTGTTTGAGAATGTGCAAACTGGCTCTTTCATATGATACCCCACATGCCCTAGTAGCCCCACTTCGAATTTTTCAGACCCCCTTTCAGTCCCTGTTGCAAAAAATATACATATATTTTTATTTCTTTCTTATTTGAAAAATAGTTGGGCAAACGTCAAGTTGATAGCATTAGCAGTTCTTGAGATATCCAGCTGTGACAGACAGATAGACAGACTGAGTCTCACCATAAGGTTTCCGTTTTACCATTTTGGTACAGAACCCTAACAATACTTTTCCTCTACCACGACCAAGGCTAGCGTAGCCTGTAATCTCCATGACTGACTATATTCCGCCACAGCGGCTTCGCCTACACCACACGGGTAGCCTCCGGCCGGCTTGGCCGAACTGCCACACCAAAAGGATTACCAAAGTAAACAAAAGCTGTATAAAGTTAATCCCAAGGTAGTATGGTATATTATTTAACAAATCTGCGTGATTTCTACTTGGTTATCTTGAGATTACCGAGGAAGCACATTACGGAGAGACTCTTGATATAATATTTGGCACAGATGTTAGAAGGAATTTTAGTTATGCAGTTTTAGGAAGAATAATTTATAGCGATGTCATGATTGCAGAACAATCCATGTTTCGAAATTGCAAATGTTCCTTTAGATTAAAATTATCATCAGAAAAGATAAACGAAATAAATATAGTAATTTAATTCACACATATTGTACACATGTAGGTGGTAAGTAATGTATCTAAACATTCAGCTGCATCCGGTCAGACTGGAAGCTGACCCCAACATAGTTGGGAAAAGGCTATGCGGATGATGATGATGACAGGTGGTAAGTAATAATCATCATCATAATCAGCCTATAGCGTTCCCACTGCTGGGACGCAGGCCTCCCTCGGTGAGGGAGTGGGCCGTAATCCACCTCGCAAGCCCAGTGCGGGTTGGTGAATGTCTTCGAATTTTTGGTTCTAGGACATGCCGGTTTCCTCACGAAATTTTCCTTCGCCGTTTTGAGAGCAGTGGTGATGAAATAATTTACACAAAGTAGAACGCCTGTCTGGATTCGAACCTACGACCTACAACTTTTATGTCGCGGCCGTTACAACTTGGCCACCACTGCTCTGCAGTGGTCAGTCAGCATTAATAAATGGAAACAATTATAAACCCTGTCGGGCACAGCAAAATTAATGATGAACCTTTGAACAACACTGTATCGAGATTAATAATACCAAAATTTCATGATTTGAGTCCAATGAGATACCAATTTTCCCAGCCAATAATAACAATCAAATTTCGTTTGATCCACGTGCCTGTCTTACAACAGGAAAAATATATTTTTACCGTTAACCGGTCGGGTACCTAGATCACGTCAGCAATAATAATATAATGTTACCGAAACATTTTGTATATTTATATCTGCTTTTGTTATTACAGTGTAACTATAACAACTGTTGACCCCTAGTTACATTATACGGATTCGATGAGCTATAATATTGTTTTCCCATCAATTTCGTACATAAACACGTCACGCTATTAATATTCATGACTACCCACAAGTCATTACTCGCCAATGTTCACGTGTTAACGATGCGATTATTTCTAGGTTATAATTGATAGATTTGGTGTTGAAATCGATGTATTAGGGATTAAATTGATGATGTTTCATTGATAGAGGAACTGAACATTCTCATGACACTTTTGTTGAGGTTTGTAATTTGAACTTAGACGAATTTTCATACTGTTTGAAAGTGACGCTTTCCTCTCTCCGGGTCAACCGATAAGGTTAAGCTATGCTTGCCGCGGTGGATGGATCTTTACATATAAAGACCTCCGTGCCTCGGAAAGCACGTTAAGCTGTCATTCATGGATCCTTGATAGTTGTAACTGGTCGTAAGAAGCAAGAAAGTCTGACAACCAGTTTTAGCAAGTGGTATCGTGCTACCCAACGTGCAACTGGGTTGTGCAGGTCAGATAGACAGTCGCTCCATGTAAAATACTGGTATTCAGCAAGCCGACCCCAACATAGTTGGGAAAAAGGCTAGGCAGATGATGATAAGTGACACGTTCCTCTGTAGCTTTTACAAACATTGCTAATAAGTGTACGTACCACAGTGAATTACATGTCACCTGGATGGTGTACCGCAGACGTTAATGAAGTTATCAGTCCAAACGCCCGTTGGGTCTGAAATCTATTCTGGTCCAACCAACCTACCTCACCACTTTCATTAACCACTGGTCCATTTCTAAAAACGTAAATCCTAACTAACACCGTGGCGAACGCAATTAAAATCGTTTTAATTCACTTAAACAACGCTCTGGTTCTTTTCCACGTTTAATTAGATCGGCTATTGGTGGCACCTGGGGCTGGTCTTTGTTCGTGCGATGCTCCCCGCGAATTGTCTTCTTCACTTAATGGAGAGCACTGTTACACCGTACTGTAATTCGCTGTTGTAATAAATTGGAGAGTGTTATTTAGAACGTGAATTGAATGCACGCTTTTGTTCGCTGAAGTAATGAGTTGAGTTTTGTATCTGGATTCGGTTTAAAAATGATTTAAACACATTTTGAATCAAATTGAATGCTTATGCGAATCCCACACCTCCGGTCATATTCAGAGGTGCGCTGAGGGGTGCGGTGGTGTGGTGAGGTGCGTTTGGTGCGCGGTGATTTCAGCCAGTAAGAGTTCGGCATGCCCCTCTGTCACTCCCAAGATGGAGAAAGTCCATGAGGATTCTCACTGCGCACAAAAAAAAAGGTATTCAATTATGAAGGTAATATTTATTAGGAAGTAATTGAACTGGCCGGTACTAGAAAAGACAGACACATATACATACACACAAACTCACGCCTTCTTCTCATGGGGCTAGGCAGAAAGTATAGAACGCCATCTCCTACTATCCTTACATACACTTTTGCCTCTTTCACTCTCATACATCGGAAGGCCAATCCTCGTAATTTAGAACGTTCAAAATCTAGTCTCAGTCCCATCTCGGCGACAAACAAATGTCAAAAACTTGTCAAAATGTAGGGAAATTAGAGGTATTTTTGACAGGTTGAGACTGAGATCAGACTGTGAACGATCTTAAAATTACGAGAATTACCCCTCTGCTCATACGCGCAAATGACGTGCATGACGCCGGTTGCAAGGACGTATTCCACATTGGGCACCCGCTTAAACAGCGCCTGATTGAATGGCAGCTATCGATATTTTTCGCAGGTGCCATTAATGGAATAATTTATTATTTTAAATTTTATTCCATAAATGGCACCTTACGGACCTGGCCATTCATGAGAACATCACCAATGACAAAAGACAGAATTGTGTGGAAAAGGGAGGGGGACGGTTTTGCCCTGCAGTGGAATAACACAGGCTAGTTAGATTAAATTAGATTGTATTGGAAAGTATTTCAGTTCAGCGATAAATTGATTAAAAACAAAGTAGATAAAATGCTAAAGTTGCTTTTGTAATAGAAACACATAGAAATCGTCTCGAATCTGTCAGTTTAAATGTAAATCATTTAGATGAACTCTACCTGGATGAATTATTCAGGACAGGATTAGGAATCAATTTCAGAATATTAATTAATGAAATTGACTGCTGTTTTAATTTCATTGCCCATTGAATCCGTTGCATAATTTATTTAATGTAAATCTGTTTTAATATATAGTTAGATTATTATTGTATTAGCAGCGCCCCGCGACTTCACCCGCATAAGTTTCGGTCTCGTGGGAATATTGGGATAAAAAGTATCATATGTGTGAATCCTGGTTATAAACAATCTGTGTCCCAAATTTCATCCAAATCCGTTCTGTAGTTTTTGCGTGAAAGAGTAACAAAAATCCATCCGTCCATCCTCACCTACTTTTGCGTTTGTAATATAAGTAGGATAGTAGGTTTCAATCAATAGTAAAATTTCATTACTCTTAGAAACCCAACTACAAGCATGTACTCACTATGACATTACAGCGGTGCTATTCTGTAAAAAGATCACCGTGATAACTTGGGTGAAGTGAGCTTAAAGTGAGCTGTCATTCCACCTGAAGCTAGGGATTGACATTATTGACAGCTCACTTTCAAGCTCACTTCACATAAGTTTTCACGGTGAGATTTTTTCAGAATAGCACCGCTGTTACTATTAGGCTGCATCATCCCTCTGTGGCAGTGGGATGATGCAGCCTCTTCCCATGATTTCAAGCTATTTCGATCTAGGGCTAAGGTGGATTACTGAGGGCCTAAAAAGGCCACTTTTGCAGAATCATAAAAGGATAACATTATGAACCATAATGGACAGTTAACTGTTAAGTTAATCGTATCAAGTCCCATTGGTGAAGGATTTCTCAGTTATTTTTTTAAGTCTGTGCTAAAATACCTACCAATCAATCCAATCCAAATCCAATCCCGATCTCTTTGATTATACCTACGAGCTACGTAGTGCAGTGAAAAAAAGAAAAACATGGACTGTCTTCGCCATATTAGATTCATAATGTTATTTATCCTTTTATGATTCTGCCAAAGTGACCTTTTTAGGCCCCCTGGTCATTTATTTTCTCCAGCTCGTCCCGCCATACTACTATGACGTGTAGACAAAATAAATTATACAACAGTCCATGACTTCATTTTTCTAATTTCTTACCAACCTCCGATAAGGCCGCCCATTGTATGTTTTGTATTCATAATCGTATTTTTTTTGTTATGTATTTTCTGGTGTACAATAAAGTATATATAAATAATAAATAACCTCATCGTCTCCATCATAAAATACCTTTATCATTACAACCATATAAAATAATCGCCATACTTTGACGTAACAATAAAGCTAATGTTCCACCTGATATCTAAAATCAGTAGCATTACGCTACTGTGTGACGTCACACCATTTTCACGGTTAATGGAAGTGCAGGGGGACTATTGCGGGCCGATGTTCCGCGAAATGCACTCGATGAAAGGAGACTTCTCGAATTACCCAACATAGCTCGGTGTTTAGTCGAGCGGGGGACGCTCGGTGTACGGTGTAATTGGCGCCTTAGTGGCAATTTGCTGAAGACAAGTAACATATTGCATGCTGATGTGTATGTAATAGAATTTATTGGTTGGCCGTGTACCTGCATTAGAAGTGAAATGTAATTATTTGATGTACATAGTCTGCGTTTTATTCTTTGTTGGGTAAAGTGGTTTCGTTATTGGTAGCGTGACTGTCGACGGTAACATGTTAGGTTAATAAATTATGTTTGTTTACATTTGCTTGAATTAGAAATACTAAAATAACCACATATGTATGTATATAGCTCTGTATACATTTTTCTCATGACGATTATCTAAACTTAAATTATAATGAGGCTAAGAGGCTATCACGCTAAAATGGCTGAATGAATTTGGTTGAAATTTGGCACATGGGCAGACTATAACTTGGACATAGGATATTTTTATTCCGATATCCCCACTGTATCGAGACTTATAGGCGGGTCAAACGGAGAGTTGAAGCTAGCTAGTAGAAAACAACGACGATTATATATAAAACTTATATAAAATCGTCGTTGTTTTCTACTATCAATATCAATCAAGTCAGTTTATAGAAGTAAAGACACTTCAAACAAAAATCAGAAACTTAGTTAAATTTCTTTTCCGTCAGATGAAAGTTAGTACAAACATTTCGAAAAGTTACACGCTTGGCCTTCGGGGTCACAATGGCCGTCTGTCAACTCTTATCCACCCTCTTTACCTTGCGTCCATAGGGAGATGAGATTTCCAGGTTTCAAGCAAGAAATCAAAGTATGAACAGCGTTTCAATGTTCATGCCAGATGAAAAGTTGATATCAATCATCTATAACAGTTCTTACTATGCATGTAAATCGTTTTTGTTTATTTTTTTTAGTGATGTAGTTTCCTTGAAAATCAGACTTAGGGCTAATTTTTAATAGCCAGATAACTTTTATATAAGGAATAAAAATATTGTGGTTTGGCAGCTTTTGTATAGACAATACCTAAGTCAAATTGTCAGATTTATTCTTCAGATAAAATTATTTGACTATAGAAAACTCAGCCATTAGTGATATTAATATTTTTTTACACATGCTTTGTAATTTAAATGCAATCTAATTGCCGGACATGAAAAAGAAAATCAATAACCCACGTTTTCTCATAAACGTCAGACCGTCCCGACATTTCAGCCGTCAATTAAAAACAAGGCACAGCTGAACATAATCGACATCGGAGCAAGTCGAGTGGACGGAGTACGTAAACAACTCGATCGCATTAACGATGCCATCAGCCGGAGCCTATTTAAATCTCACAAGTAAAATGCACCGACTATTGTATGGGACAATGGCACGTACTAATGCTGCGAAACGAATTGAGAACGGGACAAGTTCATTGTGACTCGAACATAAATAAGCATTTGCTTGAAGCCTTACGCTACGGTGTGAGGGACGGCCGGGAGCGTGTGACGTAATTATTCAATTAGTAGATTAGTTTCTTTTTGTACTTACGCGGGTGAAGTTGAAATGGATATTGCACGTTTTTAGTGTAGGCGCATGTTGATATGGTGGTGAAAACTTACCTGGAACAAGAAAAAGAATTCAATTAGGTTTATTGCAATGAATTAGATGCAGGAGCTTAATGTCAATGCAGCTTATTATTAAAAATAGACCTATCACATGAAGCTCATTAAAACCAAGGAGGGTAGCGCTCTACACATGAGTGAAATCAAACATTCATCATTGCTAGTGCAGCATCTCCTTACAACTTCCACTTAAAATTTAGTCACATGCAATATATCTTCTAATCAAAGCCTAGTCCAAGAGTCAAGCAGTCTTGAACGCTTTTTCAGTGTTTTCAGAACACGTATTCAAAGGGTATACAGAGTGGTAGGGACATCGACGCGTGAACTGTGACCATGAATTCAACACGTTTTTCTTAACACTTAGCGCAGAAATTTTTCGTCAGTTATCAAAACAAAAAAAAACAGCTGTTTAAAAGAAAAGTATTGTACTTTTCCTGCTGGAACAACGTTACTCCAGCAGGAATCGTTTTTTTCCAAAACGACAAAGCGCACATTTTTTTATGTGGCGCACATTTGCAGCAGATTGTGCACTAATTGCACGTTCCACTCATATCATTCTAGGAGCCACTTTCCTGCTGGAGTAAGGTGCACACCTACGCGGTCAAATGTATGGCAGAGCTGGTTTTTTTTAATAACCAATGAATAATTTTAACACGTCCCACATTCCGCAGTTTCTCAAGACGAAAGTCTTTGACCAGTGCATGTGGCCAGTGATGACTTATGGCACTGAAACGTGGTCCCTCACAATGGGCCTTATAAGAAGACTAAAAGTCACCCAAAGAGCAATGGACAGGCTATGCTTGGATCAGTGATCCCCCGCGTGATCGAATCAGAAATGAGGAGATCCGCAAGAGAACCAAGCTAACCGAAATAGCCCGAAGAATTGCCAAACTAAAGTGGCAGTAGGCAGGGCACATAACTAGCAGAACAGATGGCCGATGGGGTCGAAAGGTTCTGGAGTGGTGACCGCGTACCGGAAGACGTAGTGTTGGAAGGCCTCCCACAGGGTGGTCCGACAACCTTGCGAAGGCCGCAGGAACCCGTTGGATGCGAGAAGCACAGAACCGGTCGAAGTGGAGGTGCTTGGGGGAGGCCTATGTCCAGCAGTGGACGTCTTGCGGCTGAAATAATGATGATTATGAATTTTATCACTGGGGTCTAAAATCACGTACTGAATCCCTGGTAACAGGATGCGCGCTGTTGTCCCTACCACCTTGTTTATAATAAGACCAACAATTAGCCAGAAGTAGACCCAATTCGCTTATTATTTTCCCTTGCACCATCCCCACAGGACACAGGAGGGCGTCCTACGAATTAAGATCGCTGCGCCAGTGATATATTGAAAGTGGTGAATGAACAATAAATCATAAGCAATTTAACAAACAATACAGTCCGTAATGAGCTGCGGTCGCTCAAGGAAATTATTTTAGTAGCGTTTCCAGGTATAAAAGTTATAAGGTATATATAATTTGACGACACGGTTGGCGCAGTGGCTGAGCGGTCGACTGCTGCGCTGCGTGTCGCGGGTTCGATTCCCGCACGGAACAAATATTTGTATTGCCTACAGGTAGTTGTTCCGGGTCTGGCTGTTTGTGTATGTGTATTTAAATGTTTGTAAACGCACCCACGATACAGGAGTAATTCCTAGTGTGGGGCCACGTTTTTTTTTAAAAAAAAAACAAAAAATAAAAACAAACAAAATACAAAAAAAAATTGGAGTATATTAAGTATGTTTAAAAAAGGTGTTGAGTTTGGTGTGCGTTGTGTAATAGTCGCCTCTTCGTTGTCTTGGACTTTGATTGAATAACTGAACCACAGATTGTGGTCGGCGTTAAAATAGGTAAATAAACTTTTAAGGAAAATATCGTGAGGAAATCTTAAAATCTCAAATCCGCCTTGAGCCGTGGTGATCAGTGCTCGTGCCTTCTCTGTATGAGAAATGACCTTCGTCCAACAGTGGGACAGTAAAATTTAAATAATTTTGCTGTCCCACTATTCTACCGCAGTAAGCGAAAAGGACGAATATCGGTTAAAAATGTAAAGAAAAGTAAACCTTACTAAACAAAAAAGGCGCATCCATTAAGGCTCAATTTTCTCCATTCCCTTTCCTCCCTTTTACTTACGGCGGCAATATTGACGTGTATATTTTTACTGTAATGATATGGGTTCTAATGTTTTAAACTGAGGACATAAATGTTATTACACCCATTATGAATGATCATAATAACGACTAGTACTTTGACATTATTATGAATTCTTGGACATTGTAATTTTTACTTTGACATTATGATTTATATTTTTGATTTAACTGTTTATATTTTGACATTATAAATAAAGCATTTTTGATGAATTTTAACCAGTCTATTGGTTTGTCATTAAAATTATAAATTTATAAACCTAATACAAAATTTCATAACATTATATAATATTCTTATAATGTACCTAGTTCTGATCTGCATGTATCTATTTGTTACTTAATATTTCTATACCAGCTATGGTAGTACTCGTATATGTGAAACTATCTTGTATAATGTAAGATCTCAATGTACAGACGCCAGCACATCAAGCTACACGAAACTGTAAAATTTTCCCAATCAACTTTGAACTTTATGCTTTAGCGATAATGTTGAAAATCTATAAAATAAATTTGACAGATTGTAGTAGCTTGATATGCTGGCGTCTGTACCATAGACTGAGAAATAAATAAATACTTCAAAAAACTGTTGCTGTCGATTTTTACCTACCTATCTACACTATATCAGTAGTAATAATAGCACTTCGGTCCGAATTTCGGCCATGGCAACCAATCTCAGCGGAGACTAGCTTTCGGCGCGTGAGATGTTATAGTGCACAAGTGTGTACGCAGCAAGCAAATGCACTGTCTCTCTCTTTCTCTCATAGTGGGATGACAATCCGACACGACTGGATAGACATCAGACGTAGGACCAACGGCTTAACGTGCTTTCCGATGCATGGGGGTATCACACAACCAACTCCCAAACTCTGGGCTTTTACTAAGAAATTCCTAGTGGAAAAACCTAATAACACTCTGCGCGCCTCGAGAATTGAACCTAGAACCTCACATTTAGCAGTGGCGCCTGTGTTCAACAGGGCAGTCAACATAAGTAACTAAAGTAAGAAATTATTTGTTTTACTCTGTACTAAGCTACAAGAAATAATTAAGTTCGAAATTAATAATCACAAACAAGTTTCTTGCACAATATAACTTTATTTTCTAACTAAGACCAAACTTGTCTGACAATTTTCAATCTAAATGATATTCAAGGAGACTCTTGGTCCCAGTAATAGATATTTTTACAGTATAACTTTGTTTTTCAGATCTTTCATAGAGTTTAGCAAGTAAAATTTATTGAAACATGCAAATTTAAACTTGGAAGTATGAACTCATTTCATATGTGTTCTACGTTCATCGTACTAAAAAAAAAAAACATTTACCAAAGAGAAAAGAAGTTAAGTGAGATCATTTATTTGCAGTATACCTCCTTGGAAGACTGTAGGGTTTATTTATAAACATTAATTGAAGTTAAGAATCGTTTAAACGTCAAAAATGTATGATAAAACACTCGTTAATCATTACTTAACTTTAAACAACGTTTATAGATAAATGGAGGTTTGTCATAACTATTTATATTTTACTATGTGTCCGGTATAAAAGAGGAATATGACGTCTCAACTTTATTTCTAGCGTCAGTTAGTTATCGGCCAGTAGGGTTAGTATCGGTTCAAATGTACTGACCATCATCATCATCATCATCATTTTATCATCATCATTCGTGAATCTTTGACAGTCGGTCAGTCGTTACGGGTAGTCAGAAGCCCGAAAGTCTTATCAAGGGGCATCGTATTACCCAGTAATTGAGTTGTGGAAGTCAGATAGGCAGTCTCTCTATGTAAAATACTGGTATTCAGCTGCATTCGGTTAGACTGGAAGCCGACCCCAACATAGTTGGGAAAAGGCTAGGCAGGTGATGATGATGATGATCATTTGGTCATCATGATCGTAAAACCGAACTGATTCAATAGTACCTTTCAATAATAAGTCGTAGTCTCTTGAGCTTGTGCATTGGTACTATAGCAGACCATACATCGGTACTAACTACAGAAATAGATACACCTAGATAACGTAAGAGCAACTACTTCGCGTGCCAAAAATCGCACCAGCTTACGTTCAAAAATCGTAAGCCGCCACTTTCGCGTTCAGTTCTGTGTACTGGCTGGGTAAGCGAGAACGAGAGCGCGAGCTTGTGACGTCATAGTAGGTAGTCAAAAATGGCACGCTTAGTTTTCATACAGTTCGTGATACTTGCGTTATCTAGGTCTATCTATTTCTGTGGTACTAACATTTTCACCTAAGCTGGACTTGTGCTAGGCATCTTATACTGATTTTGTTATCCTGATACACTACTGTACCTATATACTCTTCGTAAATATTCAGATTCATCTGACTGTACGATTTCAATCAATCCCCATCCACTCACGAAAAACGTTTCAATAACTCATCACTTTCACCGACACCACTTTGTTTTCCATGCAATCAAACAAAAAGCGCAACACTTTTAATACCACTCCACCAGTTCAAGCCTAAAACACAGTAACACACGCAGAAGCGTAATTCTAATATACCATATGAATTTACAGAGAGCTCCCGGGAGTACACAATAAATACATATTTCATGAAGTGGTATTGAATAACAATTGTTGGGGCCGACGCCAAAGCGGGGCCTAGGCCGGGGGCCGACGGCCGAAGCGGAGGCCGAACGGAACGCCGTTTGTGACACATATTAAAATGGACTGCCGGCTTTAAGTGTATTAGATTTTTACGCGGCTTTGGGTGTCCCTTTCTTGTTGTTTTAAATGTTTTTTGAGTATTGAGTAGTGACAGCTTTTGTCTTTTCACAGAAAAACCACTGTATGAACATTGTTACTATTAAAACAATGGTTGTAAACGTGGCTATCATTCTAACTTGATATCAAACGCGGTAATGATATTAAGCCGGCAAAACACACGATCATAAAAAAGTCACTCAAGAATAACCGTTTCCAATAAAAATAATCCTTTAACATAACTCCAAACATTCGACGTAGCTTAACCTTAACAATCCTAAAATCCACAAAGATATTATCAATAAAAACGAATGTTGAAGTCCTCGGCTTTCCGAAACGTAAAACAATACCGCGTTTCGACGCAAAAACTTTAGCACTTAAAGAAAAACAAAGGCGTTTCCATAAATAAGCGATGCTCTTCTGTTTTGAGTATGATCAAGGTGTTTCATGGAATATTTAGGAATATGTTTGCGAAGCGATTATGGGAGTTATGATGACTGATTTAATAGTGTTTTTCAATGCTGTAAAATATAGTTAACTTCGTTAACTCAATTAAGTTGATACACAGAATTGAGTGTGGATGGCAAATGTTTTATACTTATTTTGTAATTTTATAAGATGAATTATGCTTTGATGCTCTATGCGACTTTTAAAGGACATTCCAAGGCTTGAAAAAAAAATATCTTACTACACCACATTAAAGCGATTTCATTAAGATTTTCTGACTATACAGTCAGAAGAAATGTTTCTAAAACTACTACTTTTAATAATTGAACAGTTTTGATCATTATGTTCATATGGAACTGTTTAAAGCAGTGCAGATCAATGCTTTTTCATTTTTATTTACTGCTTATTTCATTCGGTGGCCAAGAAAAGTTTACTTTAATTAAGTATGCTATTATTTGAATGAAACTGTGAACGGGACGGCTGTTGATGATAGAAATTAGTAACCACCTAACAAGATGGTGGAAACAAATAAACAAGAATGAGCCAAACAAAACAAAGCCAGTGTGATCCTATGCTGCTTTAGCTCTAACATCCACATAATTTACATCTGCATTCCAGCACAGTTCCAGCAATATTTTAGCCTACCAGCACACAATACGCTCTCGCGACCGTAGTGGCCGGTTCTTATGGATATATTTCGATTACCTCTCTATAAAGAGAAGTTATCGGCTGTGTATCATTGCAATATTGTAAGTTATTGTAGTGTATGTTTCAGTTTGCCTTTTCTATGCTTATTTTCTGTGTGCGTTGGGTATATAACTCTTAGTAACATCTATATTGCAAAAGTATTTTCTATTCGCCAACAGCAAAAGAAATTGTACATATTTTAAATCAAGTAAAACTTAGTATTATTACAGACTGGCTTTTGTCATCGGATTCGCCCGCGTGGGTGTCAGAAATCCGATGAGAACGTACTACCGGGATAAAAACGGTTATATGTGTTAATTCAGTTTATGAACTATAGGTCTGCAAAATTTCATCCAAATCCGTTTTGGCGTGTTTGAGTAACAAACATCCAAAATTTTACATGTATAACATTAGTACGATATCAAATGCATCAACAACATGCACATATTATTATATTTATCTCTTTCCGAGGATATCAAAATTTAAAAAGGGACTTATTTCAATGAGCTTTAAAGCGTTTCTCGGTCAGAAAGTTTAAAATGCTGGTAATTATAAGAAAATAGCAGTACTTATTTATGGCATGAGAAAACTTACCTTTTTATCTAAGTAAGGAAAACTTCTTCTTTTTCTTCTTTTAAAATCATAATTGTATTCACCTACATATGTTCCTTTTCATAAAGTTCATTAAGTAATAAGCTGAATGGTTCCCAAAATACAGATAACTAATTAATATATATTATAATTAGTTACAGATATAATAATTGCTTATATATGTTGTAGTTGTAAGATTATCTTTACTTTTTTATTTTATTATTTATTTACAGTGTTGAGTACAAAGATACTACTTATTTCTTAAGAAATTTCTTCCAGCAGACATTCTCAGCCAGAAGTGAAAAATAAATGAAGACAATTAGTGTGTGAGAACAAGAAGAGAAGAATATGAGATATCTTTGTAACAATTTACAAATAAATTTTATTCTTATTCTTTAAACCAGCTGCGCCCCGCGGTTTCACCCGCGTAAATGTCGATAAAAAGTAGCCTATATGGGGAATAAAAAGTAGCCTATATCGGGATAAAAAGTGGCCTATATGGGACACCCTGGATTAACCAATTTTCACTACTTCCATACGAAATTTTATCAAAATTGGTCCAGCCGTTTGAGCGTGAAGAAGTAACAAACATATAAACATACACTCACAAACTTTCGCCTATTTACTATTAGTATGATTACTTAAATATTTCCATATTGGGTAGGGTGGGTATCTAGTAGTTTTAGTAGGTATATCTCACATAATATCACATAATTAGCCTATAAGGTTCCTATTGGTTGAACACAGGTCTTCTCTCTCCGAGAGGTATATCTCAATGCCCCCCTAAACAGAGATAACTTATCGCCCTCTGCTACACAATCGATATTGCTTATTGTGCTCGGTTTTATTGTCACAGTGAACGGGTTTGGTGTCCGCCATTGTGCACCTGGCTCTTGTTCTCATTAGAAAAAGTTACTTTTGTTTCTTTTGTAAGTCTTTTATTTTTGTCTTCTCGGGAAAAGATGGTCCAGTATCCGGCGATAAATATTGCACATCGACCTTTGGAAAGAGACAATCGGCTAATTTCGGCTTCGTAGAGCGTTATCTCTGTCGCACGAAATACAAACAGGATGCAGCCGGTCGATTCTGTAAAAATCTCACCGTGAAAACTAAGGTAAAGTGAGTTTGTTTTTGCTAGGAATTGACACTATTGACAGCTCACTCCACGCTCACTTCACCTAAGTTTTCACGGTGAGATTTTTTCGGGAATAGCACCGCTGTTTCGTATTTGCGTGCAGGAAGTTACATGTTGAATATTTTGGTCTTATTCGATACCGAAATTTATAACATTTATTTTCTTTTTAGTCGGCAATGAGGTACTGGAACAGGGAAGGCAGGTATAATCGTAACCTTAACTAATTTGAGCCTACAAGGCTGCCCCTTCCTATCCTTCCTTACAAACCTAGCTATTAAGCGTTCTATCAAAAAATAAGTTACATCTGCAAGACATTGGAAACGGACAAACTTTATCTGTGAGATTATAATAGTATCCCTGATCGAAACGATTCATCTAGATTTAGATATGACACTAAAGCCGTGGCTAAAAATAATAAAAACTATTTTTGTAAAAAACCTGTTTCAAAAGCATTGTTTCAAAAATAAATCTCAAATCTATTAACAACTTGTATAATTGATCTCAGCCATATTTTTGCAGTTACCTTCATTTCTTCAAACTTAGAAATCACAACAACATCAAATTTCAAACCATCAGAAACAACGTTATACAAAATTCAATTAAGCCAAAATATGAAAATACGTAAATAAAAACGTGGAATCGATTTAAAATGGCAACACCGCAACTAATCAGGATGCGGGCCGCGTGATTTATTTCGCGTCAAAGTTGAAAATTAATTCACAACACCGCTAGAGGCGGTCGCAGAGTGTAGCGGGTTATAGAGGTGGCGGGTTGTACTTAGAGTTGAGGGGTTATACATATAGTTGGCGGGTTATACATATAGTTGGCGGGTTATACATATAGTTGGCGGGTTATAAAGGTCATGGAGGTGTGTGGTTATTAGTGCTTGCGGGATGACATGTGGGTCTAGGTTATTGGGTATTAAAGGATAAATTGTGTGGTTAGGGTCGCTTATAGCCCAAAACACTATCGGAGAGTGGTTTGTATTTTACCGTCATAGTGTGTCCTTTAAAAAAATCTCCACACAATGGGTGCCTGAAGATGGACGGCGCCGCCGAGGCCGGCCCAGAGAGAGATGGCGAGATGACCGGGACGCGTACCGCGAGGGCTGGTTCGAGGTGGCGCTGGAAAGGAGCTCCTGGAAGGACTTGGGGGAGGCCTTTGCCCACCAGTGGGATAACAAAGACTAGCAAAAAAAGAAAAGTGTGTTCTGACGTTATAAATTTCAAAATGAAAGTTTTTGTTAATTGACGACTTTTTAATAGAATGCTCGGTTAGTCAGGATCAGAAAATAAATGAATTACATTCTGACTAGAGAGTCGATAGGGGCCCGTGGTTAAATAATAACAGCCGCACAGGTCGATCGATCAGGTTAAGCTATGCATGCCGCGGTTGGTGTGTGGATGGGTGACCATCTTTACATACCGAGAACCCTCCTCGAAAAACACGTTAAGCCGTTGGTCCCGGCTGTCATTTGTGGATTTTTGCCAGTCACTACGGGTAGTCAGAAGCCCGATAGTCTGACAACCAGTTTTAATAAGGGGTATCGTATTACCCAGTAACTGGGTTGTGGAAGTCAGATAGGCAGTCGCTCCATGTAAAATACTGGTATTCAGCTGCATCCGGTTATGCTGGAAGCAAGCCGACCCCAACATAGTTGGGAGAAGGCTAGGCTAGATAATGCTAGAGAGTCGGTAGCACTAGGAAGTTTGATAAGTAATGTTAAATGAAATGAAACGATTAATTCTGAGTATATCGGAATCACTTCTATACCTACGTCATATTATAAAAAATTAAATAAGCTAGATGAGATCGCCGTTTCCTATATGCCTACTCTGAGAAGAAAGGCCGAAACAAACTCAGAGGTCACAGTCTCTTTTAAAGTTCAGACAAAATCTTAGTCAGATCATCGGATGTCTGAGATGGTATTTTGAGGAAAGTATATCTTACAGATTTTTGGTCAGTTTATAAACATGTATTGAATAACCACCGCTGAATAAATGGCTGTAACTACCACATTCAGAGCAGAGAGGAGGAAGTTGTCATGTAGCTTACCATCTTTACAAGAAAGTTCCCAGCTGCTACGGCGCCTACGTAAGACAACCTAAGCCAAGTTCAAATTATTTGTTATTTAAATTAATACACCTTTTCCAGTATAAACATTTCTGTATTTATATTCTCGCGCATATACAAACTTGGTATATAGCAATATTGAACAAATTATTTAATTAGGTACTCTATATAATATCAATATAGACTACTGGAAAACAATCTTCTGGTTTCGAAGCTCGAAGAGAACTGACTTAGACACTAAGCGATGCTCCAAACATAATGTTTGTATTCCGTTTCATTAACAACCAGTATTTTGCGGTAACTGTTAAATGAGATATTTTTAAACTTCATGATTACAAAATTACTTATACAAAAATTATTTGAGGCAAATCATATACTTTCAATTTTATATTCAGTAGATAGAAAGAATAACGTTTATTAACCGACTTTAAAAAAGGAGGAGGTTCTCAATTCAGATGTTTATTTTTTTTTTGACACGGTTCGTGTAACAAAATAAAAAAGTGTATGTACCTCACGGCTGCGCCAAAAAGGCTCATTTTAGCATGAATGCCAGACAGATGCTCTCTGATGCATGTTAAAATCACTATAAATGTTATTTATACTTGGAAATCATGATCAATTTCCATAACACGCCCGCCGATTTTATAACCCAACCGTCGCACGTAGGTGACAGAAACTTCGGTCTTAGCAGCGAAGCCAACGAGCAGCAAGCAAAACAAAGCGCTAGCCACAAACCGCATTCAGGTAATTCAAAAACATTCATTCAATTTAAACATGACGTGCCTATATTTTTGTTAAGAAATTACCTAATGTTGGAAGAATTTGTGATAGCTTTAATTATGGTACTGGGTCTTGTTACTGAAGCATGTGGGAAGTACCTACATTTGTCAGTTTTGCAAAATAATGGTGATATGATTTTTATACAGGGTGGCGATTATGTCACTCCCCCCACCGAATAATATGGTAATCGATAAATCAAAATTTTACAGGAAAAATAAAAAACTGTTTTATGCGTATATCTCGGCACGGGTAGATCGTAAGGTAGACATTTAAACGTCAAAACAAAGCTAATTTTTTTACAATCTAATTTATATTATGATTTTTTTGTAATACTTTAATAAAATTAAGTTATTCACAAAAATAATGTTACTGAAATTAAATGGCAAAAGTATAGTATGCAACGCATCATTACCATATTATTCGCGTGTAAACGCAACAATATCGTAGTCAATATTAATGCATTATAGTATTATTCGTTGTAATACAGTGTCAAAAAACCTAACGGCAATATGATATTACGATATTATTCGTGTGAAATCCAAGCGATAGTGTATAATGTAATATTACATTACAGTAATATTCGTCGATGTGTGGTGTCAAAAGATTAACAGTAATATAATGTTGCAAATACATGTTTTATTAAATAATCCAGTACTTATTATTTGATTTGGCAGAAAAATAACAATAATAGAGGAAGTTGATATTAATACTGGATAATTTATAATAGCGTTTTATTAAAATTTATGAAATAAAACAAAGGTTTTATTATTTATCATAATCAGTCCTTTTATTTATTAATTAGCTGTGCCCCGACTTCGTCAGCGTGGAATAGTGACTTTTCGGGCAGCATATTTTGAATTACATATACCGTCGTTTGGGTAGCTAAAAATTTACTTTACAGTAATGCTTCTCTGTATACGATATTTGACGTATGGCCATCGGGGATGAAAGCATACAGGCTCCTAGGATTGCTAACCCGTGACAGAGCCACATACAACTGAGCGTGCGAGAAACAGCTGATACTTAGATCTACACCTACAACTTTCAGCGTCTGACCTTGGCTTTATTAATTGTCATCGCAAAACATAGGATGACTGGAAACTGGACTCGTTTAAAACTAAATGGAAAATTGTTTGGAATGAGAGGAATCCGAGGAATGAAAACACTTTTACCTTTTCCACACCTTGTTAAAATCTCTGCTTCTATCAGATTTCTTTGTAAATTGGTCACTTTTAACCTGGTGCCATTGCTAAGTTTTGGGGGGCTTAAATTTCTAAGAAGCATTATCGGTACGCCTACTTTTAATTTTATTTTATGTGCTGGTAGTCCAGGAGCATTGAGGGATTCTAAAAATTCTACTGGGTAGCTTGTAGATTTTCCTTCTTCCATGACTCTGTTAAACTCAACATAATCCCCCGGAACATAGCTCAAAATTTCAGCGTTTATTGTTGCTGCTTGGTCGTTTCGTGGCGTCAAAATAGCTCTTTCGTAAAGCCAGAAATTTTCGCAAGTTGGTATTTGCGTTGCGTTTCCATACACAGATGATATGAGGTCTCGCATTGATGAAACTATGTTGCATAGGTTTTCATTAAGAACAACTTTTCCTTGTTCCTGCGGTAACACACCGTTACCAATCTCAAGTAGCAAATCTGAAAATTCTTGAGCATTTTCGTTGCCTCTAATTTGCGCACGCATATTTAATGTCAAATGCAAAGGTATAATGTAATGCCACAGTCGAGAACTCTTTAGGCAGGCTCTAACTTCAACAGCCCTTGTTCCACGTGGTGTTACAGGGAGAGTCTGACGAAAATCGCCACAAAAAACATAGTAATGCCATCCATGGGTTGATCATTTTGCTTGACATCACGCAACGTTCTGTCTACTGCTTCTACTGCTTTTCGATTGGCCATTGTGGACTCATCCCATATAATAAGGCTACAATCACGAAGAACCTTAGCTTTATTGCTGTTTCTTGAAATATTACAAACAGGGCTTTCTGTGCGGTCTAAATCGATCGGAATTTTGAACATTGTATGAGCAGTTTTCCCACCTGGCAACAATGTGGCTGCTATGCCTGATGAAGCGACAGCAAGCGCGATTTTACCTTGGCTTCGTACCTTCGCCAAAATAACTTTCGTAAGAAATGTTTTACCCGTTCCACCGGGTGCATCTACAAATAGCATTTCTTCCAAAGTACTATCAACGCTCACCAGATCAAATATCAAACGCTGTTCATCAGTTAGCCTCGAGAGTGCGCGTCCATGTACGTACTCTGATAGTATACCTTAAAAATGTCCGCCGTGATTCTTTAAATTGACATAACTTTATTATTTATGAACCGATTGACATGAAATAAACACTAAATGTTAAGTGAAGCTTACTACAATATATTAGTGAAAACCCGCATCTAAATCGAATAAGCCGTTTCTATTATATTGTAAACAAAAATAATACACAAACATAATTGTTTTATACTTTACGTGGAAAAAGGCATGCATTTCTTACGCGAATATAATGGTAATCGTCGCTTACCGAAAAAGTTAACGATTGCATGATCTGTAATAACATGTTATGGTATTATTCGTGCAAAAAGTGTGTTTAGATTTTAAGGGAATAATGTTGTTATATTCATTACGGTACCATTGAAATTATTGTACAAAAAAAATTACAAGATGATAATTAATGCTTTAGACACCGAATATGCAATAAAACGAAAACTGTCGTAGTACCACATTACCATGTTATTCGGTGGGGGGAGCGATGTTATCACATTAATTGCAGCCACGTAATCGGCAATACGTATTTTAAACATACATAATTTAGTAGTATTTAATAACATTAAACTGAATTTGTAATTATTTGGTAAAAATACCATAAATTTCGTTGAATTGGTGACCATAGCCCCGCGAGTGTCTAGTGCCTTATTATCAAGGGTGGTTTTATTACGTGACAATTTTAAAGCTACTTATTGTATTTGAAAAAATTGTTTAATTTTTTTTAATTATTTTAACAGCTTGTACTAAACGCTGCACTGTTTAATGAGATAACTTAATCGCCACTCTGTAGACTGGTGATTTTTAATCATAGAAGAAAAGGAAGAGGATGAAAAAAGCATGATCATCAGCAACGTTGGATAAACGTTAATGGATGAAATTCGCGAGAAAGCAAAGAGTCATCATAATTTTTGACAAGCAATATAATATATCCGATTGTTCTAAGAACGTCTTGATTGAGACGATTAAATTCATCTGATGAAAACTTACCTACACTAAGCATAATTATAGCATTGAAAACCATTCCAAAGCCTTCTTCCACAATATGTATAGGTAATGTCACCACCTACTTCGTAAAATTGTTTACATTTGACAAACACGCTGAGGCGTGTTGTCGTCACGTCCTCCGTGACATGTTGACGTGACAGCCGACGATTTGCGGATTATATTCTAAAGTCTTAGGAATTGATGCTAATTTTAATAAATTTCTAATGGCTATTGTTAGAATCGTTGTATGATATTTGTGGCTGTACTTAAGAAGATTTATCTAATTAGCTGTGACATGTTAAATGAAGCAAGAAAAAAATGCTGTTGAGAGCAAAAACTACAAAAGCTAAATTGTTATGATTTCAAAATAGGGCTAAGCCCTATATTGCTATTGAAAGACATACTTGGTTATAAAAATAGTGGTTTAGATAACTCCCATGATTTAAGTTTTGAAGCAGTTCTCATAAAGGCTTCCTCAGATACGCACGACGCGACGCAACAGCGCGACGTGACTGTAGTAGAACAATTTCTATGAAAACTTCATGGAAATTATTCTACCAGAATCGCGTCGCACCATAGCGTCGCGCCTGTCTGCCGGAGCTTTAACACATTTTCATAATTGTCTTGCGTGCTGTATTGTATTTAACAAGCGTGACTCGACAAATTGCTGTAATATGCAGAAATTACTAACTCACTCAAACAAAATGTTACAACATTCAAACCTCGGGTAAATTGGCCAAATAATGTGTTTGATTAATTAAAAAGATGATTACTTATGAATTTTATCATTAAAATATATTAAAAAACTTCTCGTTATATCCCTTTTTATATTTGGAGATAACTAACATTTCAATAAAATAAAACTAATTAACTGAACCGTATCATCAAGACAAACAATACAGCCACAAAGGCTGATGAATTTTGAAATTCAAATAGTAACAAATAATATTTCTGACCTGTAGGAGGCCGATTGCTTCGTTGACCGACAACTTATATTAAATAAGTATCAACTATCCGGCAAAATAAATAAGAAGTTTTGATTAACATGAGCCTCCCAGGCCTTGCCTGTGTTTTCTAAAATATATATTAATACGTTTATGTTTCCATGTTAAAATGGGAAAATAGATGTCGGTATCTAGAAGAATTTTAATGGAGTTGTCTATTATCTTTCTGCTATCAATATTTTAGTAATTAAGATGGTGATATATTGAAAAAAATGTGGTTTTTCTATTTCGTGTAACTTGTTAAGTATGTGAAATAGGGATTTAACATTTTAATATTTGGTTTTTGACTCTTTGGTCTAGTATCATTTAAAAGGAATACACGATTCAATAAACAATTTTTTTCGATACAAAAAAATTGGAATGTTATATTTTTTTTTTACTTTTTTCGACATCACTGCGTAACGCTTAAGAGTTTTTCAATGGAATTTACTCTAAAACATGGAAAATTATCATATCAAAGTTTATTCAAAGTAGTTTTAAATTTAAATTGATATATTTTGTTAAAAAAGGAGTAAATTCGTTTTGGCACATACCTCGTTTTATTCTGAGCGCACACACACTATAGCCATCACTCTTCTATTGCGTTTCAAAAGTAATTGCATCACTTTCGCTCGCTTAGTAGGTTTTCGAGGATTTTAGATTTTCGAGGTCGCCCAAATGACAGTAGCGATTGATCTTTTTTTTTTGTCAACATGTCATTATTTTGTATAATATAATTAGCTGTTATTTTGGTCTAGCAAATTAAAAATCCTTTGCATTATAATTAAATTAACCCTTTGTATGCCGGGAACGTAGATCTACGCGAGACACAATGGTTTTTAATTGTTTCTGTAATTACGGCATTCAACCGGTTAATGAAGAATGCAGTCAAAGTAGGCATGTGCGACCGTTTAGTTACATCTTCCGTGGTTCGCTTGGAAGTCACTGAACCGTCTCCCAACCCAAATGGGTAGGTGTAAGTTGAACCTCGTAAAGTGGTGCTGCTTTGACGGAACGGTAGCACGGTGTGGATGTGGGTGGATCTGTATCACAAACAACGCTGCACCTCCTTTCCGATTACATTAAACAACATTTCCGATTACATTACAACACTTAATGCTATAGGTATGTCACTACACTACCAGCACTATCTGGGCTGCAAGAATTAATCTCGCCTCTTCATTCCCGGTGTCAGCTTACACTACAATATTTCCACTACATTTTGTGAATAACAAATCATCTCTTTGGTTTTTTTTTAAATGTAAAAACCGTGCAATTGTTCGGGCCATAAATAAAACTTGTTGCGAAAACACCTCAGCAGTTTTAATATTTTAATCCCCGGCGGGAGGGAACATAAATTTTGTTTGACTATTTGATCGCGAACGGTATTGTAGGAAATAGCGGCTGTTTCGATTCTGTTAAAGAATTTTCTCTTGTAACATCATGTCAGGATAGCAAACCTTGTCGCAGATAGGTATCAATTTCAATCTTCTTGTTGTTTATGAAAAAGCAAATCGTTTTGGGATTTTCACACGTACGAGGATAAAGCGGTAATTCAACAATTTTTGTTTTAATGTTTAAAAAAAAACATAGTTGCTTTTTAGCCATGGTTTTTCTATACTTCGTTTTCAATAACCAGATTTTTGCTCAATCAACATAAAAAAACACAGAAGTCAATTATAACCCGAAATCTACAAAAAAAACTATGAAATTCAACTATTTCACGAGCCGAAACAATTGAAGCTAATGGCAATATAGTTCAACAATGCTTTGTTACTGAATCGCACGAGTTTTCAGCTCTCGTTGTGAAATGCGGTGGTTTTATCCGGGCTGCCGATTCTGCCGCTGCTAATAAATCATGGCAGTTTTGTCAGGTGTTACAATTTGTATCGTAACCGTGCTCCGCTGTGAGAAGATTTTCATTTTTTTCGCCACCCTGTTCACAAATCATCAGAATTGCGGGTGAGTAATTGTTTTGCGGTATAGGCGGTGAGAGATTTATGTGATTGTGGAATGACCTATAGATTATAGTTGTATGTGAATGTTAGATTTTCTAAGGATTGAGAACAATATCAGCGTTGTACAGACGCCAGCACATCAAGCTGCTACAATCTGTCAAATTTCTTTAATAGATTTTCAGCTTAATCGCTAAAGCATAAGGTTCAAAGTTGATTGGTAAAATTTGACAGTTTCGGGTAGCTTGATGTGCTGGTGTCTGTACCAATAAATCATTTGCTTTGCTCTAAATAATTAAACATAAAAATCCTGTATAATTCCTTATTTACAAAAAAGCTCTTAATAAATTAAGGGCTGATTTTTCCAACGCAAGATAATTTTATCCGAGGAATAATTTTGAATTTTTTACAGTTCTTACATACAAAATCTGTCAGACGTCAATTTTATTCCACGAATAAAAAAATATCTGTCGATTGAAAAATCAACCTTAAGTAATATTAATTTATTAAATAAGGACCCCTCGACGGGTATAGGCCTTCTCCAGTTATTTACAGTTTTGTCTGTTTGTTTTCACAAGCCATGATTTGCCAATCAATTTCACTATCTCGTCGTGTCAACGTTCTGTTGGTCTGTCTCTTCTTCTCTTTGCGTGCCTGCCATTCCAAGTGGTTGTTCTAAGGGTCCAAGTGACTGTGCCAGATGACCTACCCATTTCCACGTCAGTGCCTCAGCGTATTGAAGGGCATCTATGACTTGTGTTTCATTCTGATTGCTGTGTTTCGTTGTTTGTATCTGAGTCTGATTTTTAGGATGCTTCGTTCTATGACCTTCTGGAAAACTTGTATTTAAATAAACCAGAGCAAAAATGAAAAATGAACTTTGTCAATTTTCCGTTCAAAGACATCCATATTCCCATCAAAATCTCACAAAAAAATCACATCATCGAACACAAACTACTACCAACCATATTATAAGATTGCAAACAACATTTCGTCGTTGAAGTTCTAACACCTGTAATCATGGTATTATTATTATTATTTATTTATTGCATAATTTAAGTAAATGAAATTGTTTCTAATCTGATTTGATTTTGTAACTATAGCTAGCGTTATAGTAACTTATTTATTTGTTTTAAAATATTTCTTGTTAATTTTGGTAATGCTCGCCTAGTGGCAACCTGTGATCTTTTAATATGTCCTATCTGCGGATAATGTAGTGGACTGCAACATTGCTTCCTATACCTTTGTTAAACTTATGTAGTATAGTATATGTTGTAGTTGTAGTATAAATAAAATAAAATAAAACACCACGGAAGTCAAAAATAGCAACTTTTCAGGAGAGTAAGAAAAAACTGCATAATGTTTTAAAATGCTATAATAATACAAATTTACTATTTGTGTATACTTAATTATAGTTCTATTTAATGTAGAAACAGTAACTATTTACAAAAAACAGTTATTTAACCCAAATTCTCTAGCGAATAGCATCAAAATGTCAAAACCGCCAAAAATTACTTACGTGGTGTTAGAACTTGAACGACGATTTGCCAGTAATAAAAATCAAGAAAACGAGACCAGCCAAACAGCATGGAGTAAATTGACAGAAGGAAACACTGCTCAAAAAGAGAGAGACTAACACATTTATTTGAATAGTGGCACGCGACAGCAAATATTTAAAGTTACATACAAAACGTGTATTTGCACCCCTGCAGAGACATTTGTATGCAAACATTGTTAATGTGATCAAGGATGCAGTACAGTTAATTGAATTAGATGGCTCTGTATAGTTTTTGAATGACTTCGGAGCTTATTGCAGTGTTTTGTTCACAGTTAATGGATGAAACACATTGTGCAAGTTTATTCAGGAATAAATGGATAGCTGAGGTTCAGTTTGCATTAAAATGATTACATTTTGCTCGTAAAATACTTTTAAAGTGAGAGAAATGAGTGTAATCACACTTTCGACAGTGCTCTCATTTCAAAATACTGGTGTAGTAAAAGCATTATTCGCATCATTTCTTATGTAGGGATGGACATGCATTGATCATTAGGTACGTGTTTTGGGACTTTTAGATAATGAAATAGTTGAGGTAACCATATTTCCCTTATTCGTAAGTCAGAGGTGTCCACGCAAAACTTAGACTGCATAAGATAAGTTATGATATTTATTTTGCAAATATGGGTACAAAACACGGTGACATAAAAAATATAATTAGCAACAGCCATATTTAACCAGAAGGCATGCTAAGTACAAAATACACTAGAGACACTAAAGGTACTTAATAATAAAGATAAACAATGTCAATATAAAGATTGAATAACTAATTACAATTTAATTATGAAGCAAGTACTTCAATATTTATTTATGTTATACACGATTCTCCAGCAGTCAACTTATTTCATATTGGAATTAAATAAAAATTAATAAAATAAAAATGAAATGTCATGTTTTTCTAACTTGTAATCATTATAAAAAGTAAACAAAAAATATATTTCTCCATTAAAAATTCCGTCACACTATAATATGCACACTATATAAAATACTAGCGGCTTCGCACGGAAACATTATTATTATTATACATATAAACCTTCCTCTTGAATCACTCTATCTATTAAAAAAAACCGCATCAAAATCCGTTGCGTAGTTTCAAAGATTTAAGCATACAAAGGGACAAAGGGACAAAGGGACATAGGGACAGATAAAGCGACTTTGTTTTATACTATGTAGTGATAAAAATTTCGGAATTTAAATAACTTCACGAGTAGGTCGTTCACAAATGATGTCTAAAAAATCAGTTCAAAATTTGGCACAGACCAATTCCTTGCCGTAATTACAGAAACAATTTAAAAGCCATTGTGCCTCGCGTGGATCCACGTTGCGGCAAAGGATCAAGTTTAAGAAGCAAGCACACCATCTCCGGGTCATCGCTAGATTTTCTACAGGATCTTATAACATTCAGACCATCACTTATTCACTATAATAAATAATCCTATACTAATCGAAAAGAAACCCTCTACGTTTCCAAACACACGTATAACGTTACAGAACTGGAAGGCTTTAATATTTGTCACAGGAAACTGCCTTTATTTACCCATATGCGTAGTGTACATACATCCGGTGAAGGGCAGGTCTATTGATTCCTACGAGGGCGGCCCCTAATACCATCCACTTGTATATATAGCTCGTATTGGACCGGTTGAATGCCGTAATTATAAAAACAATTAAAAAGCCATTGTGTCTCGCGTAGATCCACGTTACCGGCTATACGAATGGTTAATATTGAACTTGAATCTTTTAATATAAACTATTTTTGGGTTCTGACCTTGCGGGAAACTTTTTTTAAATATTGTAATGAAGTTATGGCTTTTGTGGTACGAACTTTGTGTTTCATTCTAACGAGATTTTGAATACATGTTAAAACAACTTCTGAAAGTGTTCGTGTTGTTGTGTTCTTTGAAGTGATTTTGTAACTTAGATAGTTACAAAATTTTTGTTAATTATGTTATAAATAAAACTTATACAGAGTGGCAGGGACACGCGAAAACTATAACTATGATTTCAGTACATGATTCTGGACCTCACAGCGTAGAAATTTTTAGTTGGTTTAAAAAAAAAACAGCCGTTCCATAGAAAAGTGCAATACCTACGCGATCAAAATGTATAAAACAGCAATCTTTTTTTATTAACAACAGACGAAAACTCACCTTCACCTCACGGGGGTTCATAATCATTTGCTGAATCTATGGTAAAATGTTTTGCGTCGATGTCACTGCCACAGTGTCGGTCTATTCTGTTAAAATCTCACCGTGAGATCTTAGGTGAAGTGAGCTGCCATTACATCTGATGCTAGGGATTGGCACTAATGACAGCCAACTTCAATCTCACTTCACCCAAGTTATCACGGTGATATTTTTACAGAATAGCACTACTGTATTTGAATCATCGACACGAGAAAAAGAAGATGATTAAAACGATTACAGCTAATACTGCATTCGCCATTTATTTGCCAAAAATGTAAACAAATATGAGTTTATGGAAAAATAATAGGTGTACAAATAAGTTTCCGCCGTTTTTTACAAAAAAATAGAGGTTTATTCTGAAAGCACAGTACATTATATTTTATTCAAAGGTATTTTATTATTTTTTATTACTTGTAATGTAAGTGCGAGTTCTTCTTGCGTTTGGCGCGAATCTTCCATTTTTCATTCCTTTGTCTTCCACATCAAAATCACAGTTTTTAAACTTTTGAAACCACTCACGACAACTTCTCTCGCTCAAAGCAGCTTCACCATAAGCCTCTACAAGTAATCGATGGGCCTCGGCTGCAGTTTTCTTCAAATCAAAGAAGTAATACCAGTTCCCGCAAATGACGCTTATTCGGTACAAAACTTGACATTTTTGCACAAAAAGAAATATGTAATATGGATAAAGAGTCACTAATACTCTAAGTGTATGTTGTTACTAGATGTCCAAACTCACGATATCACATGTTACATCTGACGATTTTTACGTAACCTCTTAGTGAGGACATCTTTCGTTAAACGGCGGAAACTTATTTGTACACATAATAATTTTAAATCCTGCACAATAAAGTTCAGTTTACGTTACAGCTTTAATAATTTTTATAACTTTTTCAATAGTGCTAGTCACTGTGAAATCAACCTAATTACCATTGAAATAAAGTTGATAGTGGTTTAACTTGAAATAATATTAATTTATAACATATGTTTGAATAGACATTAGAATACCATAAGTAGGTAGGTGCAGGTGTTGGTTCTAACTAATTACGTTGGGTCTTACTAAAAGGATAACGCAACGATAAAATATTTGTTCAAAAAGTCCAATAGAATAGCCGACATGACCTTCTCAACAGTCCCTTGGAATCTTGAATCTTAAATCCAGAATGTCTACGCCAGCAAATATTCGAATAATTTATTTGAAAAGCACAACAACTTACGCACTTCCTAAAAATCGGAAATATTTAAAACATCCCTTGGCTAGTCCAGTAGCCGTTTCTGGCTCAGGAATTCATTATGACGAGAGAAATTTGTTTGCGATATGAAATTCCTAAGACTCCTCTGCCTTTCTCGAACAATTCACGTCATGCCAGTGACCAGAAGGCGAATTCTCGTAATTTAAAACGTTCGAAATCTATTCGCAGTCTCATCTCGGCGACAAAGAAACATCAAAAACTTGTCAAAATGTAGGGAAATTTGAGGTATTTTTGACAGATTGAAACTGAGATCAGACTGTGAACGTTCTTAAGCTTTGTGTTCACCAACATTTAAATCAACTGATTATATATTTAATCAGTTCTATATTTAAAATTTCCTTAGGAAATAAGACATAAGCCAACTGTTTAAATACCTAACCGGTGGTTTGAATGTTGGTGAACTCAGGCCTAAAATTACGAGAATTGCCCCTCTGGGTTTTGTATGAAGAGTTTTATTTGACTTTTATCATGTGGTAGTTCAGGTTGGACAAGGTTGAAAATTAAGTTTTACACTTAAAAATATGCTTATAAATTACGCCAATTTAAATTAATCCTCTATTGTTCTTTTCGAGTCGATGGCAAAAGTAAAAATATTGTTCTTCTTGTCGTGTCAATGTGTTCATGGTACTCTTCCTCGTTATTTTTTTATTATAACGTTTGAGCCCAGGAGATGCCAACTTGATAGCGGCATCAGTGGTATTTTTTAGGTCATCGATGTGCAGGTGAACGGGCACTTAGGACACTTCAGCGAGTGGGTCTGGTGGGTGGTCTGTTATTTATATTACATATTATACATATTATTATATTTTTTATTATTTTATATTACAATTTTTTTTTCATTCATGAGTTGGGCCCAGTAGGTGGCCATGCTAATCGGCATAAGCAGCGTTTGAACACTGCGCAAATTCTAAACATCTAGGTGTAACTTTAAACAGAGCCTTAATCTATAATATAAGTCGCAGTGCTATAAAATAAAACAGAAAGTCGAAACCTGAAACAATCTGCTTCTTATGTACAAAAAAATAAAAAATAAAATACTGAATAACACACTTTAACTTACTAAAACTCTTGTCATGAAGGCAAGTGTTATCGATAACGAGTACCTACTGCGCTGATTACGAAATGAGGTCACATAAGCTAGCGAACAAATCAATCGTCAATAATAAACCAGTAACAAGCCCATAATTATCAAAAGTATAACTGACTTACATAAAAAGTCATAACGATTGTCTTCTGTTTATCTTTATCATTCTTTACCCTTCCATCCAAAAAACATTCACTAAAAATCAAACTCAAATGATAATAAATTTCAATTAATTTGGAAGGCTCCAGTCCAATTGAGCCTGTTCCTATCATTTTAAATTCCTGCCTCCAATTGTTGCTAGGTAAATTTAAATATTTTACACTTGAAAAGAGCTATCGAACGTTCCTACATTTTAATGGGCCACGCTTCGCTAAGCAATGTCTGAAATGTGTCGATGTTTTTGTATTCAATTTATCGATGGAAAATTGAGTAAACTTTTTAACGAGGAATCGGATGTTTCAATAAACTATTTTTACAAAATGCAGAGGGGTTCCCTCTATCTGGCAAATTTTTTTTGGCAGAAATTTATTTGGCATAACCCACTTGGCATAATCTTTTTTAGACGAATATTTTTAGGGCATAAAAATTATTTAACATAATTATTGTTTGGCCGAAAGTTTATATGTCCGAATTTACAATGGCATACTTTTAAGATGGCATAATTTCACTTGGCATACTATGAAGATGGCAGAATTTTATTTGGCATAATTTCACTTGGCATACTATGAAGTTACCAGTAGAATTTTTAACGAATATTGTTTGTTCGGTGTATTTTTCCATGGTATTTGAATGAACTATAAAAACAATGGATTCCATAAGCGATCTCGGGACTTGGGGCACCCCGACTTGGGTTAGGTAAGGTTCCTTTAAACCCTGTAGACAGTAATTACCCGCGAAGCGGGGCTCGGTCAACTACGTCGTATTTAGGTATTATTGCTTGTAAAACCACATAGACCCTAACTAATTATTAAAAAAAAATGGTTAGGTTAGGTTAAAACTGTGACCTCTACGCACGAGCTCACGTATGCCAAAAGACGATTCTGACTGTGAACTTTCCTAACCTAACCTAACAATGATTCTGACTTTCAAAATTATGAGTTTTGAATATATGATAAATGCGTGTATGCCAAACGATTTTCTTCGAAATGAAGTTTATGCTATACGCTGTTATGCAAAATAATATTATGACATAAAAAGTTCTGCTATTAAGGGTGGACCCAATGCAGAGCTCACTTGCATCGCATTTTAAAAACATGCGCATGACAATACATTATGATCACACTGACTTCGACAACATTTAAAAGGTACAGACGCCAGCCCATCAAGCTACTACAATCTGTCAAATTTCTTTAATAGATTTTCAACTTTATCGCTAAAGCATAAGGTTCAAAGTTGATTAGGAAAATTTGACAGTTTCGGGTAGCTTGATGTGCTGGCGTCTTTACCTACTTTATCAATCCGAACACATTATAACTCAATTACAACGGTTTTCATCTTGTCAACCATTCTATATACTCATACCTTTCTAGTCTAATATTTTGGATTCATTTCACGTACCTATCGAAAAGTCAGTTAGACACTTTAGTTAGGATAGGTAAGAATGTAGTATACAAGTTAGCACCCGTAAAGGAAAATACCTAGCTCAAAATTCTCTCTCTAAGATCGATACTTTTAGACATCCCTACCGCCATTACTTGAACTTCAATTAGATGATATCTGACGTTTATAGTTCTTTATGCACTCAAGGAGTCAGATTATGCTTTCCAAGAGTAAGATAATGCCATTCAAACGTAGGTCCGATCATTATTCCCTTGGTAGAGGCGTACTGAAAATTTTGTAAAGGTTTTACGATCGCCAGGAGTTATTTAATGAGCCATCTTCGAAGGTACACCTTTTTTGAGGGAAATACACTTTGTTATGTGCGTATTAGATGTAGATGGAATGTCTTTTTTTCGTAGGCTTATAATTAGTCCTTTTTGCATGTAGTTTGGAACTTGGGAGCAATGAGGTGGTCCAGTGGTAACGGCCCCGACAACTCGTAAGTTGTAGGTCCTGGGTTCGTTTCCCGGCAGGCGTTTTACTTTGCGTGCATAATTTCATCACTACTGCTCTTAAACAAGGTGAAGGAAAACACCGTGAGGAAACCGACATGTCATAAAACAAAAAAAAAAACATGTGATCTTACCAACCCGCACTGGGCCGGCGGCGTGGTGGATTACAGCCCACTCCCTCTCGAAAAGAGGAGGTCTGTGTCCCAGCAGTGGACACGCTAAAGGATGATTATGATGATGATGATTAATACTTACCACCTGTCATCATCATCATCTGCCTTGCCTTTTTCCAACTATGTTGGGGTCAGCTTCTAGTCTAACCGGATGCAGCTGAATGTGTAGATACATGTAGTGGGAACATTTATAGGCTGGTTATTACGTTTAGAACTTGAGTGTAAATATTATTCTATTTCGGAGAGACCATTTTTAGGGTTCCGTACCTCAAAAGGAAAAAACGGAACCCTTATAGGATCACTTTGTTGTCCGTCTGTCCGTCCGTCCGTCTGTCAAGACCCTTTTTCTCAGGAACGCGTGGAGGTATGAAGCTGAAATTTATATCAATTACTCAGGTCTACTGTCCCTTGAAGCTGTGAAAAAATCAAACTTCTAAGCCAACGCAATCAAAAGATACAGCCGTTTATGCCGCAAATTTTCGACACTTGCAAGGGAATCAAAACCTACAGGGTGCTTCCCGTGAACTCAGTATCTTGAAATTTGGTACGAAGCAACGTCTTATAGCATAGATAAAGGAAAAATTACGAAAACCATAAATTTTTAGTTACATCACATAATATATTTTTTTTTAATAATTTTAAACTTACTACCCATTTCCTCATAAACGCGTAGAGGTATTAAATTGAAATTCTTACCAAATACTCAGGTCTATAATACCTTTAAGCTGTAACAAAATCAAACTTCTATGTCAACGCAATCAAAAGAAACAGCAATTTAAGCTGCATATTTTGAAACTCGCAAGTACTCGCAAGGGAATCAAAACCTAAAGGGTACTTCCAGTCGACCTAGAATCTTGAAATTTGGCTTGAAGCAACGTTTTATAGCACACATAAAGGAAAAATTCCGAAAACCTTAAATTTTTAGTTACATTACAAAATATATATTTATTTTTTAATAAATATAAACTTATTACTTTTTTCCTCATGAACGCGTAGAGCTATCAAGTTGAAATTCATATCAAATACTTAGATCTAATTGCCTTTAACCCGTGAAAAAAAAAAATTCTAAGTCAACGCAAAAACGCAAAACGCAAAAGTACAACCATTGATACCGCATATTTTGAAACTCGCAACTACACGCAAGGGAATTAAAACCTAAAGACCACTTCCCGTTGACATAGAATCTCGAAATTTGGTAAGAAGCAATAGCTTACAGCACAGAGAGCAAAGAGATCTTTGTCTTAAATTTATGCTCCTCCATCTATCCCCATTGTAATGTTATGAATTTCATTTTGCAATAAAAATACCATAGTTATGACACGATTGTCGTAATGAACGAACTTTGTAAACCTTGCAGGTTTGTACGGAACCCTCGGTGCGCGAGTCCGACTCGCACTTGGCCGGTTTTTTTTTTAAACCCCATTACCATTTACCATTATTAGGCAAAGAACAAGGTGAGTCTCTTGTGTTACCTTTTTAATGAAATATTTATGTTCTGCATGCTCCTTCGTTTTTCTTAGATTCTACTGTGTTTATTTCTTTCTCGTAAGCTATTCATATACCTTAAACTCACTTCATCTGCCAAATAAACATCAAAGCCCAAATTTCCTTCACTAAAACTTTTATGCTAATGAATTCGTCAACATTTATCAATCAATCTTAAATTACCGAACACTGATAGTTTGTTGCAAATTGCACTGTAAGCTGAGGATATAAGACGCAAAGTCGTCTGCTGAGAATACCTTATAAATTGCAAATACACCATTCTGCAGATCGTAAACGTCGTAACTCGTCCGTCACATAAACAATACTATCGGAAGACTGCTGGCATAAGAAATGAGATTATAGCGATTGTAGCATCGATTGGGCCGAAAGGTTCTGGAGTGGCGACCGCGTACCGGAATACGTAGCGTTGGGAGGCCTCCTACAAGGTGGACCGATGACCTTGTGAAGTCCCCAGGAATTCACTAGATGTGAGAAGCACAGAACCGGTCGAAGTGGCGATGCTTGTGGAAAGCCTATGACTATGAGGACGAGGACAGAGGACGTCTTTCCGCTGAAATGATGATGATTGTGGAATCAAGCAAGCAAGTTAAGGATCATAATACAGAGAGAATAAGACCTTACTCCTGTAATCTGTGTATCCAAATATGCTAGCGGGACGTCACGCATAAAAACATCATCTCGGTTTGTAAAAAAACCGCATTAAAATTGGAACACACGTTTGGGAGCGACGATGCCAAACATACAAAGAACGAAAAAGCCATCAAAATTAATACAACCCTCTTGATACATTAATTAAAATTAAAATAATGCAAGTCCCACAGACCATCTGACCCCAATTTCCGCGGTTAGCTGATCCCTTACGCCATCCCCACGTGAATCAATCAAGTATCCACTATCCCCTATCATTTACTTATTCAGATTTTATGTGTCGCTGGCATCGGACCGAAACTTTATGTACCATCAGCTGAGCGTTTATAGAACATCCACCGGAATGTGACCCGTTTTTGAGACACAAACGCCGTTTTCTTGAATATAAAAACCATGGAAGCCGCGCGTCTCCTTCTTGGTGTTTTACGATTTTCATTGGTGTGGTTCTTGTAAGTCACTTGCATTGGCATATTTTGGAATTAGTAGTTTACTGATTGTTTTAGGGGTTTTAAGTATTGTGTATTTCGTAGTTTTCATAGATCTCTACAAAGCAAGACATGTTGGTGTTGTAACACAAAGTGGTCCAACTTATAGTAGGTACCTCAAAATACAATAATTGAACGCTTAAGTATTTCCAGCTGAATTGGCATTGACAAGTTAGCAAATTAAAAAATAATAATAAAATAAACCAATATTCCAAACCAGACTAAGCGATCAGATTGTCCAATTTTCCACAAAATTTCAAACATGCGTTGCACTACACAAATCAAATGCCTAAAATAAGCATTGGCGTCAAAAGGCGAGCGTAGCCCTATTTATGATTAGGTGGCGAGTTGGTGACGCATACCGATGAGGGCACGTCACTCGTCATCCATCATACGTGTTCCGACGATCATCGGGAATCAACTCGTAATGTGTTTGAAGAACATGTCACTGAAAAAACAGATTCCTGTTTTGTTTGACTGAGCGTTGTTGGTGAGAAAATGTTACTGATGACTAAAATTAATAACGAATTTGTAACTTCTCGAACTTTATATGTATAGGTAAGCTAGTGACAGGGAGTGTAAAGTTTTGAAATAGGAAATTAAATTAATAAAATGTTCCGTTATAACAATCATAATTAATTTAGAAAATTCCAACAATTTTCATAAACGCTCGAATACTTTACAGCGTTCGAGAATTCGCGTCGTAAAAACCATGGGACACTTCAGGGGGCGTTTAGTGTTTTATATGCCAAAGGGATTTATGTTATTACCGTCCATATTTCTGCGGACTGAAGCCGCTGAGAGGTCACGAAATCTTGCCGAAAGGTGTCGCCGTGTCTGTCGTATAGGGGCGTCCCTCTCGCACCTCGGTGTTGCTTTAAAGCGATGAATATGAGAAGTTGTATTCGGATCACGTAGTGGGCGCGGCGTGCGCGGCGCTCATGAACTCCGATGCCAAACCTCGCCAGATATAACGTTAACAATGAAAAAATTCTCTTCCCCCACCATTGTGGAAGAGTTGCGATGACAAGTCCCAACAAACTTGGTAATCAGTTGTAATAAATTTATGTGCCGTGCGTGAGAGAGTCGAGTTTCGTTTTCTCCTACAAATGTTATTTGTTGAGAGAACGCTGCGGACGTTAATTGTCAGTTGGATGTTCTTGTTTTATCATAATTATGTATTAAAAGTTTTATTGCGACTAATCTCTCGAGATTAAAAAGGATTTAAGTTAAGAGCGCAGGCCTGCTTAGGGGCGATTAGACGCTGCTTTAACGTCTTCAATCTAATTCACATTAAGAAAAATTACATCGTAAACATTTTACTTAAGACCTTTGAATCCCAACCAAGGTGACATTTGTTTCTTGTCATAAAGAAAGGTACGTTTTGTTCTCATGTTGAATTTCTTAATTTTCTTGTTTATCTGAACCCACGATAAAAAAGATGTAAAAATCTTAACAATCAAGCAATTCCCCTAATTTCGAATGCGCTAACACATTTTAACAGCTGCTAAAAGTTATGCAAATGGGAGGAAAGCATAAAACATTTTATCGTCGCTAGTTGTAAGAGCAAGTTAAGGGAAATCGAGTAACTTAATAAGACATTTACTGGGCCATTGCTGAGCGTAAATTTTTTTTAGACAATTGTTCAGCAATTTGTCGCGTTTCGTGCTTTATCACGATTTTTGAACCCAATTTATCGCGCATTGAAATCTTTCTATCCTGTTTCTAAAATCGAATGAATCCTGATTTTCAAACTGATTGGTTTTACTACCCCAATAAAAACACTAGAGGGATATTAACTTTGTTTTGAACATTATTCCAGCTGCAACACATTATTGATATTCCCTAAACTTTAAACTTTACACGAAACCGTCAAAGCTATGAAAACCGTGAAAACATACATGTACATTATCCACACTTTATTTCCACAAAAATATTCAGAAAATATTTTCAAACAATACATTGTTTTCCTTCCGTCCGATAGACAGAAACTACAAACAAGTTAAATACTTTAATGCATTCAAGTCGCGAAAAGATTTTAAAACCGGCAAACGGGTAAACTCATGCAAAACAAAGTTGTGATGCAGAACTCTTTAGAATGCCATTCTGCTTAGTTTTCGTATTTCTTAATACAACCTAATGCTTTGATTTCGGTGAGGAGAGGTGGCGGGAAAAGGCAAACTAAGGTTTTATAGGTAAATTACATAGGCCTAATGTTTTAAAAACAAATTGGTAATTACTGACTAAACAAGAAATATCAGCGTCATTATTTGATCGAAACATATGAAAAGTATAATGGCGTGGTTTAATTTTAATGAAAGACGTAGGTAAGGTTTTGATACATCAAAACAGTTTATTATGCAAAATATTGCGCACACGATACAATTTTTTTTTCCTTACAGAACGATAATTAAGATTATTACATTACTGCATTAAGCGCATTTCTTACATTCAAAACGTAATCTACATAACATGTACGTGCTGCCCTTAGCTAATTCAATTACTATAGTCACTGTAATAAAGCTGACCTTGCAAGCAAAGACGGTCATAAGTTCCCAAGTTAACCCGCCGGCGCTTACAACTCCCGCCACAACAAAAGCTGAGCTCGGATGAAAGAAACTGCACCTAAAGCGAATACGTGAAGTCAATTTGCGAATAAACTTTCGCAGTTGGTTTGGCACTGCGATACCAGCTAGACTACTTTACTAGATTTAACATTGTGCTTAATGTGTGTACGTGAACTAAGACAGCTTACCCGCTATCTCTTACAATGCAGTTTCATTGTAAGCGATTTTTGGATTTGCATGTTGTTTTGTTTAAGTTGTCGGCATGCTCATTTTCTGTTGCGTCATCGTCTTAAGGTAGTGTTAGATGGAGATTGTGACTGTGCAGTCCGTGGTCTGTTAAACACCATATTTTGAGGCATTAAAATAAAAACACGAACTATTTTATTTTAGAAATAAAGTAAAAATATTTATTTAAAAATAGCACGAATGAAAAAAAAAAATAAAATTAAATCCTAACTTAACTAAAACTATACAGAAACTAAAAAATAGCGTCGAAAAATTCATCCGCATCGCTGTCGACTGGTAATGTACCCAAGAGACTGGCGACATTACCACGTTGTATGGCGATGCTTATCCTCAAACAAGAACTAATATTAATTAGCCAACAAGTTATTAATTACAGAATTCTGTCTCTTATATTTTATGAGATCAATAATAAAAATATATGCACGCAACTTTTTATATAAAACAATTTTTTTTTTCATTATTTCGGTAATACACTTGATATAACAAAACAGGTTGAGAAAAATAACCCAACGCTCCTTTTTAAAATCAACTCCATCATCAAAATCTCGGCTGAAACAAATCCCATACAAAATTGTTTCCCTAACCCAGTTAAGAGCATCACCGCGATACGGTAACGATGATGGATAAGCAAAATTACCCAAAGTCTCAGTTAATTTATGTTGTTTCTTTATATTTAGATATGAGTATATTTTTTATCTTAGCAGCAACAGATTCTAACGTTTGGTAGATTATGATGATTTATCATCCACATATAACTTGTTTACGACTAATTTGTGGTTTAGTATTGTAGTTTCTATATTATTGAAGAAGTACTTATGTTATATCTAATTGATTGATATATGTTAATTGATAATTAATACTATTGACTACTCTGTGTTATTACGTAGCCGATATTAAAAATACATTGTTTTACTTGCACAGTACCATATGATGAAAACCGTTGTCTAAGTCCTCTACAACGCATACTATGTCAACATTCCCTAGAATATCGTGAAACAAACTCAAAATAATCCTAAATCCCGTGAAATCAGTCGCACTGTTGTGACGAACAGACACGTCGCCCGGTAATACAGTCATGAATATTAATGAACGTCACTTTATTTGCTTATTTATTAGCTACCACGCCGATAATAACTCTGCGAGGACGTGATGTGTTTTGTGCATGACAAAGGTTAGTAGTTCTAGCCGACTTTTGATGAAAGGAGAGTGATGTTATTCATGTGTTTTGATGTAAGGTTGTTAGGCAAACTGAAAGTAGACGATATCATAATTATATTATGTGTACCTACTTCTAAACTGAATTTCAAGTTGAATCGCATTCAAAAAAATATTAAGTATGATAAATAAATTAACACATAAATGTTTAACGTACATTTAATGAAATTCATAAATTTTTGTTTGGCGCAATATTTTCATATTCGTTACTAGAAAACAAACATAAACACGAATTCACACAAAAAAACAACCATATATAAATCATATTTATCAAATCCCTCTACTTGAAGATTGCGATAAAAAAGGCACATTTTAATAATAAGTATGTCACATAAAATCAGATAAAAACAACGTTGAAACTCTATACCCGTGACAAGATTAGTTTCAGTTGTCAAGACAAACATACGAACTCCAAGTTTATCTATTTCGGAAAGTTGACGAAAAAATATTATAAAGTATTTTGGAGGGTACGTGAGACCCTCAAGGTGGTACAAGGATGTAGGACAACAAGATAAGTCGGTCGTCATGTTTGTTTTTTACGATTTGATTTTGGACTACGTTCGTTTTATTTTTATAAAAATAAGAAAAGTTAAGAGATTCTCCTGACTACCATATATGTAATGTCAAGCACGATTGTATTTATAAATTAGTTTTAAATCTCTTTATTTAAAAAAGTTAAGTACTCTATATCCATATAAAATTCATTATAGAATGTCTTAATTCCTAAAACTATCCCACACTTTTAAAGCCTCTAAATATATAGCTCCTAAATTTAAACTATTTCCTCTGAACCAAAGCCTAACTAGTGCCAGCCCGAGTTCATATCCCGCTCCCTTTCACGAGAGGATTACAAGGCCTCATTATAAATCACGGACTATTCACCTAACTATATAAAGTTACTATTTGCTAGACTTTGGCCTCTCGGGGCCCCGTCTATATCCGCAGAATGATCGTCATAGTGCTGTCTGATTTATTATTCTGTTATATCTGGGACCCATTTTATCTGGAAAATAGATATAGGCGCTGTTTTGTTTTGGTGAGTCATTTCGTTATGCTTGGACTTTACCTTTATTAGATTTGAGATTTTTTTTTTTCAAGTCATTTATTTAGTAGGTAGGTACAGATTTGTCAAAGTAAAATGCTTCTGTTTTCTCTTACGGGGTGAGTTGTTACCGATTCGATAAAAGTTGTTCAGCATGGTAATATTAGAATTTAGATATTTTTATCCGCACATAGTGTCGATTAGACTACAGAAAACTTTTTTAATTAAGAAAGTGTTTTTTTTTTCGATTTATTTTGAAATTTTGGGAAACTATTTGGAAATACTGTTTCATGGAAGTGAAATTTTTGATCATATTCACACTAAAGAGCCTGATTTGTATGATGCTTAAACCTCATTCTGGATGTGCTGCATGTGCATAGACTCAAGCATTAGAAGAATCTTATGTCCCTCAGAGCCTTTTCCCTACTTCCCTCCGTTAGGGAGAAGGTCATAAAAGTAAGTTAAGAACGTTAACATGTTTTACGTTTCCAGATGTTTTAAATCTCTGGCGGCCGTCAATAGGTATATTGACTCGACGGCAAGCACCTGTGTCGTAAAACTTTGATAAAGAGGATTTTAGCATAATTCAGCGAAGTTTTTCATTTTGCAGCTCGCCCTTCAACGAACTTGCCTTAATACAGTGTTTCAGTTTATAATTTACGTTGATATACTTTTTAGAATATCTAAAAATGGTATTTTTCTCTCTTTGCTTTTATGTTAGCAACCATGCTTTTAGCATTTACTGAAGCTTTTGCAAACTACATTTTTAATTAGCTTTTGTTCAGCTATCTTGATCAAAATATTGACAAAAATTTATTTCATGATTCTAACATTTTCTAAAACATTATAACAGTGACTAGATATTTTTTTTATTTAGCGCTTAGTTAAAATAACATTCCATTACGAATTTCATATCCGTGCTAAACCGACTACGACATTGCATCTTGAACAAACACAAGAAAATTCAAAATCTAAACGATTGCATCAGGTAGAATGCCAAAAACAACAGTCTACAAGGAAGACGCTATCAAACTGAATCGAACAAGTACATCGCAAAAACACCGATGCAGAACTGAAACTGAAATGAAGTCCGCGGAATCAGCTTTAAATACATACCGAAAAACAAACTGGCGGGGATGGCATGGAGGGGGCTGGGGGAGAGGTCTAACAGCGAACAACAAACGTAACAGTAAATTACACAGCGATCCAGTTCAAACGGGAACACACCAGTTATTTGTTCAGATGCAATCTCTTCCCATTCCGAGTATATGATTAAAACAGTGCAGGACACCATTCCTATGGGAAATCATCGGGGCGAACGCATTGCATAATTAGCAGTCGCAAAGGCGGCGGTATAGACGGCTCGTATTTTAGTGTCGCACGCTCCTGTTGGCGCTGGTTCTCCCAGCAGTGCTGCTACTATGACCTGTGTGTCAATATAAAATGACGATATATCTCATAATTCCTTATTTAAAATCATCACATCATTTTCTTCTAAAACGTTAGAAAATAAATTTAATATTATTATGGTGCCTATCAGTTTCCTAACTGAAGAACCTAAGAATCCGAGAAAACTCCAATTTAATGCATTCCTAATTTAACATTGCCAGATAAGCTATAAGGTCAATAATAAAATATATTCGCAGTAACAGTTCAAACACAAAACTTTCAATATCTCCTAAGTACTAAATTAATCTACGATAAGATATCGAAGACTTTACTAATACTGTTCGCCCGGCGGGCTTGCAGAAGCGTTTGTGCAAATGTTCCGAGTGGACATTCCACACAAATAAGTTCACTTGCAAAGGGAAACTGAAATAAAACTTTACATATTCCTTCTATGCGCAGTCTACTTCAATTATAGGAGCGAGTGTCCAGCATGAAATTCTTTTTATATTAATTTTTAGATGCGAGAGTTTTGTGTCAATTCAGTTTGTCGTTCGTGATTTTCAGGTTTTGTGTTTGAGAAAAGTCCTTTGCTATTTAAAGCAGTGTTTTTCCTAGTTTACAATACTAGCTATACACGATGTTCCAAAAAGCAGACGTCTCTAGTTATTTATCTTTGAATTCTATTTATAACAGGGAAAATTTATGAATATACCAAATGGGAAACCGTCATTCAAACCAGTTCTATGGTGTCAAAAACACATCAAAGCATTTACAGCCATTCCTATAGAAAACAGTAAGGAAACAATACGAGACAAAACACCTATCAACAATACACCTTGAAGGCTTCATTATCACAAATATTCTGGAGCTCATCCCAGAATAATAGAAATTGATGTGTTGACTCCACGCCCAGTCGAAGACGATGAAAGGGTCCCAAATTATACCGATGTCAACTAGGATGATTAAAAACCTGAAGCTTATCACAATAACAACGCTATTACTGGCAGTCGTTTAGCTTGAGACATATAGATATTACGGGAAGAACTTACGATGATGTCGTGTCGCATGTCGGTAGTATATGACGATAACAAGCGTTTCTTGTCTTAAACCCTCTTGGAAGAAACAATAATTGAAATCTCTAAGGTTAAAGTCCAGACATTTCTTATAGAATCAGATTATAGTGAGAACATTATAGACCTCATTTAAAATGGCCTTTAGAGAAAGAACCATGCAGATTCTAAAGGACCCGAACCCACAGTTGGCTAACATAAATCAATCATCGAGTAGCTCGACAAAAACATTGTTCAATACACAAACGTTGTTACTTTGTGTGCAAACAAATTTAATGAGCAACCAGATACAACAAACATTAAAGTAACACAACACGTCGTCCCGCTGATTATAAAAACGCAAACTTGTACACGTCATCAAGTCCTATGATTGATGGGACTCACCGACAATTTTTCCATTCATCATAGTTAATTTTATTGAAGCGTCGTGTGTGATGAATTAGCCTAACCGTCTAACCTGGCATACTAATGAATACACGTGGTTTGCTAGTCCATTAATGGACTTAATTCGTTAGCTGCATTTTATTCTCTTGTCATGAACGTCGTCGGTTGTAAATGGCGATAGTGATCAGGTGTTATTTTGTGGGTGTGTTGGTTTATAAAGAAATGGCTTTTGGGTGTGTAACTCGTTGTTAGTACATGTCTGAGTGATTAGTTTTTTTGGTATTTTTATTAGACATGTTAAATTCTAATGACACGGTGAGCATCAATGCTTTGGAAAATATACACTTTCATATTTTAGAGAAAGTTAAAGTAAAATCCAAGTAGCCTTATATTTAGCTGCATTACGAGTAAAAACTAGCTAGATAATGGGTCATAAATGACGTTATACGAATATAGCACATGAAAGGCAAGAATAGCCTGGCTATAGATAGTGAATTAAATATAAGCCTTGACCTTTCACAATCTTCACAACACTTTAAAAGCATGTAGACAGTCACGTAATTTATTAAAGTTTGCATGTTAATAAATGTGCTATGAATAGATGCCGCCATGTTTATCGCATAGCGTTATTTGTAAAATTCAATTAAGGAGGTGATATAACGATGGTCGCGTGCGGAGGACTAACAACGTGATAGTCTATGGAAAATTTCAAATATTTGTAGTTGCCTTCGCCTTAAGTGAGGTCTGAAACTGGAAAGACAAACTAAATGAAGGACGTTTACACTATGGAGCGAATGTATGAAAGGAAATCATGATAAAGATATTTCGGAAAGTTCGAAAAAAGCTCAAAGGCTTGAAAAATTTCGAAAAACTCACAAAAAACATTTTATTCTTAATAGGGCGAGTCGATTCTCACTTTGAAAAAACAAACAGTCCATTGGGACGGTTTGTTTTTTCAAAGCGAAAATTAACTATATTTATATTCAAATAACTTTTTACTGACTTTCATAACGTAATTAATTTCAATAACAAAGACCTTTTAAATGTTTTCTTTGTTAAGGTTACGTGGAATATAAAAGGTCCACTAAAAAGGGTTTTTATGTAATTGACCTGAGAACATTTTGCGGAAGTTGTAATTATAAGTACATTTACTTTGAGTTTATTATTAAAGTGCCATCAGTGAATACAGTTATTATTTGGAAAATTCATTAATGAATATAATGGAATTACTTCCACGTTTTTCCACTTGTACTTACGTCGAAAGGGAATTAATAATAATAGTGTTTTTGAAATAATAATATTCCAACATTATTTGTTAGTTTTGTTTCACAAATGTGTGTGTCGTCTTGTATATGTTTTTTGTATAAAAAGTCGTTAGAGCAGTTGTTAGAGTAACTTTTGTGGAATGATTTCGGGTTATGACCAGGAATCATTCCTCAAAAGTGCCAACACTTCAAGCAAACGCAAATGATCCTTCAAGTCCCCCAAAATCCATAATCCTTGTTTGGAACCGCTTGCCAAATGATCCAACACATTGCAACGGTGACATACTGTAAACAATTTGCATATTCTCTGAGCGAACAAGACAAGCAAACAACTTCATTAAATCTGATCAAAGCATGGTCGACAAGCAAATCTGCTTGCTTAGAGGTGCCAAGACCGTTAAGGCGGAAGGACTAGTCTTATCTCTTGTATTTAGGGATGATAAGGTATTTATTGTTGAACTAACAACACCCGTAACTTCGGTCGCGTGCTTGTCGGAAAAATTAGATTTCATTGGTTTAATTTTTTTACGCAGAACCCTTATTCTTTTTTCGTTTTCTAAAATAAAAGTAGCCTAGTTTATTCCTTTTAACATCGGCTATCTGCCAGAGAAACTCGCGTCAAAATCGGTCCAGCCGTTTCCGTGATTAACCGGAGCAAACATACAGGCGGACAAAAATTGTAAAAATTGTTTTTTTTTGTTATGAGTACCGTACATACTTTAATTTATGTATTTAGTAATAAGCTCTTATTTTGACATTACAAACAGCAATTTTATTTAAGTACTAGCTGTGCCCCGCGGTTTCACCCGAGTAAATGTCGATACCGTGGAAATATCGGGATAAAAAGTAGCCTTTATGTTAATCCAGGGTATCAGCTACCTCCATACAAAATTTTATCAAAATTAGTCTAGCCGTTTGAGCGTGAAGAGGTAACAAACATATGTATAAACACACACACACTCACAAACTTTCGCCTTTATAATATTACTAGATTTTGGGCGTTGCGCGAGCTGCAAGCAGCTCGCGGGGTCGTGTTTTTGAGGAGTATTTCTTACCCTTGTAAAATTTTGAGAATTGGACAGTAATCCTTAGCACTTATAGGATTTTGTAATAATAGCTATTTATTCACCAAGGGGAGTAATCTGTACTTACCCTCGAGTGATATATACTGCTTTATACTACACTTGTGGAGTTGTTGTTAATAAATTGCTATAATTGTAACTGGAATCACTTATTTTAACATGTGATTTACACCGCCAAACTTTAAACTTTACCAAGAAAATTGTTTCTACAAAATACGTCAACCAACAAAATAAGTCTTTTTTTTTCTTATTTTAGCGCGTCAAACAGTTTTCGCGCCAAAAGACGTTAAGCCGCATGGCTCTAGTGGGGACGCGGCTTAACGTCTTTTGTGATTTGTTGTGATCAACAACACTCAACAACACCCAAAACACTCAACAACATTCAACAACACTCAACAACACTCAACAACACTCGACAACACTCAACCACACTCAAAAACACTCAACAACACTCAACAACACTCAACAACACTCAACAACCCTCAACAACACTCAACAACACTCAACAACACTCAACAATATTCAACAACATTCAACAACACTCAACACTCAACAACACTCAACAACACTCAACAACCCTCAACAACACTCAACAACACTCAACAACACTCATCAACACTCAACAACACTCAGCCACACTCAACAACACTCAACAACACTCAAAACACTCAACAACACTCAACAAGACTCATCAACACTCAACAACACTCAAAACACTCAACAACACTCAATAACACTCAACAACACTCAACCACACTCTACAACACTCAACAACACTCAACAACACTCAACCACACTCAACATCACTCAACAACACTCAAAAACACTCAACAACACTCAACAACACTCAACAACACTCAACAACACTCAACAGCCCTCAACAACACTCAACAACACTCAACAACACTCAACAACACTCATCAACACTCAACAACACTCAACAACACTCAACAACACTCAACAATACTCAACAATACTCAACAACACTCAACAACACTCAACAACACTCAACAACATTCAACAACACTCAACAACACTCAACAACACTCAACAACACTCAACAACCCTCAACAACACTCATCAACACTCAACAACACTCAACAACATTCAGCCACACTCAACAACACTCAACAACACTCAAAACACTCAACAACACTCAACAACACTCATCAACACTCAACAACACTCAACAACACTCAACAACCTTCAACAACACTCAACAACACTCATCAACACTCAACAACACTCAACAACACTCAGCCACACTCAACAACACTCAATAACACTCAAAACACTCAACAACACTCATCAACACTCAACAACACTCAAAACACTCAACAACACTCAACAACACTCAACAACACTCAATAACACTCAACAACACTCAACAACACTCATCAACACTCAACAACACTCAACAACACTCAACAACCCTCAACAACACTCAACAACACTCATCAACACTCAACAACACTCAACAACACTCAGCCACACTCAACAACATTCAAAACACTCAACAACACTCAACAACACTCAACAACACTCATCAACACTCAACAACACTCAACAACACTCAGCCACACTCAACAACATTCAAAACACTCAACAACACTCAACAACACTCAACAACACTCATCAACAACACTCAACAACACTCAACAACACTCAACAACACTCAACAACCCTCAACAACACTCAATAACACTCAACAACACTCATCAACACTCATCAACACTCACCAACACTCAACAACACTCAACAACACTCAACAACACTCAACAACACTCAACAACCCTCAACAACACTCAACAATACTCAACAACACTCAATAACACTCAAAAACACAAAAACACTGTATAATGCTTTCTGTCTCATTTGCTCCCACGTTAAATCTTATGTCTATTACATTGACAGTGACAGCGGTGTGAAGTTATTACCCATCCAAATTAGACACTACAGGCTAGCATAATGATCCCAATGCGTTTTGCGCGAACTTCTCAAGTTGAAAGCGTTTTATTTTATGCTACTAAATATAGATGTCACCAAAACTCGTGTTGACTAAATCTAACGACGTGACTTCGCAAATGAGTAAACTTATAGCATTCGTTCATTCACTTTGAGCGAATGCTGATTGCCCGATTTAATAATCACGGTTAAAATATTCGTGGTGAGCAGTGAATACTTAACCGGCTGCATAAACGATGTTTAGGAATTCATCGGCCGATTACTCAAACATTGGTCAAATGACAGTCCGTGAACTCGGCCCTTAGGCAGTCAATTTTAAACTGAATAATTGACTTAAACGCACCCCAAACAAAAACGCTGTCCGCCATGTTAGTATTCTTCCCCCCTTTGCTCCACTCGGTCTCGCAGGTTCGCTCCACTCAGGACCTACCTACCACCGGAAAGCTATCGTGACCTTATCCCTACGCTACGCTACGCTACGCTTCGCTTTACCGCTACCTAGTTTCCGAGATACGATGGGGGAGGGGTGAAGGGGGGGAGAGGGGGAGTTTTGAAAAAACTAATTTTAACCTACTCTGGGCCCACGGACATGAATCTGAAAAAGAAAATGTTCCAAGTCTTAACTTCCGAGATCCGCCTAAAGGGGGGAGAAGGAGGAGAGAATGGGGGGAATTTTTAAAAATGATTTTTACTTTTCCGAGCCTCCTCTATACGAATCCGTAAAAAAACAAAACCCAGGTTTTTTAATTTCCGAGATACGATGGGGGGAGGGGTGAAGGGGGGGAGAGGGGGGAGTTTTGATAAATGATTTTGACCAACTCTGGGCCCCTTGATATGAATCTGAAAAAAAAAATGTTCCAAGTCTCTTAACTTCCGAGATCTACCTCTAGAGGGGGGGAGAAGGGGGGCAAGGGGGGCAACTTTGAAAAATGGATTTTACTTTTCCGAGCCTCCTCTATACGAATCCGTAAAAAAACAAAACCCAGGTTTCTTAATTTCCGAGATACGATGGGGGGAGGGGTGAAGGGGGGGAGAAGGGCGAGTTTTGAAAAATGATTTTGACCAACTCTGGGCCCCTTGATATGAATCTGAAAAAAAAAATGTTCCAAGTCTCTCAACTTCCGAGATCTACCTCTAGAGGGGGGGGAGAAGGGGGCAAGGGGGCAACTTTGAAAAATGGATTTTACTTTTCCGAGCCTCCTCTATACGAATCCGTAAAACAAAAAAACACGGGACTCTTAGTTTCCGAGATACGATAGGGAGGGGGGAGAGTGGGGTGGAAAAGGGGAGGTTTGGGATTTTTCCCATACTCGTGAGAGTTACTTGTATACGAATCTGTAAAAATATACCCACCTCCCCCTTCACCATCTGGGAGAACAATTATGTCAGTCAGTGAGTGAGTGAGTGAGTGGTAATCGAGCTTTATATAGTATAATATAATAATAATAATAATAATGTTCCAAGTCTTAACTTCCGAGATCCGCCTAAAGGGTGGAGAAGTGGGAGAGAATGGGGGGAATTTTGAAAAATGGTTTTTACTTTTCCGAGCCTCCTTTATACGAATCCGTGAAAAAACAAAACCCAGGTTTCTTAATTTCCGAGATACGATGGGGGGAGGGGTGAAGGGGGGGAGAGGGGGGAGTTTTGAAAAATGATTTTGACCAACTCTGGGCCCCTTGATATGAATCTGAAAAAAAAAATGTTCCAAGTCTCTTAACTTCCGAGATCTACCTCTAGAGGGGGGGAGAAGGGGGGCAAGGGGGGCAACTTTGAAAAATAGATTTTACTTTTCCGAGCCTCCTCTATACGAATCCGTAAAACAACAAAACACGGGACTCTTAGTTTCCGAGATACGATAGGGATGGGGGAGAGTGGGGTGGAATGGAAAAGGGGAGGTTTGAATTTTGAAAAATGGTTTTTACTTTTCCGAGCCTCCTCTATACGAATCCGTAAAAAAACAAATCCCAGGTTTCGTAATTTCCAAGATACAATGGGGGGAGGGGTGAAGGGGGGGAGAGGGGAGAGTTTTGAAAAATGATTTTGGCCAACTCTAGGCCCCTTGATATGAACCTGAAAAAAAAAATGTTCCAAGTCTCTTAACTACCGAGATCTACCTAGAGGAGGGGAGAAGGGGGGCAAGGGGGGCAACTTTGAAAAATGGATTTTACTTTTCCGAACCTCCTCTATACTAATCCGTAAAACAACAAAACACGAGACTCTTAGTTTCCGAGATACGATAGGGAGAGTGGGGTGGAATGTAAAAGGGGAGGTTTGAATTTTGAAAAATGGTTTTTACTTTTCCGAGCCTCCTCTATACGAATCCGTAAAAAAACAAAACCCAGGTTTCGTAATTTCCGAGATACAATGGGGGGAGGGGTGAAGCGGGGGAGAGGGGGGAGTTTTGAAAAATGATTTTGGCCAACTCTAGGCCCCTTGATATGAACCTGAAAAAAAAAATGTTCCAAGTCTCTTAACTTCCGAGATCTACCTCTAGAGGGGGGGAGAAGGGGGGCAAGAGAGCAACTTTGAAAAATGGATTTTACTTTTCCGAGCCTCCTCTATACGAATCCGTAAAACAACAAAACACAGGACTCTTAGTTTCCGAGATACGATAGGGATAGGGGAGAGTGAGGTTGAATGGAAAAGGGGAGGTTTGAATTTTGAAAAATGGTTTTTACTTTTCCGAGCCTCCTCTATACGAATCCGTAAAAAAACAAAACCCAGATTTCTTAATTTCCGAGATACGATGGGGGGAGGGGTGAAGGGGGGGAGAGGGGGGAGTTTTGAAAAATGATTTTGACCAACTCTGGGCCCCTTGATATGAATCTGAAAAAAAAAATGTTCCAAGTCTCTTAACTTCCGAGATCTACCTCTAGAGGGGGGAGAAGGGGGGCAAGGGGGTCAACTTTGAAAAATGGATTTTTTTTTCCGAGCCTCCTCTATACGAATCCGTAAAACAACAAAACACAGGACTCTTAGTTTCCGAGATACGATAGGGAGGGGGGAGAGTGGGGTGGAAAAGGGGAGGTTTGGGATTTTTCCCATACTCGTGAGAGTTACTTGTATACGAATCTGTAAAAATATACCCACCTCCCCCTTCACCATCTGGGAGAACAATTATGTCAGTCAGTGAGTGAGTGAGTGGTAATCGAGCTTTATATAGTATAATTATAGTGTGATTTGAATAGATGTATAGATAACAATTAGTGGCTAGATTGTGATGTGTAGTGTCAACTTCTATCTTGATATTAACATGATTATGTAGGTATATTTGAAACAATATACCTCACACACTAACACAACAACACGCACACTAACAGAACTAACAGTCTTACCAAAGGGTATCGTATTACCCAGTAACTGGATTGTGTAGGTCAGACAGGCAGTCGCTCCATGTAAAACACTGGTATTCAGCTGCATCCTGTTAGACTGGAAGCCGACCTCAAATTACATTATTTTTGACCACCTTTTCTCAACATAGGTGGGAAAAGGCTAGGTAGATGATGATGATATTAAAAAACTATATCCATTTTAGTGTACCAATAAGTGCGATTTTAAGAAAAATGAATACTCTTTATATTATTTCATTTAGTCACGACTGGACTCTCCTTTTTATGTACAGACGCCTGGCGCACATCAACCTACCCGAAACTGTCAAATTTTCCTAAACAACTTTGAACCTTATGCTTTAGCGATAAAGTTGAAATCTATTAAATAAATTCGACAGATAGTAGTAGCTTGACGTGCTGGCGTCTGTACAAACTACTGAGTAGCTTACGTTTTGATACTGGTAACAAATTGTAGACTATTTTAATCAACATCAGTTATCACTACAATCATAACGTAACAAAACTATTTCAAAGACGTATAATTTGAATATCAAACTGTTTTGCCTCCTCTATTCCAAATCTTTTGTATCTACACAAAGCAAAATACAAACAATTCTCAGTACATTCTAAGTCTCAAAATCATGGTTCCCCTCTAGCATCCCTATTGCGAGTGCATACGTCACGAATAAATCAGGCAAGGTTTAGATAAATGCACCTTAAATCCGGCACTGATCCGGCATTAAACGGCAATTTCTGTACGTGAGAACTCTAGACTATAGTGCCAGAGAGAATTGCTTTGTTACGGCTGGTACTAAAATGTTTTCGGGATTTTGGTTACAATGTTACCAATGACGGTATCAAAATAAAACGGAGAAGGAAGTAATTATAGTTACGAGACTCTTTGTATTCAAATAAGATGCCGTATTATTATTAAGTCTACGTGAATACTAAAATGTAATTTGAAAAGAAAATATGTTTGTTTGCTTAGAAACAAAGATGAAATAGAGTTTTTTGATACCCACTCAAAAATATAGTCAGCATCTCTAAGTTCAAACTCACTTCAAAAATAATGCTAAAAAGTCTAGAAAATATATCAAAGCAGATAGGGTACTTGAAACCACTCCTCGTTCGACACATCTCCTGAATAGCAGAGCCTTTACAAAACGCAATGTCTCAACGTAAAACCTGAAGGCTTTGTTGAGCAAAATTACGCGAAATTCACAACACATGTGCACACATCTTTTCAAAAGCTAACCGAATATCTGACTCGCTTGTAAGAAATATTCCCTAATGAAGACGGGGTGGGACGTTCACACCCTTTTGTTTTCAACTAAGCCTGTGTTTTAGAGCTCATTAAATTAAAGGATGAGATTTACACCCGTTAGGGTGGCAACGGTCGCGTTTTTGTTCCACTGAATATACGTTTACAGCTTTTTCGCAGAAGTTTTGTTAAAGAAAAATGTGTGATAAACATTTTTGCAAATGAAAATTAAATTTTTCGTGTTTACGTTTTTGCTGTTTTGTGCATGTTTATTTTCGAGAATGGACTTAAATGAAGTTTTTTAATGATGTCCTGAAACTTTGTGATAATTATGACAGTTTTAACATAACAATACATACATTGTGGCAATGCTACCAGCCTTTTGGGCACTTTTCCTGTTGACAGCAATGCGGACGAATTTTTGTTGCCCTTTGATTCTTTTCCCTCTTTTTTATAAATATTAATTATGTGCATATTATTATCATTATTTTAACTCTGCTAACTTATATATCCCGAAATGAATACTTGCTTTTGACTTATTCAATTTTTTAAAGTCAAAATTAAGTAATTCAATTAAAACTATTTCTCAATTAATTTGATTATTAGATAAATTAGAAGATGACGAAACTGGAACACTTAAGCATGATTTACTTTATGTTTCTTACTAATGCTGAAGTACCATATTATAACTTGACCAAGATTTTGTCTGGAATTTAAAAGAGACTTTGACCTCTGAGTTTGTTTCGGCCTTTCTTCTCAGAGTAGTCAGATAGGAAACGCCGACCTCATCTAGTTTAAAAAAAAATAGAATTGACGTGTAAAAGTGTTTGTACAAACCTACTTACAAAAATAAAATCATTTATCATTTATATCTACATCATATTTTACTGACAGCACCAGTCACATAAACAAAAAACATTTCTTATCAAAAGAAAAGAAAATACGTTTATTTGCGATAAACATGACGCAATAAAGAACAAACACAAAAAAATAATAAGAAAGGGTATAAATGTTAGTTTAAAAAAATACTTACGTACTAAAGACCAAAATCCATCACGCTCATTGGAAGAAATCAAATGGTGACTTACCTGTAAACAAAAATAAATACATCATTAGCTAACGCTCAACATAAATAATAAGATACAGACAGTTGAACTTTTTTGGAAGCAATTTTAGATCAAAACAGACGTTAGAAATCTTCAAGAAACACGACTGGCGTCTATCGGTCACCGTTTACACCCTAATAATACATTATTTAGAGAGCCCAGTAATGCTCTTAACGCGCTCAAGTGCTGTAATAGCATCTCAGACGTCCCAACTTGTAATGCGATTATTTCATATTTTCACACGTATTGTGTCCTGAGGTGAGGCAACGTAATAATGCTGGTGTACAAAATATGTAGTGGTTTGTCGAGAAGGTTGGTGTGTGTGCTTTAAGCTGAGTACTGCACATCTGTTTTTGAAAAGTAAATAATGGTAAGATGTGAAATACAGAGGGTGTCTCAAAAATAATGTCGGTTTCCAATATTCACTTTGTTTATTAAATAATCATAGAAAAAGAAAGCCTTAACATTCGAAGTATAGCCCATCGTATTCTATGGTTTTAACCCAACGTTCAGCAAGCTCTTTAAGACCTTGTTAAAACCATTCTTTGGGCTTAGATGCAAAAAACTGTCGCACTGCATTTTCAACATCTCCTTTGGATTCAAATTTTTTCCCACGCAAGAATTTCGCCATGGATCTGAATAAATAATAATCTGACGGTGCAAGGTCCAGACTAAATGCTGGATGTGGTAGGATTTCAATACCACCAAGTTCTTCGATCTTATTCCGCGTAACTTTCGCAGTATGTGGTTTAGCATTGTCTTGTTGTAAGAGAACCCGCTTTCGGTTAACTAAACCTGGATATTTCTTCGATAAAACCTCATACATTCGCATCAGCTGTCCACTATATATCTCGGCATTGATAGCTCGACCATCTGGCATGATTTCGAAGTACACTAAACCTTCATAATTCCACCAGACACACAACAAGACTTTCCGCTCGAATCGATCTCTCTTCGCGACGGGTTCTGGTAATTGTCCTTTGTCTAACCACTGATTTTCCATGTTCGGGTTGTTTAGATAAATCCATTTTTCATCGCAAGTAACAATGCGTCTAATAAAACGATCATCTTTCGGCAGGGCAAGGAGCTGTTTACACACCTCTACTCGACGTTTCGCTTGGTTCTCGGTTAATTCGTGAGGCACTATTCGACAACTTTTATAGATCTTACCTAATGATTTTAAATGGCGATGTATGGTATCTTTAGACGGTCCAAGGGAGTCCCATAATCGGCGAGTGCTGGTACTAGGTTGGTTTTCTACTGCTTCCCTTGTAACCTCAATATCCCACGCAGGTGGACGACCTGAGCGCGAATGATCTTCCAGCGTCAAATCTCCACTATTAAAACGATTAAACCAACGTTGTGCCGTTCGCTCATTAACTGTGTCTTCCCCTTCAATTTCACATATTTTCCTTGCTGCCGCGGCTGCTTTAAACTTTTGTTTCCAATAATGTCTTAACAATACACGAATTTCATATTTATCGCACTCCATACTATTTATTTTAAAAACGTACTTCGTCGTCAATAAACAAAGAGAGAATGATTAAAACAAAGTAAAGCAACTGAACTCTTCATAGAATTAGAGAGTAGTCTTAACAAGTTACGAAATGTTTAAATTAAGGCGTAGGAATTTTCCTATATGAAAACCGACATTACTTATGAGACACCCTCTGTAAGTTGCAGCATTCGCTTTTACTTTGCTCCTAGTTAACAAGAAACTTTTGCGGTCGGGGACCCCCGTCAGTTATAAGTTTCTTATGACCCCCGGAAGAAACTGAAAAACTAAAGTTACACGATACTCACACGCACACAAACTCGTAAAAAATAAAAATAGACAGAGAGAGAGAAAGTGTCAAATTAATACGCGTTTTTAGTACAGAGCCATCTAGTGTAAGTTTTTAGAAGCTCTCATGAAGTTGTCGCCATCTTGGATTTTTATTTCGACCTCGTTATCGGCTTCAGCACCCTTTAAAACCATGAAAATGACACCCTTAATGAAAAAATTTAAAATCTTGGATTTTCATTAATTTCATTGATGCGATGTTATGATCCGTGACCCCGGCAAATGACCCCTGCGCTACAGTTCTTTAAGTACAGGTTGCTTCAAGATGCTATTTTAGTTTTTTATATCTTCATAAAATGATAACGCGAAACTGTATACGTGTGTTAAATTAATGTCGCCATTACTTCGCCACATTGTATTATGTAATGTATTAGCATCTACGTAGACCACTTTAAAATAACGATTTGACTATTTTAGAATAGCGATTGAAATGTAGCACTGCTACGGGCTACGACGTAGCAAGGTTAGCTACGCCGTAGCATAATCGTAGACCATTATTTTGCTAGTTATAATAAATCTTAGCGCATTTGTACGGTTGCCAGTTTTCTATGTGTTTTAAATACGTGTTATTAAGCACATTTTTTGTATGTATGTAATACAGCTGTTTTACTGTACTCAGACGTCTTTTAATCTTACCAAAATGTTATGAAAAGATTTAAAATCCAATTGCTGATGTAATATTAACATTAGAATGGCTCCATATTTAAAAATCAAATTCTTTTTATCTTTTTTTCTAATATATTATGTAATAAATCAAATATTTGTTATCTTTTTTTCTAATAATTATACTATGTAATAAATTTCACCACAATTCAGTATCACAATAGCGCGAAAACCTTTTGAAAATTGTAGTTTTCGTGTAGATTTTTCAATAAATTTAAATATTATTTTCTTCTGTAATTTTCTAACGAAATAAATAACATTATCAGGTGAATCTGTTACATGCTAACAAGGGCATGACAGCCTTTTGGTTTCACACACAACGCCAGCTGTTAGACCTTCGTAACTTTTATTTATTTTTGAAGGTACACCAACAACTTCGTGTATCTAATAATAAAACTGAAGAGTTTGTCTGTTTGTACGCGCTAATCTCTGAAACTACCGGATTTGAAAAATTGATTTTGTATTTGATAGCTCAATTTATGAGGAAGGCTAGGCTTCTTAACGTCACGCTATGGCTCTTAGGAGCCGAACAAAATAAAACTCTGAAAGAACGCCAAGCAAAAACGAAATGATAGCACGGGTAGGTGATGCGTTGCGACGGGGTAGGTCGAGGGAGCAAGAAATTTCACGCGTACGAAGTTTCGGGCGGAAACTAGCTTTTGCTAGCAGCTTCACCCGCGTGCGTCTGAGATTATCCCACGGAACCGTACTACCGGGATAAAAAGTATGTTATGTATTAATCCAGGTTACAAACTATCTGTGTGGCAAATTTCATCTAAATTCGTTCAATAGTTTTTGCGTGAAAGAGTAACAAAAATCCATCTATCCTCACAATCTTTCGCATTTATAATATTATATATATATATATACATATAGTAGGAAGTGGGAAGGATCTCAACCCTTTCAGTGCTATACTCAACAATAGCCTCGGAACCACACACCAAATACAGTTAGACCTTTATATTCTAGAACCGCATAATCCCGAGATTCATGTCCCTATATGTATGTCTCCTGTGATACTTTGGGTGATACACATACACAAATTACAAAGCAACTCAATTCAATCAAGAAAATCTCCTTACGTTACTTTTCAGAATGTATTATTATTATGCAGGTCAGTACAGCAATCAATAACAGTACCATACACACTCTGACCAACATTTTATCCCCGAACCGTTACATGTGACATCTTGAAAGGACAAACTGGGAAGTGTTCGTTTCTCGACCAAAGCTGTGCTACGTCGTCTTTATTCAATTTACATGCAAATGGGGGGAGATTGAGGAGGCAGGCAGGAGGGGGGGGTGCGACCGTGCCAATAGTACGCTGATGTATCGCATCAGAACGTGTCCTGTGGAAACTTGGCGTGTGGTGCAAGCCTCGGAAGTGTTCGGGTGTCCTCGGGTTTGGAATTCGGTTTGAGTTTGAAATTGTTTGTGATTGCGATGTGCAGGTTTAGCAGGTGAGCTAAACACTAATGAAGTCACCAAATTCAGAATATGACTCCACTCAAAGATCAACTGGTACGTTTTCAGAATTTTATAATGTTAATTAATGTTAATTTTTGTTAGGTGTAGTTTCCCGTATATATCAACTACTGGGCTCTAGTTTACTATTCATTTACTATCAGTTTTAAAAGTCATTATTAAATAAATGATTGAAATTGAAAGAGTCTATTCATTATTGTTACCTTAGATACGTTTACTATTCCAGAGCTTGTTCCCAAAGACCCAAACCTCTAATATCCCATAACTTGCACGTACATTGTAACGCGTGCGAAATATGACGCTACGGTAGATGTGCCGATATTGATAGGTCACAACGGACAGGTCAGCGGCTGCGACGGTTTCTAATAATGTCTCAGTTAGCCACCCACACGATTTATTGTAAAAGGACAGATTGGGAACCGGGGATTTTATAAAGTCCTGATGTATTATTTCAATATGTATAACTTACGTATTATTTAGGGCGAATTTCACAAATCAAACTGCACGCGACAAGCTCATCTAAGTACTTTGACAGCTCTTGAACGCGTCAAGGGCTGTCATAGTTCTCTTTGAACGATACATAATTTACAGGATTGAAAATTTTAAAGTGAAAAGGTTCATAATGTAGTAGACAGCTGTTTCTTCAAACAAGACAAGCCCACAAGCTCCAAAAAAGGCAACCCCAGAGAAGGCCTTGAATAAAGCCGAAATACCTAGGTAATAGATTACTAGTACCTACATCAGCGTTACATCTGCGGGTAAAATCTCATCTCTTAGGTTAATTTGTTTTTTCCGAATAATGACGGTCTGTTTTTTGAAGTGAAAACTTCTTTAGCGGCGCTGTGTACTTTTTTTGGAATGGGTAAAAACTTCTAAATTCGCGTCAGGTCACGTGACCCTGATCGTAAGATTCGTAAGACGTAAAACGTAAGACGCGCGTTGTTGAGGACAGCGCCATCTATGCACATCGGGAAGAACTACGAGGGCCTCGCGTACTAACTACGTAGTTCATCCAACAACGACGAGATGGCGCTGAACCACGGATATATAACTGACGACGAGCTCCATGGGCTTGCTTCTCTTACCACTGCCGCGACCAACACCACGAACTGAAGTCTATCCTGTGTGCTTATTTGTAAATCTGAATAAATTCCTTTCACGAGAAGAATAAACCAGTCACTTTGGTCATCATACCTGATTTGCAAAAAACCCTATAAAATAAGGAACACACCTTAACACGCGTGTTTTGTTTATAAGACGATTCACAAAATACACTCGTAATTGTTCAAGTTTTCACTTCTGTCGGCACTACCGGAGTGCCAGTTTTCTTTTTTTTTCAAACGGAATTCGTATATTTTATGGATAAGAAAATTTTCTTTGATTGAGTTGCTTGATGATTGTTGACCTGGTTTCATTTGATATAATTTGCAGTTTCCTGGTAATCTATTCCCAAATTGCTGATATTATACATCTATGCACTGGTTCCTGCCAGCGTGCAATGGTTAGTCTTGATGTCGAGCTTCGCATCATAAGCCGACCACACTGTCTGGTGCAACCAAATGCACTGACCTCTAATAAACAAGTACGCTGGACTAAACACCTATTCTATACGAAATGACAGTTGTTTTTTGTGCCGATTCAAAGCGCCCCGCTCGAGGTTCTAAGGAACTAAAATTCAAATAAATAAAGTTATGAATGTTCCATGAAAATGTTGTCGATAATGTGTCGATAATTTTCTTGAGACAGTGAGTAATTTTAAGATTTACGTCATTCAAATAGAAAATTAATGTCGCTAGAAATTTCTGCAATTTGATTAGCAAAAATAAATTAGCAAATAGTAGTTTCTAGTTTCAAAAGATAAATATTATATGTAATGTTTACTTGTTTCTGAAGTAAACTTGCCATCTACAAGGTAATGTATACTTTAGCATTTTTACTTGAATTAAATACTTAATTTCGGATTTCCCACCAACTCAACTAAGCAGTTATGGCTCAACCATAGTAGTTTTTAGGCTAAATTTTAAGCCTATCTTCATACTTAAAACTCACTGATCTGATCGTCATGCGCTTTATTCTATTACTCAAATATCTTCATTTTGTCATCGTTAGTATGAAGTCCTAGTATTAAATTATCGACCTATTCACCAAACCTGGTGTAGAGTACTGACTCTACACCAGGTTTGGTGAATAGGTCGCCCTTTTTCACTGGAAAAAGGGCGATTTTTCCCTTTTTCCCAGATACCGGATCATCTAACTGGTTTGCGAGTTGCAAATTATTGCATTCGTCAATATAGCTGCAGAGTATTGCTGTACTTCGAGTTCCGCGCGGCGTTGGCTGCTGAACTTCGTGAACACCTTCGTCTGTCCAGGAAACTACGATCGAATACCAGTTTTTCTTGTTAAAACTTTAAGCTCCCTGACCTTTTTTATCTCAGGTCAAATTAGCTAATGTATTTTATAATTAATTATTTTTAAAATCTGTTATAACGAGCCTCAAACCTGATTGCAATCAGGTAAAACTTCGTGAAATTTGTTATGAAATTTTATCCAAAAAATATCCTGAATTTGATAAACTCTAGTAATTCCTTGTTTTTCTACTGACTTCAAAGAAAAGGAGGTTTTCCTAATATTTTTTACACCAACAATAATTATTGTCATGTAATAAACCTCCGTGTTTTATATTTAGATTTCTTTTATACATTTTATATTTGAATTTGATTTACAAAAATTATAAGTTTTATCTTCAATGCTCACTGCATTGAAGATAAAACTTATAATTTCTTCTTTTTATTTTCGCTACACTACATAGGGAAGCGGAATACCAATCGAACATAACGATAAAGATAATATTCATACATGGCATACAACGGATGTTGTCTTACAATATCTACATAATTATAACCAACCATATACAGTATCACCATCCGATCTCGCGCGAATCTCAACCAGGATATTTCCATATAGGTACAAAGACTGTTATATCACAAACACTAGATGTATACGTATACATTTAATAGCCTTTAAGGAGTATGTAAGGATTGTTTCAGGAGGCGGTCTGTTGCTTCAGCCTACCCCCATGAGAAGTAGGCGTGAGTTTATGTACATTACATTTGCGATTTATTTGCCAAAAATGTAAACAAATATTAATTAATAGAAAAATAACTTTAATTCCTACACAATAAAGTTCAGTTTACGCTACAACTTCAAACATTTTTATAACTTTGTCAATATAGTGCTAGTCACTCTGAAATAAACTTTGTTATCATTGAAATAAATATGATATTTGTTTAACTTGAAATAGGGTAGGGATGCAGCACTGCGCACTTTTACTATAATATGTATGTTAGCAACTTCTAAATGTAATTTTCTTCTACTATTGGTATTGAATACCTATTTGGGAAACCATACTATTATGAAATGGGTCTTATCTCAAAGTTGCAAGCCACATTATTCCACGAGAAAATCGCTTTTGGATAATGCTAAGAACACTCTAAACTAGTAACTGTGGAGTTTCTTGCCTTACCTTTTTGGAAGGGGCAACTAGAATCAATTCTATTTTCTTGTAAAATTTGAATTTGATTTGGCCTTTTATGTGCCTTTATGGCTTCGCACGGGTAATCTTGATGATTGGGAATAGCAGGACGAAATAAAAAAAAACTGAATTTAATCGGATCAAAAATAAAACTTACTCCATCAAACTTTCAAATATAAATTTTAATTAATATGACTTTTATAAAATTTACAAAAATAAATTTTAAATTTCAGAAAATAAGTTTTAAATTTCGAATTTAGTGTAAAATGTTGACCTCTTTGCGTGCAAATAAAATATGAATCCATTCATGTTTTTACTGTCTTTCATTCGTTTAATCATCGTCGTTTGATAAAGGTAAATCACTTTTCTTCTGAAAAGTATATATGTTGTTATAACATGGGGTTCAATGGAAATATCAAATGGAACCCATCGTTAATACCTAAATAATGGGTTCTAAAACTGGGATCCAAAGAAAATAAATCTTTATAATAAATGATTTAACTTTGACTTTGCGATTGCTTGCTTTGAATATACATACATATTAGTACTCGTCACTATGCGGTATCCGTCATTACCAGAACATCATTAAGGACAAATTACGGGATAAAACAGTTGTGGTTGACCGCAAGCTTGTGGTTGACGAAGGATTGCCTGCGGTTGTCACGAAAATGACAAGTGGCTGACGCGCCATCAAACGGTTGGTTCTTGTGGTTGTCGTCATTGATTTGTTGCGGTTTGTGGTGAAGGAAATTGTATGAGGTTGATGCAATAGTTTATTTGAAATTTTAAGAGGTCAAATGTTGCTGGGTCAGGGAATAAGACTCTAAAGACCCGCACTACGATCACTACGTACGTTTAACGCTAAGTAAATGAGTTTCGTCCGGCGGCGAGATGGGCGGACGATTTTGTTGCCATCGCGTGTAGAACCTGAATGAGGCTGGCACAGAAGCGTAGATATTAGCTCAAGAAAAAAGTGACCTGTGCTCTGCAGTGGGTGAAGTCGGGCTAAGGATGATGATCATGATGAAACGAGTTTCAAAAATCGTTCTGTCTCTTTCAATCGTTTGAAAATAACAGGGACAGAATTATGTTGTAAATGTCAGCGGACCCAAATAGTAAACAAACGTCTGTTTATCAACTGCAGGAAGGTCGCAGTAAAACTTAATTGGCCAATAGGAAGCTTAGTTGTTCTTCAGAACTAATCTGGCAGAAACCGCGACCAACATTTTAAGTCGACATAATTCGTAACAAAATAAAAACTATCTCGGCCAATTCTCGTACTTAAAAAAGTTCAATTTCAAGTGGCAATCTTATCTTAGCGACAATGAATGTCAAAAACTTGTCAAAAATGTAGGGAAATCAGAGCTATTTTTGGCAGATTGAGATCAGTCTCAATCTGTCAAAAATATTTCTAATTTTCTCTAATTTAGACTGTTATCGTTCTTAAAATTACGAGAAGTGCCACTCTGATCAGTTCCTAGTTCTGTAGACACAATTTTAATACTCAATACCGAATAAACTTAATACAAAAATCCAACACATAATCAGCTTCCAATAAACAAATCGCCATCAAGCGTCATTCCTTACCCCGACAGAGCAAACACTGTCCCCGATTTTAATTAGGGACCTCGTACCAAGGTCGCAAAGGTAAAAGAACAAACAATAGACTATGTTACGGTACATTTAACGCGCGCAATGTACATTGGTTTAACGGCAAATGTCTTCATTTCGGGAGCAGATGCTGAACGAGACTTGGATATAAAATTTAAGGATTATGCCCGCTGCAATGTAATGTTTTGTGTTGATCTGATTGTTTTTTGGATGTTTTTTCCTTTTAGGAGACATGTTGTTCTACTGGAAATGACATCGCTCTCGCAATGAACAATTTCAATAGCCTGAGTTAAACTGCGTTATCTTAACATCGCAACTTATCTATATTCTAAGGTCAGATTCCTCCTTCCATTAACATAATATCAACTGATTATATAATATCAACTGATTACACTGTTTAGTAACCCCACACGTTTACATTGTTGTCGTATCACACCTTCATCATAGCTGATTAATTGTTTACTGTATTAACTTCACCATGATCCCCCATACATAGGTAACTAGATACTTCTTCCGAAACTCCAAGCTAATATGACCCAGTTTTCTCAATATTTATAAGAACATAAGGATCAATTTTGTCTGGCCACGCAAACAAAGAAAGGTTTTTGCTAATGGTGTGTGAAGTGATTTAATCTAATTTATGTCTGTCTTTGCTCCGTTTGTCTTTATGGCTTTGGCTTTCGGGGAAATAGATACTTTTAAGTTCTTTGAGACCATTTCTAATATGTCAGGTTGGTTGCTCGGTAATTGAAGGCACGCATAACTTTGGCTTTTGTTCCGGGGTCGTCAAAAATTATTGCGGCCAACTTTTTTATTACGATTTTTGTTACCAAGTAGGTGGATCATCTGTATAGCTAATAATCTACTATCTCAATTTATTTATACGAATAATCTAAAAATATATATTTTGGAGTTTTCTTTTCGAAATTGGACTACTGAACGCTCCATATTTTATTTAAAGCTTAACATTTAAGACTCGGTCTAAGAGTCGCAAAATTCCGGTCGGCTATTAGCTGCCGAGCGCTCCGTTATAATTGCGTTTCGCAACAAATTACAAGTTAGAATGAGGTAGAAACACGGCCAAGTGGTTCGCAAGTCGCTATACACCATACACGTTAAGTATCTTCACGATTATATTCGCATAAAGGGCAAATAGAATTAAAGGGTAGGAATATTTTGGTGACAAAGTGTAGCTCAGTTTGTGATGATCTCAGAATGAAGCCTTGTAGCAGATTTGACATATTAACTATAATTTTAGTGACTGATGAATTCCTTGTAAGGATATTTATGGTTGATTCTAGACATATTCCAACAGCCTTTAAAATGCAAGCTTTCGGCATTTTACCATTATTTAGCAAAACGTGCTTACCAAAGTAATAACAACAGGGTATCAAATACGCATCAACACGCTCTCCCAAAAAATATTTTTCCAAATAAATAAAATATTCATAATGTATTCGGTAAATCTGTTTGTATTTTGTCCCCTATCCGTCTTACAACGTCTGTTGGGCGTCGTACAGCATAAACTTGTTTGTTTGTTAGATGAAAAATCAACAGACATATATGTACATGAACACGTAGTATGTAGTGCAGCTATATGAAGAATACTGCATACATCATGTACATCTTACTTTGTTTCATGAGGGTTACCAGCATTTTATTTAGCAAAATGTTTTATAAAGAATATTTTAAAATGATGAGAGTAGCAAGTTTTTTCTTTTGTTAACCTTTTTTTGTGTTGAGTGACGATAAGGTTAATTTACACAAGGTGTATGTGTAAAATCTTAATGAAAGGTTTAATGCAACAAATGATTTTAATAGATGATTTATTATTTCACATAAATTATCCTATGAATTTGACAAAATCATCAATACACGATTCCTTTATAGCTGTCTATATAAAAGATGACAGCTGCTGGAACAAATCCAAACAGATTTCAAATACAACACTCTAAAGCCACTTACTAACTGACCTATACACCACATGCCTTGTTTACAGATGTCAAGAGAAATACATATTTCAGCAACTCGCCACTCGCCACTACGCCCAGCTACATTTCATACACATGTCTGTTAATCCGGCACAACAGAATGTATCGTGACCTCTCCGGTCTGTCTTATATACTTCTGACCTAGACAGATTTGCACTGGTAACTAAAGAATGGATTATAAACTACTAGGTACATGTAGGTATGTCACAGATTCATTGAAAATGTACAGGGATTAGTTTAGGGAGTTTTTTTACCCGACTACAATGATAGATTCTGTTTTTATTGCTGGCTATTTTTTTGTGTTCGCTATGTAGAATAGAATAGGATACTTTTTATTATGTATACCATGCTGATTACAGATATAAATGTAGAAATTTCACACAGGGCGACACAATGGGTGGTGAAGCGATCTTTTAAAAACTTTGGACGGATTTAAGGGGGAGACAGTACTGCAGGTAGTCTGTATGTACTCACTGTTATGTACTCTACTAATGAGAAATATTCCAAAATGTTAAACCCTATGGCAAATCTATTTGTAACAAATAAATGACACACTAACAAGAGACACACTTAATCAATCTTTCTTCATGTAACTCCGCCGAATATTTGTACCAATTTCATTTAATTCCGATACGGTTACGGGCCGTATTACGTCCGGTTCATCCGACACAACGGTAACATATTACAGGTCAGACGGGGCCCACTTGATCACTGCCCGCTATATATCACACGGTTCTTAGCGGATACTTAGAGCAAGCGGGTACTGAATACCTGCGGTTTTTGTGTTGATGTATTTGAGGAATCTCGGGTTTTTAGCTATTGATTTTGTAGTAGATGACGATAGTATTATTGGGGATGATCTGTTGGCAATTTGAGTTATGGTCTGCACCTAGGTTTATGCCATTATTTATTCATCATTTCAGCCCAAAGATGTCCACTGCTGGACATAGGCCGGGCCAAGCACCTCCACTTCGACCGGTTCTGTGCTCCTTGCATACAACGTTGTTTATTAATTCAAGGATATTAGACTGTCTCATATCATCTTATGATCTGAGTAGTATGTTTAGAAAAATAATTTACATTATTCTATTAAAATCTTGTTACAATAAACTAGCAGCGTAGTGTTGCAGTAGCAGTTTATGTCACCTTTTATATTTTCGCCAAAAGGAAATATTCTGTGGCGAAAAAATAAAAGGTCTAGAAGACTGGTGAGCTTCCTGTCTCCTTACAAAGGTACAACCAGCACCGCATTCTTAATTTAAAAGTGGCCAGTTCAATTTAGAGGGCGTCCTAATTAATTGATCTGGAGATCCGCGGAAATTGCGCCCTCGCCCCGACCCGTCCCTCGCGCCCCTCGCCAGTGTATCTTTGGCTTTAATTTAGAATTGTTAGCGCAAAGGGAATGCAATTTACGTAAAATAATTGTTTGATTTCGAATATTCGAGGCAACCCTTCCACAGTAATTTGGTTTATGAAAAAGGTTCTTGCGATCAGTTTTGGGAGTAGGTAGATTGGTAATGTAATGAGTTCAACCCTGGACATTTAAAACGTACGATGTAATGTTATAAAATATTCGGCTTGAACCCTGAAAAAGTATTCTTAAATATTCCAAAAGGCTGGGGAATTTTAATAATGTAAACGTAGAAAATAATTATAATGAGATCACAAAATGTGTCGTAGACATACAATGTTATTTAACAACCTTACAATTATTTATAACTGATTTTGGGTCCCAAAATATTTATTCTATTAGCTCTTCTTATCTACCTTATTTCGTTGAAGTTTACACGAGTAATATCTGCGCTTAGACTGTAATTATTAAGCTTAATTTGTAAGTCATACCTTCTCAAACCATCTAACATCGTATATGTAAATTACAGTTTTCTACCCTCCCTAGCAAAATAAGGAAAATAAAGAAAGAAAGAAAAAGTTTATTTGGACATAGTTCGTGAAAAACAAAATAAAAAATTAACAAAATAAAAATAATGTTTCAACAACAATAGTGTGTGCCTCAGGGCTGCGCCAAAAAGGTTCATATCAGCATCAATGCCAGGACAGATGCTGTCTGACGCTGGTTTTCTAATGAACCTTAAGGGAAAAGTGAAAATCTATAGAATTCATATTATTAACTAGACTCGCACGTCTATCTGTGGAAGTCGCGATGCCACTCGCATCAGTCGGAACACCTGAGATGATAATGTATGCAAATCAGCGCTAACTTGGGACGCAGACTGCGAGCGCTGTATCAAACTTGTTATTTGTGTGTTTTAAGTTGGTACGATGATTTACGTGCACCGGATTAACAGTGGGGTGTAGTGGTGCGAAGGATGGCGAGCTTGTTGGGTGATTTGTTTATTTATTTAAAGTGTTTATTTATAATTTTAAAAACTAACAGTCTTATAATAATAATATGTACATATTATTGTTATTATTTTAAGACTGTTAGTACATAAAACCATTACTGGTGTTGTCTACTGTCCTCCCACTGTCGATTACTTCACTGAATTCGAATCAGTACTTGAATCTTTGGGTTCAGAGTATGCACATCACATCATCATGGGTGATTTCAATACAAACCTCCTTGCCCTTAACTCCTCTCGGTCCCGTAAGCTCCTCCATCTTATTGAGTCAGCTAGTCTGCACGTATTGCCGCTCAAACCTACTCATCACAGCACTGTTGGCGATGACACCTGGCTCGACCTGATCCTCACCTCGAATCCTTCCCTCGTTTCTTCCCACGGTCAACATGACGCTCCTGGCTTTTCTCACCACGACATGATTTTCCTTTCATATATCCTGAAACCTCCTAAACCTAAGCCCAAGGTTCTGTACAGGCGTTGTTTTGCGCGCATGAACGTCGAGAAGCTCAAAGAAGATGCATCTGTGGTCGATTGGGAGCCTATGACGGAAGCTACCTCAGTTGACGACAAGGTTGCCATGTTCAATGAAGTTGTAGTCAACCTTTATAACATCCATGCCCCCGTCAAAAAGGTTAAATTAAAACGCCCACCTGCACCATGGATGACTAAAGGTATACAGATGGCAATGCGACGTAGGAACCGCGCGTTCCGTAAATTTAAAAAGGATCGTGATGATGAAAACTGGAAATCATTTAAGGCCGCAAGAAATAGATGTAACCAGATGATACGTAATGCTAAACGCCGCCATATTCTTGATACTATCAATTCTTCCTCTTCTGCCGATATTTGGAAATTTCTTGGAACTCTTGGTATCGGCAAATCGCGACATTTAGATCTTCCTAGTTCAATTGACTTAGACGATCTCAACCGGCATTTCTCCACTGTTTCTACCATGGATCGTCTAACCAAGCAACAAACTCTGTCTCTAATTTCTGGTCTATCGCGTCCTCATACTAATTCTTTCAGTTTCGTTCCAGTTGAACCGGGAGAGATCAGAAAGATCATTTTATCCATCAAATCGAAAGCGGTGGGATGTGACAATATCACCCGTGGTATGATCATTACTATTCTGGATCATCTCCTACCCGCGATTACCCACCTTATAAATTATTCCTTGTACTCTGGAGTATTCCCTTCCCTGTGGCGCAAAGCCTATGTTCGTCCGCTACCTAAGGTTTCCAATCCCTCTCTTCCTACCGACTTCCGTCCAATTTCTATCCTTCCCTTCCTATCCAAAGTGCTCGAGGCCTGTGTCCACAAACAATTCTCTAACTTTGTTCATTGTAACTCAATTATTAGTCCTCTCCAATCTGGGTTTAGGCCTAGGCACAGCACTGTTTCCGCACTCCTTAAAGTGACTGGCGATATAAGGGCAGGACTGGAAGACACCAAAGTTACTGTTCTAGTGTTGGTTGATTTCTCGAATGCCTTCAATACCGTCAGTCATGATATCCTGTTAGCCATTCTGTCCTATATTATGGTCTCTCCCGAAGCACTGGAATGGTTCTCCTCTTATCTTCAGGAACGTCAGCAGTCCGTTCATGTTGGGGATTCTTCTTCTAGCTAATGTGAATTGGAAACTGGCGTTCCTCAAGGCGGTATACTTTCTCCTCTTCTGTTTTCCATTTTTATTAATCTTATAACTTCCGAACTTCAGTGTGCGTATCATCTGTATGCAGATGACTTGCAGTTGTACTGTCAAGGGAAGGTTGATGAATTACCTGACACTATCGACAAATTAAATAAGGACTTGATAGCCATAAAAACCTGGTCTGATAAATTTGGCTTAGCTGTAAACCCTACGAAGTGTCAGGCGATTATCATTGGCAGTACACGTAGTATTAGCAAGGTAGATGGTACAACCTTGCCGCCAGTTCTGTTCAATGGTACGATCGTTCCTTTTGGTACTGACGTGAAGGACCTAGGCTTGCATATTGATAATACCCTGAACTGGCAGACTCAAGTCGCTAGGGTGAGCCAGAAGGTTACTGGAATGTTGCGGGCTCTGTACCGTTTGAAAAATTTATTACCATCAAGTATGAAGACAATGCTTGTACAGTCCCTCATTTTCCCTATCATCGATTATGGTGATGTGTGCTACTATGACCTGAATGCAGATCTCCTCAACAAACTTGACCGTCTTCTCAATAATTGCATTCGATTCGTTTTCAATCTGCGTAAATATGATCATGTCTCTGCGCATCGGTCGCTTTTAAAGTGGTTGCCCATACGCCAGCGCAGAGAGCTAAGGGCGCTGACCACCTTGTTCTCATTTCTTGATTCTCCGGTTTCGCCTGGTTACCTAGCCCCACACTTTCAGTACATTTGCGTCAACCACAATAGAAATCTACGTTCATCACACAATCGTCTTCTCCAATGTCCCACTCACCGCACAGACTTCATTCACTCTTCTTTCTTCGTTCAGGCTATCTCTCTGTGGAATACGCTCCCCCAGGAAATCAGAATGGCAACCAATCGATTATCCTTTAAGGTTAAGGTTCGCGAGCACATTCGCAAGAAGCTGGCAATATCATCACAACGGTAATATTTTCTCATTGTATGTCTTATTTCTTTTTATTAAGTTCATTTATGTATTTATGTATATTTATTTGTAATATATTTATATGTAATTAGGTATATATTATATTCAGTTTTAATAGGTTTATGCCTATCTTTATATTTAAAATATTTATTCCACAATGGTCTGATTGCACCTACCACTGTTTGTCTCTGCATCACCCAAAGGTTGACTGGTAGAAAATGCCTATGGCATTAAGTCCGCCTCTGTACATTTATGTGCTTGAAGTATTAAATAAATAAATAAATAAATAAAAAGGAGGAGAAATAATTAAAGGGCATCAAAAAATTCGCCCTCATCGCTGTCAACAGGCAACGTGCCCAAAATCCTGGCAGCATTAACACGTTGTATGGCAATGATGATGTTTTGGCCAAAAAACAGGCCAGCCCTAGGTGATTTGTTGGATTTTTATTAATTAACAACTAACACAGCATTGGACCGGTCGATGTGGGTACGCTTGTCGGAGGCCTATGTCCAGCAGTGGATGACTTTCAGCTGAAATAATAATGATGAGGAAGCTGCCATAGACTGTTGAAGTAAGAATGGTCAAGGATTTGTTGGCATATTCACAATAATGAAATAAAGTGTTAATTAAAACAACGACACGTTGAATATTAGATGAATACTTAAAATCCTATACCTAAGCTTACAGCATTGCATCATCTGCATGTAATGTTTCCACTGCTGGGACACAGGCCTCCTCTCGATGAGAGGAAGTGGGCCATAATCCACCACAAGGGTTCAGTGCAGGTTGGTGGATTTCAAATGTCTTCGAATTTTCGGTTCGACGACGTTTCCTCACGATGTTTTCCTTTACCGTTCCCCGTATCTAAGTTTAACTACTCGTTATAATTTAAAAAAAAAATAGTTATTTGTAGCTTGTGCTAGAATTGTAATAAAATAAAATATATTTATTTGTTTACTTTTTAAAATACTCACTTTAGTTACTAAAATAATTAATCAATTTAAGTGAATGTTAAAGTGGTCAAACAGCGCGGCTGTCTCTCTCCAAAAAATGCTATTTTAATCTATGCAGATGTACAGACGCCAGCACATCAAGCTACTACAATCTGTCAAATTTCTTTCATATATTTTCAACTTTATCGCTCGTTTTTGCGTATTTCATTTGTTTACGTAAAAGCAGCAGCCAACAAACATATTCCAATATCTGAGAAGAAGAAGTTGCCCGAACGTCACGTCCGTGTGTCTCGCACGTTAGTAAACCAATGTTAGTGTAATTGGTTCTGACTGCAGCAGGTGTTCGGCCGTGACTTACGACGTTTTGTGCGGTGAGCAAAACTCGCGACTTGTTGTAACGCAATTATGTCGCGGGTAGTTTTATATTATCTAGACGTGCCAGTACTTGGGAGATTTATGATAGGAATTGTGTATAGTCTGTGCGGAACTTGTTGGCCGCGCCTAAGGTATGTGAGCGGTGGGACGGAGGGGCGGGGGCGCTTTGTCATTACTCAGTACGTGCGTTGCGAACAAAAGGTAATTATAATAAATTTAGATTCATCTATAATAACGGGATGAAAACGTACAAAAGTAGCAACCTAAATTACTGCGCAACACTCGCTGTAAAGAAAGATTCTAAAAAGAAAGCTATTGTTCATCACCCAAAATAAAGTAATCACTTTAAACAAACAATCCAATAAAGCCAATTTACGAATAGAATATAAAGCATACCGAACTGAAATAGATCCAATATAACCTGATCAAAACAGTTTTATTGAAACAACTGGACCTATTTTTAGAGTAACAGTAACTAAGTGAGGACATATTTGGGAATGAAAATAGACATGAATTTATTTATTAACTCGTTTGATTGAATGGAGATATTATCTAGAATTCTGTAATAGCACAAAATGGAGCGCTTTTCTAAGTTCTGGTTCAAACACGGCCAGTGGATGAATAGACAGATTATAATCTTATGTCAAAGAAGCACCTTTGAAGAAAAACGTGAAGATTAAGGTATTACTGGGAGTAACCTCCTCTATAGAGTTAATCTTTTCTATAGAAAGTGTGGGAAAGTAGCAAATGAAACATAAACTATAAAATAAATTGATGAACTTTGCTTTTTCCCATGGTGAAATATTATAATATATAACAATATATAGAGGTAATATACTGCCTATCTGACCTCCATAACCCAGTTACTGGGTAATGGAGGTAATTTTTACCCCTTGTAAAACTGGCTGTCAGACTTTCGGGTTTCCGACGACCCGTAACAACTGTCAAAGATCCACGAATGACAGCCAGGACCAACGGATTAACGTGCTTTCCGAGGCACCGAGGGGTCACGATACGTAAAGATGGTCACCCATCCGCAGACCAACCATGGTCAGCGTAGCTTAACCTGATCGATCGACCTGTGCGGCTGTTATTATTTGACCACGGGCCCCTTCACCTAAATGAATATACTTATTGAAAAAAAGAGTGTGAGATTTTGATTACTATAAAAAGCAACTCTGCATTTATATTGGTTCCAAATTATAGTGTACTTAAAAAACAAAGGGTGGTACATGATTTTCGAGACACGGAGGGGTCTTGGTAAGTGAAGATGGTCAATCCGCGGACAAACCGTGGCAAGCGTTGCTTAACCTGATCGATCGACCCGTGCAGCTGTTATTACTTAGCTTCAAGCCCCTCACCGATGATGACGCTGATGTTGAATGTCTATCAAACTCAAACTCAAAAACTCAAAGCATTTATTTCAATTAAACCATTTACAGGCACTTTTGAATTGTCAAAAAGTCGGTCAGTCAGAAAATATGAAGCTAGTTGCCCATTCCAAAGCGTAGGTACCTATGGAGAAGAACGGGCAAGAAACTCCATGGACACTCTTTTAAATTATATTTTTACAAAAATATTAGTTACATCATTAATGTGAATTTATAATTATATGCGAGAACGATGTAAAAAAGACGTACGCGTTAAAAGCGTCCAGAGTACAGCAAAGAGTAAGAAAACAACAATTCAAAATTAAAATAATTAAAAATAAGAAAACGACATGTTGCACCGACCCGAAATAAATTGGGATAAGGACAGGAGAGTAATTGATGGTCTTCAAGTAAAATAATAAACAAAACTTCTTTATAGTTGGCTACGTAAGTACCTAAGAGAAAAAAGAAAAGATAACTAGTTTATCAAATTCTAAGATATATTTTATCCGTGGAATAAAATTGACGTCTGACAGTTAGACTGACTCTTAGTAGTAAAATATTAATTATGTAGGTATATAAATAAAAAACAGTGGCACTCCGGGAGTGCCGACAGAAGTGAAAACTTGAACAATTATGTGTGTATTTTTTTAATTCGTCTTATAGACAAAACGCAAACAGAATATTTTGCCATCACTCACTGACATATCGGATATACATTAAAACCGAGTACATCCCAAGGACAGCCGAACACATCCGAATGTAGCGCGGTGTCGGTTACGGTAACAGTATCGCGAGTTCAATGGTTTTTTCCCATCTCAAAAAATGCCCAACGCGCCTGAAGAAGTTTTCATTTCAAAAAACAATAATAAAGAAATATCTACGTATCTGATAATTGAACCTACCACTTATTAGAAAATGACATGACGTAGTAACAATACTAGAGCAGTCTAAACACGACGCAATTCAAACACTGGGCCGAAACAAAATGGACGTGCAGAGAAAAAAGTGTGACAAAATAACAACTTAGCGGAGAGTGAGTGCGACGTTAAGAGACACTTTACACATCCAACACGGATATTACTATCTAGTGATGGACAGGGAGATAATGCTTTTATTATCTCTTAACAAAAAGTATATTTACAAGGCAAATGTGAGTGGAAACACCGGGAAAATAAAACCTATTTCCCAATTTTTTTTTCGTTCATACACTATCGTTGCAATGTTTGTCAATGTTAGAGCTTTAATTTGTCGAGCGAAAATTGTACCGCGCTTTCGTTCGTCGATCAAAAGTTTCGTCGTCCTATCGTTTGTCGTGAAAACAAGCAGTTGCACTAACGTACATCGAGCTGATGTGCTGTCGCACCCGACATATGTCGACATATCACATTTGTGCGCGTATTTGTTTGCCGCAAATTTGATACGGAGTCGGAGGGGATGCCCTAGTAGGACATAAAGTGACCTTATTGGTGATGTGCTTCAAAAATTTCAGGTTCGTAGTACTCGCAACCAGCGTGCGTGCATGACCAGATGTAAACGAAGCAAAAGGAGTATGTAAGAATCGTAGCAGGATGCATTTTGTAGTTTCTGCCCAACTCCATGGGAAGAAGGCGAGAGCTTGTACAGTACCCGGCGATAAATATTGCACATCGACCTATTCGATCCTATCGATTTTATACAAAGAATAAAAATAATTATCAAAAGAAGCAAATCATAATTGTTTTAACAGCTCCTAATAGATACCGGACTGTTTGTATTTCGTGCGACAGAGATAACGCTCTACGAAGCCGAAATTAGCCGATTGTTTCTTTCCAAAGGTCGATGTGCAATATTTATCGCCGGGTATTGTGTGTATGTGTATTAATACAGCGTAACCTGGATAACTGGGATCTCAAGAGACGTAGGATTATTTATTACTTAAAGAGGCTTTTCATTTACCCAGTTTTCCAAATAGTCAGGTATAAAATAACAATTGTCTTATTTGCCCCCGCTAAGACAGCTCAAAATGTATCGTTTTTCATTTATAGAGGTGAAAATATTCATTCAAAATGCCTTTAAAAATGCCCAAACCAATATTCAAAATGATAAATAGTAGTCTTACTTATACTTATAAAGGCAGGTATTGAACTACAAAGTTCCGATTATAAAGGTAAAAAGAGTAACAAATACATTCTCAGTTCAATAGAGGTATACCAATGCAAAAGTTTCGGGACTTCATTATAAGCATCAGGTTTGTCACATATCCAGTACCCCAATTGCGTAACACACAATCACAATCTGAATTATTTTGAAGGATCCATTGCTTCGTATGTTCGAAAAAGGTGTCTACTCAACAACGTAAATAACGCAATGAATGTTGTTCAATTGTCAAAATGAAACCCATAGCTACTGATTGTGTGTTACGCAATTACCCCGCATGTCCCTTTTAACCAGGTTACACAGTACTTTAGGCGGCCAGATTATAAAACGAATGAGTTGAAAATGATTTTCAAATTTGGTCAGGATGTTTTCATGTTTTCCCGTGCGTCTCCGATCGAATATGTAAAATGAACAAAAAAGGTCATATTTCAGTTCCAGTGTCAAACACTTATTAGGTTGATAAGAAAAATTTTACGTAAATATATTTTGACTAAACCTGTTACTGCCACGCAAAAATCAACCACGGAATTCATTTTTAGTTTTTGAGCTCCACATTAAGTATAAGACAATTAGAATAATTATAAATAACATGAAAATACTAACAACTAATTAGTCATGCTACTCGTAAAATTTAATAAGGAGATACTGTTTCCATTAGGTACCATTATAATCAACATTTCCTAATTAATAAACATTAATAAACAACATTGTTTTTCGACGAATCCTTCAAATTCTCGGCAATCAAATGTAAACAGGTACTGTTACTAAGATTATAAACAAGCTTCTTGTTTCAAAACACCTTAGACTTAATTAAAATTTGTTTGTACAACCAAAGAAAACAAAACAAATAAAGCCAGTCAATTTCCAACCTAAAATTATGTTTTGTAACGTGTTTAGCTATTATTGGAGTGAGAACAAAAATACTTAATTATAAGTCACGACTATTGTAAAGAAATAGTAGCTAAGCAAATTTTTATAAAATAACCGATAAAAATATGGAAAACAATGTTAATATTATTTGGGCCCATAGATTTAGCTGCTTCAATTCATCTTCAAAGAAAGTGCGACAAAGTACAATTTGGTTATCGTTAATGACGGGCGGGACAAAAGAAGAAACCAGATTTTGGTGGTGTACAGGAGTATACTACACTGTTCCTATAATCAATGCTTTACTTCAGAGAGTGTCTGTAGATATACAGGTGAACATAGTCTTCTTGCTATGAAGACTACATATGTTATTTCACCTGTTTATCTACACACAGCAAGAAGGCAACGATGATGAAATTAAGAATGCTACAGCACAAAACTATGCACATAACGAAATCATAATTAAAATCAGTCTAGTTGCTAAACAAGGTAACATTAATTACAAAACACACCCTGCCTCTACCAAATCAAAACACACACAACAAAATAATGTACACGACAAAATCACTGACAAAATTAATAACTACCCGCATTCTGCAGATAATTATGATAGGGTACCGGCTGACCACACTATAGCGAATTCTGCCGGCCTGACGGGTCTGACGTCAGTGTCAGCAGCCCGTGTCGAATTTAATGAATGCTTAGCGATAAATAATAGAGTTCGTTAGATGAATTAATCAGATTTCGGATGGTCATTGTGACATTGATTGCTGTGCGACGAGCGTTGTGTTGTGAACGAAAATAACTTTGCGCCCTGATTTGTTTTGTGGTGGAAAGTGTTGTTTGTGCTTGCAAGAAAAATAGTTTTCATCTTGGTGTTTGACACTGTGAGTTGGAGTTGTATTTGGAATTATATGAAGATTATTTTCAGATCTTGAACGTTTAGGAATATAAAGAAATAGTTTTTCGAAGCAAATTCATGACTAGTACGTTTCCTACATTTTGTCTTCAAATACTTTCTTCTCATCTTCATTCACTAACTTGGTCAAGTATTTTCAAAAAACTGCTTTCAAATTACCATTGAAATAGTCCTTAAGATATTCAAAATGTCATTTTTCGGCTGAGATTTGTACGGAAGCAAATTTCGCAGTTACCTAACAAGAGCACCGCGATTTTTGCAACTGTTCCTTACGAAAATTTCAGCTTACATAACGTTATTATCCCGAGTAAAGGGCGCTCCGCTTTGAGCGGTGTACAATGCTCGTTTCACTATACTATAGGTTTATACGTAGTGTAAGGAGCCTGCAATGCACTACATCCAACCGTCTGGAGTACGCTCTCCTTGACCGGTCTAACTTAATAATAAAACCTCTTCGGTGGCAGTGACGTCTCGTTCGTGGAGTTCAGTTTTGATTTCCTTAAAACGCTTTTTGTTTGTTTCGTTGTATAGAAATGCAAATGCAATATTTTTATGAAACATAATTTTATTTTACACTATCGCATTTTACCTCATTTTTTTCAGGACACACCTTCTACCTTTGGCTTTAACCACCTATTTTTGACATTGTAAATTTTCTGATTTGTTTCATTTTGAAAATTTATTATACATACTTCGATAAAATTTGACATAACCTAATGAAATGTTCTGAACAAAAATACGCAACTGCACCCAGACTCACCCAAAATTTAATTAAAAAACACAGAAAACTACAGAACCACTCCATTGCGAAGAAAACATTCACCCATTTTTTCCCAACCCTCTAGCTACGTCTCTCGGAACGGAAAATGTTCCTTCCTTCCTTATTTGTCTAAAAACTGACGTGGACTCCAGAGGGGTATCGGAGTAACTTTATTTAGTTTTCTATTCCAATGTGTACCTACATCGTGTAAATGAAAAAGGAATGAAACCGGTGCATTTGTCATGTGTACGGATATTTATTTTTTGTGGTGGATTTATGGTCGCGAAAAGGTTATTCTGCCAACAATAAAGGTTGTTTAAGATTTATGTTGTATTGAGTAAAGACATCCTTGATGTATTCCTGGATATAGAGAAGGCTCTTGAATGAAACATATTTATGATTCACTGCGTTCGTGCTGCGCACGCGACTTCGTTCGCGTGCTTGTCGGAAAACAAATTGGATTTCAAGGGTTTTAATATTTTTGCGCGAAACCCTAGTTGTTTTTCTAAAATAGTAGTATTATCGTAGTTTAGTTACTCCTTATAACATAGGCTATCTGCCAGTGAAAGTCTCGTTAAAATAGGTCCAACCGTCCAAACAGACAGAGAACATTATTTTTTTTTTGTTATAAGTACGTATATACTTTCTTATTATGCATTTAGTAAAAAGCTGTTATTTTGATATTACAAATAGACAGATTAATTTTATTTATTTTATAGATGTTATGAAAACACTAGTACATGTTCAGTTGCCTCTTCAAGCTAGATTAAGTTAACCATTACTGATCATCAAACTTATTTGAAATGTTTATGGAAAAGTTTCTATTTAGTTTCTTAATCGAGCCAAAACGTGAAATGTAATTGCTTAGCAAAAGGTCTCAGAAAATTTTGTATTTAACTTACTCAATCGTCAAATTTTCTTGAAAATTTGTTCGAACATATTTCTGGTTAAAGATAAGTTCAAAAATCTGATTTTATACATGAGCATTTGAAACTTTAAATAATACTTCAAACCGGAATAGAATATCACTGTTGATCAAACTGTTACATATAATTATAGCAGCAAGAGACTTACAAAGAATAGACCAAATGAAAGTAACAAAAAAGTTTAAAAAACTGTCACCCGACTACGGAAAAATAATAGTGATCTAAAAAGTACGAAACAAGTAAATATTTCAGACAGAGACCAAGACTTAGATACAGACGCCAGCGCATCAAGCTACCCGAAACTGTCAAGTTTTCCCAATTAACTTTGAACTTTAAGCTTCAGCTATAAATTTGAAAATCTATTAAAGAAATTTGACAGATTGTAGTAGCTTGATGTGCTGGCGTCTGTACAAAAATGGTCAAAGTATAGCCTCCGTTTTGGCTTTGTAGTCGGGTAAAAAGGGTAAATACACATTTAAAAATCACGTCTACGTAACAATGTGACACTATTAACTACGTAAAAAATCCGAAGTAAAAAGTCACACATCATCCCCACCTACATGCAAACAACACAAGAATTTACTGTCATCCATTTCACCATTGAATATACCATTAAATGGAATAATTAAAAGCACATCGGTATCCATTACGCTTGGAGCGTGTTTTTGTCAGTTGCAGTAATACTGCCGCTGTATACGGAAAAACTGTCAGTCCATCAAATTGTTTGATACACAACCAGGCGTAACAGAGGGTGTTTCGGATATTTTCATTTTTATAATAAGTTCTTTGTTTTCCGTTGTTTTTAATAAACACTAATTCATTCTGATTGAACGTTTGCATTAATTATGTGAAATCTTTGTTCGGTAGGCTTATGATCTTTCAAATCGTTATGTTGGAGTATTAGGAAAAGGATTATTTTTGAAGCTAGTTCTTTTAGAACAGAATAGATATAATTAAATAATATAATATGTACACTATAAATATTACAGATATGAGTGTAGAAATTCTACAAGTGGTGATACAATCGGCGGTCTTATAGCAAAAAGCGATCTTTTAAAAATAACCTCCGGTTGGATTTAGAGAGAAAGGAGAAGAATACTGCAGGTAGTCTGTGGTGTACCTTTTATATAAATACAATAATTTAATAATCCTTCTATTCTATCCATTAATAATTTTATCTACTTTCATGTCGTAAAATTCTAATTATAAAATTTTAAACGAGTTTATATTGACATACTTTATAAACACAATACCGAAATAGAAAAAAAAAATTTCATTATAACACTATTTCTCGAACAAAATAATGTTATAAAATAATTTTTTTTCCATTACGATACAGGTTAACCAAGAAGTTAAATCACTAAGGAGAATGCATAACTTTTTTTAATCGAACTCGTTAAGCCCCATCCACATGCTTGACAAACAATGGCAAACAGCCAACAGCAAACACGGACATGTGGATGGGTGTTTGTCGTTGTTTGCCTGTTTGTGTTTGTGTTGGGCAGTGTTCGGCATCGGTGTCGGTTTTTCTTGCCAGATCAAAGGATGTTTGGCACTTTGTTTGCTGTTTGCGGTGTTTGTGACAAACAGCCAGCGTGTGGATGGGGCTTTACATATATACGGGAGCGTGAAGTTTTGTTGTGTAAATTTTACTTATCTGTGGTTGCGCTAAAGTGCGGTGAAGAGCTGGGTTTTTGGCGCCATTTTTACGTTTTTTCTGAATTTAGTGTTTTATTCTATTATTGCTTAACAATGTCTGATACCAGTGAATGTGAAGGAAATTTGACTCCGCCCGATATTTTAGATGCGGCGACGGAAATGACTCATACAAAACTACAATAATTATCATAAGCAGTAAAGTATGTCTTACTTTTTGAACTTTGATCTTTTATTTAGTATATTCAATCTCAATGTATGAAAGTAGATAAAAAGTTGTATAAAACTGCACATAATAAGGTATTAAACACTCGTGTGATACTATTACAAACCTCGCTCCGCTCGGTTTGTAAACACACACTCGTGTTTAATACCCCTCATTATGCAACAGTTTTATAAACTACTATTATGATACACGTCAAGGAAATGGGTGTCATTAAATCACTTGTTTATAATAAAAGGGAAAACAAAGATGTACATATAGTAGGCACACCTACTTCAATTCATGTTGTTTATTTCAATTCAAAGCTACTTTAAACAAAACTAATTTATTTTGCTCAACATTTTCAACCGAGTTCCGAACTCATCCGCTAAGCTGCTTCCAAATATTGTTGAAAGGTAAACTACCCGAGTCAGCCACATAAGTAAAGTCACGGGATCTAGCTAGTTATACAAATATACACGGTATAATTAAATGCCCGTTTTAACTTAGATCTGTTACGTTGATTAAAATTCTACGTAGAGTTTCCCGCGTACCGGTTTTTGACTGGTTCCGATTTTAATTTTTGAAAAGGCTTCATTTAGGTTTTATTTTACAGGAGTGATTTTTGGCTGAAATTATCATGTTTTCATTTTGATGAATCGTATGTAAGGTAGCTCAAGTTTTACATTACACATTCATTGAATTGAATGTAGTCTTATATATTTGTACATCTACTACTTATGTTTCATAGTGGATTATATTGGAACGCAATGTGACATGTTAATGAATAAATAAATTGAAAAAATTAAATTTGACTGTATGGTCTACAACAGGAAAAAAACAGCATTATAAATATACATTTCCAACAAAATCAGTAAGAAAAGATTTCATCACACGAGTAAATATCTCACGTGTCCAAATCGCAATTCCTCCCGATCCTTCTTACATTTATAAAAGTGTATTCAGTGGAAAAACTCAATAACCGTCAAATGTTTCAATAGCGGCTGACGGCGACAACACTAGAGATATTTCGAACAAAACGAAGCGGACTGTAGGGCGGGCTCAGGACGCTGCCTTGCGGGAACCCGGGCGTTTCTCCTACATCTGTCGCAGTCGACGCGTAATGCACATTTAATCTCCCAACCACTTCAAAATCTGCCAAAATTCTTTATTGCTCTTGAACAAGTTCTCAAGCTGGTTCTCGGTGCTCAAGATAAAACTTTACAGGCATAATGAATCTTAATCGCGCCGCCAATTCCCAAAATTGTTGGAGAGTTTTGTTTTAAAATAAAACTTGAATTTATCTCGTTTGCTCGGAATTAATTTTGCCTTTTGTTGTTGCGTAATCGGTTACCTGTGACGGGTGTTCCTTTTTAATTTCGTTTTATATAATGGTATTTAATTTTTTAATGAACCGATCTTTAATTGTCGGTGAAATGTCATTTATTTATGATTCGGCTTTCATTTTAGTATTAAATTTTTGATTTTTAACGCAATTAAGTAAATCAACGTCATCGATTAAATGTTTGATACAAACTTACATTTGCGTACTATTATTATAATGATCTCCTCACCAACCAAAACAAAAGATTTACTTTTATCGGTAATATTTTAATCATCGTAAAATTCAATCTTAGGACAGAACAGACCAATAAAACCGAAATTCCTTGGATTCTTTGATCCCTAGACTTGGTTCTCTCTCCTCGCCCAGTAACCGGCTGTCTCAATGGATCAGGGCTAGAAAACTTTTAATCCTTAATATCCTTTCCTAAGAAATGAAGTTTAAACTCCGTACATCCGTTGTGAATGAAATCGGACTTAAATCCTTTGGGGACAGCGTTTTTGTGCCAAAATAGAAAGTTCAGTTTGTGCTTGACAAGCAGTTTCTTGTTTTGCTTTGTGCTGATAATGATGTTCGACCTTTGTGCAGATGTTCGGTGAAATTAGTATTGGAAAAAGTTTTATTGGTAATTAGTATTTCGTTTATTTATTAGACGTGTATTTTGTCTATTTTGTTGTTTTGTAATGTGTGTCCTTGAGTGGAATAAACAAATTTTATATCTTTCTCTCTTTTTTCTCTGAACCAATGTTCGTTAAAAGGCAAACACAGTTAATTTTGATTGTTTTGTCTTGAACTAGTGTGTTAAAAAGATTATTATTTCTTGATACTCACATAATTATTTTATTTATTGGGGTAATCAACCACGTAAACAATAATAGAGGGAATATTATTTTCTATATTAGTAATTTATTTATTTTTAGTTAATTAAAAGGTTACAACACCACTCACATTAATAATTATAAACAAATAAATAAAAATAAAAACCATTAGTAAGTTGACAATAATGAAAACCATTAGTAAGTTGACAATAATAAAAAACGTCTTAGTTTTAAATAAAAATACATAATTTTATTTAAAACTAAGACGTTCAATGGACTCCCCTTGCATACTTTCTCTCATAGAACACCACACATATACGATTTACTCGATTCATCCGCAAATACACCACATTTCTAAATGCACTACTTACCCTGGGTAAGTAGTTACTGGTTAAGTTTGACATTATTATTCAATAAAGCTTGTAAATAATCTAGTTTATTCAGTAATTACTATTTCATCACTCATAGGTTAAATGTAACTCAACGCAGGTAATCGTAAATTGCCTATTACAATACCCGCAGGACTATGTTTAGCTCACGCGATATTACTGACGGCAAATGACATTAATAATGGCGTGTTAGGACTGCATTCCGCACTAAGGGGCGCCGATGCAATAAATGATGGAACCACTCGAAGTAAACTAAGTGATATCCACACCAATTACATTAGCTTTTAAGTTATCCCTAAAGAAAAATGTGACACATAAAATTTCGACACGAAAGTTACTTTTGTATAGATGAATTTAAAAATAACTTGGAAGTATGACTTTAAAAATATGTTAGTTGTTCTCCGAAGAGTGATTATGTCAACTCAGCTTGGAAAGTTATGCAACGAACAGTGACTTTGTTGCTTAAATATTTTCAAGTCTCATAAAAAGTAAATATACAACAAACATTCAAACGACTACTTCGAATAATACAGTTCAAGCTGCATTTTTTAAGTTCAAGCAACATTTTTGAGTAGGTCCAATATTAAACTAAATCCCAAACAATAATAATTATCATTAAAAATAATCACCATAATGAAATTCGTACACAACTATTTTCCAGCTACCTTATACTAGAGAGGGATCCCGAAATTGTGCAAGTTTCGGGTCTCGGGTCCGTCAATAAGGCTCTAACTGAGATTAGAGCAGAACTCATCTCATTAGTTTGATTGCACGAATCTGCAGCCGTGTTGCGATCGTGACATAGTTGTGGGCCAAATTGATTTCCTTGCGAAAGCCTTCGGTAAGTCAGTAGTCGCACAAATCAAATTTCGGCCTGGAATCCATTAAGGAACGGTTCGAATGTATAACGAGATGTAGATAGTTGAATAGTTTCGACTAAAGGAACATTTAAAACTTTTTGTTTACAAACGTTAACCCATAGGAGAATTTATAGGAAAATGAGCTTCAATGCTTCCAAAAAAATGAGGAATAATTAATCAAGTAGTGGTAGTGTAGTGTTCCACGCGCGCCTCAAAGAGATGTCAGCATCAAGTGAAGGGGCCCGTCAGGGCCGAAGCCTGCCGGGTCAGCGGGATTGACCGAAAGGGTTACCGCTGGCCCGAACATAAAGGGCTAAGGAAGGAACACGGGTAGGTTTTAGTCAGTAAGAGTCTGACACTCCCTCTGGCTCCACCCAGAGCGGGAGGGGTCATTTGATGATTACCCATCCTCAAAAAAAAAGTAGTGATATAGTAACCAAATATTTGCATAATTATAGATGTACAAATTGCCTGGACTGTTCTCGTGAAAATGCCAAAAACGCTCTTGCGTTTTTGAATTCATAATCAAATGTTATTTTCAAATAGAAACAAAATCTACCCGTAATTTTAACGCATAATGCCTTTTATTGCGCTATTTCCATCTAAAAATCCGAATGCCGCTTATAAATAAAAACTTTTTGATACCGACGCTACGAACAATATACTAAAGCGCACAATACGTTTAAAAAAGTTTTAAAAGTACACAATAACACCCCATCCTCAGTACCGCTTTAAAGCAATAAGTCAGGGTGTATTTCACACCTAACATTTGCGTGCCATAGTACCTCTAAAGTGAGAATAAACAAGCTAACTTTTGCCATTCCACAATGGGAGGATGGGACCCGCTTTTATTCACACTCAAATTAAACTTGCCAGATTACATGGCTGCACCAATGCTGCTTCTAAACTATCCTGCCAAAGAGTTTCGACATGGAGTCTAGGAAGAAAGGAATAATGCATTGCAGTCAGATGAAGTGTGAGCTTTGGTTGATATTTTAAACATAAGTGAAGTTTGAGATATACAAAAGAAAGAAGACCGTGATATGCAAACAACAATGTATAGGTATAGAAAATAATTGGGACAGCGAAAGCACGGTTGGAATAATAATTTAATAATCGTGGAATATGTATGCGTAATGTAAGACATTTTAGCAAAATAAACTTATGTAATACCATCACAAGAGATATAATTACAAACAAAATATATCAAACTTACACAAAACTCGTTATGTGACACTTCTAATAATAATAATTCACACTTATAATGTTTAAAACAACAACAAAGATGGATTCCAGTAATTATAATCCAGGAACATAATACTCCGCACAGATTGCGTGTTACATTAATGTCTACCTCAACAAGTTTCGGTAAATCGATACAATTTGAGTTGTACTTTGTTACAGTGCCATTCAGATTTTAATTAATTGTCAGAATCTGCGGACTGTTTGATTGAAACACTTCGAAGAACTTGTTTGACATTGTTTAGACAGGCTTCTGAAACAATCCGTGTCTATTTGGATTACAGCCTTCTTATAAGCATTTTGGATTAATCAGAATACGATTTGTCATAAAAGGTAGGGTTGTCTTCTTCGAACGCGGCCTGAGCATTAATTTTGTCGGGATTGTAATCAAATTCGCTAGTAGTGAAGTTCTTTGTTGGTGATATATTGGATTACCTAACGTTTCTTGTGTATCTTCTTTGTCATCTTATACTCTATCTGGCGTCTTGCCAAAGGTAGCTTTGCCTGGAGAGACTGATTTTCAGTTCATTAATTTAAGCATTCTTTTTGTGTGTACTTCTACTTTTATTTTGTATTTTGCTGTACATAGATCACAGTTTTTAAATAAAGCTTTTGCTTTATTCGAAATGGCGAAACCGCCATGATTATCATGACATACTTTAACATAACAGGACAAAGTGTAGATATCAGTGGATCCAACATTCAACACAACACTAGAAACAATCACAACAAACACCATACAAATCCCAAACCTAAATAAGTGCCAGATATTGGGGTAGTAAATTCAAAGGGATTATAATAGATGTAACAGCACTTTGAAGTTCCAACGCAACGAGAGAGGCGATTTATATGTGTCCGCAAACAGTCTAATTTGCATGTACAAGGCAGACGGATGGTGTAATTTTCTCTGTCTCATATTGTATAAGGAGCTTATACTGTTCTTATTAGGTGTTATGTGATCGCCTTGAGGTGCTGCCGTTATGATGTTGTGTTTAGATGGAGCAGTAATGGGCTATTTGGGTTTGTTTTAGTATTAATTTACAATGTTTGAATACTGAGAATACCCTTATATCATTATTTTATTACCTTTACCTTACCTTTGTTTTATTTTGCAGCCAAGTTCAGCAACTATTATTATTATTGTAGGAAGAAAATAACCCTCTAACAACCTTTTAAACAGGATATGTATTCAAGATTCTTGAGTAATTTTATAGCAATCAACGTTTCTAGCAAATAGGCAATTTGGATCCGACCAATTCAATATCGAAATTAAATGAAAAGCTTTGCTAACCGGTTTAAATTGAACAAGGATTTATCACTGATAAACCAAATCGTTACTTATGTAATTATATTATTCAATGTTATTAATACTAATACAACTATTGGTATTATAAACTCTAGTACCAGTTATATTGATGTTTTAGCTAAATACCTCACGGTTGGAGCGGTTAGAGACTACTAGCGCCACACCATAGCGTTTTCCGGAACTAAAGTTTATTTTCAGTCGCGGTTCTTACAACTTTGTTGTAGAAAAGTACACGTTAGACGCACATGGTCGTAGTTTTGTAAATAAAGTGATGAAATAGTTACAGAAAAATGCAAATAAAGAATAAATGGTGAAGATGAATGAAACCTTATAGATGATGACGTGTTTTCTTTTCTGAATTTCCCGGAAAACAAACGAGTTTATTATGCGATAATAATGGAATAAAAATAAATTCAATTAGGTACCAACGAAAACAACGTTTTCTTTTTGTCAAACGTCAATCCGATCACGGAATAAAATCATCTGCTACATTTAGACAAAAAAAAAATACAAATGTAATAGAGACAAAGAACATTTAACAAATCTCGTTACGCATGTATTTCGTCAGGATTTTCATTTCAACTTAATGTCATTTAGATACCTGATGTCGCAAGCCTTCATGAACGCGCGAGCGAGACGCAGGCACGTTGTCGAATGCGAAGAAGCGAGACAGCCTGCTAAACTTCACGTACAAGTTTTTAAACTTCAATAGTAATAGCACATTAAAAATTGACTTTGATAATTTTTAAACCATACTTTTGTCATGGGACTTTAAGCCTTATTGGCCTTGATTTTAGTGTTTACGGGAATTATATTGTTTTGGATGTGGTACCATGAATGCTGAAAGGTAACTGGCGTCCGGCAGATACGGCAAGCAACAGGCTGTCAAAGGGGCGGAGTCTTCAAATGGCGCGACTGCGCATAGCACCGTGCGTTGCTATGACGACGCCTCTTTCAATGTTTGTGATTGCGCGAAGCTCTAGGAGGTTTTTAAAGGAAACTTTTGCCTGTGATTGACGCGTAATGTTCGTAATTGTATTCGCCTGTTGACGGCATTTTAGGGCTTAATCAATGTATGGCTTCGGCTATGATTTGCTCTAGTCAATTTGATATTGTTTGAAATATGATTCTGTTCGTACATAATATTTCTAAAATGTTATCTTTTTCCTTGAAAATAAACTTAAATATACGAGTCCATTTGAGAATGTCCTCCATTTTCTTTCTTCGGTTAAAAATATGAAGGCTAGACCCAATCGTAGCCCAAAAAAAAAACAATTTGAAAACCAAACAGGTTTTCCATAGCAACAAAAAGTCAACGGTGATGGTTATCATGAAACATGTTCCATAATTGAATATAATTAAATATTAAATTTTTCAACAGAAATGGTAATCCAAGGCTTTTTCGGTACTCACTTTCTATCACTACTTATTCACTCATCAAAAACCTATTCCTTCAACACCTTGACTTATCCCACTTAACTTCTCTTCATCTTTTTTTCATTCCACAAATTTACTTGAAACATACGAGACTTCTTTGGAACTTCTATATAGGTTTCTACCGAGTTTTACCATTCGAAGCCGGGTCAATGTCACCTTGAAGAGTGCGTTATAGCTTACTGGCCACCCCGCTAAGAGCATCGCGCTATAAAGTTTTGTTCACTTTGAGTGAGAGCCTGTAGTTTGTAGTGCGTTCAACCTTGCAGGAGTTGGTAATGAGTGTGATTGGGAGGTGAAAGGATTTTTTTTAAGAAAATCTTGTAAATATAATTTTATAAGCGTATTATTATTTTTAGTTAACAATAAATTCATGTTTATGTGAAAGCAAAGAAACGAAATTTTGATTGCCAAATAAATAAACAAAATATAAAGAAAATTATAATTAATCAGATGATTTAAAATGAACATGATGGTCATCAAATGAACATGGATACCATGTTCATTTCGCAGACATCATAAACGAAGCTAACTGTACCACAACTTATTGCCACAAAAACTCACTAAATCTTTTGATGAAAAGAGTTTTACCAAATTATCCTGCATTTTCTTTACAACAATAAAATACCTTAAAATTATCTGTTTAGATCAAATCAAATAAAAAAACCCGTTTACACCTTGAAAACAAAACAACAATTAACTAACATTTGTCTAAATCTGATATCATCATGATAGCGTTTAATTAAATACGGTAATCCGTACTTTTGTTTCAAAACAATGGGAGTGCCTGTAAGCCTGTGTTTTTTATCCAACTGCCCCGAGAGGAGGGTAATTCTTCTCATTAAAGTCAGTGTTGTGTCGTCAAGGAGATGTTTAAGATAAACAAAGGGAATGGAATTATTTAATAATTTTAACGTTGTTCTGTTTTGCTTTGCTTGTGACTTTTATAATTTGTTAAATGTTACTGTTTTGGTACAAAACTGTACGTGTTTTGTTTTGGAGGCAGTGTGTTTAATTATCTAATTATATTATGTATTGCTATTAGTTAGTTATTTAGTTTAGTCCCTAGTAGAAACAGTTAGTAGTACGAATACAATTATAGCTTTCTATTACACATAAGCATTATTTATTGAATATGTTTTTTTCTTATTTGAATGTTAATTACTGAATTGACTGGGTTTGATAAAAACATGTTGAAAGAAGAGTGAGATCTATTATTTGAGTTTCTAATAGGCATATAATTAGATGTACCTAATTATCTACCCTGATTTAAGAAACAACTAGAAGCGGTTTATCATTCTATTACACACGACTAACGGAATTTTCTTGAGCAATATTTTTATAAATTGACAAAAATTACATTTTTTCGATTTCGATTTTTCGTGAACTTGCACAAACACAAGGCATTATCAGCTTCAAGCTTCTAAAACACAATGGATTAAAAAAAGTTATGTGATACGAAAACACATTTTTGCGAGTTGAATTTCATAACGTGCTTGAATCTTTAATTCTTTAAGTGATATTGCGAGGAATACGCAATGGATTATAAAATGAAATCTTGATGTGTTTTGTGGAATAAACATGACGTTTGCAGCGAATGTAGATTCAGTATAAAAGCATGTATCATACGAAATATTACCTTAATGAATATACTTCATTTGCCTAGCCTTTTCCCAACTATGTTAGAGTCAGTTTCCAGTGTAACCGGATACAGCTCAATACCAGTATTTTACATGGAGCGACTGCCTAACTGACCTCCACAACCCAGTTACTGGATAATACGATATCCCTTGGCATGATTGGTCGTGAGACTTTCGGGCTTCTGACTACGAGTAACGACTGTCAAAGATCCACGAATGACAGTCGGGACCAACGTAGCTTAGCGTGCTTTCCGAGGCACGGAGGGGCCACGATATGTAAAGATGGTCATCCATCCTCAGACCAACCATGACAAGCGTAGCTTAACCTGATCGATCGACCTGTGCGGCTGTTATTATTTAGCCACGGGTCTCTCCACCTAAATGATTATACTTATTGAAAAAAAAGAGTGTGCCGGAGCTACATATTTTATTATTTTGATTACTATAAAAAGCAACTCTGCTTTTTATGTAGGTTCCAACTTATAGTGTACTTAAAAAACAAAGAGTGGTACAGAATGACTGGTAATAAGATTGTTCAGTCTTTTTTTTCTTTTTAGCGTGTCGATGGCAAAAAATTCAAACATTTTTGGCCCAAAATTCTAACTCCGTTCATTGACGCAGTTATAAAATCATCAACTGCACAGGTGACAGGGCGAACGGGGTGAAAGGGGCAATTCTCGTAATTTAGGAACGTTCAGTCTTATCTCAGTCTGAATCTGTCAAAAATACCTCAAATTTTGCTACATTTTTGACAAGTTGCTCGTCAAGTGCACAGGTGACAGCGGCGCAGAATGGAAAGTGGGCCATTTTCTATGGGAAGGTGCTCCATAAACACGTGAGATCTAAGCCGTCCGTGAACTCAGACAATCTCCACCTGCTGAGATTGTTTTTGCTATAGCCCAATTGGATTTGAAGTCTTCAGTGATCCCACGATACAACCTTTAGAACATGCTGTACAAGTGTACTAGCGACCACAAACTTCTGAAATATTTAGACTAAACTTGTGAACTATTCCAAACTGTTAGTACACACTGAATAAACTCATTCCACAAAGATTGTAATACAAACTTAGTACATCAAATGTTTAACTGTTCATTAAAATGTTTATAATAGTACTTACACCGTACATTGCTCGTTTTGTACCGTGTTTTATAACGCAACTTCTGCTGTTACTGTCAAGGTACATGACGTAAGTAAAATTGTCGCGTAAAATACGAAGAAAGGAGATGTAATATTCATTTGTCTTTGTTTGTTTTAGTACAGTAAAGAAATTTAAAATGTGGGAGACCTATATCAATGGAAGCAACTCTCAGAATCTTATTTGACATTTAAAGAACCTTCTCGATTAGTTTCCATAAGATATAAAAAACGGTGAAGGAAAACATCGTAAGGAAACCGGCATATCCTACAACCGAAATTGGAAGACATGTGACATCTACCAATCCGCCCTAGGCCTTTTACCCGACTCCACTCTCTCTCGAAGAGAGGAACATATGGGAACATTATAGGCTGATTATGTATAGAAAATGGTAAGTGTCCGAAAGGTATATTCTATTACAAAGAAGTCGCTAAAAGTTACAGAACCACAGCAAAATTAGGAGGTAATTTGTACCTAATTGAATATAATAATAACTATGTATGTTACTTGATAAACAGTTAATCTAACAAGCTAGTCAGCTAGTTGCGCCATTACTATTGCATCATTTCAATTTATGAACAAAATAAAAGAAACACTTCGTGACTCGCAGCCATACAAACTATCCAGCTAATCCCTCAGAGACACATCCTCCTTGATGCTCCCAAACACGCAACTAAACGAAAAATAAACAAACAAAATCCCTCAGGAACTTCAAGTAAAAAATCTTAAATATAACTTGTTCTAACTTGTTTTTAAGACGGTGTCATTAAACCGGTAACCCAGGGTTTGCTGTCCACGTAAGATTGCAGGAGCATGAAACCTTAAGGAGAACTTTCTTCATTGCCGATAAATTACGGAGTCACTTTTACAGCTCAAGAGAACATACGGTGAAACTTCCAATGTGCTGTCCAAGTTATAACAAGATAGCGTTTGGACGTGTTAAAGAATTTGAATGGCTAAATTCTTTAGGAATTTGTGAAGTTGCTGGAGTGGTGTTAGGTTAAGTATGTTTGAGATATTGAGCGGCCGAAGTTCTACTTACTATAAAGTTGTAGTATGAATGGATTTTGGTAGTATTTTAGTTCCGAGATTGACCTCAAATATTAGTCTTGACGTATGTGTCTAACAAAAAATCCTCCGGTTAATACCTACATATACTTGTCTGCGAATAAAACAGTCACAATAGGTATTTTCACTGTCTCGCATTTGAAAAAAAGTGGTAGGTACTTATATGAATAGAGTAAATCTATTGTCTGATAGTGTACTGTGAACAGAAAAAGGAAAGAAAGAAAAATTGTTTAATCTGCACAAACTAAACGCACATTACACACACGCCACAACGCACACTGACAAGGCCAGTGTAGAATAATAACACATTTATTTATTTTACTACAAATTATATCACAATCAATTCTGTTCCTTGCATTTCTGACTCTGCATTTAACATGAATTAAATGAATGATAAGCTGTTGCAGTAGGAAGAGAACCGGAGTTACCGACATAGCTTGCAGAGTAAGCTAACTGAAGTGGCAGTGGGCTGGCCATGTCTGTTGAAGGACCGACGGCCGGCGGAGCAGAGTCCAGGGGTCCTTTCAGAGTGCTGGAGTAGAGACCGCGTATCGGCAAGCGTAGTGTGGGACACCCCCTAGCTAGATGGATGGACGACCTAAAGAAGATGGACGGGGTAGACTGGATGTGGGCGACGGACTCGGGGACGTCCGTCGCCCCCCACACATCAAGACCCGAGGTGGCGGCGCATAGTGTTCCACTCACGCCCCTCTTAGACGTCGTGGGGGGAGTCAAACACCTCACTCCCCCCTTGACCAGACGAGGCCCGCAGTGGCGGGCTGGCACCAGTCGGGGTTGCGGAAGGATCGTACGTTCCCGCGACCCCCGGCGTAGGTGTGAGATGGAACTCCGGAGTGGTTTTTAGTCAGTAAGAGTCTGACAAACCCCGCCGCCCGCCCCAGGGCGGCAGACATCCATGAGGATTTTCCACCCCGGAAACAAAAAAAAAGGAAAAAAACCGAAGTTACCGACATAGCTTGCCGAGTAAGCAAACTGAAGTGGCAGAGTGCTGCCCATGTCTGTCGAAGGACCGATGGCCGGCGGAGCAGAGTCCAGGAGTTCTTTCAGAGTGCTGGAGGACCTCGTATCGGTAAGCGTAGTATGGGACGCCCCCTAGCTAGATGGACGGACGACCTGAAGAAGATGGATGGGGTAGACTGGATGCGGAAGGTGGAAGACAGGGTGTTGTGGTGCAGCCTGGGAGAGGCCTATGTCCAGCAGAAGGACTGCGATAGACTGAGTTGATTGATGAGCAGTCCTGGCCCAGTGGTATCGGCCCCAACTTACGAGTCGGTCGTGAGTTCGAATCCAGGCAGGCACTTTACTTTGTGTATTTAATTTCATCACCACTGCTCTCAAAACGATGAAGGAAAACATCGTGAGGAAACCGGCATGTCCTAGAGACAAAAATTTGATGGCATGTGACATCCACCAACCCGCACTGGGCCCACGTGGTGGATTATGGCCCGTTCCCTCTCAGAGAGACGAGGCCTGTACCCAGCAGTTGGAACATTATGAACTGATTATGCATTCAACACCCAGTCGACGCACACGACATGACCGAAACATTATTCACATAAAATCATCGCCGAAATAATCTCGCGACCAAAAATCGATATCACCCGCGCGACACACCGCTACCTCTCACCGCACACACCACCACATAAGTCCCAGTTGCATTAAGTGGATAATCCCTGAGTTCATACTTTCATCTGTTTAATGGATGCAGTGAAACCCATCTATTGCCGTTGGGCGCTTTTTATGCGCAATCCTCTGGCGATATTGAGAGGAAATATAAGTGCTCTGCTATGGCAATCGTTTTCAGGATTAGCTTAGGTCTCATGGTGAATACTAAAAGGTAATAAAGAGAAGTGGATGTATGTTTTATTTTGTTTGGTTAGCTTTTGAAGACTTTTTGGTAAGATGAAGCTAGTTTGGTAAGATGGAGCTAGTTTGGTAAGATGAAGCTAGTTTGGTAAGATGGAGCTAGTTTGGTAAGATGAAGCTAGTTTGGTAAGATGAAGCTAGTTTGGTAAGATGAAGCTAGTTTGGTAAGATGAAGCTAGTTTGGTAAGATGAAGCTAGTTTGGTAAGATGAAGCTAGTTTGGTAAGATGAAGCTAGTTTGGTAAGATGAAGCTAGTTTGGTAAGATGAAGCTAGTTTGGTAAGATGAAGCTAGTTTGGTAAGATGAAGCTAGTTTGGTAAGATGAAGCTAGTTTGGTAAGATGGAGCTAGTTTGGTAAGATGAAGCTAGTTTGGTAAGATGAAGCTAGTTTGGTAAGATGAAGCTAGTTTGGTAAGATGAAGCTAGTTTGGTAAGATGAAGTTAGTTTGGTAAGATGAAGCTAGTTTGGTAAGATGAAGCTAGTTTGGTAAGATGAAGCTAGTTTGGTAAGATGAAGCTAGTTTGGTAAGATGAAGCTAGTTTGGTAAGATGAAGCTAGTTTGGTAAGATGAAGCTAGTTTGGTAAGATGAAGCTAGTTTGGTAAGATGAAGCTAGTTTGGTAAGATTAAGCTAGTTTGGTAAGATGAAGCTAGTTTGGTTAGTGTAACACAATATCAATAGCAATGGCTTTCATTTTGACAGTTCAACAACATTCATTGCGTTATTTACGTCGTTGAGTAGATATTTATTCCGATCATATGAAGCAATGTATTACCAATATCTTTCAAAATGATTCAGATTGAGATTACAATACAATACATACAATGCATTTATTTGTCAGAATATTGTACAGACGCCAGCACATCAAGCTACTACAATCTGTCAAATTTCTTTATTAGATTTTCAACTTTATCGCTAAAGCATAGGGTTCAAAGTTGATTGGGAAAGTTTGACAGTTTCGGGTAGCTTGATGTGCTGGCGTCTGTATAAAGTTATTATGTGCATTTAGCCAGCATTAGAGTTTTTCGCAATGAGGGTGCTGTTTACATTTTATACCATTAAAATTGTCTATGACAAGCTCGGTTTGGAAAGATAGAGTTTAAGATGAAACAATGATAAGTATAAGTAGATGATTACAAAGCATTGCTTCAAGATAAACTGTCGTTTAAGTTTTTATCAGAAGGATGAAAATAAGACGGAATATCTACATATCGTAAACATTTACAATTCACGTTTTAAAATGTGCAACACCTTGGATATTTTATATTGTGCCCGTAAATTCAAAATAAAAATACAGTGTAGTTTTTGAAAGACTATAGAGGTAAATTCATTGTAATGTTTTCATGGTAAGCTTCGTCTTTAGTAGAATTTAGTTATTGCAATAAACTTGCAGTTTATTAAATTATTAAAACATCGTATCCACATTATACCTCATTACGCATCAGTTATGAACTCTTTCCTAACTTCATATTAGTCTGGCAGTTTGCCTCGTGTTCATTTATCAACCGTCAGTCTGGGACCGAATCATGGTAAACCGCTGAGGGTAAAGTAAAAAATGGATTGCTGATGATAGTTTTAACTTTGTTTTAGTAAAATGTATGTTTCATAACTATCAATAACTCGGTGTATGTAAACAATCACTCTACTAAATTGATACCTAAGGTATTTGAGAAGAGTTTAGTTATCATCATAATTTATTCCGGTCTGATCTCCTGAAACCCCCTCCACCCCCCTCCTCGATCCCCTGCTAATTCGTATTCTGTTAAAATCTCTGTCTTGAAGGCTGAGTTGTATGTAATTTAGTTTCAATTGCAGCTTAATTTGTAAATATGTGCTTGTACAACAAGCAACGAGAAATAATATTATATTTTATTCAAGTTGTAATTTTGTTTTGAGATACTTTTTCTTCTTTTTTTTTGTATCAATGGTAGGTACTCTTTCTACAATGACCCTCCGTGGCTTGGAAAGCACGTTAAGCCGTTGGTCCCGGCTGTTATTCGTAGATCTTTAACAGTCGTTACGGGTTGTCAGAAGCCCGGAAGTCTGACCAGTCTCACCAAGGGGTATCGTATTACCCAGTAATTGGGTTGTGGAGGTCAGATAGGCAGTCGCTCCATGTAAAATACAGGTATTCAGCTGCATCCGGTTAGACTGGAAGCCGACCCCAACATAGTTGGGAAAAGGTTAGGCAGTTTGATTAGTAGGTACACTTCCTCGTTGTTTTTTTTATGTCCTTTGAGTCCAGTAGGTGGCCACGTTAATTGCGGCATCAGTGACATTTTTTATGTCATCCAAGGTGCAGGTGAACGGGCACTTACGGCATTCCAGCAAGTGGGGCATGGTCTGATGAGAAGCACCGCACTCGGATTGGGTGTTGGATGGGTCAGTATTCCCCCACTTCGACAAATTGTGTCTGCAGCGCCCTACTTGGGTACGCAATCGATTGAGAGCTCTCCGTATAGACCACTGCAGATTGAGATACTGAATCAAAACGACAGACGAATTGAGGTATGCAGTGAAGGTGTTTGGAATGAGGTAGAAGAATTTGTTGTACCAGCAGCTTATACTATTTATTTGGAACACTAAATATTACTTCACGAAGCAAGTCTGTTATAAAACAGTTGCACTAAGTTTTACAATAACATATTCCGATCTATTTCCAAAGATTTGCCAACACTGCCGCGCTTGCGGTGCTGCAGCCACAATATACTTGCCGAAATGCACATAAAACACATTTACCACAATCTATCATGGCGGATTTGGGAATTCCGTACGTCATACAAACGCCCGTTGCGTCCCTGCTAATGTCAGCATTAGCAGGGACGCAACGGGCGTTTGTAGAACGTGTTGGCAGAACAACCTTGGATACGGAACCCTAAATTTTAATCTACATAGTTTTGATTAATGTAAGTTTTTGACTTGATTTAGGGGTGCAATGCAGGTTGCTTCGGGAAGTACCTGTGTCGCATTAACAGGGAGCCGGACGCCCGGTGTCACCACTGCGTCGACTGCCGGGAGGACACGGCGTGGCATACGCTGGCAGAGTGTGCCGCTTGGGAGGAGCCGCGCCGTGCCCTCATCTCAGAAGTAGGCAGTGACCTCTCGCTGCCGGCCGTGGTCGAGTCCATGGTCGACAGCGAGGAGTCCTGGGACGCGGTGGTTTCCTTCTGCGAAACAGTCGTCTCGCAGAAGGAGGCTGCGGAAAGGGAGAGGGAGATCTCGTCCACTCACCCTGCCCGCAGCAGGCGCACCGGGCGTCGGCGGAGGGCGGACAACGCCCTCTTCCAGCCCCCCTAAACGGGTCCAGGGGCGACGGACTCGGGGACGTCCGTCGCCCCCCACACATCAGGACCCGAGGTGGTGGCGCGATGTGTTCCACGCGCGCCCCTCTTAGACGTCGCGGGGGGAGTCAAACATCTCACTCCCCCCCCCGACCAGACGGGGCCCGCTGAGGCGGGCCGGCACCAGCCGGGGGTTGCGGAAGGATCGTACGTTCCCGCGACCCCCGGCGTAGGTGTGAGATGGAACACCCGGGGTGGTTTTTAGTCAGTAAGAGTCTGACAGACCCCGCCGCCCGCCCCAGGGCGGCGGACATCCATGAGGATTTTCCACCCCGGATCAAAAAAAAAAAAAAAAAAAAGGGGAGCAATGCAGTCTTAAGACTCGCTTGATTATAAGTTGATCTCTTGATTATGTTCCATTTTTAAACACTCGAATAAAGTTAAGGCTCTTAAAGGCTTCCACAGACAGGCGCGACGCGACTTTGGTAGAACAATTTCCACGAAGTTTTCATATAATCAAGAGTTCAACCTATCATCAAAGCATACTCAAGTTTTTCAATGTGACCTTTATGTTTAATGCCGCACCAGACTTCAATGAACCCACTCTCAGCACAATAATAACTGCGTAGGAAGCATTAATAGGAATCGTAGCACTAAGCCCATGTTCCCAGTAACAATGTACTTACCCCCGAGTAGAAAATTATCTTAGTACTTACCACCTACACTTTACCCAAATTTTTCATACTAGCTTCAGCCCGAGGCTTCGACCACGTGATATTTCTTGTTCCCCGAGTTACCCCGTCGAATCACATCGCCCGCTCGCGCTATTTCTGCGTTTTCGCTGTTTCTTTCTGACTTTTACTCTTTTTGCTCGGCTCTTATGGGTCGTAGGGTGATGTTATAGCCTACAACAATCCTCAATAATTGGGCTATCAAATGCAAAAATAATTTTTCTAGAGATTAAACAAACAATCAAAGTCTTCAGCTATTTACTATATTACCTATAGTACCTATAGAAACTTAGCAGACTTGAAATTTCATATAACCGGGAGGTAGAGAGATTTCAAAGGATTAGGTTAGCTGTCGCATGGACGCATTTACCAAAGAGGTTATTAAGTTTGACGACACAATTCCTATAGGTTCTGTTAAATACGCGTGAAAGTATGTAAGATTGCGCCCTCCGGTTTCACTCACATAAGTTTCGATTTCGTGGGAATATCGAGATAAAGTAAGTAAGTAATGTTAATCCAGGGTGTCGACTACCTCCATAATTTTTTTTATCAAAATTGGTCTAGCCGTTTGAGCGTGAAGAAGTAACAAACATATAAACACACACACATAACACTCCCAAACTTTCGCCTTTATAATATTACTGTGATACAGGGTCGCCAAATCTATCAAAGTTTGGGAATAGGAGAACCTCATTCCTATAAAGTCTATCAACTGCTACGATGCTTTTACGATGTTTTTGTACGTTTTCACCAGCTTTGAAAACTAAAAACAAACTCGCACAGCCGTTATTGATTTAGTCCATCTTACTTCAAACTCGAACTTACCTGGAACAAAAAAAAGAAAAAATATAAGAACGTAAGCCTTCTTAATTGTTGTGAAAAAATACATTGTTTTATTTTCGTAAGTCTCTTGTTTTTTTTTTGTAGTATTTTCGTTACCTTGTGATTTAGAAATGAGACTTAAAAGGTTTTCTGATCAGAATATAATTCTCATTTATTTAATTTGTCGTGAAAACTTTGATGAAAATCGGAAATCCGGGTTCGTTAGCGTAACTAGGAAAATAAAATAATGCCTCTGTCAATAAGTAATTTATTAAAAAGAAACAATGAATATTTTGGGTAAGTAATTATTTTCAACTGAGGAAGGAATGGATGCGAGAGGCTGGTCGAAGTTGTGATGCTTGTGGGCGGCCTATCTCTAGCAGTGGTCTTTCGGTTGAAATGATGAGGGAAGGAAACACTTCAAAATCATAAAAGTTATTATTGAAGTGAAAACTTCTTTAGCCGCGATGGGCATTTTTTGATATGGGGAAAAGCCATTGAACTCGCGCTACTATTACCGTAAGCGACACCGCGCATGTTTTGTTTATAAGACGATTCTAAAAATATCCGCTTCAGATGTGTTCGGCTGTCCTCGGAATGTACTCGGTTTTAATGTATATCCGATATGGCAGGGAGTGATGGCAAAGTATTCTGTTTGTGTTTTGTTTTCACTTCTGTTGGCAATCTAAATCCATTGTATACTAGAAGACATTTTGTGACACCATTTCATCACTATGATATAGTTACAGATAAATGCTCCTACCCTTGTTCGTTTACCGATTATATCAGTACCTTACTACATTAGGCAATTCTAGTATTTTGATCTCAAAATTCCGAAACCCCTTGCCAGAAAAAAATATTACCCGTCCAGACCAAACACAAACTCCCTTAACGAAACAATGGCTGCCTTCAAAACCAGTATTCTAATAAGCTAAACAAACAAACAATAATTATTCGTGTAGCTGGGATTGTAATAATTATAATTGTAACAGTTGGCAGCACACATTGAATATTTTGTGCGAGGCGAGTCATTTATTACAAGCTTATTAGCGCCTCCCGCCGGAGAGTGCTCAAGATACGTTGTCTAGGGAACCATGGATAACGTGTGGAGGTAGATACTGGATGTGCCGGGTACTGGAGCGTATTGTATGCATGTATTTTTAACCGATTTCGAAAAAGGAGGTGGTTCTCAATTCGACTAGGTATATGTTTTCTTTTTGTATGTTTGTTACGCGATATCTCCGGCAATTGAAAATCGATTTCAAGAATTTTTTTTTAATGAATAGTAATTTTGTTAAGTGCATTGTTTTTTAACTGTTTATATAATGGAGTAAACTATTGTTATAAACACTTCAGGTACGTTCTCATTTTAAACTTATATCATAATTGTGTGTTCTGTGAAACATTTAAATCAGTTTTGTTCTACTTTGTAACCGTAGAAGAAAGAGAAAATAATTATTATACGAGTACTTTTACCAAAATCATAAATAACAATATCGTGTTACTCATAGATGTTAGGTACGGACGCCAGCACATCAAGCTACCCGAAACTGTAAAATTTTTACATTCAACATTGAACCTTATGCTTTAGCGATAATGTTGAAAATCTATTAAAGAAATTTGACAGATTGTAGTAGCTTGATGTGCTGGCGTCTGTACATAACATAAGACCTAAAACCTAAATAATTTCATCATCATCATCATTTCAGCTGAAATACGTCCACCGCTGGACATAGGCCTCCAAGCACCTCCACTTCGACCGGAAAGACGTAGCGGAAGACGTAGCGTGGAAGGCCTCCGACAAGGTGGTCCGACGACCTTGTGAAGGCTGCAGGAACTCGTTGGATGCGAGAAGCACAGAACTTAAATAATGTATCACCTTATAATGACATTACCTATATTTGCTTAATCATTCTCTATGATGAATGGAATACTAATCAACAAAGAAGCATAAGTCAGGCCGCACACCAGCGCCACATCCTACACGCATCGTACATTTACATCGCCACAGTTATTGCGCTACAATTCCGCTTACTACAAATGTTTCGTATACGCGCACATCGGAAGCACAGTTGTCACGTGCCACCGCTTTGAGAACGTCCGACATTCATCCGTCTGTTGCTATAAGCAGAGAGCGTATGGTTATATAATATAGGGTATTTTTCAACCTCTGCAATAAACTCAACGTAAAATTCAATGTTTTCTTTCATTTTTGCAAACCAAAGCGACACAAAAAACGAACGTGTTCGATCTTGAATTCGTGTAGCGCGGCAAACGTCTCGCCACATAGTGCACCCGCTACAATTGTGTCCTTGGTGTGCGTGCTCGCGCACAGATATACGGGGGCGTTAAATGTGTCGCGTTTCGAATGTGGTGCCACAATTATCGTGATACAAGTGTACGCCTGGTGTGCGGCCTCACTAATTTGAGACGATGACAAACTGAAATGAAAATACTTAGACAGTAGGCCATTCATATTTTGGTGCAGTTGAATACAGCTAAGTACCTGTAGCTCTACGCTGCGTAATCACCCTATAATGTTCCCACTGCTGGGACACAAGCCTCCTCTCTGTGAGAGGGAGTGGGCCGTAATCCACTACGCGGGTCCAGTGCGGGTTGGTAGATGTCACGTCTTCGAATTTTTGGTTCTAGGACATGCCGGTTTCCTCACGATGTTTTCCTTCACCATTTTGATGATGTGGTGATGAAATAATTTAGTCAACCCAGGTGTGCTAAACTTTAATTGATAATATGTATTAATTATAGTTTAAAACACAGTCCAGGCATGCGAAATTATTATTTCACAGCCAATCATTTTCCTAACAAAAGCAAATAATTTAATAAAATTTAACTACGCCTCGACACATTCCAGTGAAAACAATCTCGGGTCTAGGTTTTAAATTACTTCGGGCGTGATTGTGAGCAGTTTGCATATCGTTGTAATTGTAATTGGCCGAGACGGATGCCCGCCACGCCAACGAATTGGTCGGCTGGATGTACTGCCTTGTTTATTATTTATCTTGGGCTTTTACGTCGTGGGTCAGGGTTGGGATAAGAGGGAATTATGTACAGCTACACTCGCAGAATGACAATGTTAAGTAAGTAATGTTTTTAAACATTCGTGCTATGTAGGGGCCAGTGGCTAAATAATAACAGTCGATCGGTCAGGTTAAGCTACGCTTGCCGCGGTTGGTCTGTGGATGGGTGACCGTCTTTACATACCGTGACCCCTCCGTGCCTCGGAAAGCACGTTAAGCCGTTGGTCCCGGCTGTCATTCGTGGATCTTTGACAGTCGTTACGGGTAGTCAGAAGCCCGAAAGTCTGACAACCAGTCTTGCCAAGGGGTATCGTATAACCCATTAACTGGGTGGTGGAGGTCAGATAGGCAGACGCTCCATGTGAAATACTGGTATTCAGCTGCATCCGGTTAGACTGGAAGCCGACCCCAACATATTTGGGAAAAGGCTAGGCAGATGATGATTCGTGCTATGTAGCTGCCATTATGTTCCCCTTTCAGATTTTCATGTGTTTAGTAATTTTCAGTGTATCGTACCTCAAAAGTAAAAAACCGGAACCGGAAGTAGGATCACTCATGTCTGTCCGTCCTTCTGTCACAGCCAATTTGCTCCGAATCTAATGGACCGATTAAGTTGAAATTTGGTACACATCTGAATCTCTATAACCCAAAAATAAAAAAAACGTTTCGCAATCTGTACCGTGTAAAATATTAAATGAAAGGGCTTAACATGAGAATCTCAAATATATTTTTTCATAATTTTGAAGTAAATTGTTTAAGAAAATAGACGAAAATTGACCATTCCACCTTATCTCCGAAACTACTAAGCCAAAAATTTTTAAACATATACAGAAAATAGTTATATACCTATAGATTACTAGAAAACTTATAAAAGTCTGTGGTCTTAAAAACACATGGTATATATCTCTATATTGTACGTAAACACTTACATTTTCAGTTGGAATGTATGGGAGAACATGTTTTTCAACTACAATGTAAAGTTTGTTCTTGGGATAAATTCATTCCAAATACGGAACCCTTCATTGTCTGCATTCTTCATTCCCTGCGTGGTCCGACAAGCACTTGGCCGGTTTTGAGGGTTTTTTTCTTATCTATTTATCAGTATTTATTTATTTATTGTTTAGTTTTGCAATGTTACTCAATATCACGCTTTTTATACATAGGTACCTATTCGTTACTGTTTTTATGTGACACTAATTTATTTTTATTTATTTATACAATTATGCATACACATTACACACATCACGATGCAGTATAAAACTGATTTACATTCGTCACCTCATACACCAGGTCCAGTTGAAAACCAGCGTCAGGCACCAGTTGTCTGGCATTTTTGCTGAACTGGGCCTTTTTGGCGCAGCCGTGAGGCACACTTTCCTGCTAATTTCTTACATCGGACTTTGCACTTTTTATTTTTATCTTTTTTTTTTCCTGATGTACGACTATAATTATCTAACTATCTGGTGTATTGTGTGTCTCTTAGTCTGTGCTAAATAAATGTATTTTCTTTCTTTCTTTCTTTTTCATCGCTAGGAAACCGGCATGTCCTAGATTAAAAAAATCGGAGACATGTGACATCTAGCAACCCACACCGGGCCCATGTGATGAATTAAGGTCAACTCACTCTTATCGAGAGGAGGCCTGTGTCCCAGCTTTGGGGACATTATAGTCTGATTATATTTATTATACATATATGCATGTAATGAGTTTGTTAGATGAAATCGTAATGATTATAATTAAACATGTAGTATCGCTAACAAATAAAATGCAAATATTTTGGACTAATACATTTTTGGCATAATATTAGGGCTTCCTAGGATGCACAAGCAACTATAACACAACATAATTATTATGTTATGTTATAATATAACATAATAGTTATGTTATGTTATAGTTGCCTATAGGTAACTCACATTATTTCAACATTGAATGTTTAATATTAAAAAGCATTTTTAATACAGTTGCTCAAAAAGTGGCGTATTGCAGGGACGTATAGCGTTCGGGATGTGGGCTATTACATACTCGTGCTTTTTTTTTACCTTTCCCGAACTCGTGCGTTCTCTTTCCCAACTGTCAAAATAATGTCTATTAAAAAGAAAAACCAGCCATGAAGTTTTTACTAAAAAAATTCATAGAAGTTTTTATGATTCATGCAAATACGTATATTTCTAAAAAGAAGCTACTAATTTGTTTCAATATCAGATTTAATGATTTGATTGAATAAGTTAGGTTAGGTTTCATTTCATTTCATCTCATTAAATTTCATTTTCATTTCATATCAATAAAAAAATTCTACTGAAGACTTGGCTGTATGGGCATAGTTCCCTTTGCCTACCAGAATGGGTGAAGAAAAAAAAATCTCTGCTTATATTTTACGGTTGGCTTTATATTACAGACCTGGCTGTATGGGCTTGACCCTTTGCCTGTCCTCAAGGACGAAGACGAAAAAAAAAAATTACGGTTGGCGCCATTAGTTAGTTGAGTTTACTGTGTTTCTATTATTTTATTAAATTGCTTCATTTTTTAGCAACTGTATTAAAAAATAGTCGTTCAGTACACGTGCGAAACCGTCATTGCAACTTGTTCATATACTATTTCGCTACAAAAACAATTCTATAACGGTCAAACCTCTTTCAATATCCGAGACCACTGGTTAATTAATCCTGATTAAAAGTGAATTGCTTCTGCATACCTCATTAAGTGCATCAGCAGACTGTCACGCAAGTTAAAAAAATCAATTGATGTGGGAAATAGGTCACACCACACCATTAAAATATCAGAATATTTAAAATATCAACCATTATAATTTAAAGTATTACGGTACAGTATGTCGGTAGACAGCAAACCAAACGCGCGCGCATATTCTTGGTTCCTACTACTCGGCGACAATTAGTGACTCACTTAACGTACGACCATCTAACTGCGTTTCTCAAACTTTCCAAGATGTTTACTTGTAAACGGTGCGATGTAGAAGCGAGAGACGGCGTCACATGTTCTGTGTGTGCGGGGCAGTTCGACTTCCCCTGCTCAGGCATCACGGAAGCAGGATGGAGAAAACTGGGCGATCGCAAAACTACTTGGAAATGTAGCAGTTGCAAGACATCGAAGCTAGCCAGTCCCCGAGCTGATTCTGACAAAAGTTCACCAGCAGACACGGAAACCATCATAGCTGAGCTCAAGCGACTATCCACACAAATGGAAGCTTTGCCGGCGCTGGTCGAGAGCGTTAAAGCTGTGCAAAGCGAACTTGTGGAGCTCAAAACTTTAAAGGCCGAATTCTCAGAAGTGAAGTCGTCGCTTCAGTTTGTTAGTGACAAAATGGATGAGCTTACCTGCAAAGTATCAACCATGGAGCACGACATTGAGTCACTGAAGAATACCAAAGATGACATCTTAAAGTTGCAAGACCGCATAGCTAAATTAGAGCTACATCAAAGTGAGGTCGAACAGAGGTCCAGGATGAACAACATCGAAATCAAGGGAGTTCCAATGACTACCGATGAAAACTTGTTCTCAATAATGACTAAAATCGGGGATGTTATTGGTTGTCATATACCCAAGGAGCAAATTGCCCGAATTCCAATGCGTAGTGATCCACTTAACAAAAATATAATTTGTTCGGTGCATAATAGCTACAGTAAATCTGATTTTGTTTCTGCGGCGAAAAAGCACAAAACTCTAAATGCTGCTCATCTAGGTCTGTAAGGCACAAACAGGATCTATATTAACGATCATCTTACGCTGGCTAATAAAATTCTCCTGAACCAGAACAAAGCTCGTGCCAAAGAACGTGGTTTTGAGCACGTTTGGGTCACGGGTTGTAAGATTTTTCTTCGAAAAAACTTTACATCCCCAAAACTCCACATCAAGACGGAGCACGATTTAAAAAAAATCTTATTCTAAAAGTTTTGATATTGAAATTCTCGGTTCAGCGTCCTGGTGAGTTGCATATCGTTCACTCCGCCTCATTAGGTTTGAGAACCACTGGTATTTATTTTTTCTATGCATTCCTTTCTCACCGTCCTTTTGTTTGCTTATCGCTAGTTTTGAACCAGTTCGTACATTATTGCTATTATGACATTAAATCCTGCACTTGTTACCTTAAAGATATATTATATTGCTTATTGAGATTTAACAGTCTACCTTACAATAATTATTTTTTGTTTCGTAACGTTCAACTATGTACTACGCTCTTTGGACCTTATGCGTATGGAGATAAACCTTTGTTTCACTTGTCTGTATTCATCTCTCAATACTTAAAAAATATTTATTTTAACGGATTGAATGTGCTTTGTATTCTTTCTTCTATACTTACTCTAGTGTTTTTTATGATGTATTATGGCGCCTATTAGCATTTTTTATCAGAACGTGCGGGGACTGCGAACTAAAACGGGTGTTTTCTACAGAAATATATGTATTAGTGGTTTTGATGTTATTTGCTTGACTGAGACTTGGCTGACTGATGGTATATCCGATTCCGAATTATTTGATGACAGATATATGGTATGGAGACGGGACCGGGATTACACCAGTACAGGGCAGACTATGGGAGGTGGGGTTTTAATTGCCGTTAGGCGTGAGATTATGGCTCATGCGCGCGGCGAGTGGCATTCATCGGCAGAAGACTTATGGGTCACATTATCCCTGCAACAAAAAAGACCTAGGACAACTTACAAAATGCATATATGTGTTGTTTATATTTGCTCTCAAAACCTAGGTAACTCATTAACAACTCAGCTGGGTAACTATTCCGATAATTTGGCAAACATTATAATGGAGCACCCGGTCGACAAGTTTATTGTGCTGGGTGACTTTAACCAACCCAACTTAACGTGGACCCCTGCAAGTGACGGTTGTTCTCTCCACCCTACAAACCTGAACGGTCAGGTGCAAACCACTTTTTTTGACAACTTGAACGCAGGTAACCTGTTGCAGTACAACTGTCACTCTAACATAAACAATAGAATTTTGGACTTGGTATTTTCCAATAATGAAGTTTCTGTCTCCTGCAGCATGGACCCCCTAGTTCCCGAAGACCCTCACCACAACGCACTGTGTATTACGGCGGACTTTGTTCAGCTGCATAGTCTGCCAGCTCGTCCCTATGTTAAATACTTGTACCGGTCTGCTGACTACGCAGCAATAAAAGATGAACTCAACATCGTTGACTGGCAGTGCGAGTTGGCCCTCGGGTCATTGGACGATGCCGTTGCATTCTTTTATGATGTCTTATATAAAGTACACAATACTTATATCCCATCGAAAACAGTTGTTTCCCAGTCTAAATACCCCCTCTGGTATAAAAGTCCATTAGTAAAAATTATTAAAGAAAAATCCAAATTCCACGCTAAATTTAAAAAGTATGGGAATGATTCAGACTACCAATCTTTTGTAATATTACGGCAACGTGCAAAGGAACTGGAGAAGTGCATGTTCGATGAGTACATGACAAACGTAGAATCCGCTATTCGCAACAACCCTCGAGCTTTCTCGAGTTACATAAAATCAAAGAAGCAAAACAACTCCTACCCGTCTGTGTTGCGGTTTGGGGACCTGTCCTCTAGCAATGGTGAAGAAATATGCAATTTCTTCGGCGAGTACTTTCTGTCAAACTTTCGTGAATCCACCAGCTCTGAGAATAATGCACAATACCATTATACCAGTGAGTGGACTGATCACAGTCCATACGATATTGCTTCTATCGAGGTTTGTGAAGACGAGGTTATGAAACTCCTAAAGCACTTGGACTTAAATAAATCTGCTGGCCCAGACAAGCTCCCACCGGTTTTCATAGTAAACTGTGCTAAAAGCCTTTCGGTTCCTCTTACAATCTTATTCAGACGATCTCTTAATTCCGGGGTTATGCCTGTTATATGGAAGTCGGCTTACATAACTCCTATTCACAAAAAAGGACCGAGAAACTGCGTTGAAAACTACAGACCGATATCCAAGTTATGCGTGTTTGCCAAAATATTGGAAAAAATTGTGTACAGGCAAGTTTACTCTGCACTCAGACTTAGTTTCAGCGAACACCAGCATGGATTCTTGGGTGGTCGGTCAACAACTACAAACCTCGTTCTCTGTAGTGACTTCTTGTCAGAGGCTATGTCTAATCGGTCCCAAATCGACGTCATATATACAGACTATGCCAAATGTTTCGATAGAATTGATCACGTCGTTCTCATGCGTAAACTTCTGTCGATGGGCATTAGGGGTAACCTATTTCGTTGGTTTAAGTCGTATGTGGAGGACAGGTGTCAGACTATTGTGCTGAATGGGTATACATCAAGATCAATGCGTATCCCATCTGGAGTTCCTCAAGGTTCTTTATTAGGGCCGCTCTTATTCAATTTATTCGTCAACGATATCGATTCTTGCTTCCTTCACTCTAAAATACTTCTATATGCAGATGACATGAAAATTATGTCAAAGATATCCTCCTTATCTGATGCTCTATCATTGCAGGAAGATCTAGATAGGTTCCAGTACTACTGCAGCTCTAATAAGCTCCATTTAAACGTCTCCAAGTGCTACGTGTGCTCCTTCACCAGGAAGCCCGTTCCTATCACATTTGACTATAAACTTTTAGACAGATCCTTAGCTAGGGTTAACACAGTCAAAGACTTGGGAGTTGTTTTTGACTCAAAATTATTATTTGATCAACATATAGATAATATCATTAATAAAGCATCAAAATCACTAGGGTTCATATTGAGGGTCTCGTCTGAGTTCAGAAGCATCAAAACCATTAAAATTCTCTACTGTACTTTTGTTCGCAGTCATCTCGAGTATGCCTCTCAAGTTTGGAATCCCAATTACAACATATACATCAATCGTTTGGAAGGCATACAAAGAAAATTTTTGAGGTTCATTCAATTCCGGTCTAAAACTTATTCTCCCACTTATCTCCTGCGCTGTAAAAGATTCCATCTACTTCCTCTTTCTGAACGTAGAAAAATTGCAGACTTGGCTTTTTTATTTAGAATCGCTAACGGTTCAACCGAGCTTCCTGAATTGCTGAACAAAATCGGCCTGCGGGTTCCTTCTGCTTTTCTGCGCAATCCTCAGGTGTTGCATACTCCTATGGTAGGAACGAATTACAGACGAAATTCATACTTAATCAGAGCGAGTCATACGTATAATGCGGTCTACCGGGACGTCGACATCGATGTTTTCAATACCAGTATTTCAAAATTAAAAAAGACTGTTTGTAATTTCTTTTTTGATCACGTAACCTAATTAATAACAATTTACGCTGTTTGAAACGCATTTGTACTTATAACAGTGTATTCACTCAAAACGCTGTCTACCTTCTCAAATGTTTTTTTTGTTTATATTCTCTCTTCTATCTGTGAAAACTTGTAATTGGCCTTATTTTTGTTATTCTCAATTGTGCAAAAGTTTTTAGCTGTAAGTTTTCCAAAAACTGTAAAATAAAATAAAATAAAATAAAATAAATAAATATCAGAATATTGTTTCAGGTATTACGCTAATTTAATTTGTGTACAGCTATAAGGATCGCGGCAGGCCCAGACGGAAAGTGCGGATTTTTTTTTTTTTGAGTATGGGAAATCTTCAAATGACCCCTCTCGCTCTGCGTGGAGCGGAAGGGAGTGTCAGACTCTTACTGACTAAAATCCACCCGTGTTCCTTCCTTAGCCCTTTATGTTCCGGGCCAGCGGTAACCTTTTCGGACAATCCCGCTGACCCGGCAGGCTTCGGCCCTGACGGGCCCCTACTGCTGATGCTGACATCTCTTTGAGGCGCGCGTGGAAATGGTGGGATGAGCTAGACTCCTTTAATACTAATTGGTTCTTTGCAGCTCTGGACAGAGTAAAGCAGGGAGGCGTTTTCCCAGCAGTGGGACATTTATAGCTAAGAACAAAAACAGCTTTATCTTACTGTTTCAATATAATTTAATTTTGTTCTTCCAAGTAAAAATAGCATAACCATATTAAAACACCTTTTCTAGGCACAGAGAATCTAATCTTATCTTTCAATGGTTTTTTCCATTACAAATTTCTCAGAAGCAACCGGAGATTGGATTTGAGCTCAATCTATACGTATTATATATATATAACAAAATTGTCCTACACGACAACTGTCGTCTTGTCTCTATTACATGCGACTTAACCACAGCTGGTTACTTGTGTGTGAAATGTACAGACGCCAGCACATCAACCTATCCGAAACTGTAAAATTTTCCCAATGAACTTTGAACCTTATGCTTTAGCGATAAACTTGAAAATCTATTAAAGAAATTTGACAGATTGTAGTACCTTGATGTGCTGGCGTCTTTACAATTCTGCCTGCCCCTGTGCAAAATACAGGGGTGATGTTAAAGATAAGGGTAACTATAACAGCAAACGATTCATGCGTAATGCTATGTTCTATGGATAAAACAAGCGTCAACAATACAGGTTTTATTAGGTTGCGTCACAGGGTTGCGTTGTTTTTTCCCCATCATCTTTTTTCAGCTTCCTTCCATACACATACATTTTCACGGTTGGAGTAGGTATACAGACCTTTGAAACTATTCCCACTATCTTTTTCCAGATTAAAACCAGTACCATTCTTTGTAACCATATTCACTCCATTCAAACATCCACAAGAGTTATTTCGAAATTCTATTACACCTTTCCAGAAGATTCCATAAATAATAGGCATACCGATAGAATATGTATTATTTTGTTAGAATTGAACCACGAATAACGATATGTCTAGATATATCGTTATTCGTGGTTCAATTCTGTTTGGTACCCGTTTTGATGATAAACATGAGAGTTATATTTGATGTATGTTTGTGTGTTTTCTAGTTCTGGTGAATTTGGATTCGTGTAAGTCTGGTGACGTCGTGAATTTGGGTTGGGACACACGGGTGCCTGGAATACACAATATAGTCGAAATCCAACGAAGATTGTGTATGGATTAGGACATTAGGTCATCATCTGCCGGTCTGCTAATACTTTTCTCTAATATGTCGGGGTCGGCTTCCAGACTAACCGGATGCAGCGGAATACCAGTATTTAACATGAAACGACTGCCTATCTGACCTTCACTGCAAAATATATATTTATTGCCTATACCTCCAATGCCTCCTTTTAATATTTGCTAGAGTGAGCGAAGGAGATGATTTATTGTGGGCTATTCATATTTTGCTTGGTGATCTTAGTTTGTGGTAACTGGCTTGCTGCCTGCCTTTTTGACATATAATATCCTTTTTCTTGCCTATAATTATTTCCGTTACATCATCCATAAATATGGATAATCCATAAGGCATTTGCCTTTGCTGTAAATCTCTACTATACTTATTGAATTTGCTATTCTTCCTAATCGCACGTATATCATCACCGAATAGTAATACCCTGAGCATCGTTAGTGCTCTTTGAGTCGTCACTTATTATGTTAACCGCCATAAAGACCTTCATTAGACTCTAATTTGGACTCCCGGGCAGGTAGATTGAGTTGTTTCCATTTTTCCTTATTAAATCTATGGAATTCAAATTATGGCGAGCAGTATGTGGTATTTGATGAGTGGCTTTCTTATGAAGGTGATTTGACACCGTCAAGGAAAGTATTGAAGAGAAAATATACCTGTTATTTCGTATTGTTAATCACAAATTGTATCTAATTTTGATATAGAAGAAGGTAACAAAGACCCGTGATTACTTCCTACTGTTTATCTGTGTTAAGATTTCCATCCAATGTTTTTCTTTTTTTTTGTATAAAAGATAATTATTATCATTGATGATCTTATGAAGAAGTAGATTTAGAGAAACGATTCAGTTACCCTGCCAAATTACGAAATTCATTGCATCGCCCATAAAATTTAAACAACACTAACAAATCTAAATCTTTATACCCCACACAGACCCTCTAAACTTCTCTATGCCGTCCTAAAATTAACCGAAACGACGTGCACTAAAAATCTAAAACAGCAATGTCTCAACTATTCAGAGGCGGAGACGTATCACCCATTCCGTTCCCCAGTCTTTCAACTGAACTGTTTTATGGTATGTACGTGAGACCAAGGCTAGTACTTAGCCAGTCGTAAATCCATCCAGACGATATACCTAGTTTATGTACTTAAACTTTGTTATTTATATGTGTATGTATTAACGGGTGTAGTGGCTTTTATAGGAAGGGATGTTTGTGATCTTATTGAGGTTGAAAAATTACCGGACGAATGTTTTTAACAGATACTGGGTGGCTGGGACAATGATGCGCGAATTGTAGCCATGAATTCAGTACATTATTTTAAACCCCTTGGCGTAAAAAAATTCGTCGGTTATCGAAACAAAAATCAGCTGTTTCATAGAAAAGTGCAAGTTGTCCGGTCAAAATGTATGGAACTGCAATTTTATTTTAAAAAACCGACGAAATAATTTTGTAATGTTTATTATATAAAACCACTAACTTGAGTAGTAACACACTTATTAATAAGTTGTCTTAATGTGGGCGTCCATTACCAGCCCTGTTGTATCTATGGTTATGGCGCCTCAGGCGCGTTCCATTACACACATGATTCCTTATGTTACATATTTAAGCTCAGGGGGTCCGGAATTATGTACTTACTGAATCCATGGTAATAGTTTGCTCGTCAATGTCCATGCCAATCTACGGAGTACTTGCGTAACACACAATCAGTAGCAATGGGTTTCATTTTGACAATTCAGCAACATTCATTGCGTTATTTACGTTGTTGAGCAGACACATTTTGCGAACATATGAAGCAATGGATTAACAATATCCTTCAAAATGATTCTGATTGAGATCGATAGTGTGTTACGCAATTAGGGTGCTTGTATATCATAAACATAGAATTGGAATAAAAGTTCTAAACTTTCGTCCTCAAAGTCCCCAATGATGAAGTAAGTAGGTACCTCTGAATGAATATTGTGATGAATCATTTGTGTACCAGTGGATAATTCAAGTGAGCACCTTATTGACACTAAAGCCCAATTGCACCAAAAATCACTATAAGTGTCATGCATTTAGCGCTTCTTCTCCTTAGCGATGACGGCAAAAAGTTCAAAAATCTTTGGCCTAAAATTCAGCTGTGCGAGCTCCGCTCACTAACACAGTCATAAGATCATCAACTATACAATGCGTGCCACGAAAGATGAGACTTGACACACCACGTGGTTTGACATGCGCAGTACACGATTTTAGGTATCTTTAGCGGTATGAGGTCTGAGTGCGGGACGGGACCGGACGTCATAGGGGCGGCGGAAAGAGCGGGGGAGGCGGGGTCAAGTCTCATCTTTCGTGGCACGCATTGTACAGGCGACACCAGAGAAGAGACACTTGTAATTTTAAGAACGTTCACAGCCTGGTCTCAGTCTCAATCCATCAAATATACCTCTTACATCAAGTTTTTGACTTTGATTGTCGTTGAGATGACATTGCTACTAGATTTGATTGTTTTTTTTTAGTACAAGAATTGGCCTTTAAATATTTTTGAACTTGTTACGAATTATCTGTATAAAAAAAATAATTATATTTTCAAAATACGTTTCGCGGTAAACGTATAACGTTATAACAAAACTAATAAGATTTGATTCAAACCTTAAATTAATCCCAGACAGACTTTAACTGGAATTTTGATTACTACAACAGACGGTAAATAGATACAAATTAATTCTTAATTAAAGCAATGAAATACCTGAATATAGACGTAAACTTAATGTAATTCAGCTTTCAAGTTATAATTTATGTAATTAATACCTGGAATATATTTATTTGACAAAATGCCACTCAAAAAGGGATGGTAGTAATGATATTGATCAACGGTATACAACATGCAGACAATGGCGAAATTAATTTAACACATGAGTAGGGCTAGTGGCTAGTTATCATAAAAATTATAACAACATAAAATAATGAGGGTGACATATCCTTTTTGAACAAAACCCCCTAAATTTATAATAAAAATAAAATAAAGACTAAAAAAAAACAAATGATCCCACAATAACAGTTCTTTATGTACAGGTTGCTGTTTCAAAAACTGTTAATAAATAATAATGAATTAAAATAAATGTTCATCATCTGTCTAGTCTTTTCCCAACTATGTTGGGGTCGGCTACCAGTCTAACCGGATGCACCTGAATACCATGGAGCGACTGCCTATCTGACCTCCACAACCCAATTACTAGGTAATACGATACCCCTTGGTAAGACTGGTTGTCAGACTTTGGAGACTGGTAGTCAGACTTTTGGGCTTCTGACGACCCGTAACGACTGTCAAAAATCTACAAATGACAGCCGGGACCAACGGCTTAACGTGCTTTCCGAGGCACGGAGAGGTCTTGATATGTAAAGATGGTCACCCATCCACGGACCAACCGCAGCAGGCGTAGCTTAACCTGATCAATTGACCCGTGCGGCTTTTATGACTTAGCCACAAGCCTCACAATTAAAATAAATGTTCATAGAATGAAAACGCGTAACCGTGTATGCGTGTTCAATTAATGTCGCCATTAAATCGGCACGCTGCGCTGAATGAAACGATATTGTATCTACATTGATTGGTGATAGGAACTTGATCTGGGTAATAAGCCGCTTCCAACAACCTTGAATTGCATGTGTTAGATCTAATACCTTGGGCCGAATGAGATATGAAAGAAGAAACTGCAACACAATTTCAAGAAGACGTTAGTAGCGACGTCCTTTGAGTTTCTATAAACATGTGATCTGCGTGGTGGATTCTGGCCCACTCCTTTTCACAAAGGAGGCCTGTGTTCTAGCAGTGGGGATATTAACGGCTGATTATGCTTATCCGAAACATTGTGATTAACTAACATGACTAGGTGTATAATAATGTTATCTAAGAAAAGAAAAGCATAGGTCAACTTGCTGATATATTAATTGTTTGATTACTTCAATCGGTGAATCAAACAGGGAAGTTTTAAAGCAAACAAGCCTGGCAGTTTGAGTAATTTATGTGGCCTACCCAAATGTCATTTCTTTGGTATTGTTCGTCGAATCGTTGAGCTCTTAAAGTCTTGAGTTGAGCTGCACGATTTCTGACAAATGCGTACACTGACTGGACAGGTCCTCTCAATCTGTGTGGTTCTTTCCTCAAAAGACCATCTCAGACATCGATCTACATTGTCTTCATATAACCTGACCAAGATTATATCTGGACTTCAAAAGAGACTGTGACCTCTGAGTTTGTTTCGGCCTTTCTTCTCAGAGTATTCAGATAGGAAGCGCCGACCTCATCTAGTTTTAAAAAAAACATGATTGAGGTGTAAAAGGGTTTGTACAAATTTACTTACAAAAATAAAATCATTTATTATTATCATTGCTTGTCTATTATATTTTCCGTACTGTAGCTTCACCAGTCTACAATTTTACATCCCAACAACTCACTACGCCGAACCAAATAAAATCCCCACGAGTTCCAATAATGTTAACAAAAATAAATTGACCTCCCAGCGAATCGTTTTTAAAATTGCCAGATTCTGCCTACCCAGCACGGTTCGCGGTGTGAAACGAAAAAATCGCCGGCAAAGCCGAAAGCCGAAAGCCGACGGCTTCGATTTTATTCACCTTTTTGGATGGTTCCGAATCGACTGGAGCAGTTATTATTGTGTTTTGTAGAGGAAAAGTAATAATGCTGATGCGATGACTGGGCGATTTTGTTCGAGTATATTTTTAGTTTATTTTTTATGAGGCGTAGTGAATTTACTCGGTGGAAATTATGAAAAAGTGTTATTTATTTATTTATGACTCCCATAAATAATAATCCTTAAGCGAAACGCTTTAGTATACAAGATTTAGTAGTCACTACAATGAGGGTTTTGTGTTTTTGTGATTTCGAAAAATAAGAAATTTTATTAATTGACTTCAAAAAAGACTTACTTGCTTTTTGGGAAATGCATGCTAAAGGAAAAGAGACGGCCAAGTGCGAGTCGGACTAGCTCATAAAGGGTTACAGCGGCCGTAGACATACCCTGTGAAAATTTCAAGTGTATCACAGTACAAAAGATACAGCCTTGTGACAGACGGACGGACGGTCGGACGGACAACGGAGTCTTAGAACAAGTAATAGGGTTCCATTGGCACCCCTTGATTACGGATCATTTTAATACAAATATGATAAGTATTAGCAGTTATACTTAAAGTATTTCTACTAAATTCATTGCAATAAGTATGACGTGACAAGTCAAACTAACTAAAAACAGTCCCAAAACTACTTAATAGTTCCTGCAAAAACACTCACTTAATTCACAAATTAAGAAAATGGACTAAAGAGTAAAGATGCTGGCGCTCGGGCTAATTCGCGTCTAATCGTCCGAGTCCCATGAGACTAGGATCGCGATTTTATGGTTGAAGACTAAAATAGTTTAAGTAAATTGATATACTTTAGCGATATCTTACTAATCACACCAATATTATATAAAGGCTAAAGTTTGTGTGAGTGTGTGTTTATATGTTTGTTACTTCTTCACGCACAAACGGCTAAACGGATTTGGATGAAATTTGGCTCACATATTGTTTATAGCCAGGATTTAATACACAGGATACTTTTTATACCGATATTTTTACGGGATGTACACTTACGCGGCTTTAACCGCGGCGCGCAGCTAGTCACACTAAAAAAAGGCGAAAGTTTGTGAAGATGTTTGGATTTGTTACTCAATTACGCATAAACCGTTGAACAGATTTGGATGAAAATCGACACATAGATAGATCATTTCCTGGATTAACACATAGGTTACTTTTATCCCGATATTATCACGGGACCGATACTTATGCGGGTGAAACCGCAGGGCGCTGTTAGCATATCATATATCGAAAGATTCAACAGAATATAGTAAAGTCAAAGAGAAAATTGCCATCATATTCACCAAGAGCGGTGGTGGCCCAGTGGTAACGGCCGCGACTTACGAGTTATAGGTCGTAGGTTCGAACCTAGACTGGCGCTTTACTTTGTGTAAATTATTTCACCACCACTGCTCTCAAAACGGTGAAGGTGAGGAAACCAGCATGTCCTAGAACCAAAATTTCGAAGACATGTGACATCTACAACTCGCGCTGGGCCCGCGTGGTGGATTACGGCCCACTTCCTCGCACAGAGAGGAGGCCTGTGTCCCAGCAGTGGGAACATTCTAGGCTGATCATAATTACCATGCTTGGCAGACGGATTGGTGATCACGATCCAATCACCGTCGCAGACAGTACAAGTGCTACAGATGTTCTCTGTCACGAAGTCCGTTTGGCTATGAATGTTGTTAAGCGTGCACATGCACATTGTGATCGACAGAGATTCAACAATGAGTGAAGTAAAACGGTACACATTCGCGGAAGTGGCCTCATGCGACGGCAGCGAGGGGCAGCCGCTGTGGGAGCGCGCTTGTCAGGATACGTCACTAATACAATCAAAGCCGAACGGACTTCGTGAAATAGAATATCTGTACTATCCATCTAAATCCATTATTATTGAAGTGTAAACTTCTTTAGGCGCGTTTTACATTTTTTTAGATGGGAAAATACCATTGAACTCGCGCCACTGTTACCGTAAGCGACACCGCGCGTGTTTTGTTTATAAGACAATTAAAAAATTACCCGCTTCGGATGTGTTCGGCTGTGCTCCGGATGTACTCAGTTTTAATGTATATCCGATATGTCAGTGAGTGATGGCAAAGTATTCTGTTTGTGTTTTGTTTTCACTTCTGTCGGCACTCCCGGAGTGCCGCTGTTTTTTTTTAATTACAAGCCTGTGTTATGCCACTGCAGGATAAAGGCCTCCCTTCCCTCTTTACCCGGTCTACTGCGATTGTGGGCCGATCCCTTAAGAAGTCCGTTCAGAAGTGTAGAAGTTCCGCCATACTATCCACAGCCATCATCATCATCATATGCCTAGACTTTTCGCAACTATGTTTGGGTCGACTTCCAGTCTAACCAGATGCAGCTGAATACCAGTATTTCACATGGAGCGACTGCCTATCTGACCTCCACAACCTACTTAGTGGGTAATACGATACCCGTTGGTAAGACTGGTTGTCAGACTTTCGGGGACTACCCGTAACGACTGTCAAAGATCCACGAATTACAGCCGGGATCAACGGCTTAAAGTGATTTCACGGAGGAGTCACGGTATGTAAAGATGGTCACCCATCCACAGACCAACCGCGGCAAGCGTAGCTTAACCACTTTACTATCCACATCCATACCAATAATATAAATGCAAAAGTAACTCTGGCGTCAGTCTGTCTGTAAATTTTTCTCTCTTAACGGCTGAATGGACATCGATGAAATTAGGTAAATAGGCAGACCATGACCTAGGTTAAGGATAGGACATTAATTATACTTTTTATCCTGATAGAACCTACGTTACCATGGAAAGAAAGAAAGAAAAATGCGTTTATTGACATTACAGAAAAATTAATAGGTACACCTTAAAACTATAAAAACAGAAAACAAAAATTATAATGCCAAAAGGGCTTTAGCTCAGCATATTGTCAGATGACATCACAAGATGTACCACCTGACGCTGATTTTTAACTGCAATCCACGAATGCCATACGCTGGAATAACAAACACATAGGGAAGTGTGTGTCCGTTAAAATAAATTAAGAGAATCAATTAAATGTGATAATACAGAAACGCTCATACAAAATCAAATAAAATGTTGTGACATACATGTGTGTCTGTGTGTACGTGTGTTAATTTGTGATTACATGGGACAATTTCCGACCTCCATGCGGACGAATCCACGGACAAAAACTAGTAATTATACAAATAAAATAATTCTCTATCTGTATTCTATATCCTAAAAACAAATTATCCATTTGTATTATGTTATCCATTTGTACATACGTTTCAGGGCGGGCCAAAATAAAAGAAGTTTTTTCTAATATCTTCAAGTCTAGAAAAACCCACACGGTTTTGAGAGCCTGATTGTACCACGCTTATTTCGTCTGAATTCGACTAGTCCAGGACAAAGACGTCTCTTTGAAGATCGGTCCTACAGCTGAAGTAGGTAGTTATCTTGATGTAAGTACCTAACATCTTGAATGGGTAAGTAGTTTGCTTCGTACAAAATTTTACAAAGGTGCTTTTCACTATCATAGAAGTAGACTGAATATGACTGTCGACTTTTTTATCCTTTATTAGGTACAAAATCATTATCTCTTCAGTAATCTATGGACAGAAATAATGCTTTGAGCCGTGATATAGCCAGAAGGCATCCCGGCTAACCCCGCAGAAGATAGCGCAGAAGATAGATGAGCAGGAGAAAACATAATATGTTTTCATAATATGTTTTTGTTTCTGAGACGAATGGAAGTCATAAGTAGAGGCCTATGTCTAGCAGTGGAATGATGCGGGGTAACAATAACAGTAATTGTGCATACACACGAGCGTCACGCGTCGACGACAGAGGCAACGGCAGCCGTCAACGCGTGTCAACGACAGCTGTCAACACGTGTCGACGACAGCTGTCAACGCGTGTCGACGACAGCTGTCAACGCGTGTCGACGACAGCTGTCAACACGTGTCGACGACAGCTGTCAACACGTGTCAACGACAGCTGTAAACGCGTGTCGACGCCCAAATACATGAGTAAATATTACACTAGTGGCATGTTGTCGTCGGCAACCGTCGTCGCGGCGTCGACTGCAGTTTCCTTTGTCGTCGACGCGTTTCGCTCTTATGTAAGCACATTAACATTCTTCTAGCATTTTATTGACAACAGTAAGTTAGTTATTCTTTCTTGGTTGAAGAATTACAGGACACAAGCCAGCGCAAGTATTAACGCTGTTTATCACCAGAAAAACCACTACAACCTATTTCAAACTCAACCAAACTTCAACCACGGAGCTTCATTGTAAACTCCGCGGTATTAAAATGTTCATAATGCTGCCGTCAGCTGATGCAATATTAAATTTTAAATATCGAACGCTTGTGTCGCCCGACATTCAATTAGCCGCGAAATCTCTGTTCGGAGCCGCTGAACACACGACACTAAAAATAACGGTTTTGATGGCGGCTGCAGGCGGGCGATTTAAAAGATCGTAATGTACGTAATAGCGTTATACGGTTTTACTATTGTCTTGCGTGACGGTTATTTGAGATTTAGGTATGAAATACGTGCTTTATATCCTTAGACGAGAAATAAAATAGCGATTGTTTTATAGATTATTAACATTAATTTGGTTATAACTTTGCCAAATTACAGAGGCTTTTCAGATTATTTAAACTCTCATTCTGGTTTTAATGAGCTCATAACTGAGCACTTTCTTCTTCTTCGTGGCGCTGGCACGACTGTATTTTAGATCTTGTTGGCCCACAACTTCGGCACTTCCACGGCGTCGTCGGTGGCAGCGCAAAGGTCACTTTGACTGTGGTCCACTTGGAAGTCCCTGAACCGGCTCCGGACACAAGTTAGGTTTTTTTTTTAATTTGTTTTTATAATATACGTTGCCCCACGATAGGAATTTCTCCCGTACTGTGGGTGCGTTTACAAACATTTAAACCACAAACATTTAAACTCACATACACAAACACCCAGACCCGGAATAACTACGACTAGATGTAACTACAACCTGGTAAAGTGGGGCTACCTCGACAGAACTGTAGTAGAGGTTACGGAGCTATGTCGTAAACCATGCTCCACCTCCAATCCTGCCCTATGTGTCCCAAAAGATGCAGTCAAAGTGACCTTGCGCTGCCACCGACGACTTACTACCTAGTAGTAAGAGTTGAGCACAAATCACAGACAGCAAAAGTCTTTTATCAAAAGATATAATTCCAAATTTCCTAAGTAAAATTACGGTTGATGATAAAACCATAAATAAAATGTACGCCCAAAGCAACAGTTAAGATTAGCATATTTATTATTCTTTTATAATATCAACATGTACAGACGCCAGCACATCAAGCTACTACAATCTGTCGAATTAATTTAATAGATTTTCAACTTTATCGCTAAAGCATAAGGTTCAAAGTTGATTGGGAAAATTTGACAGTTTTGGGTAGCTTGATGTGCTGGCTGCAAACCTGTTGAGTACATTTTTATTCATTGCTAGTTTTACCAACCTTGCTCTACTTAAGTAGGTCAATACATTTATTGGGAACTAGCTTCTGCCCGCGACTTCGTTTGCGTGAAATTTCTTGTTTCCCAACCCATCCGGTCGCATTGCATCGCCTGCCCGCACCTACTTTTTTTTTTCAGGATGGGAAATCATCAAATGACCCCTCCCGCTCTGGGTGGAGCGGAAGGGAGTGTCAGACTCTTACTGACTAAAACCCACCCGTGTTCCTTCCTTAGCCCTTTATGTTCCGGGCCAGCGGTAACCCTTTCGGACAATCCCGCTGACCCCGCAGGCTTCGGCCCTGACGGGCCCCTTCCCTTGATGCCCGCACCTACTTCGTTTTCGTTTAGCGTTTTTTGCTCGGTTCCGTAGGATTCTAGCTTTATAGGCATAAGAAATTTCTCAAATCCAACTGGTTGCACCAGAGGTCAGCGTGTTCAAACAAACAAACAATACTTAATATTATGAATGCGAAAGTGCGTCTGTCTGTTACCTCTTCACGCTTAAACCGCTGAACCGATTTAGATGAAATTTGGTATAGAGATAGTTTGAGTCCCGGGAAAGGACATAGGATAGTTTTTATCCCGATATTTCTACGGGATCGACATTTATGAGGCTGAAAATGCGGAGCTCTGCTAGTAGATTATAAGCATAGCAAGCATAATTATATGGAAATAAAATATAGGGCACACCTCAGGATGCTAATGAGAATCTACATAAGTCTACTCCATGAAGACCACGTGGGAACATTGAACCTAATCTGCATTCGTGATTTATTTGCCAGAAAATGTAAACAAATATTAGTTTATGGAAAAACAACTTTAAATCCTACACAATAAAGTTCAATTTACGCTATATATGTGGAACACTAGAGTACTAAGTGCTCGCAAAACATCATAATAATATGCCTGTGAGCCTCGAGGCATAATAATTATATTATATGTAACTACATAAGAACAAGTAGGTATAATAAATGAGTGATGTAGGTACTGTCACTAACAAACATTCCATCAATTAAGGCTCCACGCTACCAGGTAATGGCGGACGCAGTTTTAAACGAGCTTGAAAGCTTTTTAAAAGGCATCGTATATAAAGAATTGTTTTAAAAAGACAATGAATAAAGTGCCCTTTTTAAGGTTATAAAGTGGGAAATTGAAGCCAGTCTACATACTCCGCGCGTGTAATACGATGCAATGGAAAATCAATTGTGTCTTATTAGCGGAGCTTAAGAGGTCACTAGCATTCTCTGCCTATAATGTTCCCACTGCTGGGACACAGATTTTCTCTCGGTGAGAGTGAGTGGGCCCAGTGCGGGTTGGTATATGTAGATAGATAGATAGATAAACCATTTATTTGGCGCACACAAGAAGACAGCACAACACACAAAAGTACAGACGCCAGCACATCAAGTTACTACAATCTGTAAAATTTCTTTAATAAATTTTCAACTTTATCGTTAAAACATAAGGTTCAAAGTTGATTGGGAAAATTTGACAGTTTCGGGTAGCTTGATGTGCTGGCGTCTGTACAATATTAGATGACAACCAAATTAGGTACCCACATGATTATAAAACAAGGTGCTGATAAAAAAACAAAATGTAAACACATCGAAATAAAAGTGACACTATGACGAAAACTTAAAATAAAATTAATAACGAAACGTACACGGTGCGGTGTGTGTCTCAAGGTTGCACCAAACGGGAGTCCAGCTCAGCATGTGTCAGGCAAATGTACTTGACGCTGATATTCTGCTGTCACATGTCTTCGAGTTTTTGGTTTTAGGACATGCCGGTTTCGTCACGATGTTGTCCTTCACCGCTTTGAGAGCAGTGGTGGTAAAGTTAAGTCCCTGTCTGGGTTTAAGGCGCTACCTCGAACATAAATCATAGCGACTGATCTACTAAGCGAGCGAAAGTGATGCAATTACTTTCAAACGCAAAAGAAGAGAGATGGCTATAATGTGCGTGTGCTCGGAATAAAACGACGTATGTGCCAAAACGAATTTACTCCTTTTTTAACAAAATAAATGAATTAGATTTAAAACTACTTTGAGTAAACTTTTATATGATAATTCTCTATGTTTTAAAGTAAATTCCGTTGAATAACTCTTAAGCGTTACGCCGTGATGTCGAAAAAGGTAAAAAAAAAAATTAACTTTGCAATTTTTTTGTATGTATCGAGAAAAGTTCATTGAATCGTGTATTCCTTTTACCTGATACTAGACCAGAGAGTCAAAAAAACAAATATCAACATTTTAAATCCCTATTCCACATACTTTACAAGTTGCACGAAATAGAAAAACCAATTTTTTTTCAATATATCACCTTAATTGGCACATTTTGCCTACAAATAAATTAACTTCGTGCGAGTCTCCTATAGAAAAAATAATATTATTTAAAAGTGTCGATTCATCTGTTTCGGGCAAGTCAATTCGTGTAAATCGACTAATAAGCCTATATTCTGATAAAGAGTACCTCTACCTATTTTCAACAACTTATTACATCAATCGCTCGTTTTGTTGAGAATCCCTATAAGTTTCTCAATACGAAAATAAAATCAAAGAGCATTTTTCTCGTGGCCCACATAAAAGAGAGTACTGATCAAAATTCAAAAGAATTTTCCTCCAATAGAGATATTGTGGAAATACCTCATATTAAAATGTAATAAAATTTTCCATCGCTAATATAATTCTGAGGCGTGGAGCGGGTCTAACGGTGTCAACACATACGCTCGTCAATTCGCCTCCAATGGGAATATTTGACTGAGGGCTGATTTTTCCATCGCCACATAACTTTTATTCGAGGAATAAAATTGACTTTTGACAGTTTTTGTATGAAATAACTGTCAAAATTTCAAAATTATTCCTCGAATACAGTTATCAGATGATTGAAAAATCGGCCCTAAGGGCAAATTTTTCAATAGTCGGATAACTTTCATTTGAATAATAAATATGACAGTTTGACATGTTTTCTATATAAAAGCTGTCAACCGGCAAAATTCAATCTTCTGTGAGATATCTGACTATTGAATAATCAGCCCTAAACATGTATAGTTTTGTAGTTTAAGATTATAACTCTATTAATAATAATGTACCATGTCTTAAAGTAAATAAATGTATTCTATTCAATTATATTCTTTGGAAAGTTTCCTTCTGAAGAACCCTCTACGAAGCCTTTCAATAAACTCAAAGTGTATAATATTGCGAGATATTTCCTAAAAGGGAGCGCGTTTTATTTGACAAAGTCATTTAACAAATAGGTCAACAAACAAATCCTAGTTACACGCCCTCAAAATTGATTCAATATTTACTAACCGGGCAATAACATCGATTAATATCTCCGCCTTATTTTTAAAACACCATCCTTAAGCCCGAGTGCCCTCACTATTTATGTCAACAAATTAAACAGGGTCGGCGGGCACGTACGCAATAAACCTCCCTGTGTACACAGAGCTCTTGTAATACCCGCTGGCGGCGCCACCGTCGACCAATCGATAGGCAGCCGGTTGCCTAGCAACGATCATGTTGCAAAATAAACAATCCGATTCGGGCCCCCGTCTAGAACAAATTTACTCAGTTATTTTATTACTTGTGTCAACATTTTAGATCGATATTATAAGATTATTTACTCGTTGGAGTACGGAGCATGTTTTTGTGATATATTTTTTGTTGGCGAGTGAGTGAAAATGCGCGACAGGGTGTTGTTACCGCCGTGCCTTCCCGAGCGTTGCGGGAAAGACTTTAGACATTCTCTGAAGAAACCGAGTCCCAATTACCCTCATGGAAACAAGACAAAGAAACCCCGGATCGTCCCTGCGTTCACCATACAAGGTGAAATTACTTTCCTTTTTTACCAACTTAAAAAAGGGGTTATCAATTCGACACGTATGTGTTGTAATATTATTGGAATTGCATTAAATTCACATACCTATGACAATCTATTAGGGCTTCCAAACAAATATACACAATTTTATAGATGGTTGTATGTATGGATGTATATTTTTTCACGCATTTCTCCACAACTATTAATCGGATCTTGACCATTTTTTTTCACTGGCTTACATTTATGTCAACCTAGGGAACAGTGCAAGTTTAATCAAAATCGCCTCAGTAATTTACAAGATAATGGACTAATACGTGTAAGTGTGACGGCCTGGCTTATTGATACGAGCTACGGGTGTAGTGTCAAAGGGAAAACATCTCAAAACCTTGGTCAAATTCTAGTGCAATATTTACAACAAAACTATTACCTATTTATTACAAACAAATATTCCAGTTTGTACTTCAAACTAAAAATTACGAAATGAAAAAGTAGTTTAGAAAAAAAATAAATCGACTTCAAAAGAAATTAACTAAAAATTATGAAATAACTTTAATTTCGGAAGTCGGTGGCAAAAAAACTAAAACTAAAATAAAGATCCCAAGACATCGACTTCCGAAATTAAAGTTATCTCATAATTTTTAGTTAATTTCTTTTTGAAGTCGATTTAATTTTTTCTAAATTACTTTTTTATTTCATAATTTTGAGTAAATTTTTTTTGAAGTCGTTTTACTTTTTTAAATTACATCTTTTTTATAAGTGTAATATTACTTTAGGTGCATGTTATACGCTACAATACAACTTTACTATACTATATTGCTTATACTTACTCATTAATATACCTACCTACATAGTTGGCGTGGGTATAGCAAAGATTTCTAGGATAATTGGATTACCTGCTCCTCAAAGCCCCCAGTATAATATTTTGTTAAAAAATAACGCTAAAGCCATCAGCAACAGTGTGCTAATCAATCACCTACCCTAATCTGTTGCTGAGCCATCCCTTCAGTTTTGAATTCAATAAAAAAGCCAATATAATTGATTCTTAGAAACGTTCAAAGAATGTATTTAGGGTTACTATGGTGTTTTTAATTGGCTAGCAATCCATCTTCACCTATTTTTAGACAAACATCGTAGACCGAACATCTCATGGCAGGGGGTACCAATAACTCAGTGTTCACCCGAAACACACTTACCTACCTATAAAAATAACTGGCAAACTGGTAAAACTTAAAGTTCATGCCGGAAATAACTTGCTATAGCAAGACAAATATTTGTGTTTGTTTCATTTTAAGCCATGTGTTGATCGCGCTGCACGTGCTGTCTGCCACGAGGAAACTAAATCCTTTAGTGAGTAAATGCACTGGTGAACTACTATTTGCAATCCCCAATCAACTTTGAACCTTATGCTTTAGCGATAAAGTTAAAAATCTATTAAAGAAGTTTGACAGATTGTAGTACAGTACAGTACCCGGCGATAAATATTGCACATCGACCTTTTTACACAAAACCATTTTATACAAATAATAAAAATAATTATCAAAAGAAGCAAATCATAATTGTTTTAACAGCTCCTAATAGATACCGGACTGTTTGTATTTCGTGCGACAGAGATAACGCTCTACGAAGCCGAAATTAGCTGATTGTCTCTTTCCAAAGGTCAATGTGCAATATGTATCGCCGGCTACCGGGGTTGATGTGCTGGCGTCTGTACAAAGACGTTAGAAATATGCAGTGAACAGTGAACCTGTCTAGGACTGTATATTGCAGTTTTGCCATTCAGAAACTGGACCCTCTTTCGTCCCAACCTGAAATCATCCACTGCTGAGTTGTTACCATACTTTCCGGTTCTGTGCATCCCTCATCCACGGGTTTCCCGCGACTTTAATGATATCATCGTAAATAGAAAATTGGACTACATCTATACAAATAAATACAATTTAGGTGTCTGTTTGTTGTAGTAAAATAACAGCTTTTTACTAAATGCATTATGAAAGTACTCAATTTTTTTTTAACATTTTTGTCTATCTGTCTGTTCCGGCTAATATCCGAAACGTCTGGACCGATATATTTATTTAAAAATATAAACACTAAAGAAACACATTCTTGTTTTCCGACATCTACGCGAATGAAGTCGCGGGCACAGCTAGTTTTGAAAATGTGTTTTGATGTAGAACTTTAATATCATATTTTCATTTCTCTCTTTCAGCTTTGCAAAAGAATACCAGAGTGCAGCCGCCCCCGAAATGCGGCGTGTTTGACCCCCTGCCTGCTCGACCGACCATGTTCAGGAAGTGCTATCAACGTGGAGAGTTTCCCGTCTGTATCGAGTTCACCAACTTCGGCAAGCGGTTGGCTTGGAAGGTGAGAACTTATAGTTTTCTTAAGACAACTACATGACCTAAAGCGCGGTCACTGTCGGACTGCATGGAAAAGAAAGAGAAGCGCGATAATACAACGCTGGTAATTTAGGTATTGCAAAATATGAAGCAATTATCTATTTACAAAAAAAATCTATTGTTTGGATTAAAAAATTAAAACAATAGTGCTTTAGTATGTTGCTTGTAGAATAATCTGACAAAAAATCATAATGATTGTATGTATATTAGTATGGTCTTTATTGTAACAACACACAATCTACCTAGCATAAATTATATCCTGAAGAATATCATTTATTTAAATTGTTCTGATTTTGTTTACTGTAGTCGATCATATACTTTTATTGTTTCTAAAACTTGCGTTTTTTGTGTTTAGGTCCTGTAAGCCCCTTAAAGTGCAATAAATCATGTTCGTTCACTCGCATTGGGATTCCAATGAAATTCGAATTATTGGCCCAATTGCACCACAAATCACTAAATGCGTTAAACGCTAAACGTGTTAAACACATTTATTTCTCTCTCTGTCATCTTCAAAATATAGAAATAGAACAATGTTTTAAATTTGTTCAGTGCGAAGGGCTTTTGATGCTCTACGAGCTCATAGCTAAGTTTTTTCAGAACGTTACGAAAGCCACTACGAAATTTGCTACGGCCTATGAAATTACTATCAAAAATGGGATAAGTTTTCCTTTTCTTTTTTAGCGTTCCATACCTCAAAAGGAAAAAACAGAACCCTTAAAGACGGACGGACAGACAGACAATCGAGTGATCCTATCACTCGAGTGTCTGTTTGTCAGTTCGTCTGTCACAGCCAATTTGCTCCGAATGTGATGGATCGATTAAGTTGAAATTTGGTACACATATGAATCTCTATGACCCAAACATAGACGTGTAACGTAAATAATTGTATTATGAATATGAGTGTCTTTTTGGGGGCAAATAGAAAAAAGAAAAAAAGTTTCGCAATCTGTACCGTGTAACATATCAAATGAAAGGGCTTACTGTAAGGATCGCAAATATATCTTTTTCGTAAATTTAAAGTAAATTGAAGTTAATGAAGACAATAGATTTGAATAGACGAAAATTAAGGATTTCCCCCCTTATCTCCGAAACTACTAAGCTCTATACCTATAGATTACAGGAAAACCTATAAGAAGTCTGTCAATATTGTATGCATCGTACGGAACCCTCTCCACGCGAGTTCAACTCGCACTTGGCCGGTTTTTTTCTCTAAGAACTGCTTTGCTTCTCGAAACTATAGGTGACTCAAGTACAGTGTTCTCTGTGGAAGCTTAACCGGGTCGCCTAGTTACGTCAGTTATGAACGATACCTGAATGTTCCGGTACTTATCGTAATTGTGCGTCGGTGGTCGCCTACGCAAGTATCGCTACATCATAACCTACTTTAATGACACAAAAAATATAGAAAAACAAGTTTTTGTTCATGGATTTTGTTTGCTATGTCGTGTAAACTATTGGTTGGTTTTGAACATTCATAAATATCATTAAAATAAGAAAAGAGAGTACTATATGAAATCAGCTCACTCGGCTGTTATAACTTAGCCACCAGCCTCTCCATAAACTCAGATATCAATGTAAATATATATTATATGGAGTTCTATTTGTTTAGCTTAAATAGGTATTCAGTTGATCCGTTTCTTCCTAATCAACTCGGTACTCAGAAAAAAATATTAAAACCATCATTTTCTAAGAACTCATTTTTATCCGATAAGAAATTACCATTAGATAGCTAGGTACAACATCAAGCTTTTCTGAACTAACGAAGTAAACTCAGAAGATTTTTATACCGATTTAAATAAAACATCTCCTTTGAGCCTTTAATTTCTGATTGTCAGAAATAAACTAGTTCGGTAGATACGGAATATTTTCCAGTCTAAGTAATATGGAATTTAATCTATTTTACGTTCTATTTCTATAAGCGAATAGGAAAATGAAGTAAGTCTTAGATTTATTGGATGATAATATATATTCAGCTCTGTGGAAAGTGGACTGGAATATCCACCTATAGGTAACCCTCTGGAGGTAATAAAATTAAGTGGTTGGTTATTATTAGAATAGATCCTTGTTTTATTTTTTTTTATTTATTCATAATCTTCAATACAGGTTTATGTTTTTTTTTGTACCATTAAACCAAAAAGTTAGTTAAGTTAGTTTAGTTGTTAGTAAATCGTTTTGAGACTTACCTTTTTGAGCATCTTCTACACTCATGAGACTCTGGTTTTATTAAAATAACATAAAAAGGGATTACAAATATACTATGTACTCCTGGTTATAAACTATCTGTGTGCCAAATTTCATCCAAATCTGTTTAGCCGTGTGTGCGTGCAGAAGTAACAAACATACAAACACACACAGACTTTCGCCTTTATAATATTACTAGCTGTTCCCCGCGGTTTCACCAGCATAAGTTTTGATCCCGTAGGAATATCGAGATAAAAAGTAGCCTATATATTAATCCAGGGTGTCAGCTAACTCCATACAAAATTTTATCAATATTGGTCCAGCCGTTAGAGCATGAAGAAGTAACAAACATATAAACACACGCACAAACTTTCGCCTTTATAATATTAGTGTGATTTTATCAACATATATTTCTCCTTTCTTTACTTCTCTAGGTGCCGATAGAAAAGCTAGACTTCCACCACTACCTGCCGATGTTCTTCGACGGCCTGTCTGAGGGCGCCTACCCTTACAACTTCATCGTGGAGAGAGGCATCCACGACCTGATTACCAAGGGATCCTACAAAGTCCTGCCTGTGGTTCCTCAGCTTATCATACCGATTAAAAGTAAGTTTTTTTTTTTAATTAAATCTAAGGCTCATTTTCCAGTCTCAGATGTATAAAGCTGCTAACCTATATCGTATCGTTTGTATTTAAAAAGGTCACTACGGTATTATATCAAAATAATGGATAAGAGTAACGGGTACATGTTAGTTAAAAAAAAAATAGTGCGAACACCAGTTCATGTGTGAACCTATTTTTCGATAGACCTGTCAATGCATCTCATCATCAAAGCCTATTTTTTGTTCAATTTAAAATTAATCCTTACAACAAATGTTAATGTTTTGATAATGCAAACCAGTGGCTCTTGTAAAAGCAGTACCTACTCCACATCTACTCTTCCCTATCCGGTACAGCCTAGAAAATATACTCCACCCAGATAATAACTTATAAGCATTTTCAGCGCCACAGAGCACTCTCGTTTGAGAGTAATTTCCATTGCGTCTAAACGAAACTCCTTGTGCGCGACATTACATTTTTCATACTGCATTTTCTAGTCTGCATTAATTCTTAATATCTGCCTTCTAAGGCTTGCATGATCAGGTTCACTTTAACGGGTTTAGTTCTTTGAGCAGTCTTTTTGATGTAAGGATATTTAAATGCATGATATTGTCTTCTAAGTAATGCGGAAAATCTGCTTTGAAGCTCCATGGCTCCATGTTCTGAGTGACTTAAGATTTTGATCTAAGAATGGCTGTGAGATTATGATATGATAGGAATGAAAATCACTTAATAGTTTATAAAATTCTGTATTATGTTCCGTTTATTTACACAACTTATTTTTTTTTGCACAAACAAAAACGCACATTGTAAATAAAAAAAGACATAAATATACACACATAACGTAAGTAGTTAAAAGCCTGGACATCTGGTTGATTAATGTTCCTACTGATACTGTCTTAATGTGAAAAGCTTTTTATTATGAATATTGGGGTGGTTGTGATAGTCAAAAGGTTCTTCGTACTAAGGTGTCTTCATCATTGTCGTTTCTTTAGGTTGTTCTCAGATAATATTTATTGTCATAGCGCAGAGAAAGCTTGTTTATCGATGGTCATTTTCATCTCTTTATAAAAATCATCATTATCTGCCTAGCCTTGTCCCAACTATGTTGGGGTCGGCTTCCAGTCTAACCAGATGCAGCTGAATACCAGTATTTTACATGGAGCGACTACTTATCTGACCTCCACAACCCAATTGCTAAGTAATACGATACCCCTTGGTAAGACTAGTTGTCAGACTTTCTGGCTTCTGACTACCCGTAACGACTGTCAAAGATCAGCGAATGACAGCCGGGATCAACGGCTTAACGTGCTTTCCGAGGCACGGAGGGTTCTCATTATGTAAAGATGGTCACCCGTCCACAGACCAACCGCGGCAAGCGTAGCTTAACCTGATCGATCGACCTGTGCGGCTGTTATAATTTAGCCACGTGCCCCTCCCATCTCTTTCATCATCATCATCTTTCTCTTTCTTTCGTTTCTTTATAAAAATGTTATTATAAAATTAAATTGCATTATTATCTCATTTATTCACAGACGCACTAGCAACAAAACGTCCTACAGTGATCTGTCACGCACTCATATGCATCAAAATGCTGGTATGTGGCTGTGAGAGAGTCGGTGAAGCCCTTGTGCCCTACTACCGGCAGATACTGCCCACACTCAACTTGTTCAAGGACAAGAACCGTAAGTTGTACCTTTTAGCCCACACTCAACTTGTTTTTGCCCACACTCAGTTTGTTTTTGCCCACACTCAGCTTGTTTTTGCCCACACTCAACTTGTTTTTGCTCACACTCAACTTGTTCAAGGATAAGAACCGTAAGTTTTACCTTTTTAGGGTTCCGTACCCAAAGGTTAAATACGGGACCCTATTACTAAGACTCCACTAACCGTCTGTCTGTTTGTCTGTCACCAGGCTGTATCTCATGAACCGTGATAGCTAGACAGTTTTCACAGATGATGTATTTCTGTTGCCGTTATAACAACAAATACTAAAAACAGAATAAAATAAATATTCAAGGGGAGCTCCTATACAACAAACGTGTATTTTTCGGCGTTTTTGGCTTGTGGTACGGAACCCTTCGTGTGCGAGTCCGACTCGCACTTGACCAGTTTTTTTAAATAGATTTCTAAAGTTTAACAAAAATATTCGTTGGTATACTGTATTGTCGTCTTCTGTGACTCTAAAATCAAAACAAGTGAGGTATTTTTTTGGCGGAAATATTACATCCGTAGACAAATACTGGACAGTCCACTTTTTACCGACTAAATAAAAGAAAAGAAACGAGACGAAGCCTCAAAAAACCCAATTAAAAATCTGTATAACGATACAGTGACAACGAGACAGACGAGCCACAATTTGGGCCTTAATAAAGCTCATATATTTGTTAAAACGCTGGAGACTATGTTAATGACGGACAATTTACAAAGTATTAGCTTCCATGTGGGAGTTTAGGACGCAAAAACGACGCGCCACAACTATCCACTGACGGGAGTAATGGCGTTTAGTTTTGTTCACTAGCAACAGTTTTGACGTAGAAAATAATTAGGTTTTTTTTAACTTAATCAAATTGTCGTCGGTTATTGTGGCTTCGTTGCACGTGTTATGAACGTAGTTTTAAAATGACAATGTTTTTATTTACCCCTAAAGACTCCTGCAAACAGGCGCGACGCGCAACGCGAATCGCGCGCGACACAAAGGCACAGCTCGTTGCGCGACACAAAGGCACCGCTCGTTGCGCGACTTGCGGTGCCTTTGTGTCGCGCGCGATTTTATCGTGTGTCGCGCTTGTTTGAAGGAGCCTCTAAATGAACAGCTTGCTGAAAAATTGCTCTACTAGGTACTAAAATATTTGTGCGCCAATATATTATAAGGCTAAACATGATTGGACTACTTATAATGTAATTTATTATCATCTTGCATGCTCTTGTATGTATACCATGTTTATACAAATAAATAAATCTTATCTTATCTTACAAAGTAGTATTCATTCTGTTCTTTGCTTTAATTTAGCTTTGTAGGCAGGTACTTTTGGAAAAACATGAATGAAGTATCTAAAATTCCTTCACGTCATTAACAAAAGCAGTAACAGATACCGAAATATCAAAATAGCAAGTTATACAACAAAAGCCGGAGACGCGGAACTCGGTAACAATGCGGCGTTGTCACCGCCGGTGAGAGGGCGAACGCCCGAAACACCCCAACCGCCCCGAATTTCACAGCCACATGTAATTAATCTACCCCGGATGCCCCGACAAGTCTATTAGGCTGAAAACAATATCTTCTCGGCCCTCCACGTGTCAATTATGAGGTGAAAATGATTGATGACGTCATTGACGCAAATCGGGCGTGGTGACGTAATTAGGTTTTGAAATTCGAAGCTTGTGTGGAAAAGGAGGTCTTTTGTTTTTTTTTGAACTCGTGTTATGTTGCCATTTTGTTGGAACACTGGTTGAGTTTTGGTTGATATTGTGCGTAATTTGTGTTTTTTTCTGTTCAGCAAATACTTTGCGAGATTTGTGTTTTTTTCCTGATTAACTCTTCGCACGTCGAGTGTACACCATGTGTACCGATAACAATAAAATTTCTATTGTGTCTGCTAATTAGACGCGCGATGGGCACGAGAATTTTTACATTGGAAACCTTGTGTTGCACTTGTGTAAATTGGGTTTTATGTGCAAACCTAACTTACCTCGCCATTTATTTATTTATATAACAATTGCATGCTGCACTTTCAGTAAACACCAAAGCGCGCAGCAAGCCAACAACATAACATTTGACTAAAAAAAACTTCATACAGACATTAAACATAGATTTACAGCATTACATAAATATGTTCTGGTACTGTAATGAATATGCACAAGTTTTCTTCTGAATTTAAGATCTTAAAGTACAAGGAAAAAGTTGAACATTGCTTCATCATTTGATCACTTCTCTATCTATAGAGTTCAATTTACATCAGCGAATGGAATGCGTTCATTACAGACTACACACTACAGGACCTAACAGAAATTACGGCAATCCAAATTGATCGTGGTATACCTATGCCAATATTAATTCAAATAGGTTTGTATTGCAACCTATTTGAATAAATATTGGCTTTGCTATAGGTATTGCCAATATACAGCCAACTAAATTAGATGGGCCAGTAACAAAATTATGACACAGAGCATCAACTTGAGTTGAAGCTTTATTGAAAATATCCTTTTTTTACATTATTTTTATTGATACACAACATATTAAAAACAAATAAAGATGTTTTTATCACACCTGCTCTGAAAATACATACTAATTATACCAATTAGAGGGAAGAAACGCCTTTATCCCGCCCTTCAAATCCTTTCATCCCAAGGTATGGAAGTTTGTATGAAAATCCTTCCGACCCAAGGGTGGGAAGTACGTATGAAATTCCGTTACATACCCGGTTTTTCTTTTTTTTTTTAATTTGTCAGCAGTCATACTGCCAAGAGACTTTAATATTTAACTGTCTACTAATTAAATTTCAAGTAAATTGTTACTGGCCACATACAGTTTTTTTTTACCAGTTACCAACCTCCTTGGTGCATACAGAAAATTAAAAACGAAATTATTTTTGTATATAAAACGCGGACTTCTTACCAATTCAAAAGTGCCTGTAAATGGTTTACTTAATTGAAAATAAATGGTTTGAGTTTGAGAACAGAAAGGAGGCCTGTGTCTCACCAGTGGGAACATTATAGACTGATTATGTATGATTTTGATACACTTCAACGTGTACCTAAGTATTTTTTGTTACTAATAGGCGTCGTGTAAAAAATAGCTGCACTTTTAATAATTGTACTTTTAACTAAATATAAACATTTCTATGCATTTATGTCCATAATTTTCCTCGTAGGTGTAATAAAAAGCACTATACATCCCTCAGGATAAAGTACAGTTCCATACCTCAAATGGTTTGCGCCCCTCGCAAGCTCGTGGCGCAAATGCCATAATCTCGGTATGGAACTGTCACTTTCTTCCCTCTGAAGTAATGTACTATTTATACACCATTCAAAAGCATTGAAAATGTGAAAAACCTTTTTGTGCACGTAATCGAACAAGCAGATTTCAATAAAACACAAATACTTCCGTATAAAAAGTTAATTTAACACGTCAAAATCAATTCTGAATAGCTACAAAAAATAAATCCCAACATTTTGCGGTTTACTTCCCTTGTCGAAACTTTTTTCCGATATTTTAATTATAACTAGCGCGCTGTCACCGACTTTGCACGCGTTAAATTAATATACCAAAACCTCCTTTCATTTTTTGAAGTGGTTATTTAACTCGGCTCGTAAATTTTCTATATTGATGAAATATATGCTCAATCTATACAAATAAATGCAATGGAAATGTCTGTTTGTAATGTCAAAATGACAGCTTTTTAATAACTGCACAATTCTCTCTCAATCTCTTCAAAGTAAGAGTAAACAGGCTTCTTCTGGGTAAGCTCACTCCATTGTAGACTTTGTCTGTGTCATCTCTGACCTAGATTAGAGTCAAGAGCAAACACATTTCAAATAAAAAAATATATGTGAAGGTATATACCGTATTTATAACAAAAAAACTAATTTAAAATTTTTGTCTGTGTCCGGAAAATTTCCGAAACGGCTGGACCGGTTTTGATGAAACTTGGTACAGGGATACTTGCTTTAATCATTTTTTTTATAACCAATGAAACATTGTTACAGAAGCATGTACATACAAAAAGATACATAACTTAAATAATAACGTAAAATTAAAATAAAACTTATTTACAAAAAAAAAATACCGACTTCCAAAAAAAACACTAGAAAGACAAAAATAACTTTAATTTCGGAAGTCGGTGCCGTTGGTTCTATATTTTTATTATTTGACACCGACTTTCGAAATTAAAATTATTTTTGGCTTTGTAGTGTTTTATTTTTGTAAAAAAAAAATTATATGACACTACTTCCTATGTGAATATCAGTGACAGGAAGCTATTGAACACATCTGCCTACCCCTTGAAAGGGTACAGGCGTGATATTGTGTGATTGCATAAACAATGCATACATAATTATGCTATAGCAGCAATCGCGGTTGATTTGCTGGCATTTATCAAAGAGTTCCGTTGACTGTCTCCAAAACTCATCATCAGATCTTTACGAAATTCAAATGGGATCATTTCGGAATAAACCCCTTTTGAACAAAAAAAAATATGCAAATCCGTCTATTTATGATGAAGTTATGCCCGAACATAAAAAAAAAAATATAGGTATAAACATCTGAATTAAGAACCTCCTTCTTTTTTGAAGTAGGTTAAAAATATATAATCACTAGAACAAAACAAAAATAGTGGACAGCTGCACGTCATGACTGTGACAAGAAGGCTTCCACTCAGCATGATGCTGTGGTATAGGGGACTCAGAGCACAGCGCTGATTTTCAGTGGTTACCCGAATAGGACGTGGAAATGACATACAGCCAGGAATGGGTAGGTACACGGTGGATGAAACTGGTGAGGGTCGTAATAATCCTCCGGTTGTGACAAGCACAAGATCGTGTTGTTTTAGTGATGTTTTCAGGAGGCCTTTGTTCCCTTATATTTATTTGTTAACTTCTTGTTATTGTTTCTAAGGTAACATGGGTTCCGGCATAGACCACTCGACGACGCGAGGAGAGAATGTCGCAGACCTCATTGAAAGCACTCTCCAACTGTTGGAGAGATACGGAGGGCCGGACGCCTTCATCAACATAAAGTACATGATACCAACATACGAATCGGCTGTTCTAAATTAACTTACCTATTAATTAACAATCTAGTTTACACTTTATGTACGTTTTTCAAATCCAACATAGTTCAAAATAAGTTCAACATGAAAGTTATTTTTGTCACAACAATCATCATAAATATGCCAAGTCTTTTCCAATCTATGTTCGGGTCGTTTCCAATCTAATTGAAAGCAGATATAAAATACCAATATTTTAATTGGAGTGACTGCATGATGCAGTCACTCCCAATTCAGTCAACCCTCTTCTAATCACCTCAACTCAGTTCCTGGGGTTATGGGTAATTTTGAACTTTATGTTGGATTTGAACTTTTATTTTTAATTATTTTTTTTGCGGAGTTTCAATACTCGATTTGTAATGCACTCGTTTTTATGTAGGTATGGATATAGGGGAGAGGGGGGCATAATGGGGACGTTAAGGAAAATACGCAGTAAAATAATCAACGTAATGTATTTATTAATTAAAACTAATCACAACACTTTGGTTACTTATTCAACTATCATTTGGCATAGAATTTGGTGATGTAAATAATCATATGACGTTATAATTTTTATTTTTTGAAACTGTAATGAAAACCCCATCGTGCCCCAGGGTAGGGGCAGTATGGGGTACGTATTTATTTTGCGTCACAGTACAAGCAGATGTGGATTTCTTCTGTATTGTCGTCGTCTACACCAGCACAAGCTGTATGAGTCCACCGTCCACATAGTTGGTAACCCACCCAACCTTCCGAAGACTTTAAATAAGTGTGGTTCACGTCAAGGCAGTATAGGCACATGGTATCCTCGTCGGTATTCTCTACATCAGAGGGAGCTTTTTGGGTCTTCTGTTTCTTAAAGTTCTTCTTTAACTTGGGGTCATTCAGACAGAGTGGAGTGGAGTCATAATGGGGACAATGGTTGCGCGGCTTAACGGGGTACCCCATCGTACCCCGTAGCCATGTCCCCGTTATGCCCCAATTCTCACATTATTTAAAATAACAAACCAAATAAAATGAGTGACGGTTAGAGAATTTTTGTTCAAAACATATCAATAAGTAATTTATCTGCAAAAACAAAATAAATCCATGATAGTAGCGACATTAACACTTACCTTTTTATATGCGTATTCGTAGTCACTCAAAATTACATAAAATTACGTTGAAAATCGTTCTTTGTTTTAAAAATCAAACGCGTACAGTTTAGTCGCCGGTCACTGTCAGCCTAAAGAGAGATACAAAATGGCTACCTAATAGCGAAAACAAAACATATCTAGAGCGTATAGTTTTTTGTAAGTATGGGTGGCCCCGTCGTGCCTCGCGTCCCCGTCATGCCCCCCTCTCCCCTACTCAATGTATTAATCAAGTAGGTACTTAGGTATTATGTAATTTTTATACTATACGCTTTTGAAATAATTATTGTTACCTTAAATTCGTGTGCAATTGTAGCTTAAACAATGTATGTTTGACTTAAAAAGTTGTATTGTCTTTAGAAGTAAGAGAATTGTTTATGCGTGGTTTAAATATAAAGGAGCGGCGTACCGTGACAAAATTAAAATACCATGCGTTTACAATTTATGTTCAACATTTTTCAGCTTCAACATAAACATTTTCCAATTGTGTCGGTGTCTTTAGAAACTTAGAATTAAAGCAATGTCTATTAAAATTAAGTGTTATTCAAATACTCACTATTGTGTTTATTATAATCTATTCGATTGTTTATTTTTGTAATTACATTTATTGCGGTCTTCGGAAGTCTCAATTGGTTTTGTTCAAGTTTATATTATTTTGTTGTTACGTAATTTTAGGTTTTGATAAATAAATTTTGCGTAATATTTCTGTGTTTATTTGCTCTTTGAAGGAGTAAGTCTGTTATAAATATCTTAGTTTTGCTTACTCTTGTGTAATAATGGCGAAGGGATGAAATGATTCATTCAATTGATATCGAACGGCCTTTGTCTTCCGTCGTCTCAATACTCTCTGTTAATATTTTATAACTTTGTCTTTTTGCCCCAAACCTTCCTACATTTAACGTAGCCTTCAAAGCAAGAAGGAACTGCTATTTTCTGGGCTCGCTCATTGCATCATAGACCTCATCCGTCGCTTTCCATTACGCGTGTTCGAGGTCAAGAGCAGGCCCATTCAGGAATAAAAAAACTGTCTCAATGTATTTACAATTAAAATAATCACAAGCACAATGTAAATAAACACTGATTACTGACAAATGCGAGCACTGCCTGGACAAGTCCACTCAAATCCGTGTTGATCTTGCCTCAAAAGGCCAGCTCGGAAATTAATCTGCATTCTCGTAACACTATGGCCTGATCAAGATTATGTCTGGACTTTAAAAGAGACTGTGGCCTCTGAGTTTGTTTTGGTCTTTCTTTTCCAGAATAATCGGATGCGAAACACCGAACTCATCTTGTTTTAAACATAATTTATTTTTGACTTGTACGGTCAGCATCAAAAGTCGATTAACACTTCAGTTTTTTTAATCTTAGTTATTGAGCAAAATATTAACACTTCAGTTTTTTTAATCTCAGTTATTGAGCAAAATATTTGTTGAAAATTGCATCGTACTTCTGCTGCAATTTTGAATAAATATTTTAGTCAATAACTGAGATTAAAAAAACTGAAGTGTTAATCGACTTTTGATGCTGACCGTACAAGTATTTTTTTAACCAATTTGCAGAAATAAAAAAAATATGATCATCATTTTATCATTTTATAGTTTTTAAAGTTGCAAAATCTAGTTTTAAAATACATTTTAATAAAATAAAAAACTACCGATTGGCGAATAGAAATGAAAGGTGACCCGCGGTGCTATTCTGTAAAAATCTCACCGTGAAGACTTAGGCGAAATGAGCGTGGAGTGAGCTGTCAATAGTGTCAATTCCTAGCAAAAACAAACTCACTTCACCTAAGTTTTCACAGTGAGATTTTTACAGAATCGACCGGCTGGATCAAGTATTACCTACTAATTAATATGACAACAATCCTTTGCGAGCTCGACATTTTTTTCGCTGGCTTTGTGTTTTGGACCCAACTTTGTATGAAACGTGTCTGGTCTCCTTTTTCGTCGGTTATCAAAAAAATATATAGTTTTATAAAAAAGTGTAATACCTGCGCTGTCAAAATATAAGAAGAAAACATTATATAATAAACGTCTCAAAATTTCACCGCAGAAATCAGAATCATGTACTCAATCCATGCACTGAAAAAATAATTTCTTACTACAGTACATTAAAGCGATTTCATTAAGACTAACTGACTATCTACATTAAGAAGAAATGTTTGTATAAAACAGTAAAAGATACAACAGTAACTTTTACTGATTGAACATACTAATTACTAAAAAAAAAGGAAAACCACCCTTACTGTAATGTAAGTAAATTTCAATGGTTTGAACGTTATCACCAAATGAATAAAACAGTTACTTTTGTGTCCTTTTAGCGACTTAAAAAGTTAAAGTTTACTGTTATCGGATCAGTTAAAAATACTGATTTGAACCTTAGGCTCATATGGAACTGTTTAAAGCAGTTCAGATCAATGTTTTTTAATTTATATTTACTGCTTATTTCTTTCAGTGATGGTTACAGTTTGTGCACCTTCCAATCTGTATTTACCTATAATATGTTGGGTAGGAAGGTACCAATAATTACACATCGATAAAGTTACACCCTCTAGGTAGTCACAGTCAATATTTAGATCAGCCGGGCAAAGCAATTTACAATCTGCGAACCCGAATACAGGGTGCTATGTATGCATGCAATTTGTATGCTCTGCCTCTGTTTGGGATAAACCGGACGCAACGTATGCATGTAAGTGATGTCAGATCATATGTGTATGCTTTGATTTGAATTTGATGGAGCCTTGATTTCTGGTGGAAGTCATTAAGGTATTCGAGTTGCTTGAGTATGTATATGCAATACAGTATTTTTCAAGTGTAGATTCGTCAGTCGCCATGCATTTATTTGTTGGAAAACTGTGCTATTGCCAACATTTTTCATAACAGCCTGTTTAGAACAGATCAGTTGCACTTGATACAGAGTGGACATTGCATTGCTACACACAAGACCGCTTAGACGAAATACTTGATCTTGGACCTGCTACCTTGAAAGCATAGGTATGTTAACCTCAAAACGTCAAAAGACATAGCTTTTTACTTTAGGGGCTTATAGGACCTAAACGCAAAAAACGCAAGTTTTAGTAAGAATAAAAGTATATGATCGACTACGGTTACCAAATTCAAAAAAAATAGATGATATTTTTCTGGATTTGAGCTTGGTAGGTAGTGTGTTGAAAACATAATACAACTAATTTGATACGATTGGAAAAAAATCATGAAGGTACCTCTAGAAACTTTCTTTTTACAATAAAAACCATACTAATATACATATAATCATAATGATTTTTTGTCAGATTATTCTAAAGCACTTGTGTTTTATTTTTTTTAGTCCAAACAATAGATTTTGTGTAAATAGATAATTGCTTTATACATATTTTGCTATAAATTACCAGCGTTGTGTCATCGCGCTTCTCTTTCTTTTCTATGCAGTCCGACAAAGACCGCGCTTTAGGTCATTTAATCGCCTTAAGGTAAAAGTTAAAACAAATACTAGATATATTACCAGAGCTATCTCTAATGTTGCACCTGCATGTTTTGTCTCTGTACCACCCCAAAGTTGACTGGTAGAAAATTAAGTCCGCCTTTGTACAGTATTTTTTTACTTGTTCATAAAGTTTTAATAAATAAATATATTATATACAGTCAACCTCAAAAAGATATTTTAGATCGGCAAGAAGGCTGACTGTACACACTGATGCACTTCGGCACTGTTATTATTTTATTATATCTCCAAAACATAACAAAATTACTTGCAGCATTTTTCAGGAGTACACATTATTATAATAAAAAGAATACCTCCACTTTAATATACAGGCTGAAAATAAATACACGAGGAAGTAACCGCCCGCTTTACAATATCGGGTAAGGCCATATGAGATACGTGACGTCAAAGCCTCGTAGGACACTATTGGTACTCTCACCCCACTTGTAGTGCGATATGACGAGAACTGGTGCTTTTACCCCTTGCCGTAACTTTGAAAACTCTTTGAGTTTTACAGTATTATGAAACGGTCTCAATATGTTTGAGATGCAGGGTTTTTATAATAGACTACAGTTTTTTTTTGTCTGGGAGGATGGATCATCAACATTATGATGATGATCTCTCCTAAATTGGGATCAGGGAAGGAGTACAATACTCGTGCCCCATTCGTCATCTCGGTAATAATCTAGGGAGTATTGATTTTGCATTTTCTTCATTCGCTTAGTGAATGAAAAATGCGCTCTTCTTTGTTAAAATGGTATTAATTTGATGATTATTCTATATCTAATTGAAAGCTGAAGAATTTGTTTGTTAGAACACACTAGTCTCTGGAAATACCAGTCAGAATAAAAAAAAAGTTGCACTTGAAATCTCAATTTGTGAGGAAGGCTATTTATAGGCTACTCAACATAAAGCAAAAAACAGAAATAACGCTAAGCAAAAACGAAGTAATAGCACGGGCTGGCGATGCAATGCGATGCTGTGGGTCAAGGGAACAAGAAACACGCGGACGAAATCGCGGGCAGAAGATAATAACAATATAAAACTACAAATCATCTGCCAGCCAGAAATACGGATGGTGGATCTTTGGAAGCAGGACTTGCCTTTTACACATTAGGTTTACCATCCTTCACACTCCAATAAATCATTGTTCATGAGTGTCAACTTCCCGTGAAGAGCCATACCCATAAGAATAAGTATATTAAATTGAACAGGGACCGACCGTCTTACGGAGTATTTATCAGTTGACTGCAGCCGCGGTCTGGATTCAAGGCGACACCTTTTTAGTCCCTCAACATTTATAAATGGGGTCGGAGATTTTTGGGACTGGATGTGATAGTTACCTGGGATTAAGTATGTGTTGTTATGTTTGCAGTGAAACCTGGATCAAATCAACGTATTTTAAGGCGCTGCCCTAACGTAGGACACCGTAAAACGCTCAGTTTTTTGTTGCACAGTTAGGCGCATTGGTACATGACATGTTACAATCCAGAAAAAAATTGAGTGTAATTTTGAACGACTTGTCAGTAGCAGAAATCCAATATCAACCTTATGACAACGAGAATAAAGATCACTATGATTTTGAGATGAAGCAAAAGTTAAATAAATTTGCAACGAGAGTGTACCCACCAAATTCTTTCTTTCTCATGTGTCTCATTAATTAAATTTCGTTATAACGTAACCAAATTTGAGGCTCACGCTTACACATAAGATTGACCGCTTGACACATCCAGTATAACCCGCATCCTTGTCGCAAGCGACTTCAGACACGAATAATTTATCTTGGCAGCAATCAAGGGGGTAATTTTCGTGAAGACTGCGCTCAGAAACTATTTTACTAGTTTTCACTGTTTCATTATTGTAAGGGAATGAGCTTTTTTATGTAATTTATGTTCTTTAAGGGACTTACAGGACCTAAACACAAAAAACGTAAGTTTTAGAAACAATGAAAGTGTATGATCACCTACAGTAAACAAAATCAGAAAAATATATGATATTCTTTAGGATATAATGCTAGATAGATAGTGTGTTGAAAACATAATACAACTAATTTGATACGATAGAAAAAAATCATGAAGATACCTCTAAAAGCTTTCGTTTTACAATAAAAACGATACTTAGTTATTATACATACCTACAATCATTCTGATTTTTTGTCAGATTATTCTACAAGCAACATACTAAAATACTAGTGTTTTAATTTCTTCGTCCAACCATTAGATTTTTTGTAATTAAATAATTGCTTCATATTTTTCAATAAATTATACCAGCGTTGTGTCATCGCGCTTCTCTTTCTTTTCTATGCAGTCCGACAGTGACCGCGCTTTAGGTCATGTAAGCCCCATAAGCCGTAGTTATTTTCGCCTCTAGAATCTTCTATGATCAGACGGGAAATTCCCGTATTTTTAAATACGTTCGCATTCTATTTTCAGTTTCAATCTGTCAAGAATCGCAAGAGATCGCAGAAAGCGATAAGGCCGCCCATTGTATGTTTTGTATCAACAATCGTATTTTTTTTGTTATGTATTTTCTGGTGTACAATAAAGTATATATAAATAAACAATAATACAATGAATTAACGTACATTCTTGACAAGTTTTTGACATTGATTGTAGCTGAGATGAGATTGTAATTAAATTTAAAAAGTTTTTAATTACGAGGATTATTCTTCAGATCTTTTCATGCAAGAATTCAGGAACCCTTGTACAGACATTCACGAGACAAAAGAAAGGTTTCAAAGTACACTCGAGAGCAATGAATTAGGGTCACATAAAGGTAGGTACCTGAAAGTCTCGGAAACTAAGTATGCTAGCTTAATGAAATAAATTGTGTTTAATAGACAATTACCTGTCTGTCATGTTCCTTAAATTAAATTAATAAAATGTGTGTCACTTTGTATTACATTCATAAAAAACAACACAAACAAAAAAATAACCATCATCATCATCATCATAAAACAAAAATAGAAAAGTATTTTTTTTTCTACCACTAACATGGCTGGGATGGCTCAGCGAAATACCAACTTGCCGCGCTTGACTCGGTGGAACGCAGAGCTAAGAGGCTCATTGGCGACGTAAAACTGGTGGATGCCAAGCTTCACAGCTTGGCTCATCGCCGCAAGGTTGCCTGCTTGTCGGTCTTCTACAGATTGTACTTCGGTGAGTGTGCCCAAGAACTCCACGACCTCATTCCACCGGCCCCCTTCTACCTTCGGACATCCAGACGCACTGCAAGTTACCATCACTACCTAGTTGCTATTCCACCAATTCGCACTAAGCGTTTTCAAATGTCCTTTATAATGCGCACAGCAAAAGAGTGGAACTCTCTACCTGCGTTTGTGTTTCCGAGTGCATACAACCCGAATCTCTTCAAAGTAAGAGTGAACAGGCTTTTTCTGGGTGAGCTCACTCCATCCTAGACTTTGTCTCTGTCATCTCTGACCTAGACTAGAGTCAAGAGCAAACCCATTTCAAATAATAAAAAAAAACATTTTCTTTACTTTTAGATTTTTTTTTGTATTACCCCCCACGTCCTGTCATCACTGCGGTTATTTGGTTTGGCATGCTGTAATTTTTCGAACTTTAAGTTTGGCATTACTTTACCCCCGTGTATTAATAAGGGGAAAAGTGCACAATTACCTCAAAATAGCATATCGCAGTCCACTGCAGGACATGGGTCTCCCCCAGGCTACGCTACAACACCTTGTACTCCACCTTCTGCGTCCAGAAAACAATTACCAATTGTCTACCTCTACCCAATTTGTTGAATACTTCTTAAGTGCTTCCATCATTTATATTTCTTTCAATCATTAACAATTTCCTCGCTACTTTACATATCCTAAAAAAAACTAATCAACTTTCCAACATAATCTTCTATTCAAAACACTCCGAACACAAAACAGATTGAATACGCAACGAGACAGCCAGACAGAATTATCTTCCCTTTTTTCGTGATCCGATTTCCTGACGTTGCTTCGTTTAATGAGAACATAATGATGAAAAATATGATGCTGCAGTCTCCCTCCTGATATTAATCGGTGCGATTTTTCTGAAGACGACTTATATTGTAGCGTCCACAGAGCTAGGAATCGCCGTTAATGTGTCTAGAGAGGGTAGTACTAATAAAATTCGTGGCGTCGAAAGTGCGTTTAGCGCACGGACTGTCACAGACCGCCTTCAAAGCTGTCAGCCTCTATAAGTATCATGGTCGAGGTCGTTAAAACGTTGGGACCGGCTGTCATTCATAAATATTTGACAGTCGTTACCGGTCGTCAGAAGCCTAAAAGTCTGACAACCAAGATAAGGACAACCCTTGGTAAGGGTTATTGAGTTACTCAGTAATTAGGTTGCAGAGGTGAGATAGGCAGTCGCTTTATGTAAAACACTGGTATTCAGTTGCATCTGGTTAGACTGGAAGCCGACTCCTACATAGTTGGGAAACGGTTATGCATAATATGATAAGGTTTTAGAATTTTTGAATAAAGAAATTTCCAAGACATGGACAGGTTGGGAAAACCTGAGTTTCTTTCGGCCTTTCTTCTCAGAGTAGTCAAATAGGAAACGCCGACCTCATCTAGATTATTTTTTATTTTTTTTATAATATGACGTGTAAAAGTGATTCCGATATCAATAATAAACAATTTCATTTCAAAAGGCTAGCAGATGATGATTAGTGTTGTGGTGCGAGTAAACGGTGACACGTTTGATTCGTACAGACGCCAGCACATCAAGCTACTACAATCTGTCAAATTTCTTTAATAGATTTTCAACTTTATCGCTAAAGCATATGGTTCAAAGATGATTAGGAAAATTTTACAGTTTCGGGTAGCTTGATGTGCTGGTGTCTGTAGGTAGTGTTAACAATGCCGCTTCCAGCAGTGACCGCCGAGGCGCCGCCATGCTCTGTGGTAGCGTCTTAGTGCTTTTTATTGTCGGAGTTCTTGCTTTAGTTTTTGATTGTATTGTTAAGGGAATTGTTATGAATATGAATGTTTTATATTGTGTTATGTGTGTGTTTGTATGATGTTTCTTTTGGGAATAAAGGGATATATTTTTTTGCAGTGCTGTTCAGTCAGTGATCTCGTTTATTGGCTTCGTGTGTTAGTAGTTTTTATGATTTGTTGCAGACGTCCATTCAAGGATGTAACGAAGGATAAGGATAAAGGTTTCTTCTTAAACTTTTATAGTAGATACTTAGTGGTTTTTGAGAGAACCATGATCAACCGTGAAATCCGAACCGTGAAACATTCAAATTTGATTAAAAAGTTAAACAATTGAATATGCAGGATTTATACACCGTTGCCAAAAACTCTGCAACTCTGACATTTCCAATAATAACTATGATTTCACTCCCAACTAAACATCCGATTTAAAACTCCAAATAAATTCATGGAAAAACCGGAATGCAACAAAATAAAGCGGGGCATTGAAAATAAAAAGCGAACAAAGTGCTAAAGCGTATTCATACAAAAAATATTACATTGGAGGGACTTTGATTGCGAACCATCCCAACTAAAATGCAGACGAACATTCCAATACGAATTAGTTCCTAAAAATAAAACACAGAATTCGACCCCAACACTGTGCAATCAAATTATGATACTCGAATTACAACGTTTCATTTCATTCAGTTGGATGTGTTGTCGAGAAAATAAACATTGGAAAGTATTTTGTGTTTGTTTTTAAGCCTCCTGGGTCGGATAGAATATCAATACTGAAACTTTACCTACCTTTCACTACAACACTAGATATGAAATCTCAGCAGTGACAGACACCAGTTGCCTTATATATAATATGGCAAACTAAAAAGATTTCAATATGTCCTTAAAATCATCTATCATGTAATTCCTTAATGTTTCGTAATATTCCTTATGAACTGTAAGGTCGCAGGTGAATGTCGCAAATATAATATACTTTTTAAGTAGGTACCTACTTAAATCATGGAACACCTACCTTTTTTTACCTGCTAATTGTTTAAATGTAAATAAGTCGTAAATGTTAATTTGTTGACAAAAATAATTATTTTAACCTGGTAGATTACCTAATACCTAATATAAATCTACTCAGTTCCCCTACGAGGTTTGCTGCGAGTGACGCATGTCTACTCGTCCTGACAACTTACCTGTTTCTGACGTGTCATCACACTCGGAGAAATGTGTCTAGTTTGCTCATGTACAGCTAAGTGACCACACATATGTCAGGTATTATAAATATACCGTGTGTTTTGACAGAAAACTTCTACACGGCAAAAACACATAAATTATGATTTAATAATGATATAAGTTTAGTGTAGTTACTGCAAGTAGAGCTTCTCATAGTCTTGAGCTTGGCTTCACTGTAGTTTGACCAACGAAACTTGATTTTATAAGGGGTGTTAATTAACTCAAAGAAGACATTATCAACATAGAATCTTACTTTCTACCATCAAATTAACTCATAGTCTGTTTTCAATTATTGTCTTTGTTCGAAATGTAGCACAAAAGCTTCTACATTACGAGACATTATTCAAAAACTCCCACAAGAACAAAATCAAAAGTCATTTATTCAAATTAGGCTGAGAATCAGTACTTTTCGAACGTCAAAATTACAAAAGACAGTCCCACATAACGACCGCCCTTCACCACAGTGCTTTCGCTGGGAAGAAGAAATGGCGGAACAAACTCCCCAGCAGCACAGCTGTCTGTTCAGTTAAAAGCAGAAGCATAATCAGCCTAATGTTCCCACCGCTGGAACACAGGTCTCGAGAGGGAGTGGGCTGTAACCCCCATTCAGAGCCATTCATCATCATCACTTCAGCCGAAAGACGTCCACTGAACACACTTTTTTGGTTCTATGACATGCCGGTTTCCTCACGATGTTTTCCTTCACCGTTTTGAGAGCAGTGGTGATGAAATTATTTACACAAAGTAAAACGGCTGCCTGGGTTTGAACTCACGACCTACATTTCGTAAGTCGGAGCCAATACCACTGGGCTACTATTGTTCTATTTTATTATTCAACATCTCCCACCAATTCATTAGCAGTTATACAAATTACAATAGGCATTAAATTCTATACGGAACCTCCAGCAAGCTTCGTCATAATATTTTTATTACGATTAGAGCAAAGCTTAGCGGGGCGGGTCACTAATTGAAGTGCAATGGGAATGCACAATTTTATTTTGATAATTAATCTTTGGAGCGTGCGCATTGAGAATTTGTTTCTTAGACAGGAGAGGGTGCGGTCGCAATTTATGGGTCTCGTTTTTAGAATTGTGAAGGTGATAATGATTAATTTTGGTTAATTAAGTCCTGTTCTTGAAAAGGTAGCATTTTTGATCTTTGAATGTTCGAGTATACACACAAAGTAAACTATTTTGGAGTAGTACTTTTACAAAAGTGCTGATTACTCCAGTTCTTTAATGGAGGTGGTCTTAACTTATTTCGTATCAATAAAACTCTTTTTGTTTCACTATTATAGGTAATACCAACATTTAATTATTTGCTTCAAATAAAGCAAATAATTTCACATGTTGTATTTGCACAATAGACAAAAACTCTCTACCAAACATTACCCGACCACAAAGCCATCCAACTTAAACCTTTTTTATCGAGATTCTCATTAGTTAAAAATAAAATAAATATAAAACAGTGAGACGTTTTTAACAAGCACGGCTATAAAGGCCCGCTGCAGCTCGCCTCAAATAAATCGTGGGAGAGCCTCTAGGTATCTGCCACTTAAACTGACCGCAATTACAATGTAGTGTTACATTCGACATTGTTAGCACTTTGGAGTAATGAAAATGTTTTAGGAGAATGGCTTTATGGAGTTATAAAGTTTTGGTAGCTTATTGTATTGAAATACAGTGGGTAAAGTAACTATGTTGCGTTTGACAGATAGGTTCAATCTTTAACTAGTGTCAGGATTCATGTAAAGTCAGGGAAATTAATATTTTCTCCTATTTATTTTTACTGTATTTTAATCTTATATTTATTAATATCATCATCATCTGCTTAGCCTTTTCCCATCTATGTTGGGTTCGGCTTCCAGTACTTAGCCAAAAGCCCCTCATATTTATTAATACCTGTATGGATAAAAATATATAACTTTGATAAAATTCATATCCTAAATTAACTAACGTACCAGTAAAATAAGAAGTTTATAACCTAACTAAAGTCCACCAGACCGTATTTCGGCCACGGCGGCCAATCTCAACGGAGACTAACCTTCGGCGCGGGAGATATTATAGGTAGTGCACAAGTGTTCGCACAGACACAGGTGTACTCCCTCTTCCCTCACTCTCATAGTCCGATGGGACGACAATCCGACACGACCGGAGAGAGATCAGGCGCAGCCGGCGCAGGACCAACGGCCACGGACACGGCGGCGGTAACCTAACTAAAACTATTAACAACCTAAAATAAAAAAAAAAATCATCGGGAAATTAATGGACTAGCACCCAAAATAATTGTCCGTATATTTGAATCACAACTATCATTCTGTGACAGTTGTATGAAATGGCACATATTGAGTGTGTCAATTTTATAAACAACTAGCGACCCGCCCCGGCTTCGCACGGAAACATTATTATTATTATACATATAAACCTTCCTCTTGAATCACTCTATCTATTAAAAAAAACCGCATCAAAATCCGTTGCGTAGTTTCAAAGATTTAAGCATACAAAGGGACATAGGGACAGAGAAAGCGACTTTGTTTTATACTATGTAGTGATTAATTTCTCTATAGTTACTAAATAATTGGTGATGGTCACTTCAAGTAAACTAAGTACTGCTGCTTCGCTTACTTGTAACCGTATCTACCTACTGATAGCATCAGTCGTCTCCTATGGAAATCTGCATGAATAAAGGAAAATCTTAGTAGTAAAGTTGGCTTCCTGAATCTAAGAACAAACATAAGTCAATTTCTTACACTACGGTGTAACGGACAGCCACTTTTAGACTATTTTACAGCATCGCCTAGACAAATTTTGCAGCGAGATAAGAAAGAAACAGGACAAAGGGGGCATTACTGCGGCTTTTGGCTCTTAATGTGGATTATGGGAGAACGAATGACGGGGTCGAAACCACCCCGCTTAGTTTTACGCCGCGATAATCGAGATTAAACGAATTTCGTGGCTACAGCTTCGGTGTGACTGCGATTTTACATTTTATGGTGCGGTGTCGAGCTGATTATGTTTATCCAAACACAGCATAAACATCTTTTTGAAAGTTGTAACGGTTTTTGTGTAAATTCAGAAGTGGTGGAGCTATTTCTGGAAGGGCACAGCCGGGAAACTATATGTAGAAGGGATGCGACTGTCTTTTAGGTGGCTGTCGATATACAAATTGGTGACGATAATGCGACAATAAATGAAAACACTGATAAGACTAATGCATAAGAATATTTTGGAACTATCAAATAAATCCTAGCATCGAAATTAAAAAATTGTGTTTTTTTTTTTCAAATAATTTCTAGTAGTGATGTGCCGACTATGAACTTTGTCAATCTTTGAATAGTTATAACGACTAAACTATTAGATATATTTGGTTGAATTTTCGTATGCAGACTGGGAGTAGCTTAATTTATTATTGTATCGTCATCTCCACCTTGCAAAAATAGCTATATTTTTTCAGAAGTTTGTTATGATGAAACACCTTTTTAGGCTTTTTTAGGGTTCCTTACCTTAAAAAAAGGAAAAAATGGAACCCTCCGTCCGTTTATGCCGCAAAAAACGTATATATGGACACTCTCAAGGGAATCAAAAGTTATAGGGTATCTACTTCCCGTTGACCTAGTATCATTAAATTTATGAAGAAGCAAGAACATGTAGCACAAGTACAGGGAAAAAATCCGAGAACCATAAATTTTGTAGGTACATTAAAAAAAACCGTGATAAACTATTTACATACCTACAAAGTACGGAACCCTCGGTGCGCGAGTGCGACTCGCACTTGACCGGTTTTTGACGACTTAATTCCACTCTGTCCAAGTACATAACCGTCAATTGGACACCCAAAACCAATATTCTCGAAAAAAAAACAGAAATAGGTAGGTTCACCTGTTATTAGCACACTCAAAGAGAAAAACCTAAACAGGTGTGGGATTACGTCACAGCAATGTTTTTCACTCGATATAAATAGTGTGGGGATTGGTTCGGCCCGTCGGCCCGTCGGCTCGTCGGCCTCGGCCTGTCTTGAGGCCCGGCCCAACGGCGCGGAAACGTAGTCGGGACATGTGTACGGTTTCCCATTCAGATGGGAATGGGAATAAACAAGGTGGAAATGAGAGACGCTTTTTATTGAGAGAATATATTTTGTTTTTTGAAATTGTTTGGGTGCTTTTGGGGTGTATTAGGTTTAATTAGTAAATGCGTTCTACTTATGTTACGAAGTTGAGCTCGCTTTAAGATTTTCTATGCTGTAAAATTGTTTAAGGTGCAAGAACAAATTGCCGTCACGATGCAATTTTATTACTGGAATAACAGCGTTGCTATTCTGTAAAAATTTCACCGTGAAAACTTAGGTGAAGTGAGCGTGGAGTGAGCTGTCAACAGTGTCAATTCCTAGCAAAAACAAACTCACTTCACCTAAGTTTTCACGGTGAGATTTTTGCAGAATCGACTGGCTGTTGTTATGTATGTAGTCGAAATACAAAACGACGCTTGAACATATTCGGATGTAGTTTTATAGTAATTTCAAAAAGTAAAACTCATTTATGCTGATAAATAAATAAGTAAAAAGTAGGTATATAAGCATTAGCATGTACTTACACAGCTACTACCAGCTTCTCCAATAGTCTGCTCACCACCCGTCACTAACCAATAACCACATCACGCACAAACACACAATTATACCTACCGATGCAATTATTAGAGGATTACAACGACACGTGCACAAAGCGCCGAAACAATTAATATGGACAGGGTAAGGCACAGAATAGATGGGCACAGAAGGCCAGCCCCATACAAAGAGCAGAGACGGACAAAATTGTCAACATTTTCTAAGCTTGAGTACGAGGCTTTTCTACGTTGTGTAGGTATATTTTATGTCTCTTTTAATTTTTATTTACAATGTCCGTTTTTGTTTGTGCAGAATAAACAATTTTTCTTTCTTTTCTTTTCATTTTTTAGACGCAACCACACCATAGACTCGCGTCTTGTGCAAGCAAACTTGAATGTAATTTAACAGATAGACAATTCATTTTGCAACTTCATGTCATCGTGTAGCACAAACTAGACTTTTAATTATGAAACGGAATTATCTGCGTACTGTCTCAGTCAGATCCGAGAAATACGTGGACAAACATACATCCATACATACACACATACATTACATCTATAAAATTTTGTATAATTGTTTAGAAGCCCTAATAGATTGATTGTCATATATGTGAATATAATGCAGTTCCAATAATACTACATACATACGTGTCGAATTGATAACCTCCTTTATTTTGAATTCGGTAAAAACGTGACCCACTTCTCTCAAAATTACGTTCGTTTGGTTTCACCCTACATGTATGTGCATCTATTTAGGCTCGTTGTATGGAGCCGACCTTCTGTGTCTATGTATTTTGTGACGGCTAGGGATGCCAGAGTAACCGATCATGCAGGTGACAGGAAATCAATAGGCAACTCATAATGATGCGCGCTGCACGTTAATTAAGCGTGGACGGTAACTGGTGAACTTACCTTACGTACAGCGGACGTTTTCAATCATCATTTTCATGTTCGACGTGAAATAAAGACTTTGTGGTTGTGAAAGTCAATGTTTTTTTTTTCAGGTCAAATTCAATTTTACTTTGATCAATGTAGCAAAGTAGAAAGTATAAAAAGACTGGAATGTACAAAAAACTGGAACGTAATGTAATGTTAATAAGTTGATTGTAGGGCAGCACACATTCATAGCGTATTTGTATTACCACAAGTAAAGCGCGCGTTGTCTCGTGAGATAAAAATACTGTACCTTACCTACCAGTTTTTTATCCTAAAAGGACTACAATATGAGTGTGTTTTGGGGGGGTAATCAATTGTACACTTTTCAAGTTTCTTTTAGAAGTATAGGCGTACCCATAAAAATTCTCTGTAAAATCTTCTCATGGTTTTTAAAATGTTATGCGTCTTTCATAAAGGCTCCTTCAAACATGAACATAACCACGCGCGACACAAAGGCACCGCTCGTTGCGCGACTTGCGGTGCCTTTGTGTCGCGCGCGATTTTATCGCGTGTCGCACCTATTTGAAGGAGCCTTAATTTGTTCAGAGACACTTCACACAAGCCAAGGTGCAACCAACTATTTTACGTTCAGAGAAAGATTCCTAGAATCCATTTTACAAGGTCCATTCTCAGCGACTTCCATTCTAGAATGTATACTAAGGTGGGTAGATAACAAGCCGTCGACTTCCACGTGAATGCACACACTAACTACGTCTAAACGCTTCGCTGTACCTGCTTGTACTATACACATCAACACACCGTCGTTAGAAGTTCCAAGAATATCTGAGTTCTGAGACGTAGTACCTCTAAGATCTCTAAGAATTTTTGTTGTATAGCATGGTGCACTATCTTTGATGATAGGTAGCAAAAATACGTTTTCTTTCAACTACGTAGTAATGTTATCATTAATCACTACAAAACCGATCACAAAGGACGTATTTTTTGCTCAGAACCAAAATAGTGCAGAAATGTTATATGTATGAAATCTCATGGTTGCACAGTGTTTCTTTAATGCACTTTTTTAAATTTTTTATTTACATCCACAGCGGTTTAATGTCTCCCATTAAGTTTGATATAAAATATATGCATTAGATCAAAAAGATACTGGCTGAAAATAAAAATCAGCTGAATAACCCGACTTGGTAAAAAAAAAATATTGACAAATAAACCAAACAAATACTAGAATAAATGTTCCAATTAAAAGTGCTACTTTCACTTTTAATAACTGCATTTTAATTATTGTAAGTTTTAAATGTTTTAGGAGAAGATGAATTAAACTTTGTTTTCATTAACTTGAGTTTTTATGTTGAGTAGGTATATTTTATCACGGTAGGTAGATTGGTAGTTGAAAGAAAAGCAGATTACGCTCCTTACTAAAGTGAGTAATTAAGGGGCTTACAGGACCTAACTTTTTCACTAGTTCATAGTAGCAATAGTTTCATTATTGTAGGGGAAATTAGCTTTTTTATGTAATTTATGTTCTTTTTACGTTTAGGGTGTTGTTGCGGTTGCCGCGGGCATGCAGTGCGTCTGGGATGTTTGCGGATGCACAGGTGGACGGCTTCTATGCCATCTTACGCAAGCGGTGCGCCGCCTTGCGCTGCAGAGTTCGCGCCAGCCCTAACAGCATTCTGACGATGTTTAGTGACAGACTAGACGGTCGGCTACAAAAGTGTTGGAGCAACCTACATTTAAGTTTAAAACTAACATAGCTAAGTAAGTTCTGTATTTTTACTAACAATTGTGAATTAATTTAATTTTGTGAACGTGAATAATTATGAATATGGATCTTGTGACATCTGAATTAAATGATTTTATTTATTATTATTAAGGGGCTTACAGGACCTAAACACAAAAAACGCAAGTTTTAGAAACAATAAAAGTGTATGATCGACTACAGTAAGCAAAATCAGAAAAATGATATGATATGATATGCTTTAGGATATATGCTAGGTAGATAGTGTGTTGAAAATATAATACAACTAATTTGATACGATAGAAAGAAATCATGAAGATAAAAAAAGCTAAAAGCTTACATACAATCATTCTGATTTTTTGTCAGATTATTCTACAAGCAACATACTAAAGCACTAGTGTTTTAATTTTTTCGTCCAAACATTAGATTTTTTTAAGTAAATAATTGCTTCATATTTTGCAATAAATTACCAGCGTTGTGTCATCGCGCTTCTCTTTCTTTTCTATGCAGTCCGACAGTGACCGCGCTTTAGGTCATGTAAGCCCCTTAATGCACTCGTGCTAATTTAATGCCCTCGTATGCGCTCGGGCACCAACATAACACTCGTGCATTAATAACGCATTTTGCGCTTGATGCAACCTGCATACAAAAAACTACTATTGTAAACAAAGAAAAAAATGGTCAATATCACACTTATCACACCAATATTATAAAGGTGAAAGTTTTTTAGTGTGTGTGTTTATGTTTGTTACTTCTTCACGCTCAAACGGCTGTAACAATTTTGATTAAGTTTTATATGGAGGTAGCTGACACTCTAGATTAACATTTATGCTACTTTTTATCTCGATATTCCAACGGGATCGAAAAATATGCGGGTTAAAATGCGGGACTCAACATATCTTGATAGTTATGAATAAGTTGCTTTTCGAATTCTTCTTTAATTTTTTTAAATCTTTATTTGAAGAGCTTTTTCGCTAAATGCGAATATGAGACTCTATAGGTATACAAAAGGTTAACATTAATTTACATTAGTGCATTTTACAGCTAGGTTCTGGGTCTGATTTTAAAATCTGTTCTGTTATTAGAGGCCTCAGTTATTATAAGTATGAATGTTAGTGTCATCTTATAATGGAGAAAATATTATGTTTCATCACAAAATAGTACATAAGAGAACTTATTTTTTTGCTTTTGAAATAAGTAATAATTTAGTGGTAGGAGCAGTGATGACCCAGTCATAACAGCCGCAACTTACGAGCGTAGGTTTTAGGTTCAAACCCATAGAGGGACTCAACCTTGTGTAAATTATATTTTGACTTCTGCTCTTAAAACGGTGAAGGAAAAGATCGTGAGGAAACCGGCGTGTTTTAGAAGCAAAAGTTCGAAGACATAATGAAATCTACCGCACCGTACAGGGCCCGCGTTTTAGATTGCGATGACCTATGATGACCTTTCGTCGAGTGGAGGCCTGTGTCCCAGCAGTGGGAACATTTTAGGCTGATCATGCTCTATAGGTCGGTAATAAAATCTTTAAACTACTTCTTACAATTTTCTATAAAAACTTTTCTTTGAACAGAAAGCCAAATACCTGCGTTCATACAGCCGAGTATTTTATTTATTTATTAAAACTTTATGCACATAATGTACAAGGGCGGACTTAATGCCTTGGGTATATTAATGTTTTCCATACCCCTTTCCACTCTTGTCTTGTCTTGCCTTCTAAGACTTAGTGCACACTATTGCAAGATCTTTAACGCTACCGGCAATACAACACGGAGATAATTGGTTCCAGATTCCAATTAGTACCGATCGATACGTACACTAATTCTATACAGGCGTAGTTGCTTGTCATATTATCAGTATTCACATCTTCGCCAATGTCAACAATGTCACAGACGCAAATAATTCAAAAATTTATTTGCGTCTGTGACATTGTTGAACTCGTCTGGATATTGTTTGATTGGTGATTTGCGAGGTGTATTTTGGGGAGAAAAAATAATTAGGGATTCTTGTTTAGAAAACAAACGGGTAAATAATGGATTAATTTAATTAATGTAACGTGTAGAATTTGAATGCATCAATCTGTTCTTGGTATCATTGAGAAGCACTGCTTATTAGTTCAATGATCAGAAGGCCTTGAAACTTTGAACGTGTCAACGGAAAAATAAAGAGGTATTCTTGACAGATTGAAATCAGACCGAACTGAACTGAACGTTCTTGAAATTACGAGAATTGCCCCTGAATTCCTTAAGAAATGCGGTGGGAGAGACTTTTTGAAAAAGCCTAAGTAAAAAATCATATAATTCGAGGTTTAGCTCTCGCCTATTTTCTCATCCAATATTGGACTAATTTAAAAGATATTTCATAAACAGAATAAAAAGGATATAATATACTGTGACCCTATGTTGTCCTTTTTGATGATACATTATTTTTATAAGCACTAGAAACCTAAAAAAAATGCTCAAAAATTGCCGCTGTCAACAGAGGCCTGTTGTACAAATTTGACAACTATTAATGAAAAAAGAAAAACACAGGGACACAGTATGTATCCTTCTTATTCTGATTATGAAATGTCTTTAAAATTGGTCCAATATTGGAGGAGAAAATAGGCGAGAGCCAGCCTCGAATTATGACTTTTTATTTAGGCTTTTTCAGAAAGTCTCTCCGACCGCATTTCCTCTTAAATATACATAGATTAAACACAATAGTGAAAAGTGATTATTAGTGAGTAAAAATTGCCAGTAGAAATGCCATAGAAGAATAATAAAAAAACCAGATTTTTTAAACCCTAGAATTTTTAGTAAGCAGCAGTAACGAGTAAACAGAGCAGTTAGTGTGTTTCCATATAAAAGTAAATCCTGGAAAAAATACAACGATTACATCAAAAACACTCCACTACGTCGAAAAATCATAAATTCCAACGCCAATAAATTCATACCTTACCTAGGTACTAACGGAAACTGATAACAGTTGCTATCTCGTGCAGGTCAGGCCAGAATTAGGTCACCAGGCCGTTTATAGGACACAGATTACCGGGCTTTCAACGTTCATACAATACTGTGACGCTTCGAATGCATTAATCGTTTCGGAGATGAAGGGATTGTGGTGGCTTTGGAGGTCTACTTTCAATTATTGCGTCGACAGGATATTATGGATATCGATTTTGAGTTGAGGAATTTGGGTTGTGGAAAATGACTTTTCTAGTACTGTAACTCATTCTGTGGTAACAATGTGACCCAGCAACGAAACTGGTGATATAAGGGTTGATAGGGTACGCCAGAATTAAAGTCGGGCAAATTATTTTTTTTATCAAATAGACTAGGTACAATGCGTGCCACGAAAGATGAGACTTGACACACCACGTGGTTTGACATGCGCAGTACACGATTTTAGGTATCTTTAGCGGTATGAGGGCTGAGTGCGGGACGGGACCGGACGTCATAGGGGCGGCGGAAAGAGCGGGGGAGGCGGGGTCAAGTCTCATCTTTCGTGGCACGCATTGTACTTACCAACTTAAAATTTTCACAATTATATTTCGTAGTTCGAAATCTAGTCGCAATATCATCTCAGCGACAATCAATGCCAAAAACTTGTCAAAAATGTAGGGGTTTTAAAGGTATTTTTGACAGATTTTGACTGAGATCAGACTGTGAACGTTCTTAAAATTAGAAAGAAAGAAAGAAAAAGTATTTATTGCGCCTCGTACAGGAATTACGAGAATTGCCTCTCATGTATGTTAAATTCGTGGTATATTCGAATCATCACTACCATTATTTGATAGTTGTATGAAATGGCTATAACATGACCGATTGACGTAGTGTGTCAATTTGATACATTTCGCTGACTGTCTTACACTCAAATATCGCCTCGTATTAGGGTGTCTATCTTAAAAAATCGTCTCGATATTTCGTAGTCAATCGTGTTCAAACATTATTTGGAAAAGGCGATGTGTTGCTGACGAATGTACTGACGGTATATCCTGGTTTACCAAGCTTACAAAATGTAAGCTACAGTTTGAGCCTAGTTCGTCAATGCATATGACACGCCCGTCACGTGCCGTCGGCTTTTGGTACGAACGGGAATTGACGCCCTGAAAATAATCGGCTTCCCTACAGAAGCTGTACTGTACTTTTACTTTGCTAAAACTGCTGCGCTTGTTGCTATGAGACAAATCAAAAGTAATCTTAATGTTCCGACTTAAAGTCTATAAAAAAATACTCGCATGATGCGAATCATTTTTACAGACTTTGAGTGATCTGCCTAGCCCGTCAGGGTTGTGATGTTATGAGTGTGATAATTATGTTTGAGTGCAAAATTACAAATTCGATAGATGAATATTTCATCCGATTTTGAATGACAATTTTAAAGACATTGCATTATAGTTTCAGGGACACGATTCCAGATAGAAGTCAGTATGGTAACAGTTTTGGTAGTGATTTACAAGGTCACGGTGTTTGATAGAAGTAATGATTTTCTTCTAAATTCATAGTTTTGGAACCTAAATTTCATATAGCATATTTCTGCTCATTGTATATTGCAAAAATGCGTAAAGGCGAACAAACACAACATAGTTTCACCGCTACTGACCTCCGGCACATCGCAAACAATTTTTCAAACCTCCCGCCACCCGGTGACCTAATTTCGCACAGGTGACCTGCATGTATCAACCAATGGCATCAAAGTGCTTGTCAATTGGTTAACTATATTAACCAATGGTGGGTACTAGGCGTGGCGTGGCATGATGCCAACCATCTCGTTGCATCTTTACGCCTACAGTTCATGCCATAAGAAAGAAAAGAAGGCCTAGTCTTGATGACGCTAGTAAGAAACTCGCACATGGATACTCTAACACTACTGGTTAGCCAGAACAGTGTCAAACTCACACAGAGACAGATTCAACTCGTCTTCATGTTGTGGTTAGCGGTATGTATAAGTGTGGGTACATACGTACCTCTTATACACCACGATACTTCTGTGAGTTTTATTTATCTTACACTTGTTGATATTGCGGAAAATTTTCACTTGCCGTCGGCTGGGCGGTTCTGCCGAATGGTTGGCATTGTCTTATATCTTTAAGTCTACGAATGGTAGTCTCTAACGCCTTATCAAAACGATTATAGGCTATAATATAGAGAAGAATGGGTATTGGTTGAGGTTGGAATAAAACTCGCTTGATCTGCGCATGCAAGGAATGTCGCAGGCCGTCGGTAAAGACTATGAAATTTATATTGGTGGTGAGGAATTTTCAATTTATCTTCCAGACCTTTGAAAAGATAAATAATAACTTATATATAACTTTATACTTTGGAGCTTAAATAATAACCTACTAGTATTTTAACATTATATTTAGGATGCTAATAATCTGTCTTTTTTGTCACATGTTTCAAGTTATACATTATAGGCATTATAATTCTAAAATCAGGGAAACCCATTCTTAAGCAAATTTACCAGCAACTCAAATTGTCTGTATAATCAAATCCCAACATTGATATGAAATAGCTTTAACAGAAAACTTGACCCCACAATTAATTTTCTTGACTGTTATCACTAAGAAAATTACTTTAATTTACTATGAGAAAATTATTTCCCCCTGTTACTTCTCCATGCAACTTTCATCCCTATCTACATTTCCCAGCCTCCGTACATCGTTCTACATAACTTCCATAAATGCAATTACCATTATTAATTATTAAGCTCACTCCTCCCTCTAAAGATTTTCGCTTGGCTAATAACGAGGCCGTTTTCGCCCTCTTAAGGCGGGTACTGACCGGCGTTACGGGGCGTTGTTCGTGCAGCGAGCGTTCGTGCAGTCACCAGTCAGTACGGGGAAACAAGGCGGTCGCAACGAGCAACGAGCGGCACGTTGCTCGCTGCGAGCGCTCCACCCCGCTGTCGGTTTTTCGACAAATCTTTCTTTTTCGTTTCTTTTTTCTTCTTAATTTGAATTACCTATACAATAATTGAGTAAAATCAAAGATCCAAACACAACTTCGTCGTTTGAAATCTTGACTACGAGTGGAAATGAATCTGGAGCACGGGCGAGCAAAGAGTTCGAAACGAGCACGTTACGCGGATTTTAGAAGACGTCGTAACGTGACGTGCGAATGGTACATTAGGGCTCGCAACACCGGTCAGTACCCACGTTTAAGATCCTATTATCGGATTCATATTTAATAAATACTGGGATGTCTTCACTTTACTGTGGTACATTTTTTCGCTTTTTGCTTAGGGGTGAACTTAGTTGAGGTATCTAGGTATATGTCTGTTGGCATTTATTATTTAAGAGTTCGATTTAACCATTTGTTATTGTGAAATTATTGGCATTATTATGTTTTCATTATTGTTGTGAATTGTGTTGTGAATTGTGAATTTTGGAGATTAAAAACTGCAATAATTACATTACATTCGCAATAATATAATTGAAAATCATAGTCACATACAATCGAGTTAATTGAAACTCTTATCAATCCATCGAATTAAGTCAAATGTGTATTAATAAAAAAGTCTTCAACAAATTTTTTATCGGGTAAAGCAAACTTCCTACGATTAATAGGAAGGTACCTTACATACAATTTGTTTGTTTCTATAAGTTACAAGTTAGTTTACTTGTACACAATACTAGTAAACTGACTTCTAAGTTATTACGTACTCCTTCAAAACTAAACACAACCAACAACACAGAAAACAAAAACTAATCCAAAACACAGAACAACAAGCCAAACAGAGTCATATTACAAACATAACTGCTTTAATTTCAAAAGTAAGAAGAACCTGATGCCTCTCAAACTCTCGTTCAAGCTAAATTAAAACTCAACTTATTCCTACTCAGCTTATAGGTGCTCAAGTTATACTCAACATTTATATGATATCTCTCAATTGCGTTATATGATACCGTTTGTCTATTGGCGGAGAGATTTCCTTTTGAAATGCGATTAAAGTTAAGATGTCTGTGATTTTTTTTTCTTATATTACAGCATTGAGAAATCTGGATAAAACTTTGTCTTTTTCCTTTCGTTGGAGTACTTGCTAATACAGATCTGGTTTCGTCGGGATGGATTTTGCATAGGAAAACTGATAAAGATCCTTGTAATCGTAAACCTGATATTTATTTACTACCCATAAACTTTATTCGCGTAGTTTTTATATAATTTTATATGCCAAATATGGTACCTAGTAATTTTCTTAAATTTAAGACCGTTTATAGTCTAATCTACGTTTCAATCTATCAAAAATACTTCTAAAATCCCTACATTTTTGACAAGTTTTTGATATTTATTGCCGCTGAGATGAGATTGTGACTAGATTTTGAACCTTATTGATTACGGAAATTGACCTTCCTGATTATCACACTAATATTATAAAGGCCAAAGTTTGTGAGTTTGTGTGTGTGTGTGTGTTTATATGTTTGTAACTTCTTCACGTTCAAACGGCTGGAACAATTTTCATAAAATTTTGTATGGAGGTAGCTGACACCCAGGATTAACATATAGGCTACTTTTTATCCCGATATTCTCACGGGATAGGATTCTCGCGGGTGAAACTGCAGGGCGCAGCTAGTGGTTACATAAATGTGAAGGTTTGGTTCAAACCGGTGCAATATTTGGGTACTACGCTGCTGACTGACAAAAGACTATTTAACTACGGATGAGTCAGCATTATAGAGCTCCAATTAATAAAACCCAAAAACTAAATTACCAGACGTATTAAAAACAAGGTGAGCACCAATAAAAAGACGATGACATTAAACAATCTTGCTCAGACGCTAGATGAAGACACATAACGAACGTGGTTTGGCGCTTTGCCTGGATACTATGACACAAGAAGTGCAATCTACCGCGACATTCTTTTACATAAACGTTGCATGGCTGGTACGAGGTATACGAGGAGCGGAAGCGAGCGAGTATAAAGCCTGGAATTCACATGCTATGTAGTGACACAAAATTATGGTAATTTCGAGCGGACGACATCTAGAAACACACAATTTAGCATATGTTTTATACGAAAAGAATATGATTATTTTACTCTCATGGAGAGAATGCTAATGCTTATATGCATGTTATAGATGCGTTTTAATAGTATATGTATTTTAGCGTTTATGGTATGAAATGCTTCATAACCAGAAGCAGTTTGGTAAATACTTAAATCCAAGTTTTTGTATTAGTTCCTCGATCGAAAATATCTTGAATAAGATTAAATACCGACAACTTTTATGGAATATGTCGTATTGAAAAATTTATAATCCAAAGTGCTTACCTACACAAAGTGACAGCTTCATTTTACATTGCAGTGGTGTCCAACAACAGATTATAATTTAAGAACATGACATTTTGTGCAATGAAAGCTTCCATAAGTATACAAACATGCGATCTTAAATCGCTTATAACTTGCTCCACCCAAAGAGATCACATGCAAGCCATTTGTTGGGGAAAAGCTATGGGGTTGCAGTTTTTATTATGAAGCTTGAGTTTCGCCTGCAACGTTCTAACAGATGCTTTTTTCTTATTTAATACCACGCCTCAGTGCATTCGCAATGTAAAGGATGAGAACCACTTTACGAATAAGCACAATTAGTTTTAAGATTTGGCTTCACTGAGAATTTGTTTACATCTCTATTGGTGAAAGAAGCAAGATCAATGACCGTATGCTTTCCTCTTTTGATATAGCTCATAGTAATTGAAATTTTAAGTGCCTTCAAGTGGACTATTCGGGCGACTACATGGCCTAAAGCACGGTCTTTGTCGGACTGAGAAAACAAAGAGAAGCGCGATGACACAACGCTGGAAATTTATTGCAAAATATGAAGCAATTATTTAATTACAAAAAAATCTTTGGACGAAAAAATTAAAATTCTAATATTTTAATATGTTGCTTGTAGAATAATTTGACAAAAACTCAGTATGTTCATTAGTATGGTTTTTATTGTAAAAATAAAGTTTTTAGAGGTATCTTCATGATTTTTTTCTATCGTATCAAATTAGTTGTCTGTTTTTAACACACTATCTACCTAGCCATATATCCTGAAGAATATCATATATTTTCCTGATTTTGTTAACTGTAGTCGATCTTATACTTTAATGTGTCTAAAATTTGCGTTTCTTGTGTTTAGGTCCTGTAAGCCCCTTATTACCTAGAAGAATACTATGCTATAGTTGAGACAGAATAGTAGTATAAAGAAATACATAACTAATTATTATTATAATCTTAGGGCTGAATTTTTTCGGCTTGTGGTTAAGTAATAACAGCCGCACGGGTCGATCGATCAGGTTAAGCTACGCTTGCCGCGGTTGGTCTGTGGATGGGTGACCATCTTCACATACCGAGGCACGGAGGAGCCGTGCCTCGGAAAGCACGTTTAACTCCGTTTAAGCCGTTGGTCCCGGCTGTCATTCGTGGAACTTTGACAGTCGTTGCGGGTCGTCAGAAGCCCGAAAGTCTGACAACCAGTCTTAACAAGGGGTATCGTACTATCCAGTAATTGGGTTGTGGAGGTCAGATAGGCAGTCATTACATGTAAAATACTGGTATTCAGGTGCATCCGGTTAGACTAGAAGCCGACCACTACATAGTCGGGAAAAGGCTAGGCAGATGATGATGAGGGTTGAATTTGTGTGTGAATTGTGATGACCGAGAAAACTAAAAATAATTATTAGAAAATGAAAATATCAATACAATAAACAAGATAAATGGCGTCGTCGGTAACAATATCGGTAAGTAACCAAATCGGTTTTCATACTACCTCTACCAAGTGGTTTATTGATTGTTGTTCCCCAAATACGGCTTCACGAGCTTCCGAAGATATGCTTGATGGAGCAGGCAATCAATATAGATACCTAGGTGAGAATTGAGATCTCCAGAGATGTTCTCACTATTGTTTCAGTGTATCGGGCCAGGAGACTGCAATATTACAAGCTAGAGGTGTTTTGCCTGTATTCGATCATGTGTCGCAATTTGTTAGTCGAATATTCGGAGCAAAAATAATTGGGTTGTCAATTATTTGAAGATATTGGAGAAGAATGAAAATACTTTGTTATGAATGTGGCTTGCAACGAAATACTGCAGTGGGTAAAACTAGCTACAGTACTTGAAACTGTGACTGTCCGTCACTTACACCTATTTAATAACAAAATATTATAGTTATTTTAAACTGACACTTGGCGCCGCCATCGCCACTTGGAGATACATAAATTCTCTATTTTATGGACAACAGACTGGCACATATGCCAGCCATCATTCGAAACCAATATTTTACGTCACTTAAGATGCAGTATTTTGTACGAATTCTAAGAACTACCCAAACCCAAAACGGACCCTTGAAACAATTGAAAACTTGTATAAAAAAGGCGACAAACAGATACTGCGAAAGTATGGGAATTTAGGCTGAGAGTGGTGTGAATGTTAGGATGTGAGAAATTATAACGAGGACGAAGCGGCAGTCGGGGTTCTCCCGCTTTAGGAGACGGACTTGTGAGTCCAGGCGAGTTTAGTTAGGACATTTAGTGAAGACATAGAGGCCATGTCCGAGTTTGTTTTAGACGACGCGAGGGCAGTCGGGGTTAACCCGCTTTAGGAGACGGACTTGCGAGTCCAGGCTGGAAGTTAGGAGATTTAGTGAACACTAGGAGGCCATGTCCATGTGGGCTGTCGCGAGATAGCGAGTATTAGGTTTTAAGCTAGATATAGTTTGGTTGAAGCCCAGATTAGATTAAACTAATCTAGTAAAAGTGGTATGTGTGTGTGTTTGTTGGTGTGACTGGGTGAGTCCTTCATTATACTAATTATCCTAGGCTGATAGAGTTACTAAAGTTATATAACTAATCAGACAGAGAAGTGTTGCTGGGGAGTTTGTTGTGCCACTTCTTCTCCCCAGCCCAAACACTAGGAAGTGGTGAAGGGTGGGCGCTTTGGGGCTGTCTATAGACCTTCAAGAGAGCTGATCCACGAATCTATTAATTTGTAATTCTCTACTCTATTAACTAGTCAATTCTAATACTATGATTCCTGAATATTGTATTCAATGCTTCCGGCCAATAACAGTGCTTTAAGAGAGACTAATCAAAACTCTAATAAACAATGATTGGGTTCAAATCTCAACTCTATTATCTAGTAATTCTTGAATGTTGTATTCTTTATCTCAGATCAATAATTCGGTCAGACTGACATGAACACGTGTCCTGCAGATATGCTTGTTGTGCAAAGGGTGAATTTCCAGGGGTTTGGGTGACCATATCTATCTCATATACAGTCCAAGGACTGATAGGAACCATGTCTCCTTATGAGCATGATGCCGACGCAACGCCGCTGGAACTAGCCGCTCCGTAGTCAGACAAGGACGGTCGCTCGGTTGCCGCAGGAAAAGCCGCTTCGTCACGTTTATCAGTTCGAGAGAACTGCTAGGGACCATGTCTCCAAAAGAACATGATGCCGACGCAATGCCGCTGAAAGGCCGCTTACGTCACTATATGGAAGTGTTGCTCTGAGTACTCCAGGTGTAGATGTGAGGTATCGTGTGAGTAACGACTGATCAAATACCTGTTACACTAGCGTATGGGTTACTCACAATTTAATAATATACCCTGGATCCCTCTATTATTACTAACTTTCTAAACCACATTCAATGTATGTTCATAACTATGAATTCCTAAGTTCCACTTAGCATTTCTTTCAATCCTTTCCTTGATGAGACAAGGCATTGGACTTCTTTATATTTGGAATTCATTCCAATCGGTGGGAGAGTGTCCAGTCTGGAGACGAGCTCTACAGAGTCGTACGGGGCGGGGTGCGGCTCTTCCCCAATTGGGGGAACTGACCTAAATACTAATAAGTAACAGAATTAGGAAGAAGGAAAATTTTATCAGCCTAGGGTAATTTAGGAACAGTCACAAAACGCAAAAGTTGATAGATTGTCTAACTGGCAAGCGGCGCTAGCCCTGATTGGCATGTTCGATTTTTCCCTGCTGCCATTGTTTTTTGCGCACTGGATATTCAATCCACTGCTTAGCGCCGAGAGTAAAAAATCCAACAGTGTCTTTTTTCAGGAGCTGCGATCCAGTGCGCAATGAAAGACCGCCGTGATATTTTTACGTCTGTGCGAACATGGGCTTAGTTCGAAACCAGACCGCATCATTGCTAACGTATTTCAGCTACTATCTTTACTTTTATTTCACACACCAAAATACAATTTTACTGGAATCTCAATACTTACGAAATCTTTTACAGAATGAGGTCTGTTACAAAAACATATTTTCACCCCTCCGATAAAAATCCGCTCTTACGCTTTTTATTCCTTTCCACAAATCCTCAAAAGATAGAATATTCTGACCTATTTGTTCAGAATTACTGTACATCAAATCAACCACCAATTTGTCAATCCGCTGCACACAAATTCAATCAAGCTACACACATTTTTATTTCCACGCGATTTCCATCGTAAGTTGATTTGTGAAATATTCAATCGTGGCGTCTCAAGTGGCGGCTTTATTGTAAAATATTTCGAATAATATGAAGATTATTGGGTACTAGACGACCCACGGGAGTTCCGTCTCGCTATATTAAAGTCTCTCTATCTGTATATAAGGTATTCAAGAAGGAAAATCTTTAGTAAACATGTTGGTTGTGATATTTTGGCTCTGGATAGATCGCTGGAAAATTTTGATTGTTACGTAGTAGGAAAGATTAGTAGGTATGGTATTTCGTCAGGAAGTGGGCAACACAAATCTGACTGCTGTATACAGAGAATATTAGGCTTTCCTATTAGATTTATAGTCTTGGGCATTGGTTTATATTGTTTGATGAACAAGCTACAAAGTTCAATAAGATTCTATTCATAATCAGCCTACAATTATCCCACTGTTGGGACACAGGCCTTGTCTCTTCGACAGGGAGTGGGCTAGTATCTACCACGCGGGCCCAATGCGGGTTGGTAGGTCATGTCTTCGAATTTTTGGTTCCAGATCATGCCGGTTTCGTCACACCATTTTGAGAGCAGTGGTGATGAAATTATTTACACAAAGTAAAGCGTTTGCCTGGGCTCGAAACTAAGACCTTACAACTCGTAAGCCATGCCACTGGACCACCACTGCAATGCAATGAAAATATCGTCGTTTGTAAACTATTATATCTAATCGTATATTTACTTCTAATCGTATGCTGCACTGGCTGACGTCACCACGTCAATCACCATCTGTCGCTGAAAACCAGCGCTGGGGCTCTGTCTCGTATAGGGTCTTAGCATTATGCTGAGCGATGGCCGTTTTGCGTAGATATGACACATACCCAAATTGTTTTTGTTTTTCTGTTGTTTCTGTTTTTTTTTATTTTTATGCGTCATGTTTGCCGCAAATAAACGTATTTTCTTTCTATTAAATAAGATGATTTTTAAGAAAATAATTTTAGTAATTTCTTGCTGATATTGAAAACTCTTTAATTGTGATAAAGCAATATTTATTAGAGTATCTCTTCAAAGTGCTACAAAACCTGAATTATTTAGGCATAATATTTCGCTAACAGTATTCGTTTTAATTAACTATAGACTCGAATGTTCGGACATAAGACAGTCGGATGTCCGCTCTGGGGTGGAAAAGGAAATTTTGTGTCCACGACTGCGTGTGACTGCGGGACGAGAACGATTCGGTGAACAGTTTTGATTTTTGAAGAATTTTTTGCGATGACTGGAGAGCATTCATTGTTGTGCATTGTGTGAATAACATAAGAAAATGAGCTTTTACGCAATGTTTCTATGATTATGTCACTAAAATATTGCTATTTTTTTGTACAGACGCCACCAGCCTGCACATCAAGCTACTATAATCTGTCAAATTTATTTAATATATTTTCAACTTTATCGCTAAAGCATAAGGTTCAAAGTTGTTTGGGAAAATTTTACAGTTTCGGGTAGTTTGATGTGCTGGCGTCTGTACTTTCTTCATCTTTGTCTCGCTGGCACGATATTATTTCAGAAATTCACTTGCAAAACATAGGCAATCTTATGTCTAAAGATAAAATTGTTTAGGCACATAAAATTGGGTTTATTTATTAATTTGAAATGTCAAAGTCTCTGAAATAATATTCGTGACAAAACAGAAAAAAAAATATTTATGGGAAGTCAGAGTCAGAGGAGGGGCCCATGGCTAAATGATAACAGCCGTTCAGGTCGATCGATCAGGTTAAGTTACGCTTACTGCGGTTGGTCTGTAGATGGGTGACCATCTTTACATACCGAGACCCCTCCGTACCTCGGAAAGCAAGTTAAGCTGTTGGTCCCGGCTGTCATTCGTGGATCTTTGACAGTCGTTACGGCTAGTCAGAAGCCCGGAAGGCTGATAACCAGTCTTACCAAGGAGTATCGTATTACACAACAACTGGGTTGTGGAGGTCAGATAGGCAGTCGCTCCATGTAAAATACTGGTTTTCAGCTGCATCCGGTTAGACTGGAAGCCAACCCCAACATAGTAAGGAAAAGGCTAGGCAGATGATGATGGGAAGTCAAAAGTTTAAATGTAGGTACTCAAATTGAACTAAACATATAATATCATTCGAATGTGATAGTTACCAAAGACAATCTTCCAAATACCCCTAAAATAAACCCTTCTCTTCCTATTCTCTAACATCGTACAATATAAACAGATTTTGGGTTAAATAATTCGGGATCTGGTAGCGGGGCGTCAGAAGCATTGACAAAGGTCATTCATATTGTACTTCACGCTTCGTCGGCCACACTAATTCCGATTATGTCTATTTGTGTCTATAGCGGACCGGAGTGTACGTTAAACGTGACTATAGATACGGTTGTACGCAATCTTACGTAGTTGTGTTGGTTGAAGTCTGTGTCTGTCTTGTGGAATGACGAAGATGGTTCTACTTGGTACGTTTGCCAAATATAATGGTTAAAATATCTCATAGCTTCGATTCAAGTATACAAGATGTGCCTCGCATCTTTTTGATAACCTAACTAGTTAAGTCACTCATTAGGGATGCTTTGATTTAGAGTTTGAGATTTCTTGTGAAATTCATGTCTAACCTATTTTAGTCTAAATTCTGAAGGGCAATTCCCGTATTTTTAAGAACATTCGCACTCCCAATCTGACAAAAAAGAAACTACGAGTAATTTACCTACATTTTTGTCAAGTTTTTTACGTACGGGAAGTGGCCTTCCGATTATGTATAGGCTAGGTGGCTATATTGACGTAGCTATAGATGCGGCAAAACGCAGTCTTGTTAGTATAGACGTGTTTGTTTCGAGAAAGTGGAACGGAATATTGAGGTGTTGGTACAAAGCCTCGATGATTGAAGCTCTAGAGGTACCTGGGGCTACGACTATTTTCATGTGACTCAATTACAGGACGACATAATTTAAAAGTCGTTATATTCTCGACTGAAAAACGTTGTTTTCCAGCCATGTTCCTTATAAGATGATTCTCAAAATGGTCCTTATATTCTTGTTTGCTGCCAAAGAATATATTATGTAGCATATAGTGCACGAGAACATTAAACATTCGTACTAAGCCTAAACCCAATAACCAAACCAAGCCACGTCAGCAGCTAATTACCAAAATATTTGACATGAATAAATCAAAGACATATTCATGTCATATTACGTCACCCTAATCGCATTACCTGACGATCGTGTGAACACAACGTCATCTGCAACAGTGTGGGTATGTCGTGTGTATGTGTGGGTGTGTTTTGTGTATGTGTGGGTGTGATGACGTTGATGACACGGCATTGTGGTGGCTTAATCATATCAAGGGCTCATTAATTATTCCCGTAGGGTGTGCGATGCCGATTCAATTCTGATGAATAGGATGTTGTTATTTATGCGTTTGCGGACCTTAGAGGAGGTATTAGTTGCTATTGTTTTTGGCGTCTTGGTTTGGACGACGTGTTTTGGTGTGTTCTTTTGTTTTTGTATTTTAAAATTGGAATCGTGCTATAACAGTGTAATTTTTAGGAAGCCAAAGTTCTAGACGCAATCGTTTTAAAATATCTTTATTTATCAAAGGAACAATAAATAAAATTAATTTATCCAAAGTTACATTAACTCATTATAATTTAGGTACTGTATGAGGCTAATGATTCACCATTCATAGCTTATGACAGATATGTTGTTTTAACTGCTGCACACAATAATCATGGGTAGGTACATAGTGACAATTATGCAAATTATTTAGTTATAATTTACTGATTGCAAGGTATAACAAAAATTATTTAACTAATTTGCGGATCGCACAGTGCACTTATGTACTAGTAACCGTGCGACCAGTCAATGCTCTCATTGACTGGTCGCACGGTTGCTAGTATATAAGTAGTATCTTTTGTCTACTTATAAGTATTCAATAAATAAAACAAAGTCGAGTTAATTACACCATTTATAACTAAAGAACTGCAGGACCGATTTTTATAATCTTTGATTTGCTGGATTTTTATCCGCACTGAATAGCAGAATAACTATTTACATAGGAAAACATCACGAATACAAAATTCTGGCAGTACGAAGTTGACGGTCAGCTTTTTAGTAATAAATAGTAGCTTATTTAATACCCTGAAGACGTTTGTAGCAGCAGCAACGAAAGACTTCAGACTTACCTGTAACAAAGAAACATAATCATTAGAATTGGTAGTCAAATTGTCATATTAGTTGGCAAATCGAAGGTCGAAACTTATTTAGGAAATGAAAATGGAATCATCAATTATGGCGAAGAAGAAATTGGCAATTTTCAATTAGTTCACTAAAATAACGGTTATATCCACACAAGTTGACACAAGGTTTATCTGAGGATAGAAGTCTTTCAAAAACGAGACGAGAGTCACTCTAATTTTTGCAATAGCTAATTAAAGCAGTTCCCAGTAAACAAATCATCGTCCTAATCAGAATATTCACCAAAATATTGAGACATATGTTAATAAGTCCGCTCGTGTGTTGCACATCTAATAACCCAAACACACGATCCTGTAACGTTAGTCTCAAAGAGATGGTAACCAGAGAGTTCCTAATTAACGAGACTCGTATCAACGTATCTAACCGCAATAATGCTTGACTTGTAATTAGCAGCGTCTTATATTACCATCATAACATAACATATACACTACACCTAGTGTCTACTAGTATCTATGATATACTTGAGAAGCTTTTTGAATATCGTATGGAGACTCCAAAAGGATAATGTTGAAAATAATAATATTGTTTCTCGTTTGCAAAACAGATTTTATGTTGTTGCACAAGAGCATGGAGTGGAATCAAATATTTATTTGATTCCACTCCATCCATCCATTCCATTTTATTTGATTTATTTTATTTGATTTGTGAACTCCTCATAAATTATTACACTGTTCATTTGAACAGTGTAATAATTTATGAGGAGTTCCTCTTTAATACGTTCATAAGCTTTTGTACGTATTGGAATCTTGTACTGATTCTACTTGAATTTCTTGCAAAAGCAAGGAAATATTTTGATAGAAAATAGAGAATGAAATTAAATAGGAGCGACAAATTAAAACATCTAATTCAACGTGTTTTCAACGCGTTGCCATCTTGGTTCATGATGTGAACTCTGCAATGAATAGATTGCTAATCGGGCGCGCGCTAAAATTGATACTTTAATTTTATTATTAAAGTTTTGACAATAATTTTGAAAAAAAAATTCTGAAAGACGATAATTTGAGTGTACTTCAAGACAATAACTTAGTTTGCACTTTCTAAGACGATAATTACACGATTTTTTCAAGTAATTAGATTTGGATAATTTATAATGATTAGGTATGTAGCAGTTACTTATTATAATACACCTCGTATTACGATTTATTAAATTTTATCCTGTATATCATCATCATTATCACTGTGCTGTCCTTAACCCAATTTATTTGATTTGGTGTCGGCCCAACATGTATTTTTCTCCCATATTTCTCTATTATTTAGTCGAATTAGGAAATGAATTCGTATCCTAGAAAATGTACAGACGCCAGTACATCTAGCTACTATATTCTATCAAATTTCTTTAATAGATTTTCAACTTTATCGCTATAGCATAAGGTTCAAAGTTGATTGGGAAAATTTGACAGTTTCGGGTAGCTTGATGTGCTGGCATCTGTACATCACTTCATCACCATCAGGTCTCACCTTTGTTGTCTATTTATTATTAAAATAGCTTAGCTCGTAATTTTTAACTTGCCAAACTTACTATACCGACCGCAAAACGCCTATATACGCATGTTTCCTGGACCTCTCTAAAGCAATTGATCTGGTTGATTACAGATTATTATGGAAAAATCTACAACGGGCGGGTGTCCCTGCCAAAATTTAAGTTAACTTGTCTTACTGGTATGCAAATCAGGTGAACTGTGTCAAATGGGGGATACATTCTCAAACCCTTACCAACTAGAATGCGGGGTAAGACAGGGTTACCAGGGGGACCTCACCAAAGTTATTTATTGTTTATGTAAATGAGAAAGAACTAATAGAGGAGCTGAGTAACAGTTATGATGGATGTCGCATTGATGACACATGCATTAATAACATCAGCTACGCGGACGACATGGTGTTGCTCAGCCCGTCGATTGGTGGTCTGAGAAGGCTGGTGACATTAGGTGAAGAGTATGCTGAAAGACATGATCTGAGGTACAACTCTGTTAATAGTGATCTGCTGGTTTTTGTTGGGAAAAACAAGAACCCACACTTTGTTCCCCCGGTGCGGTGATGCTTGGTGGTTCAGCCTTTACAAGACTCAAGCATTTTGAGTAGTCATAAATTTATAGTCACCGATGATTTGAAAGATGATATGGATGATATGAAGATTTGGAAGATTGAAAGAGAACGCAGAGCTTTAGCTGTAAGGGGTAATGTGTTGGCTCACAGGTTTGCTAAGTGCTCAGTATATGTTTAAGTTCATTTTATTCAAGGCCTTCTGTCAAAATTTTCACACCAGCAGCCTGTGGGTCGACTTTATTCAGAAATCCTATCATGCATTGCGTGTTCAGTATAATAATGCGTTCAGAGCGTTGTTGAGGCTTTCCAGTTTCTGTAGTGCTTCTGGTAAGTCTTGTCAGGCCAAAACAGATGATTTTTATGCGATATTAAGAAAGAAAGTGGCCTCAGTATTGATGATGTTTGCAGCGTGACTTGACAGCTTGATCTTTGAGCGGTTCACTGGGCTGCATGTCAGTGTAGCAGCTCGGTGATTCGGCCAGGGAACATAATGTAAATTTAGTGTCGTGTTGTCCTTTCTTGATTTTTATGTTGTTGTTATATGTATATTTTTTTAAGAAAATGCCCTATGATTGCAACTTGGTCTCATGATCATTTGGTATTTTTAAGTAACACTGATCTCATTGATCTTTTCTCTCTCTCTGATCTGATTATTTTTCATAACATCTGTAATCTGTACCTACCTATGTTAACAAATGAATAAATGACTAATGACTTATGACTTATTGTTTTGTTAACTTAGTTTGTAGTGTAATACTAATATAGTATTAAGACCTTTGTAACTAACAATATTATGGATGTACTAACACTACCGTTTAAGTTGTGCATGTATCTACTAACGAATTGGATTGTATGATCTAAAAAAAAATGAATTGAATTAACTTGACGTCAAGTTATGGCAACTAATTTTGGTTTCATATAGTAAATTATTTCAAAGTTAGACATAAAAACTCACTAACTTTTACAATATAATCACAAGAACCAAGAAACTACAAGGAAAATATAATATGGAATATACCTATACACACAGGTCCCTAATGAGTAATGTAACTCATACCTTTGTATACAACCTGTGTTGACGTCAATGATAAAAATATCCCATTTATACGGTCCATTATCAAGGGGATGAAACATGGTATTAAATTGTGAGATCTCCCATGTATATAATATGTACCTACTTATTGAACACCGCTAATGAGCACTTCCAATACCCCTTATTATAATTACGTGTTGAAATGGAGTTTGTTGCTATTGCTATGAGTTGTTATGGCGTTTACACAATGGCCCATGGCAAAGTAGCATGGTTTTAATAAATAGAGAGGTGAACGGTAAAGAAAGTTGTGTATTATTTTATACAAGGGAATAATTTTATACATTTTATGTTTTTAACCTAAATAGTAACAAATTTAGGAAAAACTATAGTTTTATCAGCTTAGGGTAATTTAGGAACAGTCACATGTGGGTAACTCTGCTATGACTTATGACTTAGAAAATATCCGGTAAGTGTTCATTTCATTTTTAGTCTATGATATATGATAGTTTAAGGTTTGATGACTATGAACAATACTCATAAGGTTGGTAAAATCAGTTTTTCAATGCTCCGTACGTCACACCTAATCTTATGATGATTTGACTCAATTAAATTTCCAATCCAAAACTCATAAATAAAAATATGTCCAAGTTCCACACTTTATTTTCGATTACTAAATTATATTTCTGGAACAATTCGTAAGGTATACAACTGAAGCCCACTTACTCGTTAAGGGGCAACCTACGCCCTGATATAATCGCCTAACCTTGTTTCTACCTCTTCGTATCCATTGGAAGACAACAGAAGGCCTACTTCGAAACTCACGTGATATTTTAGCAAAAACTTACAAAACTCACGTTTTCCACAGATTAACGGTATTAACTCTATTGTTTGGCGAGAAGTTACTTTGCTAGATTACTTCATAAGAAAAATATAGGCTACATGGTAATTATTTTCTAGCTTTTATTCTTCAAATTAGAAACTGATCATTTCGCCACTAAAAGCAGGAAAGGGCCGAGAGTTAACCCTTGAGGCACTACTACATTTTACTACACTATCGTACCAAAGAACTACAATTTTTTGCTTTACATCCATTTTTATCTCGGAATCACACGCAAAACCTCAAACTCGGTGTTCCTCATTGTTGTAGACTTCATCAGTACTTGCATATTAATAACTATGTGTATCGAACCTTCTGCCCAAAATCTTCTTTGTACTGTTTGTGCCTGCTCCTTGAATATCTTGTACAAACATGTCAATACACGCCTATTTATGTGCCCGTGCTACGTAAAGTAGGGCATTGTTGCTAATATTTTCTTATACAAAAAGAAATTTCGAGAAGGTGTAACAGTGACAAAGGTGAAATTATATAATATGTACTAATTAGGTCTTGCTGTTGCTAAAGGCGTAGTAACTAAGCAAAGAAAAACAATATGAAAGATGATCCAGCTGTTAGAGAATTTATTTTGGTTATTAATGATCTGTTAGTAACAATTCTATTACTTCGTCTACGTTCTCCTTCGCATATTCACAAAGCTTTTTGGTTATTTAGATGTCTCCATTTGTTATAAGACTTCTCTAGGCATATAAAATCCTTTGTGTACCTACTTGCTGTTGAAGAGAGAAAATGTGTCCTCAAATAAAGATAGAAAGTCACTACAATCAGTTTACCACAATTGTTATTTCTTAACTCAACAAAAACTTAAAACATCTTTATCAAGCTGAAGGAATTCAATAAGAACTAACATTCACCAACAAAAACTAACAAAGAAACTTAAAATCCGATATTATTTTCATTTTCCACAATAAAATAGAACTGAGTACGGGGTGAAACGACGCATTTGACTTTAACAAATGATATTATAGCAAAAATGCAATGTCTGAAAGTTACACAAATCGCCCAGAGAAAATATAGTGCAGACTCGCTCTGGAACCTTTTTGGTGATAAATTATGTAACTATTTTCTTTAAGTTCAATCGCTTTTAGAAATGGGTTTAAAATCTTTCGGTCAATTCGGCTTCTGGCAATTCGTAAGTGCATTAAAGTTAAGTCACTTTCGTCTAGTCCCAATTCTAGTACGTGTAGGTTTTAAAATAAACTAAAAAATAAAACGAAGGAGTTTTTGTAACTACTGGGATTGGTGGACCATATTATTGTCTGCAATAAAATAATTAATCTTTATTTCAGACATACGTCCATATATTTTTACAAAGAAAGCGTTAAGTAGTAGGGTTTTTATTAGTATACACAAAAAAAGTGTTCGTAATTTGTTAATAAACAAAACAAGTTACACAATAATAACTGTCTATTTCCTATTTCTGTGCAGGTGGACCCTGCTCATCGTCGATGCAGTTCTTTTCCTAATGACGGCGAAGAAATCATCGATGGAAGCATCCGCAAACATTGCAGAAGCACTGCAGTACCGGGGTTTTCTCAACACTGCCCTCAGCGCGTCATTGTACTGAACACGCAGGCCGTTGTAAGCCCACCGCGTAAAGTTGATCCACAGACTGCATGCACGTGTAAAAAGACTGACAGAAGGCTCTAAAAGTTACAGTTTTACATCTGTGGTATATCGTGCGAATCTGCGGGCCAACATATTGCAGCGGACTGACAACGCCCTCCTTTTTCTCTCTAGGTCTTCATGGTCCTGTAGCCGAACTGTCAGCATGTGACCTTTTAGACACCCTCACTAATGCCGACCCACCGATGTTAATTGGCGGCACGTTTGAGGGATCCATGTTCCCTGCTTTGTTTAGCATGAGAACACTCTTACTAGCATTATATTTGAGTCCATGTGATTCACAAATGCCCAGAAGTCTCCTGAGTGCACTTACTGACGGGCTCAGCAGAACCATGTCGTCCGCATAACTAAATATTTTTGATCATTCTTCCGTCTATGAGCATCCGACCATGACTCCGCTGAGCCTACCAATCATATTATAAGCTGATACCTAAAATATAATGAGCAAACAAGATCAAACTTAATTTCGAACTCAGCATAATTATCTTCAAAAAAAAAACATCAATGACAAACGTACCGAGATACTCAGGTAGGGGTTGGGGAGAGGGGTAAGGGGGGTAATATAGTGTCATCTTGGCATTATAAATGATCACACTCAACCCTCGACTGCAGGTAGAGCCGTCTACACTGTTTTTACATTTACCACATCGGATTAGGTTACCCCTTTTCAGGCCACCATAATAAGAATGGACCGGTTATACCTGATTTTGGTCCATTTATTTTGTCGTTTGTACGGATTTTTACGGCGCCTACCGTATTCAGAGGTGAAATAAGTACTTGCTGAAAATTGCTTGAGTTGTGGAGAGAATGACATGTTTTGTGATTATGATTTTGTAATGTTGTGGGTGAAAAATTAATGTTGGAACTGTTGAAGTCTAACTTTTTATTTTTATATAAATAATGCAAACTTAATTTTGTTTAATAAATACAGATAGCATAAGCAGGTCATATTAACAAACAAACAATAACTCAATCAAATACCAATACTAAAAGTAAACATAAAAACTATAAAATCTTATAAAGACGGCATTAAATGGCACAACATTAATTTAACCAACAATCTCCATCCCTAGCAAAAGCAATATCGGCTCTGCGAACCAAAACACAAAATTTTATCATAAACCGAAATAACTCAACCCGACCCTTGCAAAACAAACGCAGGGAGACATCAAAAACATACAACGAAATGTTAAAATCTGTTCGGAATATGCGCACAGAAGGATAGAGGAAGCCTTGTACAAAGAGGAGGAAATTGCCTATCAAGAGTTGGCAGTAATCAAACCTGTGCCAATCTAAGTTCACTGCGGACGGTATATTTCACTTAATGAGATATTTCCACAAAGTTATAATGTGGTCCCGAGCTTATACCGGTCAGTTTTAGTTTTAATGCTAAAATGCTTTAGCTTATTTTATTTTTTCTACTGGAGTCGTCAGCTATCTGTTGTGTGTTGATTATAAACCATTACTTACTTGCTTTATATGAATGCGGCCATAATTAAAAAGTGAGTAATCTTTTTTGATATTCGCAAATGATAATGGTCACACCGTGAGGACCACTGTCGTCATCCCGATAAATGTATTCACGTATAAATCAGATAGCTCAGATACTGACATGTTTTAACATAATATATTATTATGTTGTGTGTACAATAAAAACATTAGAATTAAGAATAGCTCACTAGTCAAAGTCAATCTTGACCATAATAACTATCAAATATATTTTCTACTTACATAATTACAATATGAATTGCAACTGATTTGTCTTGAATTGAAACAATAAAGAAAATCAATTTACAATAAACTTTATTCTTTATCAATGGAGTAGAATATTGCCTATCAACGATTCAGTAATAAAACATGTACTTCAATCTAACTTTGGTTTGGACGGTTTATTCAGCTTAATGAGATACTTTCAGAAAGTGACATACCATGGTATAGAAGAGTTACAATATAGCTGACTGGAAGTGGTCGATTTGTCCATAATAAAAAAAAACAGTGGCACTGCCGACAGAAGTGAAAACAAAACACAAACAGAATACTTTGCCATCACTCACTGACATATCGGATTTAAAACGGAGTACATCCCGAGGACAGCCGAATGTAGCGCGGTGTCGGTAACAGTGTCGCGAGTTCAATGGTTTTTTCCCATCTCAGAAAATGCCCAATACGCCTAGAGAAGTTTTCACTTCAAAAATCATTATGCAAAAACACGAAGCGAAAGGAGTATTTAAGTCTTGTAGTAGAAGGCGTGAGTCTATGTGTGTGGCATTAAACTACAGTACCCGGCGGTAAATATTGCACATCGACCTTTACCTTTTTGTATTTTATACAAAGAATAAAAATAATTATCAAAAGGAGCAAATCATAATTATTTTAACAGCTCCTAATAGATCCTCCTAATAGACTGTTTGTATTTCGTGCGACAGAGATAACGCTCTACGAAGCCGAAATTAGCCGATTGTCTCTTTCCAAAGGTCGATGTGCGATATTTATCGCCGGGTACTATAATTGATATGTTATGATTTATTATGAAGATTTGGTTGAGAAACTTTAAACTATTGCTTGATTCGGTTCATTTGTGATATAGCCAAAACTCAAAAGGAAAACTTTCAAGACAATTTAGCCAGACAAGTGACACAGGCATATAAGTACGAATAAATTACGCCAAACCTAACCATCTGAAGTCATTAAAGCTTTACACACCAGGTCCAGTTGAAAACCAGCGTCAGGCACCAGTTGTCTGGCATTTTTGCTGAACTGGGCCTTTTTGGCGCAGCCGTGAGGCACACTTTCCTGCTAATTTCTTGCATCGGACTTTGCACTTTTTATTTTTATCTTATTTTTTATCTGATGTACGACTATTATCAACTATCTGGTGTATTGTGTGTCTCTTAGTCTATGCTAAATAAATGTATTTTCTTTCTTTCTTTCTTTCTTTATAGGTCCTGCGGTGTAATAGCGTAACACACTATCAGTAGCAACTAGCAATAGCTCTTACTTTGACAGTTTAACACCATTCATTGCGTTATTTACGTTGTTAAGCAAACAAATTTAGAACATATGAAGTAATGGATTAGTAATATCCTTCAAAACGATTATTATGCTTATTGTTCCGAATCTAGACTAACTAAACTCACCATATTATTATCAAAACTGCCGGTCGATTCTGTAAAAATCTCACCGTGAAAACTTAGGTGATGTAAGTTTGTTTTTGCTAGGAATTGACACTATTGACAGCTCACTCCACGCTCACTTCACCTAAGTTTTCACGGTGAGATGGTTACAGAATCGCACTGCTAGTCATATATTTTACCGTAACATCTAAGTCTCATCCAGTATCATCTACTAAATCGTCGTCTCCTTCAAATATTGACAAACTTTCCTGAAGTGAAGCGGTGATCGTCGCAAACTTTTAAGTGTCTCAGATAAATTAAGATCTTGGTTTAGTGTGTCTTATAATACTTCGCCGGTCGGTAACCGATTGCTTGTTTAGGATTTATCGTTTCGTCGTGATAAGGGATAACTCGGTCGGGATAACTGCTCAGACAGGTAATAACCTGGCTGTGCAGTTTTAAGAAAATGATCTTAGAATATTTCGATTAAATTATGGTGTTATATTTTTAAGGTAACTGGGTATTAGTTCCATCCCATATTACATAATTCTGTGTTACTTGAAAGAACATTAATCGCAAAATTCAAAAGTATACCTACAGACGAAAGTTCAAATGTGTGTAGTTAAATAATGAGACTAAATCAAAAGAAACTGTTACCATTGGCACCGTACAAAAAAATGCAATGTCAAAAAGCTTTACAAATTGCCAGCAGATAGCTAATAGAATACGCTTTAGTGTAAACAAAAATTTTACAAAGTTCATTAATCCATGATTTTTTTTCAGAAATACGCAGTAGGTATCGTTGTACTGAATACTTATACATGGCGTATCTGTGCCTACTTTACTGTGTGTAAATAAATAAATAAATAATCAAGCAATTCTAAAATCTAAACGCATTCTATTCGACATTTCAACAACTACACATATGTATTTACATCGCTCATATACAGTTACAACACGATTATCACCACGCTTCCATAATTTTTGCATGTTCAAAATTATAGCAAAATAGTTTCACCGAATATTACTGGTCCCATAATGGTGAAGAATGCTTTTGTCCCCATGGCTCGGGCCTCGCGATGACATATTGGTTAAAATATAGCTGGATCATGTGTACTCTATAGAGTAGTCGGGTTATACTATTGTCTCCTGGTAGAATGGTAAGTCGATTGAAAGTCGATTGGGCGGGATTTAGAGAGGCAATGAGGTTTTATCGTTTTAACATTTAAAGAGGCGTGAGGAAGAGAGTGTATTATAGTTCACTCATTCTCCGTAGAAAAAGGAGGATGCTTCGACTGGTAATCGTAAACCCGCTGCATTGATAAATGCAAAACGTTTATGTAATTCTGCGTGTTCAAGTTCAGTGATTATGGAAAACCGCTAAATGTTGTTCAGTTGTTTTACATTACGGACTTGTTTTGTAAAACAACTATCGGTTTTGTAAAACAGCGGATTCTACAATCCATTTGCGACAAATAATACTAGTTGCGCGGTAAACTCTTCTTGTACGATGCAGGATTGTGCGTGACGTCAGTATGACACATAGTTCACATATAGCGATGAGATGCCGACACAAACTATTTATTTAATCATTTGGATCCTGTTGCCTTAATTATAAAGTTCGCTTTTCTCAAATAGACATTAAATAAAATGATTATATATGACTGCTTAAGGATAGAAGAAAGGTAGAAAGTTTAAGAATAACCTTTACGATTGTAAATTAGAAATGATGTTGTTTAGAAAATTGGATAACATTATAAGTTTGTAATTCACCAATTTGCATGAAATTGCTCCCTTGTTTCCTCCTTTAAAAATATCCGGAGACTTCTTATTCATCCAAAAGTAAACTGTTATTTCCTATCGACTTACAATCGAAAACCCTTAGTAGTACCGCGGTCGGAATATTCAAATACTTTGCCATATCCGATAATACCTCTCTCATACAAAATGCATACAATATCATTCTTTACTTCATACACGAATGCTTCCCCAGCGTAATTCATGTAAAACTGGCTTTATTTGAATTTTATGCGACCAAATTTTTTGTTTATTTTTGCCCCCATGTGATATACATAGATCAGGTTTATTTGAAGTTTCCCTTGTGTAATGTCTTGTTATTATTTCCGATTGTATTTGAGGAAAACTATCGGCAGGTTTGAGTCAGTTACTGAGGTATTCTTGAGAATATTGAAACCAATTATAATAATTATGGATTACAAGGCAGATGAGAGTGAAAATGCCGGAAGGGGACGACGTAGAAAGACATAATAGTGAAAGTGCCTTTTCACACGTCCCGGTTGCCGGGTACCCGGTACCGGCTACCCGGCAACCGGGATGTGTGAAAAGGCACTTATTGGTGATGTTCTTCAGAAAAGTCAGGTACGTAGTACTCGCAACCGGTGTGCGTTTATAACCAGAATCTCATCTCGGCGACAAACAATGACAAAATCTTGTCAAACATTTAGAGAAATTAGAGGTATTTTTAATAGATTGAGAATGAGATCACACTGTGAACGTTCTTAAAATTACGAGAATTGCTCCTCAGATTTATAAAGGTAAACGAAGCAAAAGCAGTAAGTATGTAAGGAATCCCTACATACTTACTAAGGATCGAAGCAGGTGGCATTCTATTGTTTCTGCCTACCCTCATGGGAAGATGGTGTGAGTTAATGATATGTGTTATACAGTACCCGGCGACAAATATTGCATATCGACCTTTGGAAAGAGACAATCGGCTAATTTCGGCTTCGTAGAGCGTTATCTCTGTCGCACGAAATACAAACAGTCCGGTATCTGTTAGGAGCTGTTAAAACAATTATGATTTGCTTCTTTTGATAATTATTTTTATTCTTTGTATAAAATGAAAAAAAAGGTAAAGGTCGATGTGCAATATTTATCGCCGGGTTCTGTAAATCATATTGGTATTGAGTTATCTACAACCGCGTTAGAGAAAAACTAAAAAAAAAATACGAATATATAATATGGATCATATTATATCGTAACATATTATTCGTATTTTTTTTAGTTTTTGGTTGGGTTCGATTTCCATTCGGGCAAAGCGTTATTATAGTACGGGAGGTGGCGCTATATTTGAGCAAGTCATTTTATACCGGCTGAAAATCATAACAATAACAGTTTTCCCCTAACACATAATAGCTCCGAACGTCAGCTGCTTCGATAGCGGTGGAGCTGAACAAGACAGCATGAAAAAGTCATTGGAAAAAAATCTGCTCCAATGATTTTTATACCGAGCAAAAATGTATAATATTATTGTTTTAATCACATTTTTTCAAAAAATAGTCGTCAGCTGTATTGACGAGGGGGGATTATATGTCAGTCACGTGCATGAACCTCATTGAAAATTTGAAAAAAAAAATAATTTTATACCTTATGAAATTTATACATCTCTATTTTTATAATTTTAAAATAATAAAGAAAATCGTCAGCCGTATTTTTGACGGGGGTAACACCGTCAGTCAGCCTGATAAACATTTTGCGCGCTCAAAGCATTTGAGCGTTGCATAGGCTTTTTGGAAAATAAACTGACAATCTTTACGCCTAAACAATTAGCTGACGATGAGTTTTTATTTTTTAATATTTAAATCATCTTATACTTCGAATTCAATAAGTATAACATCAATTTAACATAAAAAACACCAAATTTTATTTATTTATTTTGTGTCGGTTTCTAATCATATTAATATGTACTGTAGCATCAAGGAATTTCAAGCAGTTAAAGTCTCACGACTCTAACATACCTTTTCTAAAAATTATTTTTCTAGCCCTCAGGTAGACTGAAGTAAGTATACCCTACTGGAGTGAGACAAACTTATATGAATAAGAGAGAAATACTACCCTCTGCTACAGAGATTTCGAATGTTGCCAACTTACTGCTTTCGGCACTAGATCTAGTGCATTTCTTGATGTTTTAGCGCTCAAAATTCCATAACAGTGCCTAGTCCCCTAACTAGCGCATTTTTAAAAGTCGACAATTTATCACGCACGTTGGTAAAAACAAAACCAATCAATGGCGCGCTCTAAAAAACAGTTAAATTTCAGAACGCACTTCTAATCAATTAATTATCTATGGAAATGCGTGTCGTGTATCCGAATTCTATAAACACTGAATTGCATATGACAAGGATAGCATAGCTGTTTCCGTGGAAAGTGGAACAAGGACGCCCGATCTGAGTTTTGTTCTCTAGGGGAATTCCTGAATTGTTTCTTTAGCTGATCTTTTATTCTATATTTCTCTTATTCACTAACAAAGACCCGTCTTTGTGTAATAATAGTGTTCGTTCATTGTGTGCGTTGTGGAAAATAAACAATAACTTTTTATACATATACAACATGGAGTTGGTGCTGATTCGGACGACGCTCTAATTTTGTAAACAACTTAAGGGGGAAGCGCTAAGGTAGCCCGCGAAATTCAAATTTTCTTACGTTTTTTGCAATTTGCTGGTCAGCATTAAGTTGTACGTTGATTAATATATGAATCGCGGCCGTAAGAAATATGTGTTTACAGAATTATAATCATTAAAGTCATCAACACAACTCTCTAAGACCACGTAAGTCCAAAGAATGATGATTTCATGAAACAGTTATTCTTTGGACTTACGTGGTCTTAGAGAGTTGTGTTGATGACTTTAATGATTATAATTCTGTAAATACATATTTGTTACGGCCTCGAATCATATATTAATCAACGTACAACTTAATACTGACCAGAAAATTTCAAAAATCCTAAAAAAAAATTGAATTTCGCGGGCTACCTTAGCGCTTCCCCCTTAAATATTAAAAAAAAATAAAAAATCATCGTCAGCCATGGACTTATTATCCATGTCGCCTGATTTTTTATGGGTGTAAACATTCAGTTTATTTTCCAAAAAGCCTATGCAACGCTCAAATGCATTGAGCGCGCAAAATGTTTATCAGGCTGACTGACGGTGTTGCCCCCGTCAAAAATACGGCTGACGATTTTCTTTATTATTTTAGAAGTATAAAAATTGAGATGTATAAATTTCATAAGGTATAAAATTATTTTTTTTTTAAATTTTCAATGAGGTTTATGCACGTGACTGACATATAATCCCCCCTCGTCAATACAGCTGACGACTATTTTTTGAAAAAATGTGATTAAAACAATAATATTATACATTTTTGCTCGGTATAAAAATCATCGGAGCTGATTTTTTTCCAATGACTTTTTCATGCTGTCTCCTTTAGCTCCACCGTTGGTGCGACAACTGACGCTCACTTTACCGATTTCTGACCATTAAACAACTGTTTGAAATAAAATTTATTCTGTATAAAATTCCTAGAAAAACTGCAGCGCCACCTCCCGTACTATTAGGTTTTCTATTAGTAATTTCTCAGTAGCAGCTCGGTGTCTCGATGTGTGATGGCAATATTGATGGCAATAGATCCGCCCCATGGGACTCTAACAAAACTGCCGAAATGTGGGTCTACAGACGCCAGCACATCAAGCTACCTACTACAATCTGCCAAATTTCTTTAATAGATTTTCAACTTGATAAAGTTTAAACTTTAAGTTTTGCCTTTCTAAGGTTAAGGTTTAAGTTTTTGGTAAAATTTTTGTTGAGTTGAAAATTTGAGTTTCGGGTAGCTTGATGTGTTAAAAAAGAGTGTCCATTGAGTTTCTTGCCCGTTCTTCTCCATAGGTACCTACGCTTTGGAATGGGCAACTAGCTTCATATTTTCTGACTGACCGACTTCTTGCCTGTAAATGGTTTAATTGAAATAAATGCTTTGAGTTTGAGTTTGAGTTAGCGTCTCTGTACTACAAATACCTACACCTCTGCCTAATCATTTGGGGATTACAGGCGTGATATTATGTCATGTTATTGTTACGATTCCTTAAGACTACAATATCACCGCACACAATACAATTCCAATCACAACTTACCCATTCCATACTAATATTATAAATGTGAAAGTGTGTCTATCTGTTACCTCTTCACGCTTACACCGCTGAACTGGTTTAGATGAAATTTGGTAAAGAGATAGTTTGAGTCCCGGGAAAGGATATAGAATAGTTTTTATCCCGATATTCCTACGGGAATATCGACATACACTTATTCGGGTGAAACCGTGGGACGCTGCTAGTACGCTAATAAAGCAGTAAAAAAATTTGGGCTTGGCACCCAAAATATATAGTACTAGCGGCCCGCCCCAGTTACGCAAGGGTGCAATTTTATTTTTTTAGAATTTTCGAAATGTTCTTTCACCTTGTCCTGGCAATACCGAAAACAACAAAAAAGAAATTATCCTATTTAGCGCAGTCATTCGGAAGTTATGCGCGTGCAGACATTTCTGCGACTTTGTTTTATACTATGTAAGGAAGTTGTCAAAAAGTATCACAGACCTGCACAAAATGGACCAATTCAAATTATGTTTGCACGAATTCCTAGTTGTAAAATGTTACTATTCAATTAATGATTATTTAAATGATTGAAGACTGATTTTATCTGAAATGGCACCACAAATACAATGATTATTAAAATTTTGATCTGACTTGTGTATAATTATTTGACATTGCTACTTTTTAATGTAACTCAATTTAAAATTTAGTCTGTACTAGCGACCCGCCCCGGCTTCGCACGGCTGCAATGCTGATACTAAAATACACTACAGAAAAACTGTGAACGTTGTATATAAAAACATAGCGGCCCGCTCCGGCTTCGCACCGCCGCAAACGCTACGTCCCGCAATTTTTAAATCTGTAATATCTTCGAAAATATTCACTTAAATCATACGGTGTAAAGGGCCATATAGATCTATATTAAATGAACAATGTATTCAAGGTATTTAATTGGTTAAGGATTAATGCTGTATTGGTTAAAATCGCTTCGAAAATTAGCCATTATTTGTCGTAAAAAGTAAATGACAAAAAAAAGTTATTGTGGGTTATCCATAAGAGATAGACATATACCATCACGGACTTTTCTGTAGACCTTTTCAATGTGTACAATACTTAGTACATTATTTTGATAAAACTCGTAGGGTTCAGCCTGCGTTTGCAATGTAAGCGGAAAAAATGTAATTATTTACGACATCACATCAGAAACCTCAAAAATAACAGTACTTCTCCACTATTTAATGGATGTTATTATACATATAAACCTTCCTCTTGAATCACTCTATCTATTAAAAAAAACCGCATCAAAATCCGTTGCGTAGTTTCAAAGATTTAAGCATACAAAGGGACATAGGGACATAGGGACATAGGGACAGAGAAAGCGACTTTGTTTTATACTATGTAGTGATATTCTAACCACTCAATCCCGGATGTGTTACGCGTTAGGACCATTTCAATAGAAAATCAATAATTGTGTCTCATTAGCGGTGATTAAGCAATTAATATTGCTATTAGTAACTTTTTGTCGTGGGGAAACCTTCAAAAGGCACCCGACCGCCGGGGAGGGAGGTCGGAGAGTGTGGGATTTTTACCTCACTAAAACCGCCCCGGTGGTCACCTTCAGCACATAGGGGTGGTCCCGGTTCCTCTTAAACGACCAATTCCGGAACCCCCCCGTGCAAAGCCTGTCAGGCACATCCCTGGGGAGACTGTAAAGGGGCCTCCCCTGAGCCTCGCTATGCACGGCAGCACGTGAGCACTGTGCCACAGTCTTCACTGGGGTCACAAGGTTATAATACAATGTACGTTTTATACCTGTAACACCTTCTTAACATGTATTATGCAAATAAACTGTTTGATTTGATTTGAATACAAAGTTATTTAAAAGTACCAAAACATCCCTTGAATGCCGTACAGTTCAAAATAATAACGACGAAATAATATTTACAACTCAATTATGAAAAGTTTCGCTCGAAAGGGGTGCGTTGTTCCATTTAAAATGTTATTAGGGCGCGCTAAACTACATGGGATTACTCAAATGGGTTCGTAATGGATGTTTCTAAATGCCTGAGCCCCTAAGCAAAGCTCTTCGATTTGAGTGTGTATTGAAGTGTGTCTATTGAAGCGCAGGATTTGTTGGGTTGAGTAGTGGCTGTGTTCTACGGCTGCTAAGTTTTCTTTCGAGTAAAAAACTTACCCACAACGTAGTATAAGCATTTGTTTAGTTACACAACCAACGCTTTTTCTTCTTCTTTCGAAAGTCAAATTACTGACGATTGAAAGAGAGAAATCGGTGTGTAACTATTCATCTGAAATAATACGTTTGTTAGGGGGGGGGAGGGGTTAAAGAATATACAGGGTTTCATTTTTTTACCGTCCGGACATTAACAAAGTATAAAGATGAACGGAGTAGAAGCTTATATAATTATTCACCTTTTAAACCCTGTTTTTGTCCAGACTGTAGTAGTGTAGGAATTTAACATTTTGTTATATTTGTTACTCTATGGTCTAGCATCGTGTAAAAGGAAAACACGATTTAATGAATTTTTCTTGATACAAAAAAAATTGCAAAGTTATATCAATTTTTTTTACTTTTTTCGACATCACGGCGCAACACTTAAGAGTTATTCAATGGAATTCACTTCAAAACATAGAGAATATTCATATCAAAGTTTACTCAAAGTAGTTTTAAATTTAATTCTTTTATATTGTTAAAAAAGGAGTAAATTCGTTTTGGCACATACGTCGTTTTATTCCGAGCGCACGCACATTATAGTCATTCAGTCTTCTTTGCGTTTCAAAAGTAATTGCCTCACTTTCGCTCGTTTAGTAGGTTTTCGAGGATTTTATATTTTCGAGGTAGTCCCTTCAGGGGCTTACATGACCTAAAACGCAGTCACTGTCGGACTGCATAGAAAAGAAAGAGAAACACGATGACACAACGCTGTCATTTATTGCAAAATATGAAGCAATTATCTATTTACAAAAAATCTAGTGTTTGGACTAAAAAATTAAAACACTAGTGCTTTAGTATGTTGCTTGTAGAACAATCTGACAAAAAATCAGAAGGATTGTATGTATATTAGTATGGTTTTTATTGTAAAAAGAAAGGTTTTAGAGGTATCTTCATGATTTTTTTCTATCTTATCTAATTAGTTGTATCATGTTTTCAACGCACTAACTTCCTAGTATATATATCCTGAAGAATATCAAATATTTTTCTGATTTTGTTTACTGTAGTCGATCATAATTATACTTTTATTGTTCCTAAACCTTACTTTTTTTGTTTTTAGCTCCTGTGAGCCCCTTAATACTAACTAGTACAGGTTTCAAGGTTGAATACTTAGTTCTTTCAAATTCACAGCATAGGTCCTCCGCCCGTTATTAAATTTATTCGTTATACGGCCAAGAGCTTCATAAAGACTTGAAGTGGAGGGAGTTACCATAGATACTGGGGGGAGGCTGTTGCCATTGGTGATCCCAGTTGCCTTGGTTCCCGGCGAGGTACGGGGATATGGTCCAAGTTGTGAAGGTAAAAGCTGTTTTTTTGCAGGGATTTTATTTAAGAGGCTTAGAAAAGGAAATGGAGGGAAATTTGTTTTTGCGTTTTGCTGTTTATATTTTGGTAAATATCATAAAAACATTTTGATAAATTAATAAATTCATACTCCGAGCCCCAAGATACAGACTAACTGTCTAGTTTAGGGCTCACTAGTTATAGTATATTGTAACCTAGCTGTAGGTAATAATTTAAGCTACTAATGACGTCTTAACTTACTGTTAACCACCTGCTTACTGTATTACCTGGACGATAAATATTTTCTATTTTTCTCTTGGCTACTAGTTAATTTTATAATTTGCGTCTTAAATGTGCCGAATAAACAAAATTTCTTTGTTTCTTTTTTTAACTTTTTGCAACGTAAATTATCCTCTACCTTGTACCACGCCCCTCGATCTCAAAGTCCTCATTACGAGTTGAACAACAAATAAACATTGCTATCGCTGTTCATTGGACATTATTTATTGAGTTCTCTTTGCCGTGGGATCCTGTTCCGTTTTATAACAGTCCTGCTGAATGATAGCTGTTAGCTATGTAGGTACGACTTTTTGTTTGGTGTTTAATGATTTGCTTTTCAAATTAAACGGTGTACTTGAATTTAGGTGGGTATCGGTTTACGTGTAAGATGGGATTCTGCGTTTTGTCTACTTATATAATTAAATAGCGATAGGTGCCTTTATTTGTATTATTGTGTAACGGAGATGAAGAAGGAAGAAGCGTTGGAAGGCCTCCCACAAGGTGGTCCGACGACCTTGTGAAAGCCGCAGGAACCCGTTGGATGCGAGAAGCATAGAACCGGTCGAAGTGGAGGTGCTTGGGGGACGCCTATGTTCAGCAATGAACGTCTTTCCGCTAAAATGATGATGATGATGAAGACGGAGAAAACTCGATGTGTAGTGGTTTTTATAAAATACTAATTGGCACCATTGAAAGGAACACAAATACTTTATGTGTATCTATCTACATTAACAAGTCGAAATAACCCAAAGGTCTTTCAGGTGAGAGGTCCTGAGTTCAAAGTCCTCGTTGCCGGTAAAATGCTTACTTATCTCATTAAGACGGGTTAACAAGAACATTATTTTGTTAAAAATAAATGTTCGTAATAGTTCGTATTAGATTTTTATGGAAAGAAAAATTTGAAAGTTTCCTGGAAAATTTTCAAATTGTGGACAAACTGAAAGTCTTTTATAGGATTTTTGTATGAACTATTGAGATTTGGACGGAACTACATCTGTCAGGTCAGCTAGCTAATAGGTAATAAAATCTAGGTAGTGTAAAATTAACTAAACCGCTTTTGTGTCTAAATGGAAATTCAATAGAAAAGTCATTATTTTGTGTTAAAATGAAATTAATTAATTAAAAACAATATCAAAGCATGTAGGTATATTTATTATTATAATCCAAGTGCATTAAAATTTTAAAGAAACTTACTTTGCAAGAAAACCTTAGCACTAAAATTTCAAAGAGAAAGTGCAATGTATAAATTCCTAGAAATAAATACAATGTAATTGAAACAACTTTCTAGGACAAACAAGGATCTTGACGCCATCTATTGAATAACTTATTTAACAGTCTGGAAACCTGTCCTAGAATAAGCCCTCAGTCACTTTCATGTCACGAGCATTTCACTAACGAAACAAAAAGCAACAAGTATATCGAAACAAATGTGTTTTTGCCTCAATTTTATAGTTAAAGAAGGATATATAGACAAAACCTAAAATTTCTGTAATTAAGTACAAATATTTATATAAAAGGACTACTTACTTGTAATTATTTATCTGTCAAACTATTCCAATAACTCTCACTAAGGATTGTTACGAAAAGATATCAAATAATAAGTAAACCACAAAAAAACACAATAACATGAATACAACATCACAAAATATCATCTTTATTTTTATTCAAAATTCCCCATTGCCATCTAGCGGCAATACAGCGTACTCCCAAGCCTGAACGGCTCGCGTAGCGCGGGCTGGCTTCGTAGTTCGTTCAACGTTGGGAGATGTCACCACCGTCGGGGTAAAACTTCTAGCTAACTTGTTTCATCCCCGTAGACACAGTTTTCGAAGAGATGGCGCCATAAGGAGGATTGAAAAAGGGGTGTTTTGTAAATATAGTTTATTTTAAATTTATATATAATATATGAAGTTGTATATGAATTCACTTAAAATGTAATTTTGTTTTTCTGTTTAATATTTCTACAACGAATTTATTTTACGTTTAGTGAGCCAAAGTTACACACACACACACACACTTGTTTGTACACTTACTTTTCTTCATGCGACAACATTCATTTAAACAAAAATTTTCTTAGAGCGAATTCCACCAAACTTTTGTACCTTATTATTTAAGTTAATTTTATTCTGAGAACAAATTTTGAATTTTTGACATAAGTAATTATTTTGCATACAAAAACTGTCAGACGGCAATTTAATTTCACGGATAACAGATTTACTGATTTTGGTGATTTAATCAAAGTTATCTTTAAATGTGGCGTTGGAGGAAGTTGTTTTAGATACCCTGGACTGCATTCGGTACCAACGAGTCCATCCTACGCGAGCTCAGAATAAAGACCCGACCCTCTACGATCTGTCTCCGCAGAGTTTTGGAATTTTTCGGCCATATAACGAGAAAAGATGGCAATAACCTCGAACAACTGGTGGTTACCGGCAAGGTGGATGGTAAACGACCAAAAGGTCGCAGCCTTTTGCGATGGTCCGACCAGATAAGCTCTTCTCTTGACTCAAAATTTCGTGACGCGCTTCACTTGGCCAAGGATAGACGGAGATAGCGAAACAAGGATAGACGGAGATGGCGAAACATCGTCAGGGAAAAGCTGTTTTCAAGGGCGGATCACGACCCTCAGTAATGAGGAGCATAACTTGAGGAGGAGGATCTTTAAATTATTAATTAAGTACCACTTTGTCAATAGATCTGTTTGCTCAGTTTGTTTGCAGTCCAGTTGCGGAGAATAGAGCTTTTTTGGGGCCATCCTCATTAGGAAATATCCTTTCACCCTGGTGAAACAGATAGTTATATCGAACTCTTTACGAATAAAAATACACGCTCTCGTTCAACTTATATTAAACATACTTAGGTCTTTCCTAAAGATAACCTAAAAAACTTAAACTTTTTTTCATTATTATGAACTTGAAAATATAATGTAGAAAGAGTATTAATATTTTTGTTATAAAAAAAACAACAGATTTAGTTTATAGGCGTATCATATTTTCTTATTTTTTCATCACAGGAAAAATGTGTAGGACCTCATTATCAAAGTAGGTACCGAACGCTTCAAAAGAGGACATTATTTTACCCGCTTTTGAAATACATTCCTGAACGCCATTTTTCCTTGAAAAAAAAAGCCTTAACGAGTTTCCTTTCTAAGGTTTTCTTTTTCGAGACGTAGATATTATAACAAAGTAAAATCTGAATACATTACACTCGTTAGGGCGGTCTTTTGAGCATGATATTTATATTGTCTTCATAATTTTAATTATGAAAAACATCGTTTTATTTGTGAAAGGTAGGGGGCAAAATAATTATTGTTATTTTGCGTGTTTCGGAAAAAGTCTTACATAATCAGACCATAATATTCCCACTGTGGGGACACAATCCACCACGTGGCCAAGTAGCGCTGGTTGGTAAATTTCACATGTCTTCGAATTTTTGGTTATAAGACATGCCGGTTTCAGTCAAAAGTCTTACTTGTTCTTTAATGATAATTTATTGGGATACTGATACTTTGAGAAACAGATCTGTTCGTGATCGGAATGTGTATTCATATCAAGCAGATTACTGCTGCTTGATAGAAACCCAAGTCTTTCATCTAGGGTTTGATAACACATCACACCCAAGGCAAGACTTAGGGTAATTACATGTCGAAGATGCTTCACTGTGATACCTCGCGATCGCAGTTTAGCTATCTAAAGACACGCACGCACATGCTGAAGCATACCTCACTGCGATACATCGCGGGCTGCTTGGGGATTTACCTCCATGCCTGGCATGTGCTTGTGTGTCTTTTAGCATGCATATGTTTTACATGGTGGTGACATCGAGTTAGCGAGCTTAACCGTGATCACAACGTATCGCAGGGACGTATCTTCGGCATGAATTACCCTAACAATAACTAGTTAATTTACCAATACAGACAGTGACAGACTGCAGTATACTTCAGGTACATTTTTGTTCGCATATTGCATCAGAAGTTGAAGTTGAATGCTTGTACGTTTCTTGGAAGCATCTGTAGTTTTGCCGATAAAAACTATCAGTTTCTCCAAATAAGTTTCAACGATACAAAATTAATGTCCCGCAAAACACATTACCGAAAACAAACACATACAAAACACACGTATAAATTACACTAGGCACGTGCCGCGGGGTTGCTTGCAATTTGTGCAGGTGTCCCGTCTGCGGTGTCAGACACTATCAGTGTCGCGACACGCTTGCCGAGAGCGCTCCCACCGGCGGCGGCTACGATTTCACAGCCCACGAACGGTGTCCGACACTATTTTGCGACACTTTAGTGTTGTTTATTTTCCCTCTGTGTTATTGGGTTTCGAATTTTCGTGTCGTGTTGAATGTAAATTTGTACGAGTTTCACGTACTGCGGCTACCTTTGTGAAAATAAAAGGTTTGAATTTTAAAAGTTTGGCGCTGGCGCCGCGGTTACGAGTATCAAATACAGACGTTGTTTCAGATTTGCGTTTGTATGGGGTCTGAGTGACGCACGTGGATTATGTATTCCCTTGAAACTTTTGCGGGTATCACTATAACAAAAAGTCCTCCACTTCACTCCGGTTCTTCAAAAACGGTCAATAATATGTAAGTATAGGTATAAGTTGGAAAATCTATATTAACTATACTAATACATAATTTCATCACCACTGCTCTCAAAACGGTGAAGGAAAACATCGTGAGATCATGTCCCAGAATCAAAAATTCGAAGACATGTGACATCTACCAACCCGCACTGGGCCAGTGTGGTGGATTACGGCCCACTCCCTCTCACAGAGAGGAGGCCTGTGTCCCAGCAGTGGGAACATTATAGGCTGATTATGTATGTATACTAATAATAAAGCTAAAGAGTTTGTTTGTTTGTATGTTTGTTTGAATTGCGCTAATCTCTGAAACTACTTTACTAATTTGAAAAATTAGTTTTGCATTTTATAGATTTTTATTTTATGATTCTTGAGAAAGGCTATAGGCTATTTAACATCACGATAAGGAGCCGAGAAAAAGATATATAAAGCCAGAAAGAAAGCTCAGTGAAAGCAATAGTAATAGCGCGGGCAGGCGATGCGATGCGATGGGGTGGGTCCCGGAAACAAGACATTTCACGCGAATGAAAACACGGACAGAAGCTATTGAATAAATAAAAATGTTTTTCTGACTTCAAAGTTTATTATTAAAGTACATTGTTATTTTAAAAAAAACAGTGGCACTCCGGGAGTGCCGTCAGAAGTCAAAACTTGAACAATTACGTGTATATTTTGTGAATCGTCTTATAAACAAAACACGGACAGGGCTACGGCCATCCGTCTCACGAATTTTCGATCAGGTCACGTGTCCTGACGCGAGTTGACATTTTTTACCCATTAAAAAAAGTGTACAACGCCGCTTAAGAAGCTTTCACTTCAATAAATTCTGATTTCTTACCAACATCGGAAAAGATTATCTCATAGGAGACAAATAAATAATGTCTTAATAAAAACAACAACATCGACTGCAGACATCTGACATCACGCCGCGACACTTTTCACCTCTGTCATAACAAAGGTCAAAGCTCAAAAATATCGGATTTCTGATTACGTCCTTCGATTGCATGAGGAAACAACGTAACGTTAGTAAAAAAGTAAAAGTCGGAATTCTGTGAAGGAGGGTTACTAACGGTTTCTGGAAAAACCAGGGTTCCTGACACACTGTTTGAATAAAGGCGCCGAATTGATGTCTACCCCAGATTACTTCGAAACTTAGGACACTTAATGTGAAACCGATTTTTCGGAAGCGTTTTTAAAACGGGAATGCATTTTTGTGGGATATTCGATTATCGGAGCGTTTTTTATAACTTTTTGAAGACTGGGGAAGATAATGGGTATTTGAAACGTAACATTATTTTCTCGTCTATGTGGTTAGGTAATATTCTTTCAGTTTTGCTGGTTATGAATGAAGACATTAAGTAATTTTTACATACCTAGTGTTTTTTTTTTCTATCTTTACTAATATTATAAAGCTGAAGAGTTTGTTTGTTTGGTTCAACGCGCTAATCTCTGGAACTACCGGTCGGATTTGAAAATTTCTTTTTGCATTTGATAGCCCAAATCTTGAGGAAGGCTATAGGTTATTTAATATCACGCTATGATCTTTAGGAGCTGAGCAAAAAGAAAAAAAGTCAGAAAGAACGCTAAGCAAAAACGAAGTAATAGCGCGGGCAGGCGATGGGACACGGGGTGGGTCGGAGTAACAAGAAATTTCACGCGGACGAAGTCGCGGGCAGAAGCTAGTATGGAAATAATAAGAACGAGCAACATCTGTAGGTAGATGAAGCCCAAAGAAACCAGCTCCCAAAATTGTGTAATATACTATCAATCTCAATTTGAATAATTTTGAAGGACTTTGCTAATCCATTGCTTCATATGTTTGAAAAATGTGTCTGCTCAACAGCGTTGGTAACGCAATGAATGTTGTTGAACTGTCAAAACGAACGGGAATCATGACAGAAAAAAGGGGAGGGGGGGAGGAGCTGCAGTGGGTGATTCCGGGTTGAAATGATGATGATGATGTTGGTAGATGTACTAATGTGCAGACGCCAGCACATCAAGCTACCCGAAACTGCCAAATTTTCCCAATCAACTTTGAACCTTATGCTTTAGCGGTAAAGTTGAAAATATATTAAAGAAATTCGATAAATTGCAGTAGTTTGATATGCTGGCGTCTGTACCTTCGTTCCCATGAAATCACGTCCAAAATTTATTATTTCACCAGTCACTTCCGAAACACACATCGTATATAATAAAATTCAATCCCTCCTGACAGTAACCCATAAACAGTGCCAAAAAACCTTATGCAAAATAGTGTCGGGTTCCGCACTTATCGCTAGACGTTTTTCGTCCCTGTCCGTTTCGCCCAAATTCCGAGCGTGTTTCGTCGACATAAATCCGCGTCCGTATGCGGTCGCAGAGGCATTAGTGCTGTTGTTTCGGCGATTCGTTTTTCGTGTGTCCACGGCTTAATTTTTCGCATTCGGCCGTTTGATCGTTGAGTAATTAGGGCTGCTGTGATTTGTCGTTACTGCGAATTTTTTTGTGCGATTGCTGGGAAATAATTTTGAAGTGTTTCGGTGAAGATCGTTTCAAAGCATCGTGCTATTATAATTCCAATGTCCATCATTATTATTTCATCAGACGATCCCGAAAAAGCTTTCCTCAAAGATTCCACAACTTACTACATTTAAATTTAAACTCACTTGCATTTAAAAACTACACACGACCTTTAAAAGGCCGTCTGTCTATGTTATCGGGGATCGCGAACATTTCGTGAAAGAGTTATTTCTTACAAATAAAACCCCTCTATCACTGCCAGTCAAACCCAAATGTTTTCCTCTAGTAATAAAAATTCAAGCTTAAATTATTTCCCAAACCAACACAGTATATTTACCTACATTATGGATTAGCAAATCCATCGTTTACCTTCCAACACCTCCAGTGTGAATGGAACCAAGACAAAGGGCGAGTCATTGGTAATTAACACTTGGCATTTACAGCTATTGTCGCGACCCTATTTAAATAAAGTTCATATTAACACGACGCCATTTTGAGATTGAATGTCGGTAGTCGGTATTTGACAGGTTAGGTAAGAACCTAACCTGTCCAAAATGAACACGTTTTAGTGGGATATATGTACCTAGCATATTCAGCTTATAGTATTCCCACTGTTAAGGCACAGTTCTCCTCTCTATGAATGCGGGTTGGTGGATGTCACATGTCTTCGGATTTTTGGTTCTAGGACATGCCGGTTTCCTCACAATGTTTTCCTTCAACGGCGAAGGAAACCAGTAGAGCAGTTGAGAGCAGTGTTGATGAAATAAGTCACACAAAGTAAAGCGCGTTCCTGGGGTCGAACCCACGACCTACGGTCGAAGACAAGGCCGTAACCACTGGGCCACCACTGCTTTTTCCGATTCTACGTTGTATGTTAGGCATAGGTAGTTTCAGATATTATAGGAAAGAGGGAGCCTTACCATGTGTCATAAGGATCAGGAACCTAATCATATTTTACCCACATATCTGCTTAGGCGGCGTCGTCACGAGATCGAGTTAATAGCGGGCACGGGCAACGGCGAGGTGTTCATATGGGACTATACGTCTAGACAGCTGGTGAACAAGATATTTTTCTACAGACGCCAGCACATCAAGCAACTAAAATCTGTCAAATTTCTTTAATAGATTTTCAACTTTATCGCTAAAGCGTAAGGTTCAAAGTTGATTCGGAAAATTTCACAGTTTCGGGTAGCTTGATGTGCTGGCGTCTGTACTTCACTTCACTGTAAAGTTATTTTGACCAGACGTTGGTGCCGATTCTGTTGTTCACAAACTAAACTAAATTTAAATTCAGTGCATATTTTTCTTTCTATTTAATTTTAAGAAAAGGACAGAACATAAATTTTAGTTTAGTCCTGTCAAATCTAATCAGCGCCTGACGTAAATTAATGTGATTTTAATAGACAAGTTTTTAATCACGTGTAAACTTGTATAGAGTAATGTCAGGAGCTGATTAATTTGACAGGACTAAACTAAAATTTACATTCTGTCCTTTTCTTAATGAAATAGAAAGAAAAAGATGCAGTGATCTTAAATTTAGTTTAGTTTATGAAATAAAATAATAGATGAATTGACGTGACTTAGGTACATACCTATAGATTTCGATGGACGGTTTAATAATATGCCACGCAGAGGCACATGGAAAATAAAAGCCTCAAAACTTCAAGGTCTAAAAAGTTTGCCAACTTAGCAAAGCTCCGACAGTCCACGCAATCTGAATTTAAAAATAAAACCCTAATAAAAGCTTTAATTAAAACTTCAACTTTCGACACTTTAAAACATCAATTATCTCTGTGTCCCGAAACTCAGTAATCCCGGACGGTCCCCGAAATAGGCAGAGACCTTTTATATATTCATATTCTAAAAGAATTTAACCTATAAACCCTCTTAATAACCCATATATCATAACGTAATTGATATTTTACATTCAAAATTTCCATAAGAAATTCCTTGGGGTAATATCTACGCAATATGGGGTGCCTTTGTAACCCGAATTCTGTGCGAACGGGGCATTTGAAGCCTCCACTTGAGGGTGCTATCCGAGGCACTGAACCAATTCGCTATCGTCGACCTTGTGATTATTACTTTTTGTTTTAGAATTGTAAACGCGAATTGGGTGCGAGTTTTTACCCCGTTTACCCTCTTTAATTGTAATTGTGATATTTTATAGAACGTACAAAGTTTATATCGACGGGAGCAAAGTAAAAAAAGACAACTGCAATTTTGAGATTTTTGGTTTTTTGTAAAAACTAACTTAAAATATCATGTTCTACAACATAGCAAAAACAAAAATACAAATATCACCTTATTTTTGGTACTTTTGTCACGTAAAAGAAGACAACTACGCCTGTTTTGTGAAATTTCACTATGTAGATGCGGATAACTACCGCCTGGCCGTTTATACGCGGGACGCGCGGGGTACCAGCGGTCAGTCATATTTCGTCATCAGTCAGATGACATGTTCTACGTCGGCCGGCACGAATTTTGTTTGTTTTTGTTTGTTAAGTGATAAGTGTGTGTAAAAGTGTTATCATATTAGTAAACAGTTTGGGTTCAATACAATAGACATGGAAAGACGTAAATTATTGGTGAATTTGGGCAAAACGAGACGACAATGCGATATTATGAACCGAGAAGATCTATTTGAATTCCCACGTAGAAACGACCAAGTGGTAGTTAACACAGTTGTCATATTTTTAAGCGCAATGTAGATGCAGACAACTACAATATCTCGTAATTTAAACATAATTAGAAGAAATGAAATATACATGTGGATATATTATTAAATAATGAAGCAATGATGAAAATTTCAATAAATTTGGTTTAAAATTGACAAAATGGGAGCATTTTTTCCTATTATACGCTCTCCTGAAAAGTAGCTGTTTTGTAGATGACTCTTTTTACTTTGCGCCCGTCGATATAGCAATAATGCTTTTTGCAAGCTGGTTGTTGGTTACTGCATGTCAGCCGACATGCTACCAAAATAATGTTACAAAATCTTCGTCTAAATTCAAGTTCTTATGTGATGAATAGGTACAACTCTTTTCAGTATTAAATTAAAGAAAGAACAACTAACTTCTTTATTACAAGAGCTAGTCTTCAAGACTCAGTAACTATCTAACGTCTAACCTAATAACAAAATGCCAAACTACCGTACGTGCACCAATCGTAGGGAAATGCCAAAAGCCAGTTAGAAAATGCCAAACGCTAGACACAGGGGCAAACATTTGTTCGTTCCCATACCTCTTTTGTTGCCCATTGTCGAAGGTGGCAAGGCTGACTCGGCAATTTTCTTTATTCAATCAGGGAATACCTCCTTTATACCTACAAGGGGCGCTTTTGAATAGTTTGCGTTGCGTAATTCGTGTTTTCATAGTAATTGAGGTAAAGTTTGCGTTTGTTTGGCTGAAGCTGATTATAATGTAGAAAGAGTGTTAGAAATAGGCGGCGTTTTCAGTTTATTTTCGGCGTAGCGTGGGTCTGCCGGTTTGATAACAAAAACCAAAAGAGAATAAGAGTAACACTAAAACTTAATGAAACCGACAGTATTCATAAGCTCCATAATCAGTCTATAATTTTCCCATTACTGGGACACAAACCTAAGATTAGATATTCACAAGTTTGTCAAATTATTATTATCCTCGATAAAGGAATTGACCTGCCATCTGACATCATATTTTGTTTTAGAAACTGTAAAAAAAACGTGAACATTTTTAATCCTACTCCAATTCTTGCAAATAAATTTCACTTTTGCAAGCGTAGCGCGACCTTTTATCAAGATCAAAACATTATTGTAGCTTGCTGTGTAAGTAATGCACGTTTAATTCTTATCTTTTAGTAATTCACACTGTAAATTCAAAAATAACGCTGGCACACATGTATTCATCGCTATCACGTAAGAACTAAAACTGCTTCGCCAGACAAAAGCCTTATCAGACCAATTCATCGAATGTAACACAGTATAACTAAATAGCTTATTTACGCGTCAAAACATAGTTTTATGATCCCTTTTACGATCCGATTTACTTACAAATCGGAACAGTTTATGGTTTATAAAACGGGACGCGTAAATACTGTTTTAAGAGGGTTCGTGCCTTACTGTGTTTTAAGAGTTTTATTTGAATGCTGATCTGTGAGAAAACTATTTTCTTAACATTATTAATTTCAACGCTTTCCCTTCTTAGTTGAAGAAACGATCTTCGAGTCCTTCATTGAAAGAAAAGTTGATGAAGTAGCTGTTCAAATCTATGGCCTATGTTGTATAATCAATCAATAAAATTTTCAGCAGCTGTTACCGGGTGACGAGACCACAAACATTTAGTGGGCATTATTTGGGTTGGTCATCGTTCAATTTTGTCAATGTTCTACTTTTTATCACCATGCCATGTTTCCCTAATTACAAAATTGATTCATGAATGTAATAGATATTGACATCGCCATAATTGATACTGACGTTCTTGATGAATGATTACCTTGATATGATTTATGATTGCAACCCTATCCCTACGACTAGTTTGATTAATTTCAAATTGAGAGGACACGAAATATAACATTGCTAAAACCTTCGTCAGAGTATGGATGTGGTATGGAGTCACTTTGCTTTGTAAATACAAAAGAAAAACGCGATTGTATTTTATTTATTCACTCGTTATTACATTATTCCTTAATAAGCTAACCATATTTCGTAAATAACTAGCTGTAAAAAATTCAAAAAGAAAAAATATACCGGTCACAAAATGCCAAAGGAAAGGTGGAGAGGCAAAAGAGCTTTTATGGAGCAACTTCGGCGTACTGTGTCGTAGTGGGAGCGTTTACTAGGTATATTTGGGGTACGGAATCAGTGGCAGCGACTGCAGGGTTGAATTACGGGTCGAATGGGTTTTTTAGGGTTAAATTAGACTTTGGGCTCGAATTTTCGGGTGTTAGCTGGAAGTTTACAGGAGTAGGAGATTTTTGAATTGAATATGAAAATTCGAGCTCAAAGAAATGGGAAATCTAAATCTGTATATGAAAAATCGAGGACTGACTGTTGTGGTGAAATTCAGTAGTGGTCTGAGTTACTTTGAGTTGATTGAAATTAACTCTATTACGTATTGCTCAAGATGTTATTATATTACTATCGTGCACAAAATTTGACTGAACATCAAGTATTTTGTATTGATTTTATGACTTCTGTTACGTATAGCCACGTCATTCACCATCATCATCTGCCTAGCTTTTTCCCAACTATGTTGAGGTCGGCTTCCAGTCTAACCGGATGCAGCCGAATACCAGTATTTTGCATGAAGCGTCTGCCTTTCTGACCTCCACAACCCTAGTTACTAGATAGCCACATCATTATTATGATGAAATCATGCAGTGATGCGAAATGATTACGCCATTTTATGCGTGACTGCTACTAACCTATATGCGTAGATAACCCTCGTTATAAATCCCTCTCCCCCTAAAACACTCTCGTAAGGGGACCACATACACGACACACAAATGAACTGACATTAGCATGTTTAAATCTCCTGTTTCTAGTTACGGAAATGGGGGAAGAGGAAATAATTTTCTAGCCTTTTTAAGCGAGTTACGCCCTTTTATGTCTTAGTTAATGACATTTTTGCACTGAATTAATCAACTAGTTCGCCAACGAATTCAAAAAGAGACCAAATTATCAGACAGCAGATAGAGATATTAGAGGATCAGTGTTATTTATAATTATAATCTTTAACACTTCTTGTAGTTAGTAAGATATATTTTCTTGGAATTTAAAATTTTGAATATACGTATACATCCGCTAGGCGTAAGCACGTTAGCACGTTGTTTACAGCTTGCAATAAAAAAAGATATCATTAAATGAAACCTACTCAAATTTTTCCAGTTACTGAAAAATAAAAGACAAAATCGACCCCGCGAAAACTGCAACCGCAGAGAAATGCGAAAAAAACCGTCTAGAGCGAAACATCGTACGACAAACACCGTCTCCAACAACGATCTCCGCAGATATGCAAAACACAGTCCTTTGTAACATGATCTTATTGTGTTCGCGAATCCCGTCGCCACACTGAATACGGAACGACTTATGTCGATTTAGAAATTTATTAGAATGCCACGAGGTTTTGTCATGCGAAACGCGAGTTGCCGACGTGCTCCAAGGAGTTATTGTTGCATTATGGGGTGCAATCTGAGCTATTGTGGGCAACTTGGTTGGGAGGTTGATAGATATGAATAGCTGGTATGGTTAGAGGTGGATTTTGATTGTACTTTGTTTGAAAGAGCTTGTATAATGTATGGTATAAGTGTCAGGTTGATTGTCAATGATCTGCGTCAGACATTAAAGTTGGTGTTATTGTTCAAAAGAAGCAAATCATAATTGTTTTAACAGCTCCTAATAGATACCGGACTGTTTGTATTTCGTGCGACAGAGATAACGCTCTACGAACCCGAAATCAGCCGATTGTCCCTTTCCAAAGGTCGATGTGCAATATTTATTGCCGGGTACTGTAACTTCCAATGCAGAACAGCGATTGGCATGACAATAGCCATGCATTACAGGCTTCTCATTTGTCATATTCATGAAGTGTATACACGAGTATATTGACAATGTAAAATCAGTACCTGATGTAGTTCCTTAGATCCAAGAATTTCTCAAACAAAAATAAAATGTTGTTCTGCCCTTTTTTTGTAAGCCTTCCATTTAACAGTCTATTCCTGAAGTCAATATTTGAATGAATTACTGTACCTTTTTTGACGATATTAAGGAAGACACATATAAACAGAAATATATATAAATTACATAGAAGAGATCTTACTCATTCCTTATTTACTGTCCCAGACTATACATATACCCAACGATCACACTCCCCAAATTTCCTTCCCGATACTTCCAAAATGAATGGGTGCTACCCCAAATAACAGGGTATGGGAACCGCAGACCAGATAGCGCTTCCCATGTCAATCCCGCGGACCTCAGCGTGACAATGACAAGTCGAAGATTGCAGCGCTTGCAAATCCCTAGGGCAGAGCACAGAAATTGATCGGAGTAATTTGCTAACGTTCGGACTGCCACGGCGAGACGATTCGTCTTAGCTGTGGGTTAAGATGGGAGGGAATGGCGTTGAACGGAGTCTATGGTTTCAGAATTGGTGGTGTTCAAGATATTGTTAATTAATTATGACAGATTAAAAACATTTCAATTTATTTGGTGGTGATGTTTAATTGGTTTTTGGGTGACATCTACGAATGTGGAATTGGGTTCCCACATATCCGTGGTTCCCACCAAAACAAATTTGTAGGTATAAAACTAAGAATTTATTGTTTTCGGATTTTTTCCATTATTTATGCTACAGATATTCTATTTCACGAAACGTTCCTGAGAAAAAGGGTCTTGACAGACAGACGGACAATGAATTTATCTTATAAGGGTTCCGTTTTCCTTTTAAGGTATGGAACCCTTAAAATTTAAGTGATAATGGTAAACAAAAACGAATATATAATACTAAGGCAAAGTGCAAAAAAAAAGAAGAAAGAAGAAGAATCCCGTAGAAGATAGCGGGACGAGCTGGAAAAAACAAACGACCAGTGGTCCACTTTAGCCCTGGACCGAAAGAGCTGGAAGTCATGGGGAGAGGCAGCCCAGCCGTGGGATGATGCAGGCTAATAGTAACAGTAAAGTGCAAACACATCCTATTTAATTATAGAAGTTGTCATTGCTGGAACACGTACAGTAATTTCTTCAAGATATTATGTGCTTCACATTATTTTCAAACAAGCAATTAGGCATTATGGAATAAAATACTTTGCAATATGACCCTTCATCATCAACATTGACTTTTGTGCCATGGTTCTCTGGCCCTGACTCTATAACCCTTAGCGCTAATGTATTGGATAGTTTTGTCTCTCACATCTTGGACCATGAATTCCGCCAATTGCGTATTATTCACAAAACGTGCCACACAATAATGTCTACGGTGAAAATCTATAGGTAACTAAAGGAAGCAAAGCTCTCTGTAAGAATGGGTGGGTCATAATCCACCAACTGGGCCATAATCGACCAAGTGGGCCATAATCCGCCACAAGGGCCATAACCCAGAATGTGGGCCATAATCCCCCACGAGGGCCCAGTGTGGGTTGGTGGATGTCACATGTCTTTAAATGTTTGATTTTAGAATCATCACGATATTTTCATTAACCGTTTTGAGAGGAATGATGATGAAATAATTTACACAAAGAATAGCACCTGCGTCGGTTCGAACCCACGATTTATAACACGTAAAACGTACGCAACTTTTGCTAGGCCACCAATGCTCGGCGGCTTACAAAAGCACCTCTTAAACACCGCTTTGTTACTTTTATACACCACATGAACCAATGTCAAGTGTTCAATATCTAAAACGTATTGAAGTTAATCTACTGACTGGTTCAGGATAATCTCACAAGAAAACCCAGACTGAACTGGAGACAGCATTTTGTCACAGGACTTTTTCTCCGCCATGATTCATTTCAATTTCAGCTAGTAACGTTTGAGATTAACTTTTGAAAGTAAATTCGTTCATGTAATAACAAAATCTCATCCAGCCTCCATCATAGCTAAAAAAAATACAAAACCCACGAAAAACCCATTAACAGTTTTAACGAAATTCAAACTAAAAAACGCCTACGGCATCACCCTTTATAAAAGCAAGGGGTGTTTTTAAATGTTCTATTAAGCGACGTAGCTATACGAAGCTAGGAGAGACTTGAGACTTGAAACGTCAATTTTACGGAAGATTTCGCATAATAGAGCCGCTGTGCCGCTTGATACATGCTTGCAGCTTCGTGTTCGCTCGCATTTGGGTTATTGTGATCACTGAATTGTACTGATAGTAATTATGCTGAATTGTTCAAACTTATGAGCGTTGAGTGAATTATTATTCCTTATATGACAAGATTCATACACTTACAGTTATAATAAAAATAAGCATATTATACATGGTATATTCATCGATTTTACTTTTATTTAGTTTTTTAAATGCAAGATACCTAATACGAAGAACTAAGTCTGACTGAAAATCAGCATCAGGTTTATCGTCTAACATTATGCTGAACCGAGGACCTTTTGGCATTACAAGTATTGTTTTCTGTTGTTTTAAGATGTTTTTTGTTGCTACAATGCCAATAAACGTATTTTTATTATGTTTCTTACTATATTTTGTAAAAAGAAATATACTGTATACCTACCTTTTATTACCTTTCAGAGATTGAGCTCGCTATATCGTAAAACTAATCCCCATTCAAATAGCATCTACATAAAAAAATACCAGTTTAAAAAATCCTTCATTCCAACAGACAGTCTATCATATAGTTATCGTAGTATATTCGTAAAAGCGCTTCCACGCTGGCGTTTAAATGCTAAAAGATTTTATATCTAGCGCGAAAAATTGGAGTAAATTGCCGCCACTGGATAAGATGCGATGTTTTTTTTTTACTTCTCTTTTTTTAGACTGCCGTATGGCTGTGTAAGGGTGTCTGGGGAATTTTAGAAAAGGATCAAGTGTTTTTTTTTTCTGTTTTTGTTTTGTGCATGTATGCAAATTTTTGGGTGCAGGCTTGAACCGGACTGTGGGGGGCTTAGACAGATAATTTTAATAGGAACTTAACTAAGGCTTTGGTTTGTCCACTAGGTTGGTTGAGTTACTCAAGCATGAAAGTGTAAGTTTGAACAGTAAAACAATAGTTGATTAGATTGTTACGGCTTTGAGTTACATTTTAGACCATTTCCAGTTAGATTTACATTAGATTATACATTCCATTAGATTTCATTAGATTATAATTATATTCCAGTTTAGATATATTTTTGTTTTTTTTTACTTTTTAAAATCAGAGTACTGCAATGTTTTGTGTTTTGTGTAATTTAGCCCAGTTAAACACCTGTTTACTTAGTAGTTAGGTAAACGCTTCTCAACACTATTCTTGAGTCAAAATTAAATCATCACATTTTGTATGGAAGATCAATGGCAAGTGGTCAGTGAAAACCTGCATCACCAAAAACTTATTCACACGTAATGCCCTTTGGACCCCTGTCTGAAATAAAAGTTTTCTATCTATTTTATTCTAAAACCATGCTCTTCAACAAACCCTAACAAACCCCAAATTACAATTTATTCCGGTCTGATCCCCTAAACCCCCCTCCACCCCCCTCCTCGATCCCCTGCTAGTTCGTCTTCTGTTTTAATCTCTGTCTTATCCACATTATCTAGGTTTACTCTTTTTGACAGGTAAGTACAGTCAAGAGAAAATAAACGTTATATGTTTTACAAAATTAAAAGTTCGTATTCAGCAGAAAATATTCAAAATGCTGTCAAATAAAGGTGGTTGGGCACTGCGTCGCCGACTAACCCAATATTACCTCTATCCGTCTTGCGGGACTCTCTGATTGGTCGGAGAGATAGGCATTTTATAGAGTGCCTTTCCAATTCATGTGGCACCTACATTCTTCACGTTGTCTCTAGAAAAGATATATATTCTACATATTACTTATAGTCTTGATAAAGGAGTATCTCCTGTTTTATTTGAATAGATTCTTGCGGTGACTGACTGACAAGAAGCAATACACGGAAAATAAAATAACACTAATTCGTGTACCCAGCTGTAGTGCAGTATGGCTTGATTAAAAAAAAAATTAAGTATTGTTATCCCACAGCTGGGCAAATCTCTCGCCCATACTTTGTCAGTTTCCTTTATCTTGTGCCTTCTACTGTAATTCTTAACACCTGTATCTATTTATCTATGATCCACAATAAACACGATTGATTGATTCTACGGCCAACTGGCCAAGAACGAGTCCAAATCGTTACTCCAGCGTTTCTTAGAATATACTAATGCTCGTAAATTGAAAATATTTGCTTAATTAATACTAGGAACGTATGCAGATTAAATAAACGAAGAATTTGTTGAGTAGAGCCAGCAAAAAATGATCTAAAAATTATTCTATATTTAAATCACAAACACTTCGAAAGCCTATCACCAAATAACCCATAGCTATTCTCATATCGTGGTTGCGCGTGCAAAAGCCGCTATGTATTATTTAGTTATTTTCGGTTCTTTATGCAGTTTTAATCGTTATTTCAATACACACATAGTGTATAAACAGCTATGCGATAAGTGCAATATTTAAAGAGTTAAGGAATGTAGCTATGTGATATTCATGGATCGAAAGTTCCATATAAACACGGTAAATGTTATAATTCATATAGCTCAAATAAGTTCACTAAAAACACATAGCGACTTTTGCATGCGCAACCACGATATAAAATCACCGCCCCCCACACGCAGATAAAGTTACATAATCCCCCCAAATGCGTAAACAACATGAACGCACCTAGATAAAAGAAAACACAGTGAGCAAGATTAATTAACGTTATAGCCAAGTTATTAGAGCTCGCCTAGCCGACATTTTATCATAAAAGATATAATCCTGGGTGGTAATCCCTCTCACCGCTTCACAGATAGCGGTACCATACGATATGTATAAACTGACAATGATACTGGGGGTATGGAAGCGTTTTGGGCTCGAGGTGAGTTGGGAAAAAAGTACGTACCTACTTAGAAGCCAGCGATCTACCAGGGATTTTAGAAAAAACATTACACGTTTGACCAGACTACTCTATAATTAAAGAACAAAAATTCTAAGATTGTAATCTTCTAAATAATCTTCATTATCATAAAATTCAAGGTGTAAAATTCTAAATCTACCAAAATATCACGGAAAATCTCCGGCGACATCGTGGCAGACTCAAAAGAAGATGGCAGGATGAACTTGACGCCTACAGATAAGATTGGTCCACACTAGCTTAAGACAGGAGTGAGAAGGAGAACGGGAGGACTTTGCACTGCAAAAAAAAAAACAAAATAAAGAATTAAACTGAGAAATCTAACAGATTCGTTTGAAACCACAGTTGATTTAGAAGTTGTCACAGCTAACGGTTGTTCACGTATCATTTTACATAATATTAACGAATACATATAATATCATCGTTATTTTTCCATTACTGCATACAAAACGATTACATTGTTCCTCGCCAAACTTCAACAATCTCACTGAGACACGTCTGTCCCGATCTCAAACAACATCCACTTCGCACGTTCCTCCGCCTGGCACAGACACATCTAGCAAACAGCATTTAAATCCACGCGGGCCCCTATCAAACGCTCGTTTGCACAAAGTATATACTCCAAGTATATCTGGAATGGTTGCGAACACCGAACCGAACGGTTTTCGGAACACTTTTTCCCTATTTCCACGGAATAAAAAGGAGTCAAAGAGAACTTCATGACTTTTGTTATACCGTATAGCTTTTTACATCGGAAAACGCGGCGAGGCAAATTTTCTAAAACCTTTTGTTGGCAATCGCCCTTTGTAAGTGTCGTATTGACTGTGTAATGAATGTGTATGTTTTTGGGGACATTTCTGGGAGGTTTGAGTGAGAACAGGGGGCCTAAAAAGGCTACTTTGGCAGAATCATAAACGGATAACATTATGAATCATTATGGACAACTTACTTTAACTAACTGTTAAGTTAATCGTATCAAATCCCATTGGTAAAGGATTTTTCAGTTATTTTTTTTGTCTGTGCTAAAATACCAATCAATCCAATCCATATTCTATCCCAGTCTCTTTGATTATACCTACGTAGTGCAGCGAAAAAAAGGAAAACACGGACTGTCTTCGCCATATTATGATTCATAATGTTATCCATTATGATTCTGTCAATGTGGCCTTTTTAGGCTCCCAGTCTCATATTTACTTAAAGTATGATGACATATCTAAATGTCAATGAAGTTACGGAATCATAAAGAAAATACATTCGTTTGCACAAATATGACGCAGAGAAAAACACAAAAAGAACACGTTGGGGAAAGTACGCAGAACGGCCATCGTTCAGCTTAATGCTATGACTGTCTGTGAGACAGGCCCCAGCGCTGCGAAGCGCAGCACAGCGCTCTTTAGCAACAGCCGGCGTTGACGCGATGACGTCAACCGGTCCAGTATATGATGAGATATAAATAGAACAACTAAAAAAGACTGAGGCAATAAAAAGACAAAAAAAATGGTTAAGACTTTTCAGTTTTGAGGGATGGGTGCAACACAGCAATAATGCGAAGGAGTCGTCAAAAATGGGCATAGATAACCCACGAGTGCAGTTAAAGTAAATAAAGATTACAGCATAACCACGTGGTGGGATTTGTAGAAGCACCGTCACATACCCATTCAAAAAGTTAATTTTCATTTCAGTGTCGTTAAAGCTTTGCTCACCAATCCCTGTTCTGACTTCGGGGCTTCTGATTTAAAAGACGGCTTTATGTTTCAGTGGACTGTATTAAACTAAGTTGAACTACCACATTTTAATCGTCATACATACTGTGGTTTTTTGAGGTTCGCACTTAAAAAAGGAAATTGGAACCTTTAATTATGAATACCTTTATATGTCCGTCTGTCACACAACTTTTGTTCGACATTTATGCCACGTATGAATTATAATTTCGGCATGATGTTAGGTCTCGATGACCAGTCAAAGTTTATCTTTCTTTCTTCTAAAAACGACTTCTTACTATCCAAAAAAATAATAATATACCTTAGTATACTTCAGCGTTTTTCAGAATACAACGTAATTTATTAAAGGACTAGCTTCTGCCCGCGACTTCATCCGCGTGAAATTTCTTGTTACTCCGACCCACCCCGTCGCATCGCATCGCCTGCCCGCGCTATTACTTCGTTTTTGCTTAGCGTTCTTTCTGACTTTTTTTCTTTTTGCTCGGCTCCTAAAGGTCATAGCGTGATGTTAAATAGCCTATAGCCTTTCTCAAGAATTGGGCTATCAAATTCAAAAATAATTTTTCAAATCTGACTGGTAGTTTCAGAGATTAGCGCGTTCAACCAAACAAACAAACTGTTCAGCTTTATAATATTAGTATAGATAGATAAAGTATCATTTCGACCACTTACTTTTCTACCTGTAATTGAGCATGAAACCCTCCTATCTACTTAAGTACAGGCAATAATACCTATAGATTGGTAACTATGAGACGTACTATTCCGTACTTAGCGCAGCGGCGTGTGAATACAAGAATCGTTCGTATTGGAGACCATTAACGGTTAGAGGTATAGAAATGAGAACGATAAATCTATATTGCGGTACGTATGACGATATTCTTATTAGTGGCAGGAATACCTTTATGAGCCTGGCAGTATCGTGAAGTACTACTTACTGAAAAGAAATGTGAAAGAACAACAACTATGCATAATTACTATAAAAATGGTGACAGCTATAAAAGTTAAATACTGTGTCGCAAACTCAAACTCAAAGCATTTATTTCAAAGTAGCTGCGCCTCGCGGTTTCACCCGCGTAAGTGTCGATCACGTGGGAATATCGAGATAAAAAGTAGCCTATGTGTTAATTCTGGTTATAAACTCTCTGTGTGCCAGATTTCATCCAAATTTGTTCAGCCGTTTGTGCGTGAAGAAGTAACAAACATAAGCAAACACATTCACAAACTGTCGCCTTTATAATATTAGTGTGTTAAACCAATTACAGGCACTTGAATTGTCAAGGGGTCGGTCAGTCAGAAAGATGAAGCTAGTTGCTCATTTCAAAGCGTAATAGGTACCTATGGAGAAGAACGGGCAAGAAACTCCATGGACACTCTTCTAAATCAAAATAATATGGATACAAAGTATCGGTTACATCATTCATGTTAAAAATTATGCATTTGAGAACGATGCAGAACGTTATAAGCGTCCGTAATGAAAAGATTAAAAAAAAATTAAAAATTAAATTACATTAAAATAAGCCATGGCAGCAAAGAGATGACCAGTACCTACTGACGGCGCCCGTTCACGAACATGACGCATGGATTTGCAGTATTCAGCTCAACCATTTTGAAGGGCGATTTTGATCCAACCCATGCGCCATCATCAGCGAGACATTTCAGTGAGATGACATACTCTCAGCCGCCAGGGCACATTCAAGTCAATGAAAGACGTACCCAGTAAATTAGTCGTACTCACATACGCAGCTATCAACTTCATCTTCATCATAAGCATTCACTGTTGACCATAGGCCCCTCTTTTCTTGTGCCAATCCCCACGTTGCTATGCCAGCCGGGTCCACCCTTTATAGCAGAACTTTTTATGTCATAAAATTATTTTGCATAACAGCGTATAGCATAAACTTCATTTCGCAGAAAACACTTTGGCATACACTCATTTATCATACATTCAAAACTCATAATTTTGTTAGTCAGAATCATCTTTAGGCATAAATTTCATATCACAGTCAGAAGTTCACAGTCAGAATCGTCTTTTGGCATACGTGAGTTCGTGCGTAGAGCTCACAATTTTCACCTAACCTAATCATTTTTTTTTAATATTTAGTTACGTTCTAAGTTGGTTTACAAGCAATAATAAATAAGACGTAATCGACGGAGCCCCGCTTTGCGGGGCCCCTATTTCTGTCTACAGGGTTTAAAGGAAACTAACGTAACCCAAGTCGGGGTGCCCCAAGTGACGAGATCGCTTATAGAAACCATTATTTTTATAGTTCATTCAAATACCATGGAAAAATACACCGAACAAACAATATTCGTTAAAAAATAATTCTACTGATGACTTCATAGCATGCCAAGTGAAATTATGCCAAATAAAATTCTGCCATCTTAAAAAACATTCGGCCAAACTAAACTATCAACTACAATAGTATAGATTTTATGTAGTATATGTACATATGTGAGAACTGGTAGCCGACCCCAACATAGTTGGGAAAAATCTAGGCGGATTGATTGATGTATATGTAAGAACCTGTGTATGTTCTGTTACATTACAAAAATTTAATTTAAATAACTGGAAATGGGTCTCGCAAAGACCGTTAGAATTAGGTAACGGTTGAAGTTAGTAATATTTTTTTGCCCAAATAATAAATAAATCAGAATCAGCTTGTTTTTAAGTTTCATAACCGCAAACTCTTGAAATACAGAACTGTCTGTGGTGAAAAGAGTGTGTCTAGTTTCTTTTAATCTACATATTATCCACGCGAAAGTAAAAAGCACTCCGCTCTTAGAAAAACCGGTAAAGGCTCCTACAAACAGGCGCGACGCGCGACGCGAATCGCGCGCGACACAAAGGCACCGCTCGTTGCGCGACTTACGGTGCCTTTGTGTCGCGCGCGATTTTATCGCGTGTCGCACCTGTTTGAAGGAGCCTTAAAGTGTGAGTCGGACTCGCGCACCGAGGGTTCCTTACAAAGTAGGTATGTAACTACAAATTTATGTTTTTGGGATTATTGCCTTTAATTGTGCTACATGATATAGCTTCTTGCCAAATTTCATGATTCTAGGTCAACGGGAAGTACCCTAAAAATTTTAATCCCCTTGAGAGTGTCGAAATATACGATTTTTGCGGCATAAACGGCCGTATCTTTTTTTTACGTTAACTTAGAAGTTTCATTTTTTCACAGCTTCAAGGGACTGTAGACCTGATATTGTTTTAATTTCAATTCGATACCTCCATGCGTTCCCGAGATAAAGGGTCTTGACAGACAAGCAGACAGACGGATAACAAAGTGATCCTAAAAGGGTTCCGTTTTTCCTTTTGAGCTACGGAACCCTGAAAACAATAAGTACGTATTTATAAAGAAAATTTCTGAGATTGTATCGAAACCAACTATATCTAGTAGTATTTTCTTTGTATCCCCTTTCAATGTCTATCTATCAGTGCTCCAAAAAGCACAGTTTCACCTAAAATAAAGCTGTCTTGTGTACGAGTACTTAGTAAAGGATTACTTTCCTCGCGAGGGCGGGAGAAGCGACCTTGAGCTTGCCCTTAGACGCAATGCAGGTTCTACACGTAGTGAGAAGTTAGTGGGGTCATTGGTAAAAGAATTAGATTTAGTAATCTAGTGAGACCTAACCTTGAAAAGGTTAATTATTTAATCACAAAAGTCGCACGCTTTTTTTTGTGAGGGGTCAAACAGAAGTCAGTTTTTTGTGTTTGTTCTTTTTTTGCCAATAGTTGTTTTGTGTGTGCCTCACCTGTTATTTAATAAATATATGAAAGTGTATTTTGTTTTGTCGCGGTAATGGATCGAGATTATCACTATATAGTATAAAACAAAGTCGCTTCCTTCTGTCTGTTCCTATATATGCTTTAGATCTTTAAAACTACGCAACAGATTTTGATGCATTTTTTTTAATGGATATAGTGATTCAAAAGGAAGGTTTATATGTATATATAATACATGCATATTGTAAGTAGAGAAAAGCCGAGAAATTCAAAGATTTGTAGCGTGATGTCGTAACAAACATATTTTTGTGCGCTTACATTGCCAACGCTGGTTAAACCTTACGAGATAGATCAAATTAATGTACAGTACCCGGCGATAAATGGGTTAGGGGGCAACTGGCCTCTGGTCCGCGGCCCACATTACACGGAGTAGGAACAGTAGTGGAAAACTTGGCCGAATGCTGGGCCAGAATACCATGGGAAAAAGTATCGTAGTTAAATCGACCCATTGGGATTTAATTTCATTAAAATTAAAAAAAGATATTGCACATCGACCTTTGGTAAGAGACAATCGGCTAATTTTGGCTTCGTAAAGCGTTATCTCTGTCGCATGAAATACAAACAGTCCGGTATCTATTATAATAGGAGCTGTTAAAACAATTATGATTTGCTTCTTTTGAAAATTATTTTTATTCTTTGTATAAAATCGATAGGATCGAATAGGTCGATGTGCAATATTTATCGCCGGGTACTGTACTACGGAATTGTATATCTTAAAAATATCAATAAAAAAGTCCACAGTGGTATATGTTTATCTCCTAAGGATAACCCACAGTAAACATTTTTATCTTTTAAATATTACAAAAAAATTATGAGTTATTTACCAATCTATTTTAAACATTACAGTATTATTCCTTATCTAATTAAATACATTAAATACGCTTTGCATTTTATGAAAATGAAAATTGTCGTTTACGGCATATCATTAAAATGAATATCCTAGAAGATATCAGAGATTTAAAAAGCGGGGGCAGAGCGGCTGGCAGGGCGGTACGAAGTTCGCCGGGTCAGCTAGTTTGCTCTATAATCCGCGCATCACAACAGATAAAGTTTTCAAGATAGAAAAATATTGAGTTAGTGTGGCAGATGAACGTTTAGGCTACGTACGCACTGACAGGTGACTTCTTAGCACCTAGAGCTTAGTGACACATGTCGATACACACTAGGCGAATAGCGAAGACGTCAAACGCGCACTGCGGCTGGAAGCAAAAATTCTAGAGAGTTCGTTTCACTTCGCTACTTGTTAGGTGACTCACGAAGCTGTAGGCTCTAAGCAAGCCTTGAAAATTGTTATCTAATTAATTGAAAGAAAACTTCAATGAACCATCACAATACATTTTTATCTATCTTTCAAATAAGAGATGTAAGACACCACAAAAAAGTTCCAGATAACTTGATTAGCCAACCTCCTTCTAGATTTACAAGCAAGGTTGAACCATGAGTACGCAGTAATTAAGTCAAGGGAATCAAATTATAGACTCGGTAGGTAGTGTAACTTTGATTACAATGGTCCGACACAAATATGTGGTTGAGTTACAAATAATTGTCCTTAATTATTTAACTTTAGTGTCTCACTAATGAGGGACTCAAGTCGACCTTGGTGGACTTTGAAGATAATTGGAAGTAGGTAACTTAGATTTAGTTCTGGCTAACTATCTAGTCTTAGTAGTGAAAAAAGCTTAAAAACTAAAACCCGACTACTGAAAATGATGAAACAAGAAAGTACCTTCCCGTGGTCGCTTGCCGCTTTACTAACATACATATAAGCTATGGTTAGCATGCAACGGAAAGTTACTTTCTTGTTTCATCCTTTTCAGTTGTCGGGTTTTAGTTTTTAAACTTTTTTTTATTATTTTGGGGCTTATTTCAGTAATAATTATTTACATTTTTGAGTTGTGCTAATTAAGCTCTTTCATTTGATACCCCACAAGGCCCCATCCCAAAATATTTGTTTGTAAATTTATTACTTTATGTCCTCTAGAGGGCGCCATGTTGAATTTAGTATAACGTCACATAGCCTATAACCAGCGGACGGTCAAGACGCTTCTAACAATACCTCATTTGTCAAATTGTTATAAATACTTTTGAAGTTATGAGGGAACAGATGAACATACATACGTAAATACTGGTCAAAATCATAACCCTCCTTTTTGCTTCGCCGTAGTCGGGTAAAAAGTATTGAATGTTTCTTTTCCATACTTGGGTTTGTAGTTTTCATGTTTTTGACTACCGAAATGCCAAGTAATAGAGAAGTATAGACGACCCCAAATATATCGGGATAAGCGGAGGACAATAATGATGTTTTGGGTTTTTTGTAGAACATAATAGGTAACTAGTGGCGCCACGCGGTTTCACTCGCATAAGTGTCGATCCCGTGGGAATATCGACATAAAAACTATCCTATGTCCTTTCCCGGGACTCAACCTATCTCTATACCAAATTTCATCTAAATCGGTTCAACGGTTTAAGCGTGAAGAGGTAACAGACAGACAAACAGACACACTTTCGCATTTATAATATTATTTACTAGCAGCGCACCGCGGTTTCACTCGCATAAGTGTCGATTCCGTGGGAATATCGGGATGAAAACTATCCTTTGTCCTTTCCCGGGACTCAAACTATCTCTATACCAAATTTCATTTAAGTCGGGTCAGCGGTTTAAGCGTGAAGAGGTAACAGACAGACAAACAGACACACTTTCGCATTTATAATATTAGTATGGATAGTAAGGGTTAGGTCAGCAGGCTAGGCAATGAAACCCTCTGGCCAGGTAAAGCAACAAATATTCATCATACAACCTGGTGATTACAGAAATATGCATTTATTGTATCGTTTTTTACGAGGTCCATATTCAGTTCAGTCGCCACAAATCTCAAATTCTGGTCTAAGATTCTATCAATAAACATTATTTAGCTCGTGCTTATCTTTTATCTGAGGAATAAATATTGCGGTTTGACAGATTTAGGATAGACAATATGTCAAACTGTCCTAATTATTCTTCAGATAAAAGTTATCTGACAATTGAAAAACCAACCCTTAGTCGTGTTATCGTCTCTTGTAGTTTGACAGTTGGTGACAGTGACATGAATAACGCTTAGATAAAATGCTTGCATAGTAATCTTTGTGAAAGTAATAGGTCTCGGCCTGAGATTCGATTTATCCTTAAAAAAACTAGAACTGAGACCTCGTTTAAAACCAAAGCATAATCAATCTCTATCATAAAGCATTTTAGTTATAAAACCTAATGTATGCAAAACATCGCTCGTCTACGAAACTGGCTAGCGATTAAGCGCTTAATCAAGCAGTTGATGAGGCACTTACTTTAAAATCGATCCTCTTATCTCAAGTGATAAGTTCTCCATCATCTGTGCAATAATATGGAAAAACTAGTGGTAAGCAACATTTTTGAGCTGAATTAACTTGTATTATTTCAGGTTTATTTGTTGGCTCTCAAAAATATGGTGTCACTAATAAATGTCTAAAATATAAATACTTACACGAATAGTATGACTACCGCCAAGATAAAATAAATTAAGGAAAGACAACATTACTGATCCTAGAAGAAGATATTTACAACGCGAAGTCGAAAATGAGGAAAAGAAATGTCAAGACAAGTCGTTGAATCTATGACTACGGCTTGATCAGATTAATGTTAACGTATGTTAATGTGTAATGACGCAAACATTCGGCGAAATTCGATAATGTAGCACTAACCTAAAAAAAACCTAGGCACACATTTAAGTCCATTACTTTCCCCAAGCAAGGCCAAGTCCATTATTCTTTTAGCACAAAAAAGAACTTTCTCTATGCAAACCAGCTATTTCTCAAAAGCGATTAACTAGTTTATCGGTACCACCTGACGAGATAATTTAGTTAATATCGATCGCCTGGGGATTAGCCGACGACAAATTGTCCAATCGGCGGACAGGTAATTGATTTCAAGCACCTAATATCGGACGCTAAGCTTTTGTTAAGGCTACGTAAGTCTAAACTTAGCTTAAAATGTTAGCCGTTAAATTAGAAGGTGGAACGTGGTGACACGTTTTATACAGTGTATTAGGGGGTTCAAAGGTGAGCTGAGATTTAGAGGAAACTGTGTACAGTACCCGGCGATAAATATTGCACATCGACCTTTACCTTTTTTGTATTTTATACAAAGAATAAAAATAATTATCAAAAGAAGCAAATCATAATTGTTTCAACAGCTCCTAATAGATACCGGACTGTTTGTATTTCGTGCGACATAGATAACGCTCTACGAAGCCGAAATTAGCCGATTGTCTCTTTCCAAAGATCGATGTGCAATATTTATCGCCGGGTACTGTACGACTGCGTCCGTATGGAATTAGTAATTTGGGTAGCTTATTTTTTATCCGATCTGCTTTTTCATAAATCTCTGACTATAGCGGTATTTTTGAGATTCCCCATACAAAGTTCCACCCCTCATTTTACCCCCTAAAGGGAAGATTAATTGGTCAAAAATTTTTTATTTCTAAAGAAAAGTTAAATGATAAAAGTCTTATCTAGGTATAGCCCTTTTTCATTGATTCCCTTTACAAATTTCCACCCCTCTTTTCACCTCCTAAAGGATGATTTATGTAATAAAAACTATCTTTTGTCCTTTCCCGGGACTCGAACTATCTCTATACCAAATTTTATCTCAATTGGTTCAGCGGTTTAAGCATCAAGAGGTAACAAACAGACAGACATACTTTCGCATTTATAATATTATTATAGATTTAGGTATACTACATTGTTACGTCGTAGGTACTGACGTCTTAATGCTTATGTAAAGTATTTCGATAGGTAATTTACCTACCTACTTATTCATTCTGAACAATGACTCAGACGTTTCATGGATAACTAACGTTTTGATTGGATGGATTTTATATTTTTATTTATTTCATTTTTCTCAGCAAAAGTTGATAATGTTCACGAGTAAGTACTTTGACCCTTCAAATATGAAACTATTTTTATTAAACCTTATGTACCTCTGTATTAGGGTGGTATGTATTAGGGTACCTACAAACGTGATAGCGTGCAACTAAATTAACTAATACAGACCAGTTAATGATCGTAGGATATAAAAATGAACTTTATACCGTAAACCAGGTAACCAGGGGTTTTATGTCCAGTTTAATGTTCATGATGCAATTTTGTAACACACCTGTGACTACTTTGTTCAGATTTATATTTTTGTACTCATCATTAAAGTAAGTCAATTTAGAAGCTAAACATTATCAACCTATAATTTTCCCACTGCTGGGACACAGGCCTCCTCTCTGTGAGATCACGAGTGGGCCGTAATCCACCACGCGGGCACAGTGCGGTTTGGTAGATGTCACATGTATTCGAATTTTTGGTTCTAGGACATGCCGGTTTCCTCACGTTTTCCTACACCGTTTTGAGAGCAGTGGTCGTGAAATAATTTACACAAAGTAAAGCGCCTGTCTGGCTTTGAACCTACGATCTACCTACAACTCGTAAGTCGCGGAAGCCAAGAAGCCAGAAGCATCACAGAACATCGTAAAAATATTGTCATTTTCTCTGTTTACCTATACATACATAAACAATTCACAATTCTTTTTTGCATTCTATAATGTTGGTAGGTATGCTGTCACAAAGTGTGGAAAGAATTTCATGATGTGAGATCAAAAGAAAAAGGTATCTGGTACAACACCATTCAGCCTGTGCCTCTAATCATTCTCTGGATAGATAACTGTTCACTCAATAGAAAAGATATTGTTACTGCCATGAGGCTTCGATCCGGTCACATCCTATCGAGCAAGTTTACGTTCTTATGGGTATCTCTCCTTCACCTAATGGTGAAAAATGTAGAATAATCGAGGACGTACAGACGCCAGCACATCAACCTACTACAATCTGTCAAACTTCTTTAATAAATTTTCAACTTTATTGCTAAAGCATAAGGTTCAAAATTGATTGGAAAAATTTGACAGTTTCGGGTAGGTTGATGAGCTGGCGTCTATACATCATATCTTGACCGAGTGTGAGCGGCGCGAACGCCTCAGGAGAAATGTTTTTGATACTCAAAATATGCTTGGAATTGGTAATTTAAATAGTGTTTTAGCTAAGCTTATGTCGGACGAGGCTAAAACTTTGTACAAAGTATATTACAATCATATAAATTAATTTTAAATTCAAAATTTGGCTATGATGGAGCGGCATAGTCAGTATTGTGACAAAGCTCCTTAATAAAGAAAAAAACAATGTTGGTACAATTATGGACCCTGTCGGGCACAGCATGCCCTAGCGCTAAGAACGCTTATCTGTTTGTGTTTATACGCATATACATATTATTTATGTATTACATAGGGACCCGTGGCTAAATAACAGCCGCACAGGTCGATCGATAAGGTTAAGCTACGCTTGCCGCGGTTGGTCTGCGGATGGGTGACCATCTTTACATACCGAGACCTCTCCCTGCCTCGGAAAGCACGTTAAACCGTTGGTCCCGGCTGTCATTCGTGGATCTTTGACAGTCGTTACAGGTAGTCAGAAGCCCGAAAGTCTGACAACCAGTTTTACCAAGGCGTATAATATTACCCAGTAACTGGGTTGTGGAGGTCAGATAGGCAGTCGCTCCATGTAAAATACTGGTATTCAGCTGAGTTCGGTTAGACTGGAAGCCGACCCCAACATAGTTGGGAAAAGGCTAGGCAGATGATTATTTATGTATTACCACACCAACTCACGCTTTTTTCCATGGAGTAGGCACGCTACCTGTTATGGTACGGTCAGCATCAAAAGTCGATTAACACTTCAGTTTTTTTAATCTTAGTTATTGAGCAAAATAATAACACTTCAGTTTTTTTTAATCTCAGTTATTGAGCAAAATATTTGTTGAAAATTGCATCGTACTTCTGCTGCAATTTTGAATAAATATTTTGCTCAATAACTGAGATTAAAAAAACTGAAGTGTTAATCGACTTTTGATGCTGACTGTACTAACACACTCCATTAGCTTCGTTTTCTATAACTAAGTATCATAATACATGTTAAGCTTTCACCACCAGTTTGAACAGCGCGGCTGCCCCATTTCAAAACCTAGTAAGGACTTAAATGAAATTTTACAGGAGAGCGCATAAACGTAATATTGGTCAGCCTATGGAAAGTATTTATGTTAAGTAAAAAAAATGCTAATGGTTGTAAAAGAGGTTTTGAATTGGTTAAAATGACTTACTAGATTTTAAAATGGTCACTAGGGAGTGAAAGGTGCACTTACTAGGTATCGATGCTTAAATAAATCTGCTTTTATGTAAGTTTAAAACGCTGGTGTTTTTGTATTTTGTAGAGACCTTCTAGGTTAGCAAGATTATGCAATAAAACGATTTTTGTAAAAAGTATCCTTTACTAGATTTTGAAATGGGACAGCCGAGCGAGCGTAAAAGGCACTCTTTGGTTTTTAATACTTTCATGGATATCACATTCGAAGCATTATGAATAGAAATCATAAAATACAACGCAGTCACATTTCATTTTCTTCCAATTGAAAAGAAAATTGTAGCTGCGAGAGTAAAATTCCAGTTCTTAAGTCACCCATATGTTAAACCCAAAGTGTTATTAAAAGTGTTATTAAGTCATGCCTTGTTCAAAAACTAAATTCAAATTATATTTTATTTATTTGTACACACAGCTTCATTAAGTGGTTACCCCTCCAAAAGACATGTGCGTTCAAATCCGTGATAGGCCCAAGTTGGTTTTTTTATTTTGCAAAAACATTTTATTTTAATTAATTTATTGTTTTAGTGAATAAATAAGTTTAAGATAGTATTTATTTTTTAAAATTCTGTTTTTATTATTGTTTTTTTTCAATAAAACGTTAATACTTTTATTATTGCGAAAACGACAAGCAATAATAGGGTTAACATTTACGAACGTTTTATTCGTCGTCTAAATAGACTAGAGGTTTCAAGACCGCTTGCCGTGCCTATGAGTGGAAGTTCAAATCATAGCCACGAAATGTGCTTTTTGTTCATTATAATTATTATTTTAATATATTTTTCTATTTTGTTTTAGTAATAATTTATAAAGAATTTAAAAATAAAGAAAAATAAAATACCTTAATAATCATATAATAATATTTATTATTGCTATTATTTAACAAAACTATGATCTTATTTTACAACAAAGATTTATTTTGATTTGATAATTTTATTTACAGTTATCATAATATACTATTTTGCCAACTGACACAATTGGGTTCCTAGACAAGTGGCATCCTATTAAGGTAAACGATAAAATAGTAAGCGGTAGAAATATTTTAGATTGACATAACCTAACGAAATGTCACGTGACCTGTCATGTCGTCTCAGCATACAAATTTGATATTTGACAGTCTGACAAGTGACATCGAAAGAGACAAGATTTGAAGCGTTTGCAACTTGTCTAGGAACTAGAAGTTAGTTTGGCAGGATTACAATCATGAGCATAATAAGTGAATAAACATGTTATCAATAGATAATCAATTAACATCTCTTATTAGCTCATGATATCTACTTCGAATATTTTGCTATACAAAGTAAAATAGTGGAATCAAATGAGTTAAATGTCTTCGTTGTTTATTTTGTTGTCATACTTAATTAATATAACTGCTATTTCTGGGCACATCGCAATCGTTCTCTTCGATGTTCTTCTGTTAGACATATTTTGCAGGTCGATAACTGTGAATGTTCGCTGCGTGTAAATGTCTTCGAACCGTGGACAGAGAGATATTCCATGCCGTTGCGAACTGTAACGAGTGGATGTAAACGGCGGTGTAGTGTGAACCTTAACAATATCCGGATGATGTTCAGATTGGTCCGTATAGATCCCAGTAGTTCTCCGACCCATGGTCATTGTCTTAACATCACCGGTTTCTTGAAATCTGCGCACCCATAAGCGCACTGTTTGTCTCTGTATAGAAAAAAATGGTTTTAAATAAGTTATTAAATACACAAGATACCGCAAATAGCTCAACAAGAAAAGAATCGGAGAACACAATTCATATTATAATGAACTTACTGCTATGCCAAGCTGTCTCGCAATTCCTTTTATGCTCACATTTTGTTCACACAGAACAACTATTTTAGTTCTCATAAAATCATAAATCATTTTAAAAATTAATGAATAAATCGTAGTCGTTTACTCTTCGCCGTTTTAAGTGAACGTATACATCAAACGTTATAGTTATAACTTGAGGGTATGGATTAATTTTATAAAGACAACGTAAGTAAGTAAAATTAATGGATACCCTCAAATTATAACATCTATCGATTAGACATCCCACCTAAAGATAAAATGACTCAGACCATAGTAGATGACAATTTCAACGCATTTTATATGGGCTCGCTGGCTAGTTCGTCAAACTGCCGGTATGAGTATGACGACGTTCGGTGATGCGATGGTTCGAATCTGAGTCGAAACAATGGGTTATTTTTGAAGTATTCTTTAGATTATTTGTAAGGAATTTAATGTGTAACATTTTAAAACTTGAGGGGTTAGCACATACTGACGCTGTCTGTACATAAGAGTATAATGTGGTACATGAATCACACTAATATTATAAAGGCGAAAGTTTGTGAGTGCGTGTGTGTGTGTTTATATGCTGGTTACTTCTTCACGCTCAAACGGCTAGACAAATTTTGATAAAATTTTGTATGGAGGTAGCTGACACCTTGGATTAACATATAGGCTACTTTTTATCCCGATATTCCCACGGGATTGACATTTACGCGGGTGAAACCGCGGGGCGCAGATAGTAAAATCTAAAAATATTGTGTCACTATGTGCTGCCTTGCAAGATGTATAGGTAAATAGGTATGTAAAGTAAAAATTAACCTACGCTAATTCCAAAACCATTTGGAGATTTTAGAGTCTTAAGCCTTATTTTTCTATTTTTAGCTCTCTATATCACAAGATTGTGTTTATTTTCACAATAATACTTGTAACCATTTGACTTTCATTTGACCTCTAAATGACGTCATAACGTAGTCTGAACAGAATACTTCCTTCGTGTTTTTCAAGATAAATTAAAAAAAAATTACTGTTGATAGTCTGTCATACACTCTTAACGTCAGTGTCAATACTAGTTGATCCGCAGCACGTATAATGGACAAAAATTAAATTTGCTAAAGATCGTAGGAAAAGTAACTCAAACAATAAGTTCACGATCACAGCATGAGCATTCACATTTCACAACAAAATAAAAAATATAGTATCTTTCAAGTGTCAACTGTTGACAATGTCAAGTTTGAAGTTATCTATTATTATATTGTTTTTTGTATGTACTGAAAACGTGGCAAAGACTTATAGCTATTCAGACTACGAAATGACGTCATCACGAATAATATTTTAAAAAATAATTATAAAAAAACTGTTGCTTAGAAAAACAAAAGCTTAAAATTAGTGGCTTAAAATTAAATGTTTTACGAAATAAAAATATAAAAAAAATGCCTGAAAAATAATTTACATACCGAAATGGTCCTACGCAATAATGTCAAAATAAAGAACGCGATGACATACAATTTAGTTTTTTAAAAGAACCCACCAATTTTTTTCGTCTTTAATTTCACGAATTGGAGCATGGAAGTCAGGCATCGTTTTAAATTAAAACAGGTTTCTGTTCTGACTCGTTTCGGAGAATTTCTTTATTTGCGTAAGAAGGTCTATCATGCGGTCATGTCACTTATCTATTTATCGTTATTTATTTATTTATTGTTTAGTTTTGCAATGTTACTCAATATCACGCTTTTTATACATAGGTACCTACTCGTTACTGTTTTTATGTGACACTAATTTATTTTTATTTATTTACTTAATTATGCATACACATTACACACATCACGATGCAGTATAAAACTGATTTACATCCGTCACCTCACACATCAGGTCCAGTTGAAAACCAGCGTCAGGCACCAGTTGTCTGGCATTTTTGCTGAACTGGGCCTTTTTGGCGCAGCCGTGAGGCACACTTTCCTCCTAATTTCTTACATCGGACTTTGCACTTGTTATTTTTATCTTATTTTTTATTCTGATGTACGACTAATATCTAACTACCTGGTGTATGGTGTGTCTCTTAGTCTGTGCTAAATAAATGTATTTTCTTTCTTCTTTCTTTCTTTCTTTCTTAATTATACAATTTCACATTGTTGAAAGTAATCTTTGGTTTCAAACCCAGACCAAACTAGCAACTTTTCTAATCAGTTTATCTACTTCATAAAATAGAAAACCATCGATACTTGAGTCTATCCCAATCCCCTCTCAAACTGTTGAGCTATACCTAATCACAATTAAAAGTAACAGCCGGAGGGTCAGTGGTTAAGGTCACCATTTACAACCTTTTTAACCTTCTCGACCTGGGTAAAGGTGACCTTTCTCAACCCGATAAAATCTCCTCGAACTTTACATCCATTCAAATATTTTGACGTAATTTTCGTTCTTCACTTAGATTACGAATTTAAGCGCTCGAGCAATTAATTTAATTGGCACTTTGATTTGGGTTCATTTGAATTTACATTGTTCTCATTTGGGAGAAGAAATGGGGAACATAGTTGGTGTTGGGACTATCTTGAGCTTTGATAATTGAACATCAGATTAGATCAATGTCAAGTAGGACAAAGTAAAGACACACAGTTGACTGAAGATGTGTTTTTTTTTTTTACACAAAACTACGCCTGTATATCCGGAAGGGTCAGGCAGAAGTGTATTCGCCAGTTATGTTTAAGTCCATAGAATGCCAGCCTATTGTCATCAGCCGGGTATAAATCCAGACTCCAGACAGAATGATGATGAAGAGTCTGGATTTGTGAACGTCTTTACGTCCACTGCTGGACAAAGGCCTCCCCCAAGCACCACATCGACCGGTTTTGTGCGTCTCGCATCCATCGGGTTCCTGCGGCCTTCACAAGGTCGTCGGTCCACCTGGGAGGCCTCCCAACGCTACGTCTTTCGGTACGCGGTCGCCACTCCAGAACCTTTCGGCAATCGGCCATCTGTTCTGCGAGCAATGTGCCCTGCCAAGTGCCACTTAAATGAATACCAGACTAAGAAAATAAATATTCTTTATTTCTTTTAACAAGTTACAGTAAAATTTAAGACCCTGGCCCCAGAGCTAGATTAGACTACTAGACTACCTGTATTTCAGAAGCCAGTGACTTCTTCTATTTAGGTTACAATTAAGCAAGTATATGCAGCAAAAGGTACAAAAGTCGTTAGTTACAAAAGTTAGTTTTTTTTTACAAAAACAATGTTTGACTTTACACTAACACTGACAAAGCGTAGTATAACGTGCTTGTTTTGCATTTCTAATCAATATGCAATTAACATCAAAAATGGTAGGTAGTTTCAATTGTTATAAGATTCAAAATAAGAACCCATCTCTATAACCCAAGGTTCACAATCATAAACAACAAACAACTCACAGACTAAAAATAAATCCATGTATCCATCTTGGATACATTGGCTCTCGTTCCATATCAATCAGTTCTCTTTATGTGCAGCTATAAATGTTTAAACTTGTAGACTGATATGAACTAGCTCGGCTGATGTAACTCACTAGTCGAACGGCAATAATACATTTTTCACTTGTACTGAAGCATTTTAAGACTAGATAATTGATAGAATACTCTTTGCTAGGCACACCATACAATTCTATACTAAATAATAAAACTGAAGAATTTCTTTGTTAAAAAAACAATTTTGAAATGACGAAATGCGTATCTGTCGTCTGGCGTGTCTGCCGAACTGCGTATCTGTCGAGTTCCGTTTCTAACAAGTTGCGAGTCTATCCTGAGAGATGGCGAAATGCGTATTTGACCACTTGCGTTTCTGACGACATGCTAGTAATCCGTTTGTACGCGCTAATCTTTGGATCTATCTCTGGGACGTTGTTACGCTGCCCGTTGAATACACGAAGCTTACGTAGTACTCTTGAAGTTTTCTTTCGTGGACCCAAACATGAGTCATCATGAGGAAGTCGACAAATGTGAAAACACTACGAAGGTACCTCCTCCGTCATATACTTTACCAAATAAAATACTTCAGTCCAGTCCTGACATAAAACAGGAAACGTCTCAATAAATCAATATACAGAACGTAATAACGCAAATAAAAACACACTTAAGAAAATAAGATATAGCATATTTGGAGCCATCAATTTTATGGGACCATAAAAAAGCAAATTTGTTTTCACCGTGGAAAATCCTGAAGGTAACTTGTGACCCTTATAAAACCCGAATAATCTAATGGCAGTGGATTTTCGTCGACGTACTGAATTCGCCTAAGTAAACTTAGGGGATGAAATAATTTGTGCACCCTAATCAAATAAGTGTAAAAGGAACATTTTAAATTCCCACCCTGAATTTACATAATGACCGCCGCGTTGAAAGAACGGCTCAATCTGGGGCCTCAGGTATTATTGTACTTTGTACAGTCGAGAGCAGTGCTTACCTAGGGAGACCAGCCGTGGATCCGAGGCAAAGACCGCAACGCAATGCAAGGCGCTTTACTTTGTGTGAATTATTTCATCAGTGGGTCTCAAAACGGTTGAAAGAAAAAGTCGTGAGGAAACCGGCATGTTCTAGAATCAAATATTCGACGACATGTGACATCTACCAACCTGCACTGGGTCCGCGTGGTGGATTACGGCCCACTCCCACTCACAGAGAGGAGGCCTGTGTGCCAGCAGTGGGAACATTATCGACTGATCATGCTTATGCTATGGGTATACTAACAGTCACTGTCAAAAGTCTCCCTGAAAACCAGCGCTGGGGCTCTGTCTCGTATAGGGTCTTAGCATTATGCTGAGCGTTGGCCGTTTTGCGTAGATGTGACGCATACTTTCTCCCAAATTGTTATTTTTGCTTTTCTGTAGTTTGTGTTTTTATTTTTATGCGTCATGTTTGCCGCAAATAAACGTATTTTCGTTCTTTCTTTCTTTAAAAGAGAGAACACAAACTCATACTATAAATGACGGAACTCAAAACTCCGTCGCGCTCCGTAGTTCAATTAGTACATTTTCATGGATGCATAATTCCTGGAGATTAGTCGGTGTTATCACTTGTGCACGTGACTGAATAAAATTTCAGGTGAATAATAAGTAACATTTAGTCATAGGAGCGGAGTGGAGTAATAAACTTGTTAATGTCATATTACTGGGCGTAACCATGTCTGGATGAAGTCACTGTTTTACGGAGTCCGTGCAGTAAGTTTTAATTTTATTTCATAGTATGATGAGAGAGAGAGTCAAAGATTTTCTGAAATATCTGCTGAAGTTGGAAGATTTATTAGGATTTTGACTGAGTAGGTAGGTAATAAATTTTAATTTTATTCTAATGCAAATCCTTAACGACGGTTTTTAGACATAAATACGTACTTAAAAGCGACGTTAAAAAAGGCAAGAAAAAAAATATCTTTGAACTCTTTAACGTACTCGTAGGTAATAGAAAGAAATAAAGAAAATGCGTTTATTTGCGGCAAATATGACAAAGCGAAATAACACAAACACAAAAAGAACAATTTGAGGGAAAATATGCGTTACATCCACACAAAACGGCCATCGCTAAGCATAATGCTACGCGAGACAGAGCCCCAGGGCCGGTTTTCAGTGACAGCAGACGTTAACCGGTGCAGTAAGTAATACGATGAGATAAAAATAACACAATCACACTAGGTAATATTATAAAGGCGAAAGTTTGCGTGTGTTTGTGTGTTACTTCTTAACGCTCAAATGACTGGATCAATTTTTACAAAAAAATGTATAGAGGTAACTGACACCCTAGATTAACATATAGGCCACTTTTTGTCTCGATATTCCCACGGGATCAACATTTACGCGGGTGGAACCGCGGGGCGCAGCTAGCAAGAAACAAAAAATAAAATGAATAGACAATGCCTACTTCTAAATGTTAACATAGGTACACATAATATTTATAAAATAGTAAACCTCAGTTTACACCTTAAAGGCCAACCAACCACCAACTAAATTGACCAATTAAATTGGTCATCAGACACTTGTGTCTGCATTAATAAGTATCAAGGCTATATGATGAATATTATTTAGCTAATTACAACTTACCAATAATTCAAAAACAAATACATAACCAATATTAAAATGTCGCCGACAAAACATTATCACAACCACTTCCGCACCAATAGCGCTCAACAATAATTGTTATAAAAATGTAAATTCTGTTTATTAACTCGCAAAGTGACCAATGAACCGTACTTTTTACATGGTTATGAGTTATTTGCGGATGCGTAACATAAATTTGAATGGAAATCAATTCCCGTGGAGCATAGCTGACTGGGCAAATGATGAAAATTATAAATCAATTTGACGGTAATACATTGGCGGTCGCGGGTGCCCGACGCGGGCCGTGGCGGGTTGGGTGCAGTGATGTACGGCGCTCCGTATGGATCGCTGTAATTATTTTGAAATTGGGTGGTTTATGTGAAGATGTATAGAAGATAGAGAAGCGGGGTTAGAGAAAAATACATTTTTATAACACATCGAAGTATATGCTCTAACCGCTTATAACAACCACAATGATTTATCTAAACTATATTATAAAGAGCAATTATTTATTATTATTAAAAACTTGTGAATGTGATGTCCCACTGCAAGGGACATCACCGGTCCTGCCTACTCTCTTTCCATTTCTCTCTGTTTAAAGCTGCTAAGAACCAGTTCTTGAGTTGAGTGAAGTTCTTGTCGAAAAATTCCAGGTCATAAAAATACGTGTTTGTAGTTTGTTACGCTATCACGCTGAAACGGCTGAAAGGATTTGGATGAAATTTGGCATATGGGTAGACCATGACCTGGAATCTTGATCCAAGTCATGGTCTGTCCATGTGCCAAATTTAAAAATGTGCCAATGTGGCATGTGCCAATTTTCGTAGAAATATTGGGTAAAATATGCAATTAATACAAACAAAAATATAATAAAAAAAATGATAATATATCATTATTTTTTATTAGGTATATATAAAATAATAATAATATATTATTATTATTTATTATTAGATTATATATATATAGATATTTAATATATATGTATATCTTTGTATATAATTTCCCACGAAATGGAGACTTATGCGGGTGAAACCCGCTGTTAACGGCTAACGGCAGTAAACGGCCACCTATAACAAAAGGTGCTGATTATTAAGACAATTTTTATTTCTACCTTTATTTTGTATTATAATATTTCATCTCAATACACTTTATTTCGTGCTCTTAGGCCATTCTATCGTAGACTATCATTACTTTCACTAACTCAGGCATTTCGAAATGAATTCTAGATGTACGAGTAATTACGTTTAAATGATAAAAAATGGTCTCAGTAATAGTGTGGCGTGAGGTGACCTAAATTTTAGATAGATCTTAAACTTATCTTTTCAAAAAAAGCCTTGAAAGGCAGCTTTCAAATTCAACCATCTTGATGAAATTTTAGGATTCAATATTCGCAGAAATATATTTTAATTTAAGGTGTCAGGTGCGGTTTTCTTAGTCCATAAATTAAAAATGTCAACCAGTTTTAATTTAAACCTAAATCAGCTTTTGGTGAAAGTTATTTCATATAATTTGCTCAGAAATTTCCACAGGAACCTAATAATACAAAGAATTTTCATTAGTACTTTCGCTTTAAAGCATCAAAAATGTACCAGACTAATAATAACGGATTACCTACTTAAATAAAAAATTTCTCTCCGAAAAAGAAAACTTAAATCCCTTAATCATTCAAGTACATTTTGAAACAACTTTGTACATGTTTTCCCATCTTGGTAAAAGCAAAGAAAATATGCAGAGTACTTTGAAGAGAAACCTTGTTTTATTTCTCTTTTAATCTAGACTTTTCCAACCCTTTGCACATGAAAATTTTAATGTACATCTAAAGATATATTATTTTTGTGAACCCCCTTATTTATTTAATGGCGCTCTCTTTCAAAAGGGACATAAAGTGGAAGCGTCAGGTAAAATTAACAAATTTACTGTCCCCACAGAATTTGTGCCTTAGTCAGTCAACGACTCCACCTTAAAGTAAGTCGTAAAGGAAAGTTTTGCAGTGTGCGAGTTGCTTAGATGTGGGTCCCGTAGCTACATTGCCAAATTAAAAGATTTTTCGTTAAGTTTGAATTAGTAAGTGAGTTCTGACTTGAGGATTACTATGAGTAGTCTTTGCTGGGGTTGATTTCTTGAGGTGAGAATTGTGTGAGTTTGTAAAATGTTTAGACTGGCTTGTATCAATCTTGAACCAGTGAAATTGCTTTAAAAGAAAAATCTGTAAAACATAGTTTTACTCATGTGAACAGCGAAAATTATTGCCTGAAAACTCAGTGCTACTACCTAGCCTTTTCCCAACTATGTTGGGGTTGGTTTCCAGTCTAACCGATTGCAGCTGAATACCAGTATTTTACATGGAGCGATTGCTTATCTGACCTCCACAACCAAGTTAGGTTGTAACACGATACCACTGTTTTTCAGAGTTTCAGGCTTCTGACTACCCGTATCTGACGACAGTCAAATATCTACTAACTAATGATAGCTGGGACCAACGTCTTACCGTGCTTTCCGAGGCACCCAACCAACTACGAAGCGACCGCGGCTAACGTAGGCTAACATTTGATCGACCCGTGTGGCTGTTATCTTTGAGCCATGAGGCTTTCAGTATTATATTTGGTTATTACGCTTCTCAAGAAATAGTTGTCAGATAATTGAATGAATATTTGCTGGCAAGACTAAAACGACTTTAAATTGATTTCCCTTTTACAACATTATCACTCTAAACTCACTTCAATTCTCATAATGTACAAGACGATAAACTAGAGACACTTTCCAACAGTACATGACAAACACTCGCCGGAGTTATTACCGCTCGCAAAGTTTGCTTCGGTTTTAAGTTTAAATAATTTTGTGGACCACTTTAAGTAAATACACTCCGAGGTACAGAGCCCACCTATATAACTTTGGGAATTACGAGGCCCACAATATTTTTGTATGAGAAATGGGACAAAATATTATATTAGTAGAAGAGAATTTACGGCGAGAGAAAGTTGTGCGAAAAGTTATTTTTTATTGATACTTACCGGGAATGTTTATGATAGTGTTCTTTGATAAAGTGGGGCTTATCTTAAGATGGCGCCAGCAGTAACTTACCTGAAAATAAAGAAAGATTATGATTAGTATGATTCATTAATTATATTTAGGTACTTACTTGGACGCAGTGTAAACTTTTATGTACTCAATTTCTGGATTGTAATTCAATTAAATATAAAATAACGAGCTTTTTTCTTTTAGATAAACTCATTTTATTACACTTTTTTACTGTAATAATAATAGTTAGCCCATATTTAGGGTTTACCTCCCTTTCCTTTTTCCACTCAATCCTGCGTCAATATGGAACAATCCCTGATATAGAAGTCGACTGTAATACAATGAGTTTATTAAAAAAAAACACCTCTTAGGCTTATATCTCACTGAGACACAAAGGTGGAGCAACCATGGTCGCGGTGCCAGCAAAATATAATACAACTTTATGGTGGGTATCACACCAGGCGTCCGATCGGTTGCGCAACCAAAAATACATTTTTTGGCAGTGCGACCATGGTTGCGCCGCCACTGGTGTCCTAGTGAGATAGGGCCCTTAGAACATAATATTTAAATACATGAGTCCGTTACTTGGCAAAAAAATTTATTGTAACATTTATTACACACAGACAGTAACAGTAAATCTAAAACTCTCATCTTACAACTTTACTCTCCTCATTAGCCAAGACAGTCTTAAACATTCTCTGGTCTGAAAACCCAAGTATGTAATAGGTAGCCTTTCTACATACATATAAAAGTATTTACTACTTTTTTATGTATGTAGGTAGGCTACCTGCCACTTCAACTGCTTTAAGAAATAAAGTAGGGGTCTAAAAAGGTCACTTTGGCAGAATCATAAAGGATAACATTATGAATCATAATATGACGAAAACAGTCCGTGTTTTTCTTTTTTTCGCTGCACTACGTAGGTATAATCAAAGAGATTGGATTTAGATTGGATTGATTGAAAAAATAACTGAAAAATCCTTCGGACTTGATACGATTAACTTAACAGTTAACTGTCCATTATGATTCATAAAGTTATCCTTTTATGATTCTGCCAACGTGGCCTTTTTAGGCCCCCTGTACCATTATTACAGAATAGAGTTAATGGTAGGGAACTGACATGGAGTGTCATTCCACCACCATTAAAATATAAATAATAAAACGGTTGTAATCGCACTAAATTGCTCAGTACATATTATTTCGTTCTGTCACGCAATTTTTATCAAGAGTTACAAGTTAGTTTACTGGAAATGGTTGTAAAAAACTGTGGTAGTCTAAAGCATTGTCACATTTGTGATTTTGAATAGTAAAGAAAATCTAATTATCAAAACAAATCTGATGTGGGAGAAGGTGTTTACCGCGTGTAATCGCTTAATAAGAATATAGCCCATTTAAAAGTCAACAATATATGGTGATGAACAGTCGCTAACCATTACTTAACTTTAAGTAACGTTTATAAATAAACCCCTTAATGTTTCTGCCAACCAGAGCCCTGATGCTCACAAATAGTTTTCACTAACTGGTTTAGGCTGGTTTTTTGAGAGAAGGGTGTCCGGGAAGCAAAAGAAAAGGAGGAAAAGGATGGAAATATCGTAGCTGTTTTGTTTCAATTTATCCCCATGGGGAAAAGACATGGTAAGAACCATGGTACAAACGGTATAAGAAAGCCTGACGTAATCCAATAAACAACGATACAACATTACGTACATAACAATGCCCCAAAATGGCAGATTGTTAGACCGATGCTACCGTCAGACGAACCGCCTATTACACAGTGAAAAACAAATGCAATTTACGTTCGACGTACTAAATTGCCGGGTGCCGACGTTATTACAGCTTTAGCCACAATTACGGTGTAATTGAAAACGGAGTGGTCGTTACAGTGCGGTGTGACGGGCGGTATTATGCAACTGTGTGGAATAAAATTGGAATTTTTGGAATAAAATGATGTTTTTTTTTGCGGTATTTTGGATTCTTTAAGAAAAATTGCCTGTGGATACGTAGGTATAATTTACTTTTGACTGCCCCGTTGGTTCCGTAGACACAAGTGCAACTACTGAGCACGAGGTCCTGGAATTGTTTCCCAGGACGTGCAAAGTATTATTGGGTTTTCCCATTAGGAGTTTTTTAGTAATAGCCCGGAGTTTGGGAGTGTAAATTGTTTCATCACCCCTGCTCTCAAAACGGTGAAGGAAAACATCGTGAGGAAACCGGCATGTCCTAGAACCAGAAATTCAAAGACATGTGATTTCCACCAATCCGCACTAGGCTCGCGTGCTGGATTACGGCCCACTCGCTCTCACCGAGAGGAGGCCTGAGTCCCAGCTGTGGAAACACTACAGGCTTATTATGCGGTGTGATACCCCGTGCCTCGGAAAATACGTATCAAAGAGATATCAGCATCAATTAAAGAGGCGCGTCAGGGCCGAAGCCTGCCGGGTCAGCGGGATTGTCCGAAAGGGTTACCGCTGGCCCGGAACTTAAAGGGCTAAGGAAGGAACACGGGTGGGTTTTAGTCAGTAAGAGTCTGACACTCCTTTCCGCTCCATCCAGAGCGGGAAGGGTCATTTTATTTCCCATCCTGAAAAAAAAAGCCGTTTGTCCTGCGCCTGATCTCTCCCCGATCGTGTCGGTTTGCGTGCCGTCCCACCGGACTATGAGAGTGAGGGAAAAGATAGAAGTGCACCTGTGGCTACGCTCACACTGGTGCACTAAAATATCTCTCGTGTCGAAGGCCAATCTCAACGGAGACTCGTTAAGATTAGCCGCCATGACAGAAAAACGGTCTGGTGGACTATACAGGGTGGTCAAAACGTCGTGGATCAAACGAAGTAGGGAGATAAAGGAGGTCATTTTCAACGCTTTTAAAGTGAGAAATAAAATTTGGTAATGCTTAAAAAAATTTGGAAAAAAATTAATTGCTCTTGAAATTTGGTACCGAAAGCCGCAATAGAACTTTTATAGTGCTGATACATTATCTAGTAATAATACAACACCGTTTGTTTTATATCACATTTTTTTTAATTACTCTAATTTTAAAAGAACTCGGAATACAAAAACATTCATAACTTTTAGGGCAATTGAATTATGGCCATGCTGTAGAAAGATTTTTTGTTGGAAATGACCTCCTTTATCTCCTTATTTCGTTTGATCCACGATTTTTCGACCAACCTGTATATAATTTACTTGAATTTGAACAAAGTCGTGTGGTAATCCTATTAGTTAGCAGACTTAAGATAACTATGAAACTATCGCCTTGTGTCTTCCCCGTACATTGACCTTTTAGCTGTCAAACATAAGAGTTTTCCGGCCAAGGTAACTTTAACCGGTCTAATCTGTAATAGTACATTACTTCAGAGAGAAGAAAGTGACAGTTCCATACCGAGATTATGGCATTTGCGCCACGAGCTTGCGAGGGGCGCAAACCATTTGAGGTATGGAACTGTACTTTATCCTGAGGGATGTATAGTGCTTTTTATTACACCTACGAGGAAAATTATGGACATAAATGCATAGAAATGTTTATATTTAGTTAAAAGTACAATTATTAAAAGTGCAGCTATTTTTTACACGACGCCTTAGTAACAACAAATACTTAGGTACACGTTGAAGTGTATCAAAATCATACATAATCAGTCTATAATGTTCCCACTGGTGAGACACAGGCCTCCTTTCTGTTCTCAAACTCAAACCATTTATTTTCAATTAAACCATTTACAGGCACTTTTGAATTGTTAAGAAGTCCGCGTTTTATATACAAAAATAATTTCGTTTTTAATTTTCTGTATGCACCAATTAGTATGTATTTTCAGAGCAGGTGTGATAAAAAAGATTTTTAACCGTGAAAATTTAGGTGAAGTGAGCACCATAATAATATAAATATTAGGGACTAGCAGCGCTCCGCGGTTTCACCCACATAAGTGTCGATACCGTGAGAATATCGGGATAAAAACTATCCTATGTCCTTCCCCGGGATACAATCTATCTCTCTGCCTAATTTTATCGAAATCCGTTCAGTGGTTTAGGCGTGAAAAGGTAACATACAGACCAGACAGACAGAGTTACTTTCGAATTTTGATTAATTAGTATGGATATGGATAATACATAATACATATATGAATACATATATGATGATGAGTTTTACAGTACTGACAGCTCACTTCCCCTAAATATTCGCGGTGAGATTTCCACTGAATAGCACAGCTGTTCATAATTTAGACATAATGACGTGGTATATTCTAAAGATCACACAGCCAATCAAAAACCTCATATTCCCGTAAAATGAAGGGTTAAGCATGTAGTGACAAGTTGATTACTTGCCGCTCCCCGCCTACCGTAATGACCACATTTTCCTTTGTTGCATGTCATAATATTATATGAAAATATGCTGGTGCTGTTCTATGCTTTCCTTCGAAGTCTAGACGGATAATAGCCTTGTTTACGTGGCGATGTTTTGAGATGTAAAGTTAAGGGTGCAAATCTAAAGCGAATCTATACTTCCATGCTAATATTATAAATGTGAAAGTGTGTCTGTTACCTCTTCACGCTTAAGTCGCTGTATCGATTTAGATGAAATTTAGTTTAGAGATAATTTGAGTCCCGGGAAAGGACATAGGATACTTTTTATCCCGATATTCTACGAGATCGACACATATGCGGGTAAAACCGCGGGGCGCTCTGATAGTTGTTAAATAAATTGCATAGTTATAACACGAACGCCACTGAGTTACGACTTACGACTAATTTTAAATCAGTAATGCTATACTGTAAAAATCTTACCGTGAAAACTTAGGTGAAGTTACCTTAAAGTGAGCTCTCAATAGTGTCAATCCCTAGCATCAGGTGGAATGACAGCTCACTTTAAGCTCACTTCAACTAAGTTATCGCGGTGATCTTTTTACAGAATAGCACCGCAGTTTTTTTTATTTAAAATGGGTTTGCTCTTGACTCTAGTCTAGGTCAGAGGTGACAGAGACAAAGTCTACGATGGAGTGAGCTTACCCAGAAGAAGCCTGTTCACTTTTACTTTGAACCGCAGTTAAATATGTAATAAAACAATGATTTCTAAAAAGCAGGCATATTCTATACCTTTATTATATACCCTATACCCAGAATTTATTTGTTTGAGCTCGCTAATTTCTGAAACAACTACTCGGATTGCAACAATTCTTTTACATTTGATAGCCAAATTCTTGCGGAAGGTTACAGGCTACTTAAAATCACGCTATAACCCTTGGGAGCCGAGCAAAAAGAAAAAAAGTCAGAAAGAACGTGCAAACAAATAATAGCACGGGCGCAAAGCAACGCGGTGGTTTTGGGGAACAAGATTGTTTTAACGCGGACGAAGCCGTGGACAGAAGCTACTAATGAAATAGGTAAGCAAAAATATATTTACAGAAAAAAACTGCCCCAGTTAACAAAAGTTGATGTAACTTTACAAAAGGCAAATTCAAATCCTGCACTTTTCAAATACAAAAAAGAAATATTAGGGGTCCAATTCGTAAATCTGTAACAGTGGGCACCCGCTCAACTTATGACCGCTCAACACTGACTCGAGACGAGCTAGAAGAGCTGTATTTAGCGAATGTTCATTGCGAGCGCTTCTAGTCTCTGTCATGGCCTGATTTAAAAGCGAATAATGCAATATATTTCATTTTAAAAATTTTGCTTATCTCTTATTTTAAAATATTTACTTTGCACAATTATCTTCCATGATTTTTTTACGTTCCATTAAAAAAAAAAAGAAATGGGTAAAACAACAAACACACTGTGTATCCGGCCAGTGTCAATGAAGTGTAAAATAAAAAAAAAAACAATAACCAAGACTTTTGTATAAAAAAAAATACATAAATGAATTCCACCTTAATGATCACTCCAAAAATTACACTGAATAAAATACGTAAGCCAGAATTTTCTTAGAAAAAGAGGCTAAACTCTTGCTACTCTAGAAGGACGTGGCGTGGCATAATGTAGATTTATCAAGTGCCAAGTACTCACCACAAATTGGCACCGGCTCAGAATTTTTACAAGCATAGAGACTTCGACGCTTCTTATTTTTTCAAGTAGCACTAAGAAATACCTACCTAAAACAAAATTATAATTCATGCATTGAATAATTCATGACGAAGATGATAAGTTATAAAATTAGAAATCAATGGTTTTAAAGAATCAACTCTAAGAAAGACTGACCAACAGGTAGTTAGACTACGTAAACTTATTAATAGAGTCCTGTTGGTAATCTCTGGATACGGAACCCTAAAAATGTTTGGGAGTTAATGAGTGTTAGTAAAAAAAACAATTAAATAAAAAAGGCTGCCTTTTCTTTTGAAAAATCCAACTAATTAAGGAAAAACAAAGATAAAATTGACCTTTCCCTACGAAAATTCCTTTCAATATTTTTCCCAATATATCAATACCGCTACCTCCTATCCCTCAGATCGCCCATTTTAGATACAAAGGAGACGGATGCTGCAGTTCCCCCACAAACTTTCCCTCGAACAAGCGAAGGGTTTAATTGTTTTCCTGCACCACGAGAAGCTGAGAAAACGCGACTAAAACGCGTTTCAAACGTGGAGTGAGCTCGTTCCACTTTCTCCAAGCCCCTTTGTTTAAAGTACTCTAATTTTTAATTGAATGTACAGGTCGGGAATTGCTTAAAAACTACGAACTCTGGGGATTCGTGAGTGGATTACGTTAGAGGTGTGGTTCAGCTCGAAATTCAAGGTGTGTATTCTTACTGTACTGTGGATGGAGGGGGTAAACTTGAGAGATATATAAACACAACATAACGATTAAAACAAAAGAACAACGCAAATGATGGAATTACAAAAAAACAACAACAACCAATCACCAACAGGAACAGGATAACAATATTGACATGTAATGACCTCTTTACGCAAACCTACTTTTACTGGGAAGTAACGACCATTTATCAAAATTCTTACTAACTGTGCGTAAAAGGATTGAAGACTGTCAAGTCTTGATTTTCTTGCAAATGGTAGGTACTTTCACCAATAGAAACTCGCACCCTTCATTTTGCCCTCACTCATCACTCTAACAGAGCTGCCTCTAGGCTAGTACGTGCGCCTAGAAAATGCAATAATCCCTTTTCTTATTGGGACGATAAACGACTATTATTATTCATCGTCATCATCAGCTTACAACAACTGCTGGATATAACCCTTTCCAAAGACAAGTCATTTAACTCAATCCTCGGCTAGTCTCATGCAGCTGATTCATCCATTTATTCATTCCATGCACAATCACCCTAAAATGTTCCCACTACTGGGAAACAGGCCTCCTCTTTCTGTGAGAGGGGGTGGGCGGCCATAATCTGCCACGGGGGCCAGTGCGGGTTACTTGATGTCACATATCATCGATACTTTTGACATATATGCACATTGTTTCCTTCATTGGCATTGGTAATGAAATAATTTATACCAAGTGCTTGCTTGGATTCGAGGTCACGCCCTACAACTCATAAGTCGCGGCCGTTACCACAAGGTCTGGTCTGGTCTGATCTGGTCTGGCTGTTTGTAGCTATGACTATCTGGCAATCAAATTGTGACAAGCCAATTCAAAACTGTAAACTAGTACAACATCATGCTCTATAAAGGTTAAAGTGCAATCGATACATGAATCTTATACCGTCACGCTTCTAATAGAGCAAGCAGTGAATAACCGAGCACACGCGATCATGCAAGCCCCAAAGATTGCTTTAATACATTAACAGAATATTTTGTTAGTAAAGTGCACTAACCGTAGGTAAATATTAATTATGCATGAGTTTGTTGAGTTTCAAATTGTTTCGTTGTTGAAAACATCTCAACTATAACAGATGAGCTGTGTTTTTAGTTTAAGATTTTAGATCTTGGGGTTAATGTTAGTGTATCGTAACGTATTTGTTTAGTTTATGAAGCTAAAACTCCATTAAAAAAGAAAGGCGTTAAATATGTAAGACATTTTATGTGATAATGTTGCAGATGATTACTTAATAGCTCTCTGAGAAAAAAGTGTTCATTGGGTGCGATCTAACATAAAAAAAATTTTACTCTCAGATGCTAAGCACTCAATAAACCTAGATAAGAAATACCTCATAACATAAGTTGGCCTAAATACCAGAGAAATTCCTTAAAATAAACACAGCATCCATCTTTCATTAATGTTTTGGCACCAACTTTGGGCCCATCGAATTTATTATTAAAAACAAAGAAAAGATCCCAAGTTATACCACCCCGGGATTCTTATAAAAAGTGAGTGACTCTTTGAGACAGCGCCATAAATTGTAGGAGGCGACGTATCTTGAAATTGTGTTGGCGAAAGTGACTTTTAACGGGCAACGAACCCCACTAGTATGGCGGCAGCGCTCACGCCTGCTAAGCTTCTTTTTGTTACCAGATTAATGTTGCTCCCCTAGTACATATTTTCAAGAGTGCTGCAATATTCAGCTTAATTTGTAGCGCCCTTATTAAGTTTTTAATTTGCAACCCAATATTGTAGTTATTTTAATATTTTTCTTGAGATTCAATACGATTTTGTAAATGTATTCTAAAAGAATGAGGTCACGTTTGAGTATATGGCAGAGAAAGACTTGAATTTCGATCTTTGTTTACGTGCAGGTCAAACCAAGCACGGAAATGGATGTAAATGTAAACAGTATAAATCCGATATTTATCGAGACAATAGCGGTAAAGCAATTGTTGATGTTAGTAGAAACTACAGTATTTGTAAACACATTTATATGTTACTGTAATATACATTTCTGATACTGTAACAGGAAAATAATATGAGTAACGATATTAACGTAAGTTACGACTTTTAGACACATGATTGCATTTATGTATAGAGAAATATATCTTTCTCGATGGATAAAGTTACTGCTGCTCAATTGTTCAATCTCAATTGTTATAATTAAAGTCTAAGTCATCTTCTGCCTAGCCTTTTCTCAACTATGTAGGGGTCGGCTTCCAATCTAACCGGATGCAGCTGAATACCAGTATTTTACATGGAGCGACTGCCTATCTGACTTCCACGACCCAGTTACTGAGTAATACGATATTCCTTGGTAAGACTGGTTGTCAGACTGGTTGATTATAGTATAAGTATTACTAATTAATATCTTCCATATATTCAAATCAGCTTTTTCTTACTGTAGCAATTTTATAAGGTAGGTAATACAAATATAATTGTTTAATATCTCTTTACAAAAATTCTTCATTTCCACAAACTGTGGTTACCTCATCTTTCTTTTCACATCTAACTATAAAACGAGCATTTACAATACACATATTACTAGTGCCACTCCAAGATCTTAGCTCTGCGTAGTATTTGAAGAACGGTATTGAAATAGCTCTCAACTCCACTCGATACTGTATCAATACCGCATAGAGCCCTTAAGGAAAAGATTGAGCAATACGTCTATCTTTAGAGAATATATTCATAGTCCCCGACGTTTTTAATATGTAAACAGTGACGGAAATGGAAAATCTATCGTGCTCATTATAGGTTTCTATCACGATATGCGATATGCCTTTCAGTATTAACTACTAGTGTTTTACTATCTGAAATAAGGTTACTACCTTACCTTAGTAGGTAAGTGTAATTTATGAAATCAGATCATCAAAACATTGGATTTTGCATAAAAGCCATGCCTTGAAAATTAAAGATCCTGTTGGGCAATTGAGTAACACATTAACAATTGAAAATGCCTTTCATTTTAACAATTCGACAACATTCATTGCGTTATTTACGTTGTCGATCAGACAAATTTTTAAACATTTATGAAGCAATACATTAGGGATTTCCTTTAAATTCCTTCGGATTGTGAAAGAAAGTTTTTTACGCAATTAGGGTGCTAATTTCCCTTTGATAACAAAACGTGTGAAAAAAAAATTGCCAAACTTAAGTGGCAGTGACATATTGCTCGCAAAACATTTGGCCGATGGGGCCGAAAGGTTCTGGAGTGGCGACCGCGTACTGGAGGACGTAGCGTTGGAAGGCCTACCTCAAGATGGACCGATAACTTAGTGAAGGCCGCAGGAATCCGCTGGATGCGAGAAGTACAGAACCGGTCGAAGTGGCGGTGCTTGGAGGAGGCATATCCAGCATTGGACATCTTTTGGCTGAAATGATGATGATGATTTGCCGCAAACACTGATATTACAAAATATGATCTACTACAGAAACTAAGACTTATTATGACATACTCGTAAATACACCCTACTCTCAGTTATTCCATTAAACATATCACAAGACAAAGTAACAAGCGAAACAGATTATAATTAATAAAGTTCAACAATAAATCATGTAAGACTGCCGCTGGTACATGAACTGTTCCAACAGTGATTTACTTAGTAAAGATGTTATCTATGTATGAGTTCATTCAATTTCATGTATTGTGCATTTGTTTATCAGTTGAGTCCCTAATGTTTACAGATACTTTGATTACTTACTATTATTTTTCATTTGCAAGATGTATTTTCATTCTTTCTGGGATAAATTTTTATTTATATGTTTTTATATTTTAATTCGTGCATAAAATTTTCATCTTCAGAAATTTCAAGATATATCATGCAACCCAGGAACTGGGTTTTGGAGATCAGTTAGGCAGTCGCTCCAAATAAAACAATGGTATTCAGATGGATCCGGTTGGACTGGAAGTCGACCCCAACGTAGTTGGGAAAACGCTATGCACATGATGATGACAGAGTTTTCATCCGGCACAATACATGTAACAGTTTTAGATCCCGTGTTTGTACACATAATTGAAAAATGATACTGCAAACAAAAAAAAAAATATCCGACGAACAGTATCAACCTTAGACAAAAACAAAAGACAAGAGATATTATTAAAAAAAAACATAACACTGACAATGACAAAACTTTAGCAAAAAATATAATATGAAATACTCCAGAAACAGAGGTTTCTGATTTAAGTGGTGATTAAATTGAAATGCCTGGTGGAGGGCCATCGATCAACGTAGACGAAGCCCGCAATGCTGGGGACACGATGCCGGTCATCAATTTAGCTGTTGCTAATAAAACTACAAAGACGGACAAAAACTATTTTGTACAAATACACGTGATGAATCGGGTACGTGGATTTTGTGATGCTGGATGTGAAGTTTTTAAGGTTACATCTAATATTTTGAGGTCCAATTAATGGAATGAAGTGAAGTTATGGTTTCTGATAAACGAATGTTGCTTTAAGTTGTGGTGGAACGGGGTTTATTATGAAATTCAAGACTTTATGCAGTAATAAGTTTAATTGGTAGACATTAAAATTTTAATTAAGACGCACTGTTCACTACAGAAATGTAAATAAACAATTTCGTCCAACTAAAATAATTAAAACCTTTTTAACATTGAAACTTAATTTTTTTTTAACTTTTGTCCTATTCTCTAAACGAAAGCTAACACGTACACGTCTTCTTAGAGGCACGACATCCCAAGTACCGCATCTGTCAACTCTATATCTTTATCATACGACACACAAAGCATTCTACTCCAGTGTACCCGTGCCAACAAATGAAATTTTCGATCGAGACGTATGACTGTGCATTACTCTTTTTGTATGCCCCAGCATCAACAACAATGCCGCTCTTGAACAACGAGCATTGTATTGAGAAAAAATTGGAAGGATTAACGGGTGCGTTAGAATGAGTTTTATGGAAGGAGTTATTGATTTGTTCCTCAAGATATTTTATCAAATCACCACGAGATCCAGTATTACAATTTAATTACTTTCATTTTTCTTCCAAAAAAGTATTAACGTAGGCTGGAGTACATTCGTAATGTCATTATTTAAATGGTGGTCTGTTGTAAAAACAATGAAAACAAAGGTTCCCGACTTTTCACATTTCGCTGCGTTTGCTGTTTCCACGCTGTTATCGAAATTAAAAATGGAAACGCGAAGTATAAATAATTTTCGCGTCGGTTTAAAATTTCAGTGAATAGGAATGGATCGAAATGATACTTGCTATCGGTTTTAGAATTATTTGTTGCATTATTTCTAAAGGTAGCTGTTTAGAAATGACTCTTAAATAAAAAATCATATTTATGTGTACAGATGGATGGTTTAGAACAAAAACGAGAACATTAACTGATAAGATTGATGAAGCAGACAAAGACACTGCACGAGATAAAACTAAAGCTACCCAGTAAATATTTCCCGAGCAAGTTTACAACAAAAACGGACACATTTTACTTATCAACGAAGAATTTCATTAAAGTTTCACACAGGGACTTACACTGTACGCGAAGAATTCTAAGATAAGTTTAGTTTTTAGACGTCCTTTAGTTTTTCGTCCTTATTTACTCCTTCTAAAATATAAAGAGTAGGAGTTTCTTGCTCGACTTATTTAAGAAATTAATTACTAGATTTATATCAATGATCTATAATCATTGTAAAAGATGAATATAAATCTTCGTCATTTTTCATAGCTAGTGAATTGTCATAGTGGGTCATGTCATGTATTATTTCTGTCGATAATTTTTTAAGGATAATTTTACATATCAGATCTTTTCTATTGATTTTCATATTTTTACCACAAGATATAATGTCAAACTAATATATACCACAAAAAATGTATGGAAACTTACAACGGTGTCATATTAGCATAGAGATGGAATCCCAGACGGATGAAATTTCACAGCCATCGGATTGAGTCGCGAATATTTTCCGACCGAATTGATTTAGGTAGGGCGGAACGGCAAATCTAGGCGGAGCTGTGAATGCCGAGGCCTGTCATTAGCAGGGTACGCAGTATTCAAACATTTCTTAAAACTTAGGACATACGTCACAACATTAAATTATGTTGATGTTGGAGTTTTCATCACAGAGAATGCCTGAATTATACAGAATGGCCTTTGTGTTTCAGTATAGCCTGTAGGTAATACAAATAAGTCTATTGAAATGTTATGTAATCATTTTGATAACTAATTACTTACATAACATTACTTGATTATTATTATTTAACTTTCCATGTGCTTGCTTCCACGCACCAATAACTCTTTGGAATTAAATTGGTGTCTATAGCTAAGCAAAGAAGGTGTTCAATAAGAAAACTAACTATTTTCATCAAACAAAAAAATTACCATTTACACTTGAAACTGTTTCATGAGTATTACTTACCGTTTTGTTAAAGAAAAAAGATTTAGTGAAAGTGTAATAAATAAACTAATCCTACTGTTGAAGATGGCTATGAATGATGCTCATTAAAATGGAAATACGATCACGAATTTTTGGCATCTAATTTTTACACAGTGAGTTGTGACAGCAGACAAACATAAGAATACATTTAATAAAAAGGAAACATAAATATGAGTACACAAAAAGTTAATTGCTGGTCATCAACACCTACTACCATAGTATAGTATTATAAATGTGAAAGTTTGTACATATGTTTAGATGTCTTTATGTTTGTTACTCAATCACGCAAAAACGGCTGAACGATTTTAGATAAAATTTGGCACACAGATAGTTTATAACCTGAATTAACATGTAAAATACTTTTTATCCACGTTCCTGTCGGATAATTTCAGACCTCCACGAGGGTGAAGACGTGTGCAAAAGGTAGTAATATACCTAATGATGAAAATATATGTAGGTACGTAGTTTAACAGAAAGAAAGTAAAATATGTTGATGTCGTTCACAGGTTAATTGCTTGTAATGACCTCAGTTGGCGCGCTGCAACGAATTCCGGCCATTTACAGGTATTGACGTTCTGGAAAATATAACAAATGGTTCTGATAAATACACAAGTAAAGATGGGATATGATAGGTTTTCCTTTAATTGGTTCAAGTACCCATAGATATTTGTAAATATTTTACTTTGATTCAATGTTTATTTGTTGTTGTGTCATTCTATAATTTGAAACACCAAAAATAAAAAATAAAAATATTTTTGCTTGTCTTGTGTTTGCATAATATAGGTCACACTGTTGAAAAGATTACCCAATCACCCGGACTGCTTAGTAGTGAGATGCCCATGGTGAGCCAGAGATACCTATTTAGGTATCACTACTCGTGGTCACTCTTTTAATTTAAAATGTAACATTCTTAACAAAGGGTAAACTTTTAATACTAAATAAACTAACATAATATTAAAATTAAAATATAATATCCTAACCTAACTAAAATAAACGAACTAATATATGGCGTCGAAAATTCTTCCGCATCGCTGTCGACTGGTAATCAATCCCACAGACTGGCGGCTTTGCCAAATTGTTTGGTAATACCTACTTAGTCTCTGGCCAAGGATAAAACTAGCCCTTGGGTCATAGGAAGTATCAGCCAGCCGTTTGGATCAAACCATGAGCACTCGGACCCCACGGCCAACATAGGATTGTTTTACAATTCCAGCAAATTTTCATAACCAACAAAATGTATACCTCTGATATAACAAAATTATGTTAAAAACTGTCTTTTAGAACTTATAAGTCTTCGTAAATTTTATGTTAATTTACTCAGCCAAGACTGTAAGATATTCAGAAGGGACAATGTTGTCTGAATATTCTCGGTCCGTAGCGACATCTTGGACGTACAACTCGCAAACTTGATTATTAAGGGGGGTTAAAGGAGTAAGGGAGAAGAGGGCTTAGATGAAATGCATCGAGTTTTATTATATAGCGGATTAAGTTTTGTACAGCGCGCTTTGATGCTTTCATAGAGAAGTTCTGATTTTAGTTTAGGAAACTTGTTTGGGGTAATATTCTACCTAGCATTTTAGCCCCTTCGGGAACAAGAATAAAAGGTATTGGTAACAAATTATTTTTTCTCGAAAATAAGCTCAATATAAGACACGTGTATGGTGAAAAAAGAGATCGAAAGCAGATGGAAATTAGTGTGGCAGCTGCGACAGAAGTACTTTTATAATTACGTAACTGGGGCCGTCTCAATTTAAATATGACAAATGTTTAGGTTGAAATAAATATTTTTGTATTTTTATATTAATTATTATTGTTCCATGTGTACGATTATAGGATATCTAATAAGAGGACAGGATTATTCGTTTTCCAATTTGGCGAGGTACCAAAAGCAAAAATTATTATATGTAGAATGAATTAGATTCAAAATAGCAACGTTAAGCTGAAGATTATTTATAACATAAACACAGAGTGAACCAGCGCAGGGCACGCCACGATAGCGGCGGTAAGACCCCTCTTTGAGGAGTGGCTAGAGAGTCGTCACGGCGCCCTCAACTACCGCCTGACGCAAGTCCTCACCGGACACGGAAGTTTCGGGAGGTTCCTGCACATCATCAGGCGGGAGGAAACGCCCGGGTGTCACCATTGCCAGGATCGCCCAGAGGACACGGTGGAGCATACGGTGGAGATCTGTCCTGCTTGAGCGGAGCACCGCCGTGTCCTCGTAGAGGCGATCGGCAGCGGCGGCGACCTCTCGCGTCCGGGCCTGGTTCAAGCCATGGTCCGGGGCAAGAGGGAGTGGGGGGCAGTCGCCTCCTGCGAAGCAGTCATCATAGCGAAGGAGGCGGCGGGACGGCTGAGGGAGAGAGCCTCCCGTCCCAGCCGCCGCGGGAGACGCTCCGGGCGTCGGGAGCCGCGCGATGACTCCCGGCCACCGTAGGCGCGGGCCTGCGGGCGTCCGATCAGGACCAGGCCCGTGCCGGACGGCGCGTACGTGTTCCACGCGCGCCTCAAAGAGTTGTCAGCATAAAAAGAAGGGGCCCGTTAGGGCCGAAGCCTGCCCGGTCAGCGGGATTGTCCGAAAGGGTTACCACTGGCCCGGAACATAAAGGGCTAACGAAGGAACACGGGTGGGTTTTAGTCAGTAAGAGTCTGACACTCCCTTCCGCTCCACTCAGAGCGGGAGGGGTCATTTGATGATTTGCCATCCTTAAAAAAAAACACAGAGTGAATATTTTCTCAAACAACTTCACCCATAACTAATTTTCTTTGAACAGCATTAAGTTAAGGTTCCCACGTTAATTAGCATCCAGCTGAAAAAAAAAACAAACCAAAGAAGAGTAATACGTTAATACAAAAACACAACTTTATCTAACTCCGCATTTCAGCGACATGAGTTAATGTAAAACTTTTACAAAGAGAAAAAACATTGCGCATTAATATTATGAGGGTTTTTTTTAAAGAAAAAAAGTTCAGTTGACATTTTGTCCACGGCCGGCGCCCGGGCACTTCACTAATGAATGCAAATTTCATCAAGCCGTAACACACGCTTCTCATAATAAAAAGTTTAATTTAAAAAATATATAGCGGCTAAAGAACAACGCTACATTATTAAATCAGTGAGTTACGCTTATTAAATATGGAGTTTATGAACGTATTATGGGATAGGTATGAAAGAATAGCGGGATTAACTCCGTCGGAGAACGAAGATCCTGATTATTACTGTCAGCATTAAGTAAAATTGATATTTAATTTGAATTATTTTACCGCTGACTTGGTATAAGATTAAGCCAATGATATTGATTCTATTATTTTTTTACTTACATAACTTTTACAATATTTTAACACAACTGACTATTTGCACTAGGTACTAAATTAATTGACTAGCTATACAAATAAACACAAAAACAGAAGGACACTTAGGCATCGAAGTACTCGTCCGCATCGCTGTCATCGGGAAACGTACCCAGAAGACTGGCAGCATTGCCACGTTGAATGACAATTCTTATATTATGGTTTCAATGTAATTGAAAAAAATCTACATATTTCTCATTGACATACGTCCCAGTGAGCTTAGAAACTAGGTTGACTAGTAGAAAATGCCCTTGGCATTAAGTCCGCCTCTGTATATACGAGTATGTGCAGGTAGGTTTCAATGTAATTGAAAAAAATCTACATATTTCTCATTGACATACGTCCCTGTGAGCTTAGAAACTAGGTTGACTAGTAGAAAATGCCCTTGGCATTAAGTCCGCCTCTGTATATACGAGTATGTGCTCGATGTATTAAATAAATAAATAATAAACTAGCATTATAAAAGATGACAATAATTTACAGCGACGTAACTTTCACTAAAGGAGACAAAACTTTACATTACCAACTCTCCTGCACTTAAAACCTTACTAGAACGCTCCCCACGAATGTGCCATAATAGTTATTACTCCAAAACGCGAGAAAATATACATTAGCGCGACATAATTCTGAAAGCACCTACACTACTAATTATTTTAAGTAACAATTTGATACAAAACTGGCACTAAGTGTAATAGGACTTAGTGTTAAAATGGAATGCAGCTCGCAAGTAAGAGCAGGTGGTGACGTGACAGCAAGTCTGTTAATTAGTACAAGTTTATCTAGCTGAGCTGATGATGGAGTCACGGCTTAGGGGGCGCATACTGGCTGGGAATTTGGGTGGCTTGCTTGTTAGAAAATACTTATGGATAAGACAAACAATAAAAGGATTATTTTTAGCCTGTGTAGAGTAGTAGAAAAATGAAAGAAATGCCTTTGCTTTTTCCCAGGAGGAGGTAGTAGGGCAACTGCTGGGAACAAGCTTGATCTTGAGCTAGTGTGGACCAGAAGCTCGTCCCGCTCCGAAACGCTTAGACTAATTTTAATGCAGGCATCACTGAATTTAGCTGTAATGCATCCTATTAGTCACGTATTTATACATATGTATTATTCGCTCCATCTGTATCAAATCCATTTTCTCCCTTTTTGACGTCCTAAACATATAACTTTTAAACAGAGAAATTTCGAACAGAGAGAAGTGGAATGAGGCTTTTGCCATGCAGTGGAACATCACAGGGTAATAATAATATAATCCCCACCGCCGTATCTCTATGTTGACGTCGTGGTGAGGCTTGCGCGCTCCGAACTCTAGGCCTGTGTACTGGAAGAGTTTACTTTGCCGGAACACGTCTAGAGTGCGAAGTCAGACCAAGAGAGATACAGAAACCAGCAGAGCAGCATGTGGCGAGCTGTTTGGCAGTAGCGACCCCACGGATCCTAATTCTCGAAAACTTGTTTCTCACCTCTGGCTTGCCTTTACTGGCCAGCTTGAGTGAAGATTTGCAAGAGCAAACGTGCTCGGAGGAAATAAGTATTAGTTAGTTGTTTTTTAGTTTTTAGTGTTCTTAACCGTACTTCCGGGATTGTCCTGATAGCCGTGGAATACCTCTCCACTCCTCATAAGCACCTCAGGACATATTGCCTCCTTGTCGCCACGACACTATGTGCTAGCGTCAGTTTTCGGGGGCCCATTATTGAGTGTGCAAGTCACCCCCTGCCATTTTATCTGTGTAATTGATATAAAACATTGGTCAGGCAGGGGCTAGACTTTCCAAAGTCTTAAATAACCAGTCCACTTTAGCTACCCAAACCCATAATCCAATATCTATGTTTCCATATCCTGCAATAGTCCTACACCAACCGGAGGTTGTCCTTGGGTGCACTTGCATAGTGCGAACAGGGATAATCGTCGGTTGATGCCTCATTTAATTAAAAACGCCTAACGGGCGAGTTAACTTTGGTCCCTCGTATACCTTCCTTAGGTCCGGGACCCCAGGGTCCCGAGAAATATCAAAAGATGTAAAAATAATAAAAAACATCAAACAAAATCATAAACTCCTCCAGAAAAACATCATCCAGCAACATTTTTTGTTCATCCAACAAAATTACTTGACATCCATCCCAACACTGTATCACCCAACTTAGCGACACCATCCGAGCTAAACCCTCGGAAGAAGACGAAAGCTGATTCGGATTAAACTTTGAATATGTACGAGAGACTTTAGTTCAGTACGTTGTCATGTGTCGTCGTTTTCAGAAACTGTTGGCTATCGGCAGTGTCGACTGATTCTGATTGTTTCGACTATATATTCGATGAGAGATAAACTGACTTGCATATTTTAAGCAGGGTAAATTTTTGATGGAGGTTTTGATTCGATTCTTTTGCTATTCTGTCGTGGCGAAAATATTATCCAGGTTGATTTTAAATTTTGTTGCAAATAATAGAGGACTGTCAACGGAAACTTTTATAAAATTATTTGTCCCATCTATTCTATATATTATTTCTAAGATCCATTCTTTATACTGCTATTATTAATGACAAAATCCATTAACTCACTGTCTTTTATATCATTTTCATCTAGTTGCCAGCTACTATATACACCTTTGCTTGTAAAAAGCAATGAGTCAAACTCATAACATTTCCTTCACATTCTAACACAGTGTCATCGTATATATCAGTTGCGAAACGTCCGTGTTACCCCGCGGCTACCGTGTACCGTCGCAGCCGAATAATGCCTTTTGTAAAACTTTCAACTTGTGTAATACTCGGTATATTAAAGTGTCTCACTTCTGTGTCCTCGGCATCGCAGACAGTTCTGTTTAATATATTATTATGAGTATGTGCGTCAAGTTTGTGAGACTTTCGGTTCTTCATAAGATGGATTATTGCCTTTCATGCTTTTAAATGAGTAAATAGTCCATTGGCTTGTTGGCTAAGATCTGGAAAAGACTTGGAATTTAAATCTGACTGCAGTTCGATGTCTGGTAGGGATATTACGATAGCATTGTTAGAGTCTAGAATCAACTCAACATTTTAATTACTTGAGATAAAGGAATACAAAATACTTAAAAAATCGAGCAAGTGGCGGGTACAGATCCTGAAAGAACGAGCCTAATAAATGACCAGTGAAAAGTTATCGTAATCAATAGCAGCGTTCCATTTTATACACACAGGCTTAATATATGAAGAGCCAGCGCTCAGATTCCACTAAACCTACATTTTTAACTTAAGAACCGTAAAGAATAATGAGTGTGAAGATTGAAACTCGAAAACAAAATGAAAATTTAAAACGAACGCTCTTTTAGCGAGTATTTACTGCCATTTTACGTCGGTCCAGCAATGGATGGAAAATATGGAGTGGGACTACTAGGTACAGCTGCTTATCTTGCACATGCTGAAGCCAATTGAGGCAAATAGGTCAATTTGGAGTTTGCTGATGGGTGAGCAAACTGTTTATGCGTTATTGCAACCTTCACACGCAATGTTAGAGCGGTTGTGTTTATTGTTGATTTATTGCTTGCAAAGGAAATGGATTCTGTCGGTGAAATTGTGACAGAATTATTGAATGCATAATATGTTTGACACCAACTGACATCGTGTTTAAACATATGATTTACGTTATATTTATCACTATTCATTTTTCATGTTTTGATTTATATTATTTATTTATTTATTTGCACATCAGATATTTTACATTCAAATAGGTATTTAGATATCTCCTAATTGTTAAAACATGAACCCTTATACAATGTTGGTTTGCTGTCAAGTCTTTTACTGAACATTAACATAAATTATATAAAAAACAAGATCATTTATGCAACATGGATTTAGTATAAAGTAGTTTTATAAGAAAATGTAATATTACATACTCTTTTTTTTTGAGCATGGGAAATCATCAAAATGACCCCTCCCGTTCTGGGCGGAGCGGAAGGGAGTGTCAGACTCTTACTGACTAAAACCCACCCGTGTTCCTTCCTTAGCCCTTTATGTTCTGGGTCAGCGGTAACCCTTTCGGATAATCCCGCTGATATTACATACCCATCACATATTCTTCTGCCACACATAGGAGGACAGGTCTAGACAACTACACCAAAATACAGATACCAAGTATATACATATAATTCTGAGAAAAGAAGACTTCAAATCTTTGGCCTATACATCAAATCGTTCTAGGTAGTTTCGATATATTCCCAAACACGTTAACTCACCCATTTCTCGAAACCCCAAGCAAACGTTAAGCCGTCAGTTTAAAATAAACGTGTCTTAGAACCACGACTTACATAAGTTCTGTGAACCTCGCTAGAAATTCATACACCTCTCCACATTTGGAATTCTAAACATTTTTATAGCACAAAGATATGCAGTAGGTTTGTTGAACCCATTTGTCAAGTGACGTCATAATGCCTCTGCACTACAAGTTACTGGTGACCTTGTTTACAATAAATAACCTTTTGTTTCCAGATATACCTACAACGGTGTCGTCAAGTATTCATTGTCAAAAGAGGACATGGACAACATATACTCCACACACATACACAACACACATGCACACACCACACACACGCACACACACACACACACGACAGCCACACATAAGACGTGAGTGGGGACATCTTTTTATTTTATTTTATTTTTTACATGGTGGAGCGTAAAAAGCTTGTGCGTGCTTTTATAGGCGACTGTTACGTCAGATTAAATGATGTGGAATTAACACATTATATCTTTTACTGAATATGAGAATGAAAATCGTAACAATAAAGTATAATATCTACTGAGGTTGTTGAAACCATTAGCAACGTTATTGACGTCTCTTGCATGGGCTTTTTGACACAGCATTGTAGATTGCCTTCCAGAACACGGGAACAAAAGAATATTTATTGCTTTTTTTTTTGTTTACCTATACTGTTATTTTTCCAATTGTTTCATATGTTGTGTCTTCTCCGGTCAATCTGTAAGAATGAGTCTAAATCGTCACGCCAGTGTTTCTTAGGCGTGTCTCGGTGACGATGTCCGTCTTCAGACACCCACAGTGCGAAGATCCTGGTCCATCTGTCTTGATACATCCTATAAGTGTGACCCGCCCAGTCAGATTTCAGTCTCGCAAACTCATCGTCAACATCGCCTGTCTTGGAGTGTATTGCTTTGGTCGATAAGTTCGATTTTTAAAATGCTACGCTACATCGCTCTTTAGGTTTTAAACTCAATGTTTTTTTTTGTGTTTGACCGAGGTCAAGGACCAAAGATAAATTATGTTCTATAATGTTCGAAAAAGAAAGCTGAAGGTAAAGTTTAATTAATAGATGTATTAATTATTCTTACAAACGCGTTGGATCCCACGCAAATACTAAAGGTCAGCTGGGGTGAATTAGTTGCTTCTGAACTTTTTTATAATTTTTTTATTATAATAACTCTGTAATGTCATTTTAATAATTATTTGATAAAATTAATAACAATATAAATATTTGCACACCTCATTAGGTAATGATACAGTGTACTTTATATTTATTTGTAACATCTGTTTATACCTACCTGTATTAAGCAAATAAATGATTTGATTTGAATTGTTTTACTGCATTTCTTGTAGGCAGTGGAGTGTGACCTGCCATTAATTAGAAAATAGCAAAGCTTAGGTATAACTAGTTATTTAATATAATCTATATATAAAAAACAAAGTCGGGGTAGTTACACCATTTATAACTCAAGAACGGCGGGACCGATTTTTTTATCTTTTATTTGTTGGAATTGTCTTCGCCCCGATTATCAGAATAATTATTAAAACATGGGAAAAAATAACAAAAAACAAAATCTTAGGCGGTACGAAGTTTGCGGGTCAGCTAGTTTGAAATGAATCTTGATACATGACTACCATAATACTCGTATATCACGCTCGGTATTATTTTGGAACTTATCAGGTTATACCAATACAAACAAGTGAATAAAATCCTTCAAAATGTTCAAATCTGAACGCATTCCTTTTCTTTTCAAAGGAAATGGTAACTGAAGTACAAGTTATGATTCCAATGTTATTCCGAATTTACAATAAAATTAAAATAGGTATGACAGTGACCGTTGTTTATTATTAAACAGCACCCTGGATTATCAATCAGTAAAAACTTTCCATTTAGAAAGCATTATAAAATATAACAAATATTTTAATAGTCATCTGACATCAGTAACACTTTCTCTACGAAAATCGCCTTTGCTGCTTACATTAGGACGCTGTCAATGTCAAATTGGTGTGCAGTTGACAGTCAAGAAAACAAACGAATGACATTTACAATGAAACCTACATGAACTAATACAAAAGCCCTTCATCCGTCTGACACCATCTCCCCTTCACCCTATGGCACCATCTGTGGCTGCGAACATCGAAACTGTATCGCAAAGCAGCAACGATAAATAATTCCAACGCATTTTGTGCCCCTCATAATGACTGGCAACTTGGCAAATTTCCTGCGGGGACTATCAGCCATCTTTAAAATTAATTGAAACGTTTTGACTCTAATCTGTTGTAATAATTATATCGTAAAGGGGCCCGTCTTGAAGATTAACTCATATAAATAAATAATAAGTACTTAATAGCTTTTTGGCAGTTGTTAAATATGGTATGCAATTTTGAATAGTAAATGACTTTGATTGTGAGGTACGGATACGGTTGCTGTATTTAGATTAGCGAAATACGTGGTAGCTAAAATATACATTAAATTATTCCATTAATTATTATGAAGGATGTATTAGGTGTATTGCAATGCATTATTTAGTAGGTATTATTATTGATGTAGCTGAAAAACAACTCAAACTGAAATTATATTATAAAGACCCTGTATACCTCACCATCATCTGCCTAGCCTTTTCCCAATTACGTTGGGATCGGATTCCAGTCTAACCGGATGCAGCTGAATACCAGTATTTAACATGGAGCGACTGCCTGTCTGACCTCCACAACCCAGTTACTGGGACCTGTGTACCTATCTACTCATAATCAGCCTACAATGGTCCCACTACTGGGAGACAGGCCTGCTTTCCGTGAGGGAATTAGTTCGTAATCCACCACGCGAGCCCAGTGCGGATTGGCAGATATCACATGTCTTCGAATTTTTGGTTCTAGGACATACCGGTTTTCTCACAGTGTTTCCTTTCACAGTTATGAGAGCAGTTGGTGATGAAATAATTTACACATAGTAAAACGCCTGTCTGGGTTCAAACCTACAACCGTTACCACTGGGCCACCACTGCTCTCCTGAAAAAACCTGTACCGAAGTTATATTCTATAAATGATTTGCAGTTACACGTCTTTTAAATATGAAAATAAAATTTTAAAAGTTACAAATATTAATTTAGACCATTCAAAATTAAAAGCTTCTGGCTTCCCACTAAAAAGCAATACCAATATCACCCACATATTACGCTCATAACGGCTGCAGCATTCCAAATCGCCAAAGAAAATGCGGGATATTACATGAAAGTCATTTTCACGGCATTTAGCTGGCAATTCTATTACGTCATTACATATTCACATAGTCATGCTACCATGGAACAGGGGTGGTATTACATCAAAGAGAGTATTCGATCAACGCGGCTTGTGTATTTTTTTTTGGTTCATTTACCACGATCCATACGCTCGCTTCGCCTTGTTATTTTGATGGTTCAAAGTGTGGGGATTAGCGGTTTGTACGAGCCACCAATATGCTAAAATGCCTGTAAATATAATATTTGCACGAAGAATATTTATAATATTTGCACTTCACACTTGGCAGAATGTGGTGATACCACTGACTAATCTTAAGACCATATATAATGTATCATATATAATGTACCATATTGTAATGTATTCTGACAAATAAATGATTATGATTGTAGTCATATTTTTTATAATTTATTTACATGTTTGCACAAAACCATCAAGCTGTTCAGCTTAGCCAGTCCGCTATTACTTTTAAGACGAGTCAGCGTACATTATTATTGATGAAAATCTCCAGTCGGTAGGTACTTCATTTAATTTTGATTCAATCAATTATTAACTCAAACTCTCAAACTCAAACTCAAAGCATTTATTTCAATTAAACCATTTACAGGCACTTTTGAATTGTCAAGAAGTCGGTCAGTCAGAAAATATGAAGCTAGTTGCCCATTCCAAAGCGTAGGTACCTATCTGACTAACTTCAATCTGACCTATGGGTCAACGATAATTATGTAGGTAGATGGTATTATGATACCATCTACCTACATAATTATCGTTGAGTCAGTAACAAGGAATCATTGTTATTAATTATGCAGCTTCAAAATCATAAACAACCATACCATTTTGTTAGTTTTAAATGCTCCTTTTTTACTTTTTGTATGTTCCGTGCGTAACCCAAATAAAAAAAAAATATTTTCTTTCTTTCATAAATTTAGTGGAGTCACTCCTGATGAAACTTAAAAGTTTTCTGATATGAAAATAGTTAGATAACAATTAAAATCGATAAATGTCACAGTTCAAGAACATTTGTAAGTGCAAAGGCGTTATACGCTGAAACAAGAACATGTTCTACAATCCAGTTATCAAACAACGCGTTAAGGGGCTTACAGGACCTAAACACAAAACACTCAAGTTTTAGAAACATCGTCATAATTTGATGAAACACCGAGGATCAATCCAGCCGCTACGGCCTCCATCTTAAGGCACTCCGCTAATGTTCGGTTTATGTAAATATTATGAGACTTTAACTATTCACTTATTCACTTAGCGTCAGCCCTCTCAGGCTGTCTTTTTGTATCGGAATACCTCCCCTTTTTTCTTCCGAGTTAAAATTGTTTTTTGTCGTGCCATCCAACTTTTCTAAGTCGATTTAAAATGTACTTAAAACGATTAATTTGAATGGAGTTAGGAGTTTCGTGTGACACTGACAGTCGAATTTATTCCGGAGTGGATATTTTGTTTCTTAATTTTGTTGGAAACGCTGTTTGTGTTTCATATCTTTTTGTTTGTTGCGGATTAATAAAGGTAAGGAATGAGAATAACAAAGAAAGAAAAGAGGGTATGAGTTGAAAGTAAATTAAGTCGGATGAAGATTTTGTATTATGTTTTCAACAAAATTTTAATACAAATTTTTGCCAAAATCTGACAATGAAAATGAAAGTTAGATCATAGTAAATTACTACTTATTAAATGGCTGTTGAGAATTAAAAAAAATGGTGAATTTGATTTTCTCCTGTAGCTCAACCTCAACACTAGTATCAGTAGAACATGCAACTTTAATAAACAAGTATTTCTCTCTTCAATTATTTCATCAAGATAATGATCTTAAACAGAAACAAAACTTAATATTCATTCACGAGTAATTTCGAAACTTTTCTTACACGAACTCCATCATTTATTTACTCAAGAAGGCACATAAAGAACATTTGTAAGTGCAAAGGCGTTATACGTTGAAAAAAGAACATGTTCTACAATCCAGTTATCAATCAACGCGTTAAGGGGCTTACAGGACTTAAACAAGAAAAAACGCAAGTTTTAGAAACAATAAAAGTAAATGATCGACTAAAATAAAAAATATCAGAAAAATATATGATATTTTTCAGGATAAATGCTAGGTAGATAGTGTGTTGTAAACATAATACAACTAATTTGACACGATAGAAAAAATCATGAATATACCTCTAAAAACTTTCTTTTTACAATAAAAATCATACTAATATACATACAATCATTCCGGTTTTTCGTCAGACTATTCTACAAGCAATATACTAAAGTACTAGTGTTATAATTTAATAATACAAACAATAGATTCTTTTATAAATAGATAATTGTTTCATATTTTGCAATAAATTACCAGCGTTGTGTCATCGCACTTCTCCTTCTTTTCTATGCAGTCCGACAAAGACCGCGCTTTAGGTCATGTAGTTGCCTTAAGAACACAGCGACTAAACTAAGCAGAACGAATCAAGGTTGACTAAATTCGTGGCCATTAAAACGGCTGAGAGAAAAAGTAAAAGTATTTGAGCAAATTAGATTGCATGATTCCAGTTGTACTAAAATGGTGTTCGAGTTATTTAAGCTGAAAACACATTAATTTAGCTTTACAAAAAAATTTTTAAGATAAATCGTGGGAATGTAATTAAATTTGGCACGTGATTAACTACGCTAATCACTTGCCAAATTTAATTGCATTACTTGCATAAGTAAACTTGACGGCGAATTTGATTATTGTAATTAGAATTAATTTTTATGATGCAATCATCTTTCTCTCTTTCTCTTGTTTTTTCTTTTATCTTTACTGTATATTAATTACAAAGTGTATGCTGCAGTCTTGTTGAAACGATAACCATTCATGCGAAGACAATTTTCGCTATGTGAGGTAGTAGGTATATCTAAGTGCTTTCGTGATGCTACTGCCAAGATATACATGATAGATGATAAGCCTACGCAGCATAGAACTCCACATGGTAGGCAGTACAATAGACGCATCACTCGCTACACCTCCCAGTTTACCACACAAACCCCCAATTCCAACAAAGCCCACTGCAGCGCTTCAAAGCGCTTACTTTCTGCCCTCATCCCGCTAAAATTCAACACACGTCCGTCCACATAGTGTGTCCACCTTGCGACGCCCGCTTTCTTACCCGGATTAACTCGAATTAAGATCGTACGTATCTTTGTGTTTGCCAGACGTTGCAACAGATCTTGTAGGAAACGCTGCTGGAATTTCAATTGGTGTAAAATCTTGGTGCATCGGAATTAAATGGTATTAGGTCGATGCTGTTTTATATTGAAGAGGCACTGACTAGTTTATGAGAGTTTCTAATGAATGGGAATGAGTATAGACGAAGATGTTCACTCATTGAAATACACGATCATTCTTTTTGCTCAGAAAGCATCCAATAGTACTGATTTATTGGTGACTTTACATACCTACGCACGTCCAGTAAAACTAAAATTAATAAAAATGAGATTGATATTCTGTATGCTATCAAACCATTACATACCAGGTCCAAACCTTCAGATAGAAACTAATTAACGTCTACAAAAACGGCACACAATGCTACGAAACTATTTTCTAATACCTGCTGTACCATAGCTCAATTGCCTGGACTTTTAAGTAAGACGGAACCTGAAACCGTAGTGGCTCGAACAAAAACCACGTTTAAAAATAATACTTTTTGCAACCACATATTGAGTCTAAAGATTGCAATAGTGCCTGCAGTGACAGGTAGTTTGTTAGAGAAAACCAAGGAAAAAAGTTAATTGTGGTGTTTGTAGACTCCGTCGACTATGAACGGCAAAATAACCTTTTTTCTTTTGTTTAACTTTAGATTGCTTGGGATTATCAACGTCTGGTTCTGTTTGAGCTTCAGTCTCATAATCAGCATGTTTGTTGTTGTTTCTTCTTATATTTTCTCTATTACTTAAGGGTACGTTTCTTAATACGGTAATGGCTTGGAGTTTGCCATAGCTGCTTATGACATGGGTGTCTCTTTATTCAACATATAAATACTGTATAAGTGTATATATTTATTATAATTATATGATATTATAAATTCGAAAGTAGCTCTGTCTGTATGTTACCTTTTCCTGCCTAAACCACTGAACAGATTACGATATATAAGATGACATCCTGGAGGAGGACATAGGCTACTTTTTGTCCCGGTAGCACGTTCCCGTGGGATGATTTCCAATTTCCACACGGGCGAAACCGTGGCCAGAAGCTAGTGTTTTTTCCAAATTAATTTCACTTTGTCTAGTTTGTATCTGTTATCTTCTTAATTCTATGTGTGGCTTTCTACCTTACTAATATGTTAATCTTAAATACCACCATCTAAGGTAAGTTATCTAGGGTAGGTAAGGTAAGGCAAGGTAGACATCTAGGTAGGCTAGGGTAAGTTAAAGTGATAAATGTGATATAAAATCACGTTTATCACTTTAACTTACCCGATTTTCTCGGTTAATACCGTCAATAATTTTTCATTCCCGTTGTCCCGGTTATTGGCTGTCATATCAGTTTCCACAGCATATAGCCGAGAATAAAACAATACGTATTTAAAGCGATCATTACAGTTGCGACTGACGCGTACCGCTACATAATTCAGTTGGCTGTCAGCTGCAGGTCGCTTCGCACGAGTTTCATGCGTAGTGTTGCTACATCGGGGCCACTAAATTGAAGCGGAAATATTGTTGGCAAACAGAAGGCTTAGTTCAGAATTTAGCAGTTAGGTGTTGCAGTTGGAAATTAAAAAGTAATTGTTTTTGAAAACTCAGACCAATTCTAACCAAGAAGAGTTCTTCAAATCTCTTTATCTTTTTTCCATTATCAACGTCGGTTTTGAGAAAATAGAAAAAACACTATCAGAAAGAATTGCTAATAACCAGTATTCATAATCAATCGCCATCATCCGCGCTCTGGCTTGAAATACCACTATAGTTGCGACTAAAATTATAGCTAGTAATATACATACCAATTAATCTAATGGCTTCCAAGTAAATTGTCCCACATACTACACACTTGAACATTTTAGCTTCTATACAAGAGATCCTTCAAAGTTAGTAATCCATCAAAGGAGGACAGCGTCCAAGTGTGGCTAGGTTCAGAGCGCTTGCCTGAAGATCCCTATTCACTTTATTGTCAATTACTGCTCAATATCTTCAAAACCAACATGCTTGCTATAGAAAGTTCGAGCTACGCTTCCAAGATCTTGAATTAAGTTTATGTATAGTGTAAGTTAATTTGCTAAGTAATCATCGTGTTAACCAGATGTGTCTATTTATCAAATAGTCTACAGTTCTAGCTTCTAATTAGGATTAACTGATTCTGTTTAAATTTGAAGGCAAAATCCATTTTTATCCGAGACAAAATAATTTAATATTTTTTCTAAGATATGTAATTTGATTTCATGATCATCATCATCATTCATCATTCTCCTGCTTTAATTCTAATTTGTTCGGGGTTGGCATGTCTTTATCTTCCATAGTTCTCTATTATAAATCTTCCATAGTTCTCTATCATAGTTGTCATCTCGGTATCCACTCCCTTTCTAGCTATATCGTCTTTCACATAGTCCATCCTTCGTTTCTTTGGTCTTCCCCTACTCTAATAGCCATCCTCATTCATACACCAAACTTTATTCACGACATTTTCCTTTTCCACCAGATACACACATGTTACACAAATCGAAAATTGTTATTTTAGATTTAGTTTTAAGATTTTAAATTTTTTTATGTTTTCAAAAATTTTAAAATCCTAAAACTAAACCTCAATTTTAGTGACGCAATTGACAGCACTAGTCGCTTCAATAATTCGCTGGCAAACATTTTGCGTGATGGTCCAGCACTGTTTATACTGTGATAATGTATTCCCACTGTATTCTGCTGATTATGATGATTATATTGTTGGAACGCTTTGCCGGACTCCCTGCGTGGTTCGATGAAGTGAATGGAAATGTGATTTGAATGAACTACTATTCTAGTATTGGGTGAATAGCTGGTGATTTTGCGAGCAAATATTGGTATGACGTATTTAACTGTGTACAGAATAAAAAAAAACATTAATAATAATAATTGTTTATTTATCTAAAGTAATACAAAGACACAGATTCAACACAGTGACTCCGACCTCATCTAGTTTTATAAAAAATATGATTGACGTATAAAAGTGTTTGTGCAAACTTACTTACAAAAAACTTTCTTATAAAAAAAAACAACCAACTTCCAAAAAAAACACTACAAAGTGAAAAATAACTTTAATTTTGGAAGTCGGTGTCGTTGGTTCTGTGTTTTCGTTTTTTGACACCGACTTGTTATTTTTTAGTTATTTTTCACTTTGTAGTGTTTTTTTTTTGGAAGTCGGTTGTTTTTTTTTTTGTAAAAAAGTTTTTATTTTTCACTTTTTAGTTGTACGTACCTACCCCAAACAAATTCATATAAAACTACTTGCTATGTGAATATCAGTGACAGGAAGCTATTGAACACATCTGCCTACCCGTTTGAAAGGTACAGGCGTGATGATATTATGTTGTGTAATTGCGTAAGCAATGCATACATTAGCTACAGCAGCAATCGCGGTTGATTTGCTGGCATTTATTGAAGAGTTCCGTTGTCTGTCTCCGAAACTCAACATCAGATCTTTACAAAATTAAAATGAAACCATTTCGGAATAAACCTCTTTAGATCAAAAAAAACAAGTATAGCAAATCCGTCTATATATGAGGGAGTTATGCCCGAATATACATAAAAAAATATATATATAAACATCCGATAAAATTTTAAAGTTTTCAATAGCATATATTCTACATCAGGTAATTCACAAAACTGGTTAGTCTTAATTGATCTGCCTTTCAATCAATTGAAACTGGAAATCCATTCAATACAACAGCCAGCTCGAGAAAGAAAAACTACCTCAAAAATCCAGAAATCACTACCAAATAACACTTGTTATAACGAGATCATTACTACAACTTCGCGCATCCGAAAGCTGTATTCGTCGGAAAACCTCGAAAAAAAATTCACTAAAAACAGGGCGTTGCTTTGAGAAATGCGGTTCGTCGGTGGTGGGAAAAAAAAGAAAATCGCGTTGCAAACACCTGTAGGGATGTGGTGAGGTTCCCACGATATTTTCTTGCGAGCTGCAGACGAGTGTTCGTAACACCCTGTATAGCCGTCTATATGAGTGTGTCCTCCACGTCTGAAGGCGTAGAGTTTACGTAAGATTCGTGTATTTACCTTGGGATTTGGGCGTTTATATAAAGTAGTTTTTGTGCTACCTGAAGCGTTTATTTACCTGATATTTTGTGACTGCTTTTTCACTGCGCAGTATTTCTAGAGCTTTTTAACGTAGTGAAATGTCATGAGCTTAATTAGGAATTTCGTTGCAATGACAATGAAATTACTAATTGGCTTATGCTCGTAACGAATTCTCGCAGTATTTACCGATTTTACTTTTCCGATAAGGCATTTTAAATTAAAATAACGCAGTTGAGATTCACGCACCTATTTTAACCCCACTGTCTAGTTGTGAAAATGCTGTGACAAACTTGGGTTTTATGGACTACTTATACTGAATGTGCAGTGAACAAGCATATTGATGAATACTGTGAAGATGCATTTGATCTGGACAAATTGGAAGCTGGTTGTATATTAACAATAACTGATGCATACAGCAGTCAATAAAAAATCCAAATGGACTAATTAACTACCACAGACTTCCACACCTCAAGTAATTCAGCACAAATTACCGCCAATCTCAGTCCAAACAGACAAATTGCCCACACAGTTTTAATTCGTCCAATAAATGTCATCATAAATCCGGTCGTCTCAGGCTGAGACGTGTCCACCGCGTATACGGCAGACGACGATAAATCTGGCGCTCCGTACGCCGCATAAGTGACTGGTGGCTGTCACACCGTTGTGTAACTGTGTGCGTTTGTTGTTGTGATCATAGAAGAAAAGGTTTTTGGTGTGAGGTGTGGTGGGATTTTGAAATATTTGTGTGAGTTTTTAGATGCAAAATTAAAATCAGTAAGGAAGAACCCTGGATTAAAAAAGGCTGAATATGAAGACGATGATGACGAAAGAAATAATGACAAATATTAAAAGAAAATGTTACGGTACATTTTCAGTAAACTGTAAAATATTTAGGTCCCAAAAATCTAAGTGTATCTAATAAAACAGTGACGTTGACGGGTTAACCCGTCAGCATGAAAAGTAAGGTAACAGATATCTTTTGGGCTTGTTCGTTCCATTATAGACCTCATCCATCGCTTTCCACCAAGTGAGATCAAGGTCAAGAGCTGGCACATTTTACGATAAAAAAAAATATAGAGACTATGCTATCAGATTATCGAGAACGTCAACAATGCCAAAATATAGTTCGAAAACAATACGGAGGCCTGGTTCCGGATTATCGAAATCTAGCCTCACAAATGCTGTTATGCCATGTGGTGCATTCACTTGTAAAAGCTGTCACACCAACATGTAACACTATAGATCTAAAAGCGATGTGCCCTTGGGCGGGGTAATCGACTGTCGAGCGATGCTCAATATAATATGATGTCACCCTGTGGGCTTGTAGTGCGTCTCTATTAATCGTACCAATGGTTTCCAAGGTATGGCTGGAGATTTAGAAACACAGATGAAAATACAACATCTTTTTTATGAGATGTCAAATAAGTGGACATTTAGGCTTTGCTCTGCAGTGGGATAAATAGGATTTTAATCCATACTACTATTATAAATTCAGAAGTATCTCTGTCTGTCTGTATGTTACCTTTTCAAGCCTAAACCACTGAATGCATTTCGATAAAATTTGGCAGAGAGATAGATTGCATCCCTAGAAAGGTCATAATAAGATAGTTTTTATCGACATACTTCGCGGGCAAAGCCGCGGGTGGAAGCTAGTAAATAATAAAAATGTCGACCAAGCCAATGGCTTGCTGAGTGGTAAGCCCATGGACAGTAGCTGTCCATAGACAATGCTTGCCAACCCAGGTACCACCCAGGTAACCCACGGTATGGTTATCAGTGTATTACAATACAGTCTGTATTGTAATACACTGACAACCTTACCGTTCAAACCAGAACAGGAACACTGCGTAGCAGCAGAAATGGGTATGGAGTACTTCCTAAGACGAGCTCCTGCATAAAGAGCTTTATTACTACAAACATAGAACAGAATATGCAACGGAACAGCCCATCAAACAATTATTACAAATTTCCCCATTTTATTTAACGATTAATACACGAACACGAGCAGTTTCAAACAAAATAATATAACAAGATACAGTATCAGCTGGTGTATTAGCAACTTTCTCCTACACGGGTTGAGACACGGCCGCAGCAGACGCAATAAATCTTGCGGGCCACGTGCAGCGCGAGGGGGGAAGGGGTGGTGGTACCGTCACGTGAGGAGGAACATGATATTATTTAGGGTGCATCATGGTTAAAATGAATTTAATTTGAGCTGAGAAGGTGTCGGAGGCTAGTGGTAATGAGCTCGTGGTGAGTAGTAGTTTAAACATATTTATTTAACATAATTATTTTGTATATTAGTCGAGTCATGAAAAAGGAAATTTCATGGAGTGGCTATATTGTGCGGCCTTTAATACTCGGCGTATTCAAAAAGACTTAAGAGTAGCTCCGATTTATAAAAACCTGAATGCGTTTTCGGAAAAAAACCGCTGTAAAATGTAATGCCAACGAATATGATTGGTGGTCATTATTTTGGACTTCCAATTAAAGGCTCCTTCAAACAGGCGCGACACGCGATAAAATCGCGCGCGATACAAAGGCACCGCAAGTCGCGCAACGAGCGGTGCCTTTGTGTAGTGCGCAATTCGCGGCGCGCGTCGCGCCTTGTTGCAGGAGCCTTAATACTAACAGAAAACATGTTTTTTTTAATTTCACTGAATAGAAATACATTATTACCATAACCATGAATTCAGGGCATGATTCTAAAACCCCGAGCGTATAATGTTTCGTCGGATATTAAAAAAAAAACCGGTTAAGTTCGAGTCGGGCTCTCGCACCGAGGGCTCCGTACACATTTGTAGGTATGTAAATGGTTTATCAGGGGATTTTTTTTTGTAATGTAACTTTACGGTTTTCGGATTTTTTTCTTTTTTTTGAGCTACATGACATTACTTCTTGTCAAATTTCATGATTCTAGGACAACGGGAAGTACCCTATAGGTTTTGATTTCGAAACATAAACGCCCGTATCTTTTGATTGCGTTGACTTAGTTTGATTTTTTCACTGCTTCAAGGAATTGCAGCCCTGAGTATTTGATTTTCAACTTGATAACTCTACGCGTTCCTGAGAAAATGGGTCTTCACTGACGGACAGACAGACGGACAACGAAGTGATCTTATAAGAGTTCCGTTTTTCCTTTTGCGGTACGGAACCCTAAAAATCGTCTGTTTCTTACAAAAGTGGTATATCTGCGCGGTCAAAATGTATAGAACAACATTTTTTTTTATAAACGTCTAATGGGGTCTAGAATCATTTTTGTCGTCGTTCGTCGTTGTCCCTGCTACCCTAAATACTTTTATAAACGCAAATATTTTTATAGGCTTCCTATTGTCACTTAGTAAAAATGCAAACATAGGTCTAAAAATAGGTCTCCAAATATTGAAAAGATTACGTCTTTTCAATATTTGGAGATCTATTTTTAGCGCGTAAAAAAGGATTAGCGTGCACGATATAGTATCAATAACTTTGCCCCATTGATACGCATCGGTGTGACACAAGGCTTGTCCGTAGGTGGTGGTGTTCGCTGAAGGCGTCTATTGTGACATGACAAACGACTCGATGCGTGCATGGACTCAAGTAGCCTCTCGCTGTGAAATATTGCTGGCTGCTGATTCTGCTTGTGACAGCTGCACCAGGATTTGTGTTACTGTCGTGCATGTTAACAACAGCATGAATTGGATGATTAATATTCGATTTAATGGTGGTTTAGTTGATTTTACACTGACATGGGATTGATTGTCGTTTGTTGACGATAATTCAATACCAGTACAATACTGTACTGATATTGAATATCATGATCATGATAATTCAATATCAGTACAATACTGTACTGATATTGAATTATTGTCAACAAACTTATTTAAACATTGTTATACTTATTTATACTTTATTGATACATTATAAGACTGCAAACAGCGCGGTAATTTCGTAAAGGCTCCTTCAAACAGGCGCGATTCGCGTCACGCGTCGTGCCTGTTTGCAGGATCCTTTACACACTGTTTCATTTTGACTGTTCCACAACATTCATTGCGTTATTTACGTTGTTGAACAGACATATTTTTTGAACATATGAAGCAATGGATTAACAATATCCATCAAAATGATTCAGATTGTGATGATAGTGTGGTTAGCAATTAGAGTTGGACTTTAGAGTAATTTCCATGCAGTTGACCAACAGAATATAATTATGCGGAGGGATTTGTTGGCGAAAACAATTTTACTAATGGTTTAACTATGGATACCATTGAATGCATATGAATAATTTTACTGATGTCTGAGGCCACAGGAACCCGTTGGATGAGAGAAGCACAGAACCGTTCGTAGTGGGTGCTTGGGGGAGGCGTATGTCCAACAGTGGACCTCTTTCAACTGAAATGATGAATGATGGGGCTTAGCTCGTTTCTAAAGAAGCAAGTCCTTCAAGCTAACAGCCATCAAATTAACATGAAAGCAATGATTACAACTTGATGAGGTGTATTTCGCATTGTCCATTTAGTTCAAGACACTCATTCCCTTGGTTTTATTTCCAAATTAGCATGACAATTAATCCCAGGCTTAATCAGAGCCTATTTATATCCATTCCCTCTGTCGTTTCCAATTTATTTCCTGGCAGTAAACACAGGAATTCTACTCAAGAAAAGCCTATAAATGTTAGTGGGCACTTAACTAGCATCCTGTCTTAGAAGCAGCAATCTATATTCAGGGTTATGCAGTGTTTCATTAGCATACATAGGCATGTGCGTATGTGTATGTGTTAGGGTTAGTTTATGTGTGAGAGTCGATGGAGATGTGGTGCATTCGTATGCAGATTTCAGGATAACAATTCAAGCTGCAAGTTTTCTTTCTTTCCTTTTCCCAGTTCCTTGACAGAATCTTCTGCACTTTGCTCTTGTATTTGTTCTTAGCTATCAATAGTAACTGATTAATGACTCACTCTTATTCTTATTCATTTCATAGAGATGTTTCTCATAACTTTCATATTCTTATCATAACAAAAAACAATACTATGAAACTTTGTCTTTTTATTTTATGCTTAAACTAGCTGCGCCCCGCGGTTTTACCCATGTAAATGTCGATCTCGTAGGAATATCGGGATAATAGTTGCCAATATGTTAATTTAGGGTATCAGCTACCTCCATGTAAAATTTTATCAAAATTGGTTTAACCGTTTGAGCGTGAAGAAGTATCAAACATATAAACACATATACACTCACAAAATTTCGCCTTTATAATGTTAGTGTGATACCTATAATCTATGTATGTTACTTGACCACCGCAATTCTAACTAATATTATAAATGCGAAAGTAAATTTGATTGTTTTTTCACGCTTTCAGGCTAACACGGCTGAACGGATCTGAATGAAATTTGGCACACAGGCCTTGACCTGGGTAAGGACATACTTTTCATTCTGGATCGCAAACGAAGTCACGAACAACAGCTAGTGACAGGGGCGGATCTTTAATTTGTGGGGCCCTGGGCTAATACTGATTAGGGGCCCTACCTAATTACTCAACCAATTGCCATTTTATTATGATCGGATTTTTTAAATTCTAGATAATTTTTATTATTCACAATATCGTATAAATTGTTTTCAGTTCGGTTGGGGGCCCTCTGTATCCACGGGGCACTGGGCTGCAGCCCAAAAAGCCTTTAAGTAGATCCGCCCCTGGCTAGTGATACTATAAATTGTAATTTTTTGCCGATATACCCCGGGAATACCAAAAATTGAATTGGCCCAAGTCACGATGCAGCAGTCTTAAACGGACCATTTCTCACGTGTAACGTGTAAGCGACATGGTGTGGCCAATTACCTCTCCGACCAACCGTCTGATTGCAATTATAGAATGCTTGATTGATAAGCTGATGAGGTATCAATTGCTTCATTCGGTTAACTACTACAAGTACTACTGCTATAACGTCACGTGCGTATGTGTAAGGGATTATTGTAATTGATTTGATTGCGGCTTGGAACATCTTGAGATGTTGCTGCGTCTGAAGACAGATTATGTTTTGAATTGTTTGTGTCCCATATTTCAGTGTTTCTCACATTTCTTGTCTTTCTCTTTGCGGCTTTATTTTTTTCTAAGTCTGATTAATATGATGGTAACATTTGGAACTTGGAAGTAGACGTAGCGTTGGAAGGCCAACCACAAGGTGGACCGATGACATTGTGAAAGCCGTAGGAATCCACTGGTTGTGGGAAGCATAGAACCGGTCGAAGTGGCGGTGTTTGGGGGAGGCCTATGTCCAGCAGTGGACATCTTTTGGCTGAAATTATTATGATTTGGGACTTTAATTTAGCGAGGCAGAAATGATAACAAAGTTTTGCTCTTGACGGGCAGTTTGTGGAAACACCCTCACCACTAGACCTAGCTCAACATTTTATGACTACGTACATCTGTGAAGCTATAAATAATTTCAGCTTACTTGCAATATCTTACCAAAAGGATTATAACCAACTTATCATCTGCCTAGCCTTTTCCCAACTATGTCGGGGTCGGCTTCCAGTCTAGCTGGATGTAACTGAATACCAGTATTTTACATGGAGTGACTGCCTATCTGACCTCCACAACCCAGTTACTGGGTAATACGATACCCCTTTTGGCTTACCAAAAAGCCCGAAGCCCGAAAGTCTGAACACCAGTTTTAACTGGTGTTCAGACTTTCGGGCTTCTGACTACCCGTGACGAGTATCAAAGATCCACGAATAACAGCCCGTGTTTTCCGAGCCACGGAGGGGTCTCGGTATGTAAAGATGATCACCCATCCACAGACCAACCGCGGCAAGCGTAGCTTAACCTGATCGATCGACCTGTGCGGCTGTTATTATTTAGCCACGGGCCCCTTATTATAACCAACTATTCCTCAGTAATAAAAACTGAGACAATTGACAAAGACAAATCCAACCAAAAAACGTATAAGACACATTCCGCGGCTTTTGCTAAAAAGATTTCGAACCCTTGAAGCCGTCATTGGAAAACAAAAACGACACGCTGATAAAGCAAAAGGTGGCTAATGCGAAATCGATGGCAACCCAAATGGGGACGCGAGTGCCCGGGGTCTGACAGCCACGTCGTGACGAGAGCGTGACGAGGCCGTGACGGCGACGTGACGAGTATACTTGACAGCTACTTGATGAATGCGCTAGTGCCCGTAAATATGCCAGTTATCAATTACTGTTGTGGGTGTTGGGTGCTTGATGGGTGATGTTATGATATGATTAAAATCGATGGCATTATTGTTTCTTGATTAAGTTTCTGACATAAAAATTAACAATAATAAAAAAATGAATAAGGTGGTAAAATAATATTGTGCTGTATAATGTTTGTGCTTGGAAGATTAGTGATAGAATTTGTAAATATATAGAGAGTGCGAGGAGAAAAAAGTAACACAAGTGTTCACTACCGCTTTCTCTTTTGGTTCAATGTTAGTTAGGAGTAATCAAGAGTTTTTGAGTTCAAATCCTACAACAGACTCACGCTTGAACATCGGGTAAACATGTATCGTGTTGCAGGAATTTCGGAACTAATGTGGATACTTAGCTCACTCGTCGCCTAAACGAAAAAGCACACACTTAAGCTAATAGCGTCACATTAGGATTCTCTGTGTTTTCAGTGCCATTTTGCACACAAACTTCTATATCAGGCCCAGAGGCCATTTTTGGCACATAAGTGTTATCTCTGCAACACAGTAACACCACTGCACATAGCCATCCCAAAATGTCCTCACAGTTAGTAACGTTAATGTTTATTTTTCATAGTTCTGTATATGCCTCTGATTTTCCTGATGAGTGAGTTTCAGCATATCACCCTGCACATAATACTGAAAAGGTACAGCTGCAAACATGAGATTCTCGGTCCAAAACCAAGCCAGAAAACTTAACGTTAGGAAATCCTGCCCTGCGAGCTGCAGGACAGAATTTCCTACACTACACGTTACACTTTATCTTGAGTTTAAATTACATACCTAGTTCAAGAAATCGATAGGTTTTTTCCGCTACTTATGTCCACAAGGATAATGAACCTAATATTCTTACAGAAACTACTGAACCCTTCTGAAACTGTACCATGAGCCCCAACAATCCGCAGCTGTCAGCGTGTAACTGCAAATCAATAGGCGCGTGACAAATGACGCGGCCGCCATTTGTGACGTGACGCGCGTAGGACGCCTGCGTCACGGATACGACACGAGATTACGCAGGGAATGGATTTGTAGTTAGTTATGTTGCGATGTTGTTGTTACATAATACTAGTGTTACGCGCCTATGGATTACACATGGGTTAGAGACTATGTATTACGAAAAATGTTCCCGTTTGTTAAATTAGCTTTAATTCAATTAAGGGCTAATTTTACCAACACCAGATAACTTTATCGGAGGAATAATTTTGAATTTTTGACAGTTCTTCCATACAAAAACTGTCAGACGTCAATTTTATTCTACGAATAAAACTTATAGGTCCTTTGAAAAATCAGCCCTAAGGGGGCTAGTTCTTAGTTTATAATAACGTGTCCTCAATCGCCAATCGGTTTAGTAAGTTTAGCAATCATAGTTATAAAACCATTTAGGAACCTCGCTCATGGTAAATTTGCTTAGATTGTTATGCAACGCAATTTAAGAGCCAAGTTCAAAAGGTACCTATCCGTTGTAAAAAGACTCGTTAGTTAATAAGATTTGTAGCGGAATTATTGACTGCGATGGCAGGCGCAATACGGAGCACTAGGGGAAGCTATGAATTTGGATATACCTAACCTAATAATTGAAATGTACAGACGTCAGCACATCAAGCTACCCGAAACTGTCAAATTTTCGCAATCAACGCTTTGGCGATAAGATAAAGTTGAATATCAATAGATATTCAACTAAATTGAAGAAGAAGAAATTTGACAGATTGTAGTAGAGTGATGTGCTGGCGTCTGTACTATGGTGAACCGATTTCAATAGTTCACAACCGACAATAACAACAATAACCTATCGAGATTCGAACTCTTTGACGTTTAAAAGTGCCTTTAATGTGCCTATTTGAAATGAATAATTTTACTTTGACATTGACTTAAACAACGCCTGACGGACACAAAACATGGAAAAATAAAGTTGAGGCGCCGACTAGTCGCAGGTCCCGTGCTCGGGCGTGAAATAGACACAAACGCTTCCTTCAGTCAGAGAGCCACCCAAGGCAATGCTTTATTATCTTGTTAGTCAACTTTGCGTAGACGACGTCATTTCTGGCACACGTTCGGCCTTTATGAATAAGGATTTTGAAGGGTTTTTGACGACTAAAATTGATGACAGACCGACGGTCGCGCTGATTATTTATTTCATGACGCGAAAATGAGGTAGTAGGCGATGTATGACAGTTTTATTTAGGGTCACATTGTTAAATAAATAGTAGGAATCTGAATTGCAAGTCAGTGTAGATTAAACAATGTCAAAGAAACAATAATATAGGACGCAACCGTTATCTAGTTAGTAAGACTATTTTGTCAGGCTTTTGGGCTCCTAAATACCCTTAACGACTGTCAAAAGTCTAAGAATGACAGCTGGGACCAAAGGCCTAACGTGCTTTCCGAGGCACGGAGGGGTCTCAATGTGTAATGGAAGGCAAGCGTAGCTTAACCCTACAATCGAGCCGTTTAGCCACGAGCCCCTCATAAATGCTTACAAAATATAACACAGTTTATCTGTCTAATTGGTATACAATAAAGGATAATCTATCAACTCAATACGTGGCTCTCAATTTGCGACTCTCAGTAGTTCGCTGTCAACAGCGCTTATGCCGAAGTCCCTGCTAAACCTGCGGAATTTGGTCAGCTGTCCTATTTAAAGGTGAGCCATGAAACAGATAGGTAACTCGTTGACCTAATATGTTTATACAACAGTGTTTGAACTACGTATTGAAACTAAAGTTTAGTGGATAAACGGGGGATCAAATTGTTGTACTCCAGCGGTCGAATGGATTAGGTAATTACTTATTGGTTATTCTTCTTAGCATATTGATGGCAAAAAATTCAAAGATCTTTAACATAATATTCAGCTGCGCAAACTCCGCCCACTGACGCAGTCATAGATCATCAAATGCACAGGTGACAGGGCATGCGGCAATTGATTTATGAATGTCGTAAAGTAGCAAAAGTTTGACTATCACTGTTTCTTCAACTTTTAACAACGACAGAAAAGAAAAAGAGTGATTTCTTTGTTGCGGTTGCCATCAGAATTACCGCAGCTCCCGCGGCTCTTCATAAACGAAAAACTGAATGTCATAAAGGTTGCTAAGAGATTGCAAAGGGATGCGCTGTAGCATTTTTATACTATCTGGAGATTACGAGAAACTCAAAAAACCAAACCGTTAGCCAAATGTTGTGATCATACCAAATTTTTCCTGTTTTCTTTCTTTCTTTCTTTTCTTTCCCTAAAATAATCAGCCTATAATGTTCTCACTGCTGAAACACGGGTCTCCTCTCGGTGAGAGGGAGTGGGCCATAATCTACCACACGGGCCCAGTGCGGGTTGGTAGATGTCACATATCTTCAAATTTTTGATTCTAGGACATGTCGGTTTCCTCACGATGTTTTCCTTCACCGTTTTGAGAGCAGTGGTGATGAAATAATTTACACAAAGTAAAGCGCCTGTCTGGATTCAAACCTACAACCTGCAACTTGTAAATCAAGACCAATACCACTGGACCACAACTGCTCAAAAAATTCAATCAATTTTTCCCTTGCACGTTTATATTTCTAGGAGTCGGGCGTTGGGAGCTGCGCCACAGTTTTAACTTTTGCAACTACCGTCGTTTAACATTTTATTTTAATTGGTAGAAGTTTATTTAACACTAGCTGACTCGGCGCGATCGCATATTTGATTGACTTCTACGACTTAAGTCAGGTCGTCTTCTCCTTGGCATTGTAAATATATTAAACTAGTTCACTAATAAAGAAAGAAAAAGAAAGAGAAAGAAAGAGATAAAGAGATAAAGAGAAATAGAGAAGAGAGAGAGAGTAGAAGAGAGAGTAACAGCAGTAGTATTCTATTCTATTCTAATACCTACAAAAAATGGTAAATGGCAGTATTTTCACAAAGTCACAAAGGAAAGAAATGACATAATTATTTGTTTGTTGTCAAATATTTATAGTGCGTTCAGAAATTAATTTTGTAACTAAACTTAGAAAGATATATCAAGATACGTAAAAAAATGTCTGTCTTAATAATAAACTAAAATAGAAATAAAATTAAACACTATAAAGGTTAGAACAAACAATTGAATAAATCATACAATACAATCTAATTACCTCCTTATTATTTAATTTCTGAATCTGTTAAACAGGGTTGTTTGTCAGGTACGAACAGTTTGTACCTATGGGATAATAACATTGCTGCTTTTACTATTTTCCTTACAACTTCTTAATATTTTCTCACTAACACAAACACAATAACACTACCAATACCTAACACTTTGCTCCAACTGGGAATCGAACCAGTAAGTAACTGAACCACTTGGTCAGCAGTAGCGCTTGCGATCCGTAGACCAACGAGGCAGTCAAATTAGAATTTAATACCTTATTCAATATGAATAAAATAATTGTTAGATTCAAATAGATATAAACAAATTAATAAAATAATCATCATCACCATTTTCAGCCAAAAGACGTCCACTGCTGGACATAGGCCTCCCCCAAGTACCTCCACTTCGACCGGTGCTGTCCTTCCTGCATCCAGCGGGTTCCTGCGGCCTTCACAAGTTCGTCAATCCACCTGGGGGAGGCCTTCCAACGCTACGTCTGCCGTTACGCGGTCGCCACTCTAGAACCTTTCGGCCCCATCGGCCATATGTTCTGCGAGCAATGTGCCCTGCCCACTGCCACTTAAGTTTGGCAATTCTTCGGGTTATGTTGTTTACCTTGGTTCTCCTGCAGATCTCCTCATTTCTGATTCGATCACGCAGGAAAACTCCAAGCATAGCCCTCTCCATTGCCAAAAACAATAAAAAATTGTAATATGAATATTAAATCCATACTAATATTATAAATTCAAAAGTACCCCTGTCTGTCTGTCTGTATGTTAGTTACCTTTTCACACCTAAACCGCAGTACGGATTTCGATAAAATTTGACAGAGAGATAGATTGCAACCCGGGGAAGGACACATGATAGTTTTTATCGACATGTCTCGCGGGCGAAGCCGCGGGCGGAAGCTAGTTCTAAATAGAATTAAGTCTATTTGCAACAAATAGAATTTATTTGTTCTAAATAGACATATTCAACTGTGCAAGTTTATCCATGTACATTAGATAGTTCAAAAATTGTATAGGTACTGACTTTACAGAGACGGTGACCGATTAAAATTGTCCGTCCATGTGAGGCTTTAAGTACAGAAACCAACACTTCAAGCTACCCGAAACTGTCATATTTTCCTAATCAACTTTGAACCTTATGCTTTAGCAATAAAGTTGAAAATTTATTAAAGAAATTTGACAGATTGTAGTAGTTTGATCTGCTGGCGTCTGTAATATCAGTACGCTCCATTGTTTAGTTACACAACTCAAATCTGTGCTAAGTCTAACATCGATATGGATTGGGATTCGGAAAAACTTGCTTTGATGAACGTCTCGAAAAATATCTGAAAAATCGGAGCATTCAACCACGACTAAAGGTTTTAGCTGCAAGAATAGATCTTAGTGCTTTTAGAATTGATCGGTATTGTACCTATTTAGATATTATTTTGCAAAAGATATAATTGAAAAGTATGGCAATTATTTTCAACTAAACTTAAGGGGCTTACATGACCTAACCGCGGTCTTTGTCGGCCTGCATAGAAAAAAAGAGAAGTGCGATGACACAACGCTGCTAATTTATTACAAAATATGAAACATGTATTTACAAAAAATCTATTTTTTGGACTAAAAAATTAAAGCACTAGTTTTTTACTATGTTGTTTGTAGAATAATCTGACAAGGATTGTATGGTTTTTATTGTAAAAAGAAAGTTTTAAGAGGGTATATTCATGATATTTTAACACACTATCTACCTAGCTTATATCCTGAAGAATATCATATATTTTTCTGACTTTGTTTACTGTAGTCGACCATATAATTTTATTGTTTCTAATACTTGCGTTTTTTGCGTTTAGGTCCTGTAAGCCCCTTTAAGGTGGACCGATGACCTGGTGAAGGCCACAGGAATCCGCTGGATGCGGGAAGCACAGAACCGGTCGAAGTGGCGGTGCTTGGGCCTACGCCCTACGTCCAGCAGTGGACGTCTTTCGGCATCATCATCAGCTTTAGTCATCGACAATTATAGTGATCATAATTATAATCAAAATGTATAGATCCTGAAATCCATTGAAATCCTGTTCTCAATCATCTACACTAAATTGACACTGTTTCATGCCTGGTAAGGAAAATTGTACTTTATCCGAATAAATCAAGGTACATTTTAGAGTTTCAGTATTTTTATGAAAAACTTTATGATTAGAAGCAAGCAACAACATTGTACAATATTTATTACAACATATTACAACATTGTACAACATCCGCAACAACACCGCGTTCAAAAATTATGGCGGGGATCATTACCATAACACCCCCATTTTATTACAAATCCTTATTACTAAATTTCAGAAAACCACATTCAAAACACGAGTCCGTGTTCACAAGTCCACTTTTTGAACCGTCATATTGTATTGTTTTTCGGTCGTATATTATGCAGAAGTGTTCCTGTGAAAGGTGTGCGATGTTTTTGTAAGGCACAAATAAAAACGTACAGAAGGCCGGCTCCAACCAACGAGTGAGAACAGGCGCAAACACACATTGACGCGTACATTACGTCAGCTATCGCGTACGTTTTTTAAATATCGCAGCTTTATGCTAAGATAAGAGCCTTTTTGACCTTGCACAGGTCTTTTTTCTGTTGTTAATTTTTTGTTTTAGATGTAATTTTATTAGTTTGAAATGCTCCTTTTTTACTGTTTGTATTTCCTGTGTGTGACGCAAATAAAAATATTTTTCTCTTTATTTACGTACGACGAGCGGGCAGGTGTTCAAACCAATACCAATTACGCTTGCACTCGCTATACATGAAGGGTGCTGTGTGTGCGTGCATTATCGCTCAGTTTATGGACCTTCTGTATCTATTTGTTCTGTGACAATGTGCAGGACGTCCTTTTTATCATAAAGTTGTTGAAAAAAAAATCGTGGAAATATTTTGTTGGAGTTAAGAGTTGGTGGCGTGTGTAGCGCAGTTTATTTTTAATGCGCAGTTTATTTTTGTTTTGGACTGTGTAATGAGATGGTGTAGTTAGATGTGTGATGCGCGGGACTTGTGCGGTTTGTGGTAAATATTATGAGTTATTCCGGTCTGACTCCCGAACCCCCCCTCCACCTCGAACCCCTGCTTGTTCGCCTTCTGTTTTAATCTCTGTCTTATGTGGGTAACTGAGACGACAGTAGTTGCAGGAATGAGGAGCGTTTATGAAAAGAAAAATTGTGGATGCGTCTTCTTTTGTTTGTGTTGTTCATTAAATTTATTGCAAAGGAAAATACTGGCTATCACATTTGTCAGTGTGTATAGCATGATCCGCCAGTAATGTTCCTACTGCTCGGAAACAGGCCTTCTCTCTGTGAGAGCGAGTGGGCCGCAATCCACCACGCACGCCCAGTGTGTATGAATGACTCATTTTTAATCTATACAGGGTTATTGGTGAAACATTAACAACCTCTTAAGAGGTCATTGTGCTTATCATTATGAACAAATTTTACTATGGGACCAAAACTGAAATCGCGAAAAAAAATCAGCTGTTCCCTACATTTATTTTCGTATAACTCGTCAAAATGTAGGGAACAGCTGATTTTTTTTGCAATTTCAGGTTTTGTCCCATAGTAAAAGTTGTTCATAATGATGAGTACATAATGATGAGTACCTCTGAAGAGGTTGTTAATGTTTTACCGATAACCCTGTATACCTATATAAAATTCAAAGTCCTGACTGAATGATATAAAAAACGCACAGCCTAAACTGCTAGTCCTAGATACACGAAATTTGAAGGGGGGTGTTCTTTTTGAAGAGTAGGTATTCACTAAGAAAGGGTTCTTCAAAATTCCACCCCTAAGAGGGTGAATGGGGGGAGGGTAAAAAAAATCACGTGGTAAAATACAATGTCAAGATTATGAGGCCACAGATTTTGTTTATACCTACTGAAACTAAGATTACTTCTAGAAACCATTGCACTAAATGTTATAATAAAATGCTTTCAAGAAAAATATCCACATTTTCTTTAAATAATTTTATCTACACAACTTTTATTCCTTTATTTTTCAAGTGGTTTTTAAAATGCAATGATTTTCCATAGTTTTCTATCAACTACCTATATCTACTATGAGAGTTTGACGAGCTCTCAGTTCCGTGACGAGTAAATAAAACCACAGTTTGCCATAATATCACTTAAATAATTATTCCTAGAAGATATTTTTACGTTTTTACATGTCTATCCTTGTCTCCTGGCTTGTCAGCCAAATCTCATTCCTACGGTTGTTTTTTTTATTATTTTTTATAAATCAATGATTGCCTTTTATATCTGCAATCCTAGTAATATATAAATAAGTCAATGTTGCCATCTATTTATCAAAGTATTCATAAAGGCACCAAGTAGGCTATAATCTTGACAGTACCTACTAAAATATTACTTCTCTCGATCTTTCAAATCTCAACAATTAGGTAGGTATCCTCCAAACATTACGTGCAATCTCTCAACTAATCCGATTAATAACGTATTGAATCTTAGCCAGCTGGCTGGTAATTATCTGATGAAGGTAGCTTATCAGGCAGTGTCTTTGATAAGCTGAGATTAAGCTTATAAACTGAAAATTAACCTAACTGTTTAATCATTGGTTTGTCACCTACAAGATTCGATTAGGAAGCTGGGAGCGTCAGATAGTTCGTGATCTGAGTTAGGTATTGTATTAGGTACCAAACCTAGATGTGCGTACGCCTTTGCCCACATCAACATTTTAATTATTTTCCGGCATAAAAATGGACCCACGTAAATACTGAGCAATCCTATCTCATATTGTGTATATCCCGTTGCGTCGGCAGAGGCTCATAACATTTTTTTGAAGTGAAAACTTTAGGCGCGTTGGGTATTTTTTGAGATGGGAAAAACCATTGAACTCGCGCCACTGCATGTTACCGCAAGCGACCGCGCGCGTGTTTTGTTTATAAATCCGATATGTCAGTGAGTCATGACAAAGTATTCTGTTTGTGTTTTGTTTTCACTTCTGTCGGAACTCCCGAAGTGCCACTGTTTTTTTTCCTAGGAAGTTTTTCAGTAGCATTTAAAATCATCTAAGATTGATATCTAGTAATTTTTTGTGAAATTATGTTACATAATTTCCAATTTTCCTCTAGTTTCCTTCGCTGTCATAACGCCAGATTTTCCTACTCAATAATCTTTCCATAACAATCTGAATCATTTTGAAGGATTATAACTCATTGCTTCATACGTTTGAAAAAGTTGTCTGCTCAACAACGTAAATAACGCAATGAATGTTGTTGAACTGTCAAAATGAAAGCCATTGCTATTGTTAGTGAGTTATGCAATTACCCCCCTTTTTTTTAGATCATCAAAAAACCCCTCCCGCTCTGGGTGGAGCGGTAGGGAGTGTCAGACTCTTACTGACTAAAACCCACCCGTGTTCCTTCCTTAGCCCTTTATGTTCCGATCCAGCGGTAACCCTTTCGGACAATCCCGCTGACCGGACAATCCCACTTACCCCCCTGATTCAACAACGAGGTCCATCTTCAGACCCATATTATTATTACAATCTGATCTCCAAGCATAATCACAATTAAAATAAAAAATAACGGATAAAATTTTCCTTCAAAATCAAATCTCCATTATCCTTGCTCCACAAAAAATAATAAAGATCGCCATTTAAAAATCCCGTTAAGAAAAGCAAGTCGACTATAATACGTAATGAGGCCGTGTTACTCGTTTAGCGGTAGTAGTTTCTTTTAACGGTAATACGGTTACTGTTATAGCCTTACCGGTAAGCAAGTTTATGAAGTTCAGTCTTTATATGGCACTCTGCTGCAGATGGTAATGGTAAAACAATGGCTATTTAGTTTTTTAGGTTAAAAGGCTTTAGTTTTATGAAGTTTTGAGACAGTTTCGATGTTGCAAAGTTATGGTCTGGGGACGACTTTAAAGACTTCCTTATTATATGGAAGCTGCAGGTATGCTTTTAAAAGGATTCAAAAGTGTTCTGTTATTCACGGCAAATGTCGACATCACAGGCTATGCCTACCTACAATCCTACATAGTGAGGATATTATTTAGGGCAGCATGTGTATTTAAGTTGGACCAACAACAAAGTTGTCCAATGTTGGGCATTAGGCCTAAGTGTTGGCAATAAGAAAGCTCTTGGATTTCCATTATCAAGCGGATCTTTTGCATGCCGTCTTAAAGGCTTTTGCTTTAAGGATCCTTCAAACAGGCGCAACACGCAATAAAATCGCGCGCGACACAAGGGTCCGTAAGTCGCGCAACGAGCGGTGCCTTTGGGTCGCGCGCGATTCGCGTCGCGCGTCGCGTCTGTTTGCAGGAGCCTTTATGAAGCTAACCTCTCTAGAAAAATACAGGAATTAAAATTAACCAAAAACTAATATTGTCATCAGAATCTACCACCCGCAATAATCGTTAGAGTAACGCGTTAAAAATCCACCAAGAGTAAAAGACTTTTCGTCGGTTAGTTCGAGAGCATTTAATTACATCTAATTAGTTTTGTCTTAATTTAATTTACTTTAAGTGCGAGTTGAGAGCTTAAAGCGAGAATTTGTCCATTTATAACAAGGTTTTTAAAAGCACTTCCTTCTTTTTATGCTAATCTAGATTATTTGATGGAAGAAAAATAAAGTGGTTCTAGTGGCGAAGAGAAAGTAAAAGAAATAAAAGATATTGTAGAATTAAAATTAGTTCTTAATACGGAAAATTAAAATTTGATTGAAAAAGTTGGTCCTATAATGTTATCTTCCAGTTAAAGAATCTTAGACAGCCACTCACTAAAGGTCAAACTTTCAAACGTAATAACTACCAAGTCTAAGCCGCTAAAACAAAGTATGTAATCATTATAAACATTTGAATACTCAGAGGTAAAACACATCTAAAGTTATCAGTTCTACCGTATTAAAAATAAAATAAGCAACGACATCCAATAAAAATCGCGCCTCGAAGGACCAATTTTTCATCCATTCCGATCCCATACAAGCGATCTTCACAAACAAAGGAAAAATATAACTCATATAGATATATATCTACATTGTATTGCACATAAATTCTCCGCAAGTGCAAAATCGATGAATTTCATACAACTTTAGTACTGAGAGTTAATGACGTGTAAACTTCGCAAACTGACATTAATATTGGACGCTCACATTGGAATGTACCTACCTATGTTTTAGTATGTAGGTATAAAGCGATTAGTGCTATGTTCTAGTTACGTGTTTTGAGGTATTAATTTGTGTTGCGAATTATCCTTTGAGTACTATTAGTGGTTACATTGTTAGTTCAAATTTTGGTCTTTTGAAACTACATGATTCATGTCATGATAGGTGAAATCGTGTCTGGTATTTCACACTTCAGGAATTTATCGAATACTACCTTTTGCCCCCGGCTTTTTCCGCATAGAGGTCAGAAATTGTATTGGAAAAAGTATCCTATGTCCTAACCCAAGTCAAGCAGGTCTGCATGTGCGCCAAATTTCATCGAAATCCTGAACGGATTTCGATGAAATTTATTACGATTATGATTATGATTCTGTAAATACATATTTGTCACGGCCGCGAATCATATTTTAATCAACGTGACCAGAAAATTGCAAAAAACGTAAGAAAATTTGAATTTCGCGGGCTACCTTAGCGCTTCCCTTTAAGTATTTTTAACCCTTATCAAATCGCACCATCAAAACTTTAAATTTGAGTTCTAAAACCAAAACAGACATGGTAGATACGAGGTCCATTTGCCCCATAAAAGTCAATCGATCCGTCGACGGCAATAGGCGATTCTATTTTGATCCGAGCATAGTATGACGCGGATCGAAACCTTATCTTCTATCGTATTGACTTTGAAGGCTTTCTGACCGGCGTGGATATGATAAGGGTTAGGTATAAGATTGGGTTCTGGGGATTAATATCTTGGCTCTATAATTTGAGATTGGGAAAATAATATTGAGTTTATTTTGATGTAGATCTTTGACAAAAAGTAATCATGCGTCAATCTCTTCTTGTGAATTTTCGAGGTTATTTATTTATTAAACTTTTTACAATATATAAGGTACGAAGGCGGACTTAATGATTTTGCATTCTTACCAATCAATCAATGGTGGTGGAGAGTTAACATGGCAGGTGTATTGTTTAGTGTGGGTTTATTTTGGGAATTAAGAAAGTGCACACATTTCTCGGCTGTCTAACTAAGATCTCCGAGGAAAACGTAGTTGTGTTTTTGGTTTATCTAGCATCTTCTTATTTTCATGTCAATAGCACTCTTCCTCTTTGTTTTATTTTTTATATAGTTTTAGCCAAGTGGGTGGCCACGTTGAATGATTTATCTAGCTCTTGTGTGTATTAAGGTACCGCAGTTAACAGTAAAATACTAAAAACCTGCGTCTGTGTTTCCGGTCGCATACAACCCGAATCTCTACAAAGTGCAAAGTAAGAGTGAAAAGGCTTCTTCTGGGTAAGCTCACTCCATCGTAGACTTTGTCTCTGTCATCTCTGACCTAGACTAGAGTCAAGAGCAAACCCAATGCACATAAAAATAAAAACACTTTAAAAAAAAATTAAATGACAAGGTTTTTAATATCGATAACCTAACTTTGCCCCAATCTTTTCTTAACTCCAAACACTACAAAAGCAACCAAACAAATATTGACTACCCTCAATTCATCAATCATAGTTTTACGACAGATACAGTCGTACCCACTTATCTGCGGTTCAATAATAACTGGCGTTTACCAATGCATGGCGGGCGAGATAAGAACCGTCCGGCGTCCGGCGCGGCCCCGCCAATAAAAGTGGCCAATCGTACTCGTAAAAGTTTATACCCCCACGGGCCCACGATGTTTAATCAGACGGTATAAACGCATAGATGTTGAGACGTTTTCATACTGGTCTTTTGGTATTACACTTTGATGGGATTTTATTTGAACGTTTAACGAACGTTTTGTGATATCCCAACCATGTAAAATACTGGTATTCGGCTGCATCTGGTTTGACTGGAAGCCGATCCAAAATGGCTAAGCAAACGAAGATGAAGATTTAAGTTTTGTGAGATATGCTGAACTAAATAGTAATACCTATGTGTTTTAGGAAAAGAAAGATGCGTATCTTTGGGTAAAAAGCTGAAACTTTCGAGCGTTCTTGTAATGTTTTTATTAAGTAGGTATTCGAACTAACTATTTTTCTGACAGCGTTAAAAAAAGTAGTAAGAGTTCATACATGCACGATATTCGAAGTGAACTTCATAAATTTTAATTTTAGCTTATTTATTTATGTATCCATTTGCTTCAGGCATCAAGGCTCATATGAACACATACATTACAATATTAATATAACTTTAAAATATTATACATACAACATTATAATTGCACTAAAAACGAACGCACACGAAGTGTCTGCGTCGTGTTTCGCTGACTGGTGTCGGAGTTGGTGTTTATATTATACGATAATCACTCATCTATTACAAGATTCCCTGGAACATTATCTCACTGACCCAAACCCAAAAAATCAATTCAAAACCCACCTTGAACGTTCCAAACCCAACCTCATCGCATTTCTCAAATCCCATCGCAGTGATTAATATAAAAGGATAAAGTTAACTGAATCGAAGTGGGCCACTCGACTCTATTCATTACAACTATGGAGTCCGCAACTAAATCCGTTCGGGTATCAGGTTTGATTCCCCGTTTAAAGTCGAATAGGCCGGAAATCGATTGCTTTGGAAGCTTTACGTCTGAATTGTAGGCGAAAATTGCGAGGATACTCGTTCGCTGGATGGGGTTCGTTAGCGATTTTTTTCTGGATGATTTGTATAGATATGCTTCTTTATTCCTGCGTTAGAGCAGAATAATTATGGTATCGACTAATATACAGTTTTTAATGGTTCAATTGTAAATTTACACACAAAAATTGCTACTTCAACAAACATTAGAAATCATTTTGCCCGCCGGGCGCGTGTCATGGCCGCCGCGCGCGCTGAGCTTACAATAATAATTAAAAGAATGGTATGAAACTGTCGTTATTACGTATGTTTTTACGTATCGTATTATTGTTAATAGGCAGTTAATTAAAAAATTACCGTTAGAAATTTGCGTAACGTTGAAATTAGAAATAAGCGTGTCAGTTTGATGTTTGAATATAATTTAGAATAAATCGTAGTTATGTTCTAACTACAACAAAGGCCCTCTTCACTTCCATCCTCAAAAAAAAAGGCTCTCTTCACAGAAACAGAACGGTGTTTTTAACTCTTTTAGCGCTAAATTTATTTAGTGATTAGTGATGCAATAACAAATTTAGGGTCTTACAGAAGTTGTGGCAAAATTTCTAAGCTTTAGCAAACGAATTGATGATTTTTATTTTTTACTTCAGTTAATACTACTGTTGTCTTTTCTAGGTATGTATTCACTAAATAATATGAACTGCCTTATCCTAATTGTATCTAGAAACCACAAAGTAGACACCTATTATGAAAGCACTAAATTAATTAAAGTGTCTAGCAGTATAAACAACAGAAAATTCCATTCACAAACAAGCTTCCATTTCCCTACACATCAAAAACAAAACAAGACCTACATTTTCACACACGATCCAATTCGCCGTCACATCCAGTAGCCGACATCCGCGCTCGGACTGTGCGAACGGAAATAACGCGCTTAATAGATTCGCTTCGGCTCACAACTACGCTGACAACTGTATAATCTATTTATGAGGAAAACTGCCCGACGCCACTGTTTCGACGCTATGTGAATGTGTATAAATTGTGCACATGTATAAGAGTGTTAAGTTATATAAATAAATGTACGTTTTAGTCCTTTTAAACGGTTTTATTGTTACTAAGTTGCAGTTGCAGGGTTGTAATTAAAACGCATAGAAACTGCTATTTTGAGTCACCCTGTCGCCATTTTGATATTTATTTAAAGATGTTGTATTTACGATACTTTTATTTATCGTGGTTTTTGTGGACACTTTAGTAAACAAACAAAATATTCCTGGGGTATGGTGATGTAAAGCAGCAATCGTAAAGATCGCCAAATGAGATCTTTACACATAAATATCTCGGCAGTGTGACACTTTAGAGCACCATATTTCATCATTTCCATATTTCGGACATTTTTTGTTCGTTTATGTGACCTCTGTCCTTAATACATACCAGTTTCATTGTGCGCCGCATTTTTGCAGAAATATCAAAATGGCGATGCCGCTATGGCGTGAATGCGACAATGTCAGAATAAAGTTTCCAGAATAGTCATAGAAACAAGCACTAAGAACTTGTTTCTTATAAAAATATAAATACTAGCTTTTGCCGGCAATTTCGTCCTCTTAGGGGTGAAATTTCGAAAAACCCTTTCTTCTTGGATACCTACTCTTCATAAAGAACACACCCTCCGAATTTCATGTCTCTAGGACCAGCAGTTTCGGATGTGCGTTGATATATCAGTCAGTCAGGACTTTGAATTTTAATATAGATAGAGGCTCACACTCGCAGCAGATTATTATACGTATAACGTTTTGAATGTCTAGTATCTTAGAATCGCCAGACCAACAGTGTGTACCTACCTATACGAGCAGACATCAGCTGCCACACATTTTTTTGTGTGAACTCTGACTTAACCATACCTAGCTTGGCTATTAAATTGCAGCTCGTAAATGGAACGGCTTGACCGTAGAAGTGCCACGTAAAGTGGCAACATTGTAGCATTTTTAGCAGAATCTAAAAATTAAGCGAGTGCTCCTTAACTTTCATAATTATTACAAGTTTTACTTCGTTGTAAGTCAAGAGTCTCTTCACGGCATTTAAATGATTTTAGTGTCAGTAAATTTTATTTTACATTTTAGTTTAATTTTTGAGGAGTACCCAATGGCCACTTTAATATAAATTAAATCTCCACTTTTTTTTCCACTACCAAAATACCATAAAATAATTACCTAGGCTTTAAAATATGACTTTTATATCTCAGCGATAAGACCACCCATTGTCTCACCCTATATAAATTTTCTAGTTTAGAATAGGAATCACTCTATTCTTATCTTTATGTAAACTTCTAAAATGTATTAGATCACACCTTTTAATTTTAATACTAAGCAAAAATATTAAGGGGACTACATGACCTAAGGCGCAGTCACTGTCAGACTATATAGAAAAGAAAGAGAAGCGCGATGACACAATGCTGCTAATTTATTGTAAAATATGAATCAATTATCTATTTACAAAAAATCTATTGTTGGGACTGAAAAATTAAAACAGTAGTGCTTTATAATTTGATAGAAAATCAGAATGATTGTATATAATTATATTAGTATGATTTTTATTGGAAAAAGAAAGTTTTTAGATGTATCTTCATGTTTTTTTCTATCGTATCAAATTAATATGTTTTCAACACACTATATAACTAGCAAATATCCTGAAGAATATCATACAATTTTTATGATTTTGATTACTGTAATCAATCACATGCTTTAGGCATTATAAACTTGCGTTTTTTGCGTTTAGTTCCTGTAGTCCCCTTAACAGTGATTTAAATTTAAATATAAATGGTGTTACAGTATTTGTTAGCCTGCATCATTCCACTGCTGAGCAAAGGCCTCTCCCCATGACTTCCAGCTCTTTTGATCCAGGGCTAAAGTGGACCACTCGTCGTTTGTTTTGTAAATGGTGTACTTAATACAAAGTTTTGTATCTATATTTCTATTATCTATACTTCTATCTAGGTACAAATATACTTTGAATTCCCGTATTTAAAACGATACCATTAAAACTAATTCTAACTATCAAAATTACCCGCGCATGATTACCGACGAATAATACCTGCGTATTATTAGCCTAACTGCCTACTCGTAATATTAGTCCAACTGCCTAACGTTAGTATTGGCACACATTAATGTTTAAAATTATCGATGTTTCAAATATAATTTATGTGTAACAGTAACTCCAATCATTGATATTCAATGCGTTTAGTCCGATAATGCGTTTAGCAGTACAAATGCGTAACTTTTAGTCCGTTAGTCCGTTTAGAGATCATTTTGTATGTTTATTTGTGCTATTAATTCATTCATATTATAGTTTAGAGCGGTTGTTTGTAAATAACTGAGCATTGGACAGAATTTGATTATTAAATTAGTATTGTGTTGTCTATGTATTTAATTAAAATAATGCCCTGTGAGAGTGGAAACCGACATTGTTCAAATTAGATTACTTTTAATTGTCAGCCCAGGACTACGCTATTTCCTTGGTCTTTTAATAACAATACTATTTCTCTGTGCTAATTTATGGACTATCAAATCATGATACAAGTACCTCCTGTGCTATGGTAATGGCACAAAGTCACGAAGTCTATGTCTTATTATCAAAAAATACAAAATCTGCTGGTTCATAAAAAAGTGTAATACTTACGCGGTTATCCTAACTAATATTATAAATGCGAAAATAAGTTTGATTGTTACCTTTTCACGACAAAACCACTGAACCGATCATCCTGAAAATTTTCATACACGCTGTCAGGTGTACAGAAACGGACATAAGGTACCTTTCGTCCCGAAAAAAGTGCTGTTCCCGAGGAAATAACAATAACGTTATTATGATAATAGATAGCGCCATGTGTCTTTCGAACGGGGTCGACACGTATGCTGGTGAAACCACGGGCCGCTGCTAGTAATGTAGGTATAAAATATAGAACAGCAATTTTTGTTTAATACCCAGCCAGAACTTGGACTCTAGGGGGCTCACCGTCCGATCAGGACCAGGCCCGTGCCGGACGGCGCGTACGTGTTCCACGCGCGCATCACAGAGATGTCAGCATCAACGAAGGGGCCCGTCAGGGCCGAAGACTGCCTGATCAGCGGGATTGTCCGAAAGGGTTACCGCTGGCCCGGAGCATAAAGGACTAAGAAAGAACACAGGTCGGTTTTAGTCAGTAAGAGTCTGACACTCCCTTCCGCTCCACCCAGAGCGGGAGGAGACATTTGATGATTTCCTATTTTAAAAAAAAAGTGGGTTCAAAATCATGTTCTGAATTCATAGCTAAAGCTCTTGCGTAAAAGCCGCCCGAATATTTACAGACAGTTGAGGTATCTACGTACTTACCTTTTAATAACATACATAAAGAACGTATCTTTAACACTACTTTCCTTTCCCATTACTACTTAAAATAAACAAACAAAGAAACAACTTACAATACATCACGATGATTAATAAAACACTTGCGAAACTCCAAATTTACAGGCGAAAGCACTTACCTGAAAAAAAATGAGACATAAATTAAAAACTCGCTCAATCATCAATCAGTTAATGGTGTGCCGGCATTACACTGGCTGTATTATGATGATTTATATCAGCCCCGTAATGGGTTCATTTGGATATTTCGGTCCAGTGTTTTCCAACTACAACCACTGTGTCACAATTCTTCAGTAATCTGCTAGTGTTGGAAGCTGAAATGCATTTCTGTGTCGTTGTGCATGCCGCTTTGAGTTGTGTGTTGATCCTTTTTTTTGTTGCATCTGTGTAATTTATGGAAGTGACACTATTCAAGTGAGGCTGTGTTTGTGTTTTTAGTGGGAGTAGCCGGAGATTACTGTGCAATGTAAAACTATGTGTTTTTAATTAAGTATGTATGGTTTTTGTTACGTATCAATTTACAGAACGAATATAAGTATTTGCATTCTTACAATCTTAGGACTTTATTGGAACTAAGTAGCTATTAACCCTACTGTAATAAAGTATCAACTAGTATAGGTACAGTATTGTAAGTTACTGATGGCCTGTAATTTCAATAGTATACTTAAGGTAATAAATAAAAATCTTATGTCAGGACTATCGAACCAAAATACTTGAAGATGATGTCATAAAGGACCACACTGATTACAATATCTTCAAACACTTTTATATCTTGTATAAATGGTATCTAATACAAATCTCTTTACTGCAGGAAAAAGACTATAACATACAGTACCCGGCGATAAATATTGCACATCGACCTTTTTACACAAAACCATTTTATAAAAAGAATAAAGTAAAATAAAGAAGCAAATCATAATTGTTTTAACAGCTCCTAATAGATACCGGACTGTTTGTATTTCGTGCAACAGAGATAACGCTCTACGAAGCCGAAATTAGCCGATGGTCTCTTTCCAAAGGTCGATGTGCAATATTTATCGCCGGGTACTGTACGCCTGCAATCCCCAAAAGGTAAGACAGTTGTATACCCATAGTACACTAGTTGCATTTCTCCAGATAGGTTTAAGTTCCATAATAGGGGGCAAGTCTATTGTCATCAACCTGGCTCAATTTCAGAATCTGGGCTGTTACTGAGAAATTCCAGAAAAAGCCAATAACACTTTGTCCGGCCTGGGAAACGTACCTTGGACCTCATGCTCAGTAGTACCGCTTGCGACCACTACACTAACTAGAATATCACTGATCGGTAGCAAAAGAATATGAAACATTTGGAAAATCCAAAAGTGCACGACTTATAAAGGCTCCTACAAACAGGCGCGACACGCGATATAATTGCGGGCAACACAAAGGCACCGCTCGTTGCGCGACTTGCGGTGCCTTTGTGTCGCATGTCGTGTCGCGCCTGTTTGAAGGAGCCTTAATGCTCATTCGATCATATAAAAAACCATGGATATATATATATATTACTAGCTGCGCCCCGCGGTATTAGCCGCAAAGGTGTCAATCCCGTTTGAATATTGGAATTAAAGTAGCCTATATGTTAATTCAGGGTGTCAGCTACCTCCATACAAAATTTTATCAAAATTGGTCCAGCCGTTTGAGCGTGAAGAAGTAACAAACATATAAACACACACTCACAAACTTTCGCCTTTATGTTATTAGTGTGATTATACTAGTTAGTTTTTTTTATTATAATTAAACTACTTTGAATAACAGAGCTATTTTCAATAGGTTTCCTCTTATGGGTGAAACGAATCTATTGAAAAAAAAATTACTCAATTAGTTGTTTTTTTTTTTCCTAAGATACAATGTTTTTCATTTTTCACACTTGATGGACGGGAATTTTTTAGAAACATTTTGATGTTTTTTTTTTTTCGTTTTACTGCATTAAAACATTTTTTGAAAAGTTTAGAATTAATCTCCATTAAATTGTCTATACAATGGTATATAAAATAAGTAAGTTTTTTTATACTACCAGGAGTATAACAATAGAAACAGTTACATAAAGGTGGCAACTAAAAATTTTCGATTGTAAATCACTCTCTAATCTCTAATGCTTCGTATTATGAATCGTGCAAAATGTCGGAAACCAAATCGCAAAACAGCAAATACAACACTAACAAATAACACCTAAATTCAAACCACTAAAAGTGTGAAGTCATAACTCGAAACGCCACCACCTCGAACAACACTAATTTATAATCATTTGCCTAAACAATGGCAACACTACAAATTCGTAATGAAAGCCGACAACCAAAGAATTGCGTGCGGAGCTCTGATTGAGCCGAATTATGTTTTGAGGAATGCTATTGCATTAGTTAGTTACCTAATGCACAGTAGTGAGGTATGAAAAACGGGACGTAGATGTAAAGAGATCAGATGTGGCGTTAGAAAGTTTTTGGAACGATTTTCCCTTACGTACGTTATATTTAGGTACTCAATGTCGTGCCGGTTAAAATTTTATACTTTTTTACACTCAAAAGTAAAAGTCGTTTCCCCAAAGTTACTTAGTTTGCTGTATAAGACGCAAAGATGGCGATTTCACGAAGCGACATTACACCCTGTAGACCTCTGTCGTCACTAAATATTGTTAAATGTTTAAAGTAGTACCTATCCTAGGTTACACATTACGCGCGGCTGAAGTTCAAAAACAGCCACCCTTCATGTACAGAGGCCAGCACATCAAGCTACCCGAAACTGTCATATTTTCCCAATCAACTTTGAACCTTATGCTTTAGTGATAAAGTTGAAAATCTGTTAAAGAAATTTGACAGATTGTAGTAGCTTGATGTGCTGGCGTCTGTACTTTTCATACAACTAAAACAATCGCTTCCAGTGCAAATCTAGATCTTCGTCCAGCGCATTAGCCGCGCGCTGAATAATGTTCCGTTTGGTCGAAAATTTTCATATTCCGTGTAATTGTGATTTAGTGTGGCATTAGAGTTTGATACGCGATAAACTTATCGGCCCAAAATACTGGCTTTAGAGGTGCGCTCTCAACGTGTTTTAGGAATTGAGTAATTTTGCTGTTCAATTGTTTCTACTGTTGAAATGCTTCGACATTTTGCAAATTCTTTCAGATTTTATTTGAAATGGGTCGTAGAGTTCTGTGATCTTTTTGAAATATTGGAGTCTGTAACCAGTTGTAGGTACCCATATACACTAACGGTACAAGCTACAAGATAGTACCGGCGGTATTGTACTGGGAATTAAGCTAAACGGCCATCAGTGTTAAATATTTTAGGAAATCTATAAAAATAAAAGTGAAATGCTGTTCGTCGGTGAGCACATCACTTGAGAACTATTTTTTGATTTAAAATGTTTATAATAGTCAATTATTTGGATCATGCCGCTTATGCCAACCAACACAACGCTGGGAAGATGGAAAATACCATTTATCCTGTTACAATAGTTATTCCAAAATGAGGAAGAGAATCCGTTACACTTTTACACTGTATACCACTGTTTGTCTCTTAATCACCCAAAGGTTGATTGGCAGAAAATGCCCATAGCATTATGTCCGCCTCTGTACCTTTATGTGCTTGAAGTATTAAATAAATAAATCATCCGTAAGAATAATTTTTACCATTCAAAGCATATCTACATACATTAAACCACCGGGATACCATGAACGGACACAGTGCCAAGCACTGACCGCAGCACTCAATTAAATATCTCCGCTTACCAACGGACATAAAGTAGTGCTCCGTACTACAATATCCATTACTGGAACATCGTGTCACGCTGTGCTGTTCTCGGGTGAGGGGAAACTGTAGATATTCTTACTTGACTTACAAAAAAGTCAAGTAAGTGAAAAAGACACAAGTATTATTAATAAGTTAGTATTGTTAATTTATTTACTTGTGACTAGCCCCTGCTTCACGCGTTTTGACAAAATGTCGCGATTTCTTTATTATAAATAATATATAAGTTATTTTAATTTATTTTACAGACGCCAGCATATCAATTTACTACAATAAGTCAAATTTCTTTAATAGATTTTCAACTTTATTGCTAAAGCATAAGGTTCAAAGTTGATTGGGAAAATTTGACAGTTTCGGGTAGCTTGATGTGCTGTCGTCTGTAGGTACATATAGACTCTCTAATTTCTCTGAGTGGAAACAGCATTTCGTTCATATTCATATATTAATTTTGTGAACACAGGGTACAATGATGGTTTATAAACATGTTTGGTCTATCCTATATTCCGCCTAAGGCTAACAAAATAGTGACGCTGAAGTGTCGCTAAAGTTAATATTTAAATTAATTATAAAAGTACAAAGTCTCCTTAAAATATAATGTCTGCAAATGCGTAGTCCGTTGCGTAGTTTAAAATTATAACGCGGCCAAACGACGGACGTGAAAAGAGATTTTAATTTATAATAAATACATGTTGGAAATACGTCATTCGGTTGACTGATCGGGATTCCAATGCAATCTGGTGGCGCTAGCCTGAGTTCGTGGGAGTCGACGAGAGCGCTACAGAGCAGTGTGGCCTCACTTGATCATCAGACATCAAATGGACATGTGCTCAGAAACTGTCTTGCGTTCGTATCTAACTGTTTCGTGTACTACAGTGTGTGCTTCACTAGTGCGATTGATTTGTTCGTGAAATTATTTGATTATAACTGTAAACGGTTTTTCTATTGCGCAATAACCAACATTATCCATAGTACGTCCGCATTCATTAAAATATGGCTGATAATAACAAGACACACGTAAATTCTCCCTCATAAAGAAGAGATTACTATCATCCTGTAGTCACATAATAATTGTGTGTTGTTCATGATAATATCATTCCCTGGGTCCATTAAAGGTCGTCGACCAACCAGATATGGCGGTCACTAATGTAAGAGAAAGGAGTAAATTTCGGGAAGACTCCTGTTTTCCCGAAATTTACTGTTTTCTTTTCTTTTAAATCAGAGTTTTAGATGAGAAAGTAGAATAAGCAGTATTTACAGGCAGTCGCTCCATGTAAAATACTGGTATTCAGCCTCATACGGTTTGACTGGAAGCCGATTCCAATATAGTTGGGAAAAGGCTAGGCAGATGATGGCGTAGACATGACGTATATTTTCCCCATCTTGTTCTTTTTTTGTGTTTGCGTTCTTTCTCAGCGTCGTGTTTACCGCAAATTAACTTATTTTCTTCCTTTTTGTTTCTTATAGTTTAGGACATAGAAAGCTCTAGTTTCGTACATTAAAATTCTGTTTAACTAAACTTCGCGTGAGCTCATATCTCATTATGGCTTCAAAAAATACAATAAATCATATTCTATGCGTCAGGCGACGACTGAACACCATATTAACTAACGCTTATCATTTATTCGTGGAAAGTAATTACATTATATTTTTTACACGTTATTATGAAAACGGCCTCCGTTACTCTTCGGGCTATATATAAAAATTTCATGTTCAAACCGTGAAACTCAACAATATTATTCTTTGCTTCGAAAACACAATCGAAACACAACATATTCCTTTAATATTCCATATAAATTTACTTAAAGCTGACAATAACATTGAAATATTGCTGGTAAATATAATATTAAACGTTAAACGTTATGTAATTGCATTCACAAACAAAATGGCCACTGTATGTATATTGTACTGGCCTCAGAAATGTATATTTAATGACAATTATGGGGAGAATTAAAATAATAAAGACCGGTGATCTGAAATACGCGAAAAATTCCGCGCGTTCCGTATGAATGTGGAAGTTTATTTCGAAATATTGCCAATTACTGTGTCTGCGTTTCTGAAAACTGAAATTGTTACTGAATGTTTACTGTAGGTATCAATAAAAAAATATTAAATTGATAATCTATGGGTAAAACATGAGTAAAAAGAGTTTTTTTATCTTTCTTTAGTTATGTTTTTTTTATCTTTCTTTAGTTATTAGTAATGTCAATGGGTTCCAAATTCAATTTAACCACTTTAACAGTTTAACTCATTCAAAATACCAGAACCTTCCAAAAAAAAAATATATTCATGAGATATATAATACCTATTGAATGTTACAAAACCCAATACAAAGCTCAATGGAACGCAAATAAGTTCTATTAATATCAACATAATGTAATGTAAGAAAAGAAAAATGAGATCACGACCGCATTTCAACGGTCAGTCAAAGTTTTACGATTTCTTATGTAACACGTTTCCATTGTAAACTGTTGTTACTGGGCGATCTAAGATTCACAATCCTGTGAATCTTAGATCGCCTTAGTCATCGGGATTGGTCGTTAATATCTAATACTCCAAGACTGAAATATCATAATCATCCAAAGTGGATTATGCGCTTGAAGAGCGAATTGCTGATTGTTGGATGCAGGTAGCACAGAACCGGCCGAAGTGGCGGGGGAGGCCTATGTCCAGCAGTTGACGTTTTTTGGCTGAAATGATGACTTTCTTTAGACGTCTTTAAATGTCAAAAGTGCAAGTTAGATACCCCCCAATAACGCTCCATATATTCATAATTGCGAACAATATTTTTAAATTTGTAGAAGCTAGAACTGTTTTTATTAATCACAGTAAACAATATGGAGGTGTTAGGTGTGTTACTATTGATAATAATTGCCTCTAGAAGGTCAAGATTGTCTATGAGATTAAAACATACACGTAATTTTCAAATCTGAACAAGGTAACGTTAAAGTCAATTTTTTTTCATACAAAAACCTGTTTCAGATATCTCCATCTTTTTTAATACTCCATGTACTCATCGTTACTCCACGGCCCATATAATATTCTAGCCGCATCGCCACTATTACTTCAAATAACTCTTAAACTGCTGTGCATCATAGTAAACTCATATTAATACGCTACAACGTCATACGATGGACACTAGCACGCTGTCTCATCGCGTTATATTGCAGTAAAATGTAAAATATTCACTGGAGGTCATCTCAAACGGGTTACGACGAGGACAGAAGACTGTTTTGCAAGTAATTGCTTGATGTAATATGGACGGACGGCAATGCGGTGACATTAAAAGTATCCTCGTTATAGGAATTTTATTGGAGCAGAATATTTTGTCGGCGAGTTTTATTTTTTGAAATTTTAGAGACTGGACGTCTGGGTGATTAAGTTTTTAGTGTTTTGTATCTCCTTTGCCCCTACAAAGGAGACACAAAACACTAAAAACTTAATCACCATCAAAGACTTGAAAAATAATAATCATGTCTTAGACAATGTCGGGTGTCGGAAAGTGACTAAGTAATTCCGTCAAGAGTTTTCGCAATAGTACCTTCTTGTCTGGTAATATTAATAAAGTACAGTCACCAATTCATCTGCCAAACGTGGTAATTAAGCCAATCACCACCTCAGCCGTTAAATGTGACGGTATTTAGAAGGCCCATGCGCGTTTGCGTTTACGAAGAATTATGATAAACCACAATAGCTTAGATGTGCATTCATAACAGCGGCACGTGTCAACGGTAAAGGCGACTGCAGCCATCGACATGAGCACTAAATTGAATCATTCGTAGAGTTATCGTGCATTTTCCTTTCCCTTTAAAAGTCAAAGTCAAATCATTTATTTCAAATAGGCACATTAAACGCACTTTTGAACGTCAAAATTTACAGTAAAATTGAATTGATTCTAGTCGCCCCTTCCAAAAGGTAGTTTTCGTATGGGGAAGAATGGGCAAGAAACTCCACCGTTACTCATTTAAAATGTTTTACAAGGTTTTGTATACATAATATAATTATATGTGAAGACGATGCACCTAGAATTCATTAACAAACAAGCTGCCCCACAATACAACGTCACCTAATAAAAGCCACAACCAAAACAATCTTTCTATACCTGTACAGTCTTAAACTGTACATGTTTTGCTGACGCGGTGCCTCGCACCATACGTGCGTCATTTTAGTGGTATAAATATTAATGCCTTACAATAAATCGATGAGTGCGATTACTGCAACTCGGTGACTAACATTAGAGAAAGGAATCGTCAACAATTTTACCTGTAAACAAGAATAAATCTATCGGGAACTAAGTGATCTTTTCTCTACGCGCTCCAACCTCAACCTTAACAACTCTACAAGTGTACGAACCGTACAATACCACTAGAAACCAACGTGAAATCTCAAAATACATTGCCGTAACAAGCCTACGCTCCTACACGACATGCTACGTAATTACGCCCCGCTGTTGACCCACACTAACGAAGGATTATACGGTACACAAGTCCTAACTTGAGACATTTGCAACATAAATGAGATAGGAAGCTGTTCTTTGAAAGCCGAACGACGCCGGCTAAGAGGAAGTTGAATCCTCTTGAGCTACGAATAGAAATAACGTGTTAAAGAGAACTGGGGTGCAAGTAGTGGTAGACGTAGTGCGCTACAAAAAGTAATGCGGATATCTTTGACGATTCGTTTTAATTATAATTATTAAGTTAAGGTTGCTATTGAAGCTCTAATAAGCGATACACTGAGGAGACATTTAAAAAAAAATATTTATTTAATTTTGTAAATCATGAAACTTTTATTTTGTCAAAAAGAGTAAACCTAGATAATGTGGATAAGACAGAGATTAAAACAGAAGACGAACTAGCAGGAGATCGAAGAGGGAGGTGGATGGGGGGTTGGAGGGATTCAGGGGATCAGACCGGAATAAATTGGAGATAAGTACCTATGCGAGTGAGCGAAAAATAACACTAGGTAATCCGTAAATTACATAATCCTTATACAGACGCCAGCACATCAAGCTATACTACAATCTGTCAAATTTCTTTAATAGATTTTCAACTTTATCCCTAGAAGCATAAGGTTGAATGTTGATTGGGAAAATTTGACAGTTTCGGGTAGCTTGATGTGCTGGCGTCTGTACCTTATAGTCCTCATGTGCCTTTTCTATGACAGTATTAGATTCTACTTGCTGCAGGCAAGCGACTTTTAGATGGTTCCTTACCCAAAAAATAACTTCCTCGTTTCCACCATGGGTTTTGGTAGGTAATCCTATGCTACTAATTTATGAGGATGATGATGATGGTGATGGTGATTGTGATGGTGATTGTGATGGTGATTGTGATGGTGATTGTGATTGTGATGGTGATGGATGGATGGATGGAAACCTAATACGCTGGTAGTGGTGGTACGTGCTACGCACGACGCTTGGGTCCGAGCGTTGTACATGTACGTGTCTTACTTGTCTTAGTACGTGTGTGCGCGCCTGCGTATTGAGAAAATGAGATAGGAAGCATTATACAGTGTTTTTGAAGGTTTCACTTCTACCACGTGTGAATTGCACACATGCTGCTTTTTTTTATTTTTTCTAATTTCAACATTTATTTTCTCATATCTTATTTTTAGTTTTAGTTATAATTGTGTATACTGTGGTCTCCTGTAATTGAAGGAGCACACGTAAAATAACCTTTTGTATTATTGTGATATCCATTGTATCTGTGTATCCTTTGTTGGAGATCCCAAACAAATAAATAGGAATCAGCATCAGTTGCATCAGTTTTTGTGCGAAAACAATAATTCTTCAAAATAAAAACCCAGTAGGTAATTAAATTGAAGGTACTGCACAAATAAAAATATACTGACAATTACATTCAAGTTCCAATTTGCCCCTTTCGCAATCCGAATTGCATTTTAATCGAGTGAATAAAGAATTCATTTTACAAAAATAATGCGTCTATATTTCAAACAATGTATTTCATTTTAAATCTGTAAACGATTTCGTATTTACGGCATTCGCACGGACGCCAGATGGATGTTATGAATGTACCAATAATTTTTATTGGTACGAAAAATGAAAGAATGTGCCGATGGGATAACTTTTGATATTGGTTTGATTTCTCGTATTTGTAGTGGGAATATGTTTATTGCAGGTAAACAGCTAAATAGGTAATGTAGTTGTAAGATATAGATATTATTGGGGTATCCTAGCTTAGTTACTGCGATCAACTGTGAGAAAAGGACAGAATGTAAAAAGAGGCTCAATATTTAAAAAAAGTGTGATCATTAAAAGCCCCTTAAGTTTTTAGAAGATCACTAATGTACATATGTCCCCTTATTTTTACAGCTTAAATCATCCTTAAACTCATTGATCTTTAAACTACCAACACTTTAATGAACGCTTATATAGCACAGTACAGAGAAACTAAGTTAACCCATCGTTTTGCATTTAAATGACAATTGGATCGTCAAACAGTTTACTCGATTACTGGCGTGGGTCCATTCACTATTCCAATTTCGAATTCGCATTTATAAATGGATCCCTTGCCGTATTGGGACGCTTCTATCAAAAAGGAAACGCGTTACAGGTTTCTAAATACAGACCTCAAAAGCTGCCACTTATTTATTCGTACTAACTTAGCTATGAAAGGTATGGTTAGGTCAAAGCTACAAAGAGTTGCATTATAGAAAGAATAACATTCATTTGAACACAGTTTTTAAAACTCAAAATACAAATAAAAACCCTTTCCTTTTGTATTTCTATTTATTTACATAGTAAGTTAATTAGTCTTATAATTTAGTACCTAGTGTAAACAGGTAGTTAAGAGATTATGAAAATATTTATATGTTTATAATGAAATAAAGGAAAGAATATTATTATAAAAAATAAACTGAAAATGATGTTCTAACAACTCACGATTGCGCCAAAAAGGTCCATTTCAGAATTTACGCCAGACAGATGCTCCTTGATCCTGATTTTTTAATGAACCTTGAAGGATAAGTGACGGATATGTAACAAATGGTAATTCATTTTGAATGTGAGTTCAAGTAAGTTTATCGTATATTATATTATATATTGTATTGTATATTCTTTCTATAAAACTTACATAAAAATGCCTGTATTCACTGATGGACCGACAAGAAGGACAGTAAGTATCTATTTGTTAAATCAAGTTCAGCCATATGGGTAGGTACAACTCATAATTTATTTATTTATTTATCCTTCTAACATAATAAAAACACACACAACATTTAACTTAAGTATTTAAGGGCAGTGCCAAAGAAAGCTAGAAAACCTATTTTAGTCCTAGTAAATGAATAAAATAATGATGCAGAGCAAATCATGGACCCCATCTGACAACCTGAAGCAGTAAAAAGTTATATAAAATCCTTCTCCTTTACGTTACTTATTTTCTGCCCGACTGCATCCCCATAAAACATGACCCAATGATATACGCGATCGAAAAACGCCGTATTCATTATATCTTGCTTACGGAAACAATTATAGGTAGCAGCTGGCTCTCCTATAATTCATCGGATTTAAACCGCTTGCGACTTGCACGCGTTTCTTTTTGTGTCTGGCTTTAAAGTGGATATTTGCATCTGGAATACCCGTTTAGTGTGTGATTTACATCGTTTATTGTTTGGGTACCCTGGTAGCCTCCTGAGGCTGTTTACGGATACTTGTAGATATCTTAAAAACTAGCTTAACTAAAGCTGCCTGTCGTCACTTGAAGGCATCTTATAACCTGTTATTGTCTAACCTACCTTGGTCAAGTCTAATCAGAGATGGCTGTTTTTTTTTTACTAGTCTACATTGTCCCACTCATTGGCAAAGGTTTCCCTCCATATCGTCCATCTTTCGCGAGCCCACGCGTCCTCCTTTCAGTTTTGACGACACCTACCCTATGGCTGTTTATCTGTATTATATTTAAGAAGACGATTAATTTATTAATGACTGCCTTATTGATTCAGTGGTCGCAAGCGCTACTGGTGAGGTCTAGGAAGGAAGACCGAAACAATTAGAGAGTCTCTTTAAAAGTCTAGACATAATCTTAGTCAGATCATATGAGGACTATGTAGATTAGTGTCTGAAATGATCTTTTGGGAAAAGACTCATACAGATTTTAGTGGACCTGTCCAGTCAGTGAAGGCATTTAGCAGCTAATAAACCTAAAACATAATCCTGGTAACACCATATTACCCCACGCTTAGTAACAATTACGTAAACGTATACCTACTCGTACATGGTTAAACGGGTAGGTACTTATGTACTGATCCAACCCTCAAGAAAGTTCCAAGGGATCGCACCCAACTTCATTATGAATTTATATTCACTCAATAGCTCTTACTTTTGGGACTGAGCTGTACTTTGTCAATCCCTGAAATGTTACGAAACAAGAGAAGGTTTTGGAATCCTGGATTTGGAGTAAAATAAAGTTTGGGCTAATGTGTTTTGTACAAGAGCAATCTTCATACCTATGGCCATAGTTGGCTGTGAACAGACGAATTCGTATACTTTAATTTTTACATAAGTAGGTCATAAATGAAAAATCCATAATTATTTCTTTGCAAACTTGAGTATCGGGTACATGTATATTTCTCTGTGATTCTTAGTTTTCCATGTTCTGCCGTCACACTATTTCCTACACTCCTATTATATAAAACTCCTATTTGGTCTAAGCTGAGTTGCAAAGCTTAAGACATAAATCCAAAAATATTCCGATCTCCTTTCCAGTCGAAAGTCGAGCGAATCCGTAAAAACAAAACATCTTATATTATAAATGATATTAACACAAAGCGTCTCAGACAAAAATATCCGTAATTTCTTTACGTTTGAGTTACGGTACGCAAAAAAACCGCCCCGAACAATTTAACATTAATAACATATTTTTTCTCAAAGTATTCCTATTATTTGTTTTTGATGAAAATTTTACGAGTGTTGTACTTTTTTTTTCGTATCGTCTTAATGCCTTTGAGAGGTTTATAAACCGAAAAATTAAAGGAAAAAATGTTGCTGCTCTTGGCTCTTGTATTTTGTTTCTCTTTGATTCTGATATCTGCATGCCTGTAGGCGGTTTCTTTTCAGGAGATTAATTGCTTAAGGATAATTACAGCCCGCATCTATAATTTATACTCAAGTAAGCAATCTTTTTAAGTTATTTTTTTATTTTGGACATAATTTTTGGCCTTTGTCTTGGCTATTCTGTTATGTTTCGAAAACATATTATCATACTTAGTAGTTTTTTTTTCGCATCGGTTAGTCTGGATCTACCTAAATACAAAACCTACAATCGCATGTTTGTTTCTCAACAAATCATAAAATTTTTAAAAATAAATTCGCACTTCATGACCTTTTCTAAAATAATATTTTCATTATCATAAATATTCATAGTAAAAACCAATTCAATAAAATAACAATATGAAACCATTTAACTATGAATCGAGAATTAAAATCCAAATGGATCATCTACTTAAAGTTCGTAAATGGATTTAAATGTTTTGATTTATTGAAACATACCGCGAGAATTTTGATGTGTCCACGTAAACCACTCATTACATTATGTTTTAATTCAACATTTATTTGTATAATAGTCGAGTGGTATGTAAATTATGCCAGCATTTGACCGCAATAAAACCATTGAAAACATTATTAAACAATTAAAAATATACATTCATGAAATCACGCTCAGTATTGTTTTTGAATGACAACATGCAATACAATAAAATTGCTATTCCTTAATCATCACATTACATGCAAACGTACCAGACCACCAGAATTTAAGTAAGAGCCCTTATAATACTTCAAGTTCCAAAACCAATAATTTCTTTCAAAAAAATCCAATGGCCGTAGGTGTTAACATATGGCCGAAAAATCCGTTTATCACTCCAAATTATAGAAACAAATAGGAATCTGAACCCCTCATTTAGTTGTCTATATTTCGCACCCGTCTATCACTGTGGTTAGCCAGCGCCCTATTTCTAACACTAAATTATTCATAGCCTTGAAGGCTTCGCTAAGTACCTACCGTCCCGCCAGCAGGTGGGGGGTTGGATCTCACCTTGTTATAGAACGTTGTTTTCTTATTATTCTTATTAAAATAGTGTGAAAATTGGCCCTTTGATAGTTAGGCGACGTTGGAAAAAAATTAGGCAATATTCTTAATAAAACGTTGTCTAAAAGATCGATTCGTCGATTTTCGCTTACCTACCTAGCTGTTCTCGCCGTCATTAGATATACAGTGCCAGTGTTTGGCTTTATTGAATAAACAAAAGAACAATATTATACTTTTCATATCAAGTTTTCAGGCAAACAGGAAAAGATGGAAATTATTCCATCTTTTCCTGTTTGCCTTAAAACAAGTTGCAAAAATGTACATGCCCCTTTCAGGCATGTATATTTTTTCATCATCATTTCATCTGAACCGGTAGGACATAAAATCTTATGAAATCCGATAGAGTTTATAAGATGTGAGTAGGTTCACGGTAAAGTTATATGCCCGATACTGTGCACTATAACGGGAACGGGAAAAAATTGTTTACTGGGCATCTTGCATAAAGTAAAGGTCTTCAAAGTGAAGGTCAAATTCAAATCATTTATTTCAAGTAGGCACTTTTGATCGTCAAGATTTACAACAAAATAGAATTGATTCTAGGTGACCCTTCCAAAAGGTAGATTTGTATGTAAACGAATGGGCAAGAAACTCTATAGTCACTCTTTTAAAAGGTTTTACAATATTTTGTATACATTTATTATAATCATAAGTGAAGACGATGTATCTACTTAGAATAAAATTACTTTACTACAATAGGTTCTTCATTTTCAGTAGCTTCAAGAAACTTTATCCGCTGGATATAAGACTGACATCGGTTTTCTATCTAACAAGTAGGTATAATCAAGAACTAACGTGTCGGGTATAAAACCGCATGTGGTTAAATTCACCAACTAAGGCCAAGGCATTTTGAGGTTGGCTGTTGTTGATGCTCGCAAACATTCCAACTGCAAACATTATGTTGGTGATAAGCTGGCATACATTGCAATAAACACGTTCTTGTTGTATGTTGTTCTAAATATTGTTGGAACAGCTCTTGGTATTTTTTGGAAGTGAATATCCATGTTGGCTTTACATTAGTTTCAACACAAACATGAGGATAGTGCCATGAATCCTCGGCTTGACGTTGTGGCTTTAGTGACTGCTGTATCTTGTATGGGTATGATTATAATACCCAACTAAATGAGAAATATTGTAATCTCTGAGTTAGTTCAAAATTATTTATACCCTGAGGGTGCAAACACAGTGTTGCAGAAATCAGGTGTCGCAATAATGACCGCGGGTTCGAAGTCGCTCACAATGGGCCTCATTAGAAGGCTGAAAGTTACCCAAAGCGGTGCAGCAGACATGAAGAGGTCCGTAGAAGAACCGAAGAATTCCAAACTTAAGTGGCAGCAGGTAGGGCTTGCTCGCAGAACAGATGGCCAATTGAGGCAAATGGCTCTGGAGTGGCAACTGCGTACCGAAAAACGTAGTGTTGGAAGGCTCCCAACTAGGTGGAAGTATAATCTGGTGATGGCCGCAGGTATCCGCTGGATGAGAGAAGTACAGAATAGAACGGGTCGAAGTGGCGATGGTTGGGGGAGGCCAATGTCCACAGTGAACATTTTTTGACTGAATTGATGACGATGATAATGATCATTCTTTGGAAATGAGAAACTGATCAAGTAAATACCTAAGTAAGAATGGTAAATTCGTACAATCTTACTAATATTATAAATGTGAAAGTTTGCGAAGATGTTTGAATGTTTGTTACTCAATTACGCGTAAACCGTTGAAGAGATTTAGATGAAAATTGGCACATAGATAGACCATTTCCTGAATTAACACATAGGATACTTTTTATCCCAATATTCCTATGGGATCCAAACTTACACGGGTGAAACCGCGGTGCGCTGCTAATAATTTATATTATTACACTTTATTTGAGAAACAAACACATGCAATAACAAACATAAGTAAACAATTGTAAAGCTACAACAGAATCAAGATATAGTTTCCTCCTCAAGTTACTATTTAACTATAATATATACAGCCAGAAGACATTTGTATAATTTTAATGGAAATAAACCAAGTTATAAAGGCTCACAAAGACGTGTTACTATCCGAAAATAAAACTGGTAAAAATACTCTAACTCCTGATGAAACTCGTATCACAATCCACTCGATAGTTCCCAAACTGTTCAAGCTTGAAACAGATAGACGTGATTAGGAACTTCGGTTCATAATATGTAGTGATTACAACGACGAGGAAATTGCTTCTCAAACACGCCAGGTGAATGTGTTAGGAGCTATATTATAGTTCGTTCTTCTCTCGTATGGCCAAGAAGGTCATTAGAACTGGATATTAGCATGTGTTAGGGGTATGGTACAGACCATCTCCATGGAACCACCATCGTAATCACGAAAAAATGTTCAACCGTCTCATACATTTGGTTCGAGTAGGTATTGAAGTTTCGTATGGGACAGTTGAAATTTTTTCGCTATAACGATATTCGTCCTTAGTCGACGTTGATTCGTGGTTGTCATGGCAATCATATCACTTGGTTTTAACAGGTTTTTTTATATTTTATTTATCCTTTTGATAGATTCTTACTTTGTAAATGTGAGGACTTTGTTGGCCTTGTAGACTTTAGATCTGTAGACCATTTTTTATTTTATCAAGTACCTGGTACTTGTTGACAGGCTTATGCTGTCCCCCCATACTTACTGTAATTTGAAAATATTGTAAAAGCCAATTATTTTTAAAAGAGTACCTAACCGTGGAGTTTCTTGCCGGCTCTTCTCCATAGGAAACCGTGCACCTAGTTCTGACGTTTCTTAAGTGCCCATGTAGGTTTATGTGAAATAAAATATTTTGATTCTGTCCCATGGAGAAAGTTGGTCATTTTGATGATCTGTATGTACTACATCCTTAAAGGACAATGACCAGAAGTCGTACCAAAAAGTCTGATGCATCAAAATCAAAATATTATAGTAATTATTTTCATATTCTTTTAATTTATGATATTTTTGACCACACCTTTCTGATGCATACTGTCGAATATTAAACTAAGCTAAGGTAAAAATTTGCTAGTATGTTGCAAGATGGTAGCTGGGCTGTCTACACATTGTCCCGATGAATATTTAAATGCGGGAAGTCTATTTGAATTATTTTATTAAGGAAGAATAGTAAAAGATTTAGCGGTTTTTTTCTCTAGCTCCTTGTACGCAAATGACTTCTCAAAACAATAAACTTTTGACAGTGATTCGAGCCATATTGTTTTGATGTGAACTTTATTTTGGTTTTATGGGCGCCAATGTTATGCCTGCCGGAAAGCAGCATAATTATGGTCTGTTATGTCAGCGTAACTGACATATAAAACTTATTATATTTATGTAATGTGTTTTATAAACTCACGTCTTGTTGGACTAGCGAAATTAATTGAGTTACTGATCTCACCAAGATTTTGTCTGCACTTTAAGTGAGACTGTGACCTCTGAGTTTGTTTCGGCCTTTCTTCTCAGAATAGTCAGATAGGAAACGCCGACCTCATCTAGTTAAAAAAAAAATATGATTGACGTGTAAAAGTGTTTGTACAAACTTACTTACAGAAAGTATATCATTTATTACTCTGAAAACAGAATTGATTTGTATTAATCACAAATGACATTATTTTTTACATTATTTCGAAACTTAAAACTACAAATGTTACGTGAAAAGGAAAACAATATTTAAATCTATTATTTCACAAATCGTTTTACTATTTATATTTAGTTTCATTTCTCTTACACATTCCGATAACATGACCTCTTAGTAAATTCTCCCGTTATATTTATACCAGCCGTGTCATTAATCATACGTCTAAAGTTAAGCGTGGCAACTCAGACCAAATAAAAAGTCAAAACATAGCGCTGCGAACAATACAGTGAAGCATGCAAAAACTACACCCACGATCTGTGCATACACGGTCTCACGCACACATATATAACCATTCACAATCAAACTACACCTCACTATGTACCTACACACATCGATCATTTGGAGAAACATCGACGAAACTGCAACTTTTTTTTAAAAGTCTTTGCTTTCCTAACGTAAATACGCTTTCTATAAAGTGCTTTGTAACTAATTTTGGGAAAAATTACATTTACGTCGATGTTTCTCCAAATGAGCGACATGTTTACGAGGCCGGCTTCACTTTATTGTTGACAGCCCTCTGTCTTGGTTTTTTATTTGGTCTGAGCGTGACAGATACAACATTAAATGAAATGTAACCTACTTCGTTTACATTTATATTAAAAAAGCCTATAAACAACAGCCTGTATACATAATACATAAAGGCAATCTCTGCTATTAGTTCCAGCCCTTGTGGGCCGATAAATATCATCCACTGTTTTTCCCATTTTCAATCCTTCATGGGAGTAACAAAACTGGATTAGAACTTTGACCTTTAATATATACTGACCCTTATGTAGACCAAACAATACGAAATGATAATCAAAATCCCCAATAGACTCTCACTACATAGAATAGTACAGAAGTTCGGCTCCATATTATATAATTACACTACATTTGACATTACCTACTCCATCAAATGACCCCTCCCGCTCTGGGTGGAGCGGAAGAGGTCATTTGATGATTTCCCATCCTGGAAAAAAAAATTAACCTACGGATACTTCTTTGAGGATGTTACCACAATTTAACAAAAACTAAAATACATCATTACTTAATTATTTAGAATTATTTCACATGTTTTAATCAAGCATTCAGCGAAAGTAGGCTCACGCATACAGACGTATACGCGCGGAGATTTTGAACGATTGACAGTCGCGAGTGCAATCGCATCTATATGTGCGTGCGTTTTCGCTTATTGTACGGAGCGGACCTTCTGTACTAGATTGTGCTCAGTGGAATAAAGATTTGTTTGAATAAATAATGAGAATCTATTTCAATTTTGTGGCCCATACTTTTTGGATTCGACACGTGAGACAATGTTTAGGTACGATAGCTTCTTTATTATATGCCTTTGTTAAGTTAATTGATGTTTGTTTAGTTTGAAGAGCATTCCCAACATTATCATGTAGAAAATTTGTATCCTGTCTCCATTAAAATAAACAAACATCAAATATTATTAACATAATAATTACTACGAGAAAGGGTGATGTTTTTGCTGCCCCTAATAAAATTAGAAGACAATAAGCATGATTTAAATATTAAGTCATACAGAATACTAACAAATAATACAGGAGGCAATACTCGTCGTTTTAGAAACGTTAGTCTGATTTCAGTCTCAATCTGTCAAAATTCGACGTATTCCATATTTGGCACCCGCTTAAATGGCACCAGAGTGAATGCACCTGACACACAGCGGCACATTCACTCAGGTGCCATTTAAGCGGGTGCCCAATGTGGAATACGTCAAAAATACCTCTGAATTCCCTACATTTTTGATAAGTTTTTGACATTGATTGTCGCTGAGATGAGATTGCAACTACATATATGTACATTTTGAATGTTTTTAATGACGGAAATTGGCCTCCTGATTGCTGCATTTTTTTGTTTCATGGCATTAAATTAATTAACGTGTTACATAATGCATAGGTATGTTTCAAACATGAATGCAGCACCTTGTTTAGCGTAAGACTAAGAAACAAGTTAGAAATTGAACCGGAAGTATTGAACCGGAAATACTGCTAAGATTTACTGCAGATTTCTTGCAGCCAATTAAACCCAAGGAATAGCTCTTGATATTCCTTAGGATTAAATAACAAATCGGTCTACCGACGTCTAACAAGCGGTCTAACCTTTGGATAACGGGATTTCTTAGCAAATAAGCTGTGGAGACAGCAGTCGCTTCTTAAGCAATTCTAATAATAGACGCATCTTGACAAATTAGAAGACAGCCCTGGAGACGAAATAAGTCTACTGCAGGATGATACAAACAATATTTGAAATATGAAGGATGATCTGAAGGAATGGATTTAGATAAAACTAAGTAACCCTTTAAGTGGAGGTCTGCCCAGCTTGGGCAGAGCACCGCCGCGTCCTCACGGCAGCGATCGGCGGCGGCGATCTCTCGCGTCTGGCCCTAGTCCAGGCCATGGTACGGAGCCAGAGTGCATGGGAGGTCGTCGCATCCTTCTGCGAAGCAGTAATGCTCGCGAAGGAGGAGGCGGAGCGCGTGAGGGAGAGGCAATCTTTACGACCTCACGCCCATAATCGCCGCAGGAGACGCGCTGGGCGTCGGGAATCGACAGTCGATTCGAGGCCACCGTAGGCGCGGGCTTGCGGATGGCGAGCAATGGGCAGCTCAAAAAAAAAACCACAAGAAACCCTTTAGATTACGAGTAACTACAAGCCGACTAACTAAAGGTATTTACTAGGCAGATGGAGTGGAAATGCCGGGAGGATACGCCCTAAGAGGACATATAGTAACCTTATTGGTAATGTTCTTCAGACAGGTCAGGTGCATAGTAAGTACTCGCAACCGGCGTGAGTGTATGACCAGATGTATGAACGTCCACGAAACAAAAGGTGTATGTTAGCATCGTAACAGGTGGTGTTCTCTAGCTAGTTTCTGCCTACTTCTATGGGAAGATGGAGTGAGCTGTGAGGCTATGTATGTAAGGTCAATTCAAATTTATGTTTCAAATTAATATTATTTCAAGTTAAACTAATATCAACTTTATTTTAATGGAAATTAAGTTAATTTCAGAGTGACTAGCACTATTGAAAAAGTTACAAAAATGTTTGAAGTTGTAGCGTAAACTGATCTTTATTGTGTAGGTACTGCAGTAATTTTTCCATAAACTCATATTTGTTTACATTTTTGGCAAATAAAGCGCGAATGCAGATTATGGTTGTATGTAAAACCACAAGTAAGTCATAAAAACCTATACTTATAGCAGTTACAAGAAACTTACAAACATTGCGATAAATAATTTGAACATACACAGACGTCGTGTTGTTTCTCTACTCAGAATGGGTATAGGCACTTCGCTCATAAAGGGTGCCAGATACCGAGAACGAACGTACTTAAGCCTATTTAACATAAATAAATAATACTGGAAGCAGTTACGCCTGATTTATGTGTCCCGCAGTAATTTTTGTAGAACCTTAATTGAATAAAAGAAGTTGGTTCTGGGGCGGTCGAGCCTTACCGAGCTTGTACACTGCTTTGTTTTCGACTGGTTTTTATATTATAAAGTAGGTACTGAAAACTCTGATGTCGAAAGTGCTTTTGTAAGAGGAAGTAATGGTAGTACTTGCATTTAAATTCAAAAAGAGCTTTATAAAATATTTTTAAGTTTATTAGGGTTCCGTATTTCAAAATGAAAAAACGGAACCCTTATTACAGGATCACTTTGTTGTCCGTCTGTCAAGACCCTTTATCTCGGGAACGCGTAAAGGTATCGAGTTGAAATTAAAACCACTCAAGTCTACGGTCCCTTCAAGCTGTGAAAAAATCAAACTTCTAAGTTAACGTGAAAAAAAAGATAGGGCCGTTTATGCCGCAAAATTTCGACACTCTCAAGGGAATCAAGATTTATAGGGTACTTCCCGTTGACCTAGAATCATGAAATTTGAAAAGAAGCAAGGTCATGTAGCACAAGTAAAGAAAAAAATCCGAAAACCGTTAGTTACATAAAAAAAACCCGTGATAAACTATTTACATACCAACAACTTTGTACGGAACCCTCGGTGTGCGAGTCCGACTCGCACCAGACCAGTTTTTAAGCTATTATCTAGCTTCCGCCCGCGGCTTTTTCCGCGTGAAATTTTGGCCCCCAACCCACCGCACCGCATCCTATCGTGCGCCTGCGCTATTACAGTACCCGGCGATAAATATTGCACATCGACCTTTGGAAAGAGACAATCGGCTAATTTCGGCTTCGTAGAGCGTTATCTCTGTCGCACGAAATACAAACAGTCCGGTATCTATTAGGAGCTGTTAAAACAATTATGATTTGCTTCTTTTGATAATTATTTTTATTCTTTGTATAAAATCCATAGGATCGAATAGGTCGATGTTGCAATATTTATCGCCGGGTACTGTACTTCGTTTTTTGCCTTTTTTCATTGTATTCAGCTACTAAGGCTCGTAGCGTGAAGTTAAATAGCCTTTAATCTTCCTCAAAAATTGGGCTATCAAATACAAAATTTCAAATCCGACTGTAAAACAACCATAGTTTGACCTAAAACCAGTTTTTAAACAGACAAATTTATGTAATGTTAGAGAAAATAATAACTGTAGGTAAAGTTTCATAAAATAGCAACTCAGTGGCAGCTTCTCGCTAACAATTGGTCAATCTTATCAATTCCCCGGAGTCTCATAAAGGCAGTGTCCACTCAGAAACTCATAACATGACGATTAGTATGCAACTATGCACGCCGCGTCTGTGACTTGAATTGATTACAGTACACTGTACAGTCAAATTTCAATAATTGGCAAGAAAGCTTTGAATAGGACAACGGAAATTCTTATCACAGCTCCTGTAGCCTTAGAGACTGTCGACCTTCTAGATAATTTTCCGAAATGGATGCAGATTCAGATAAAATAAAAGCAATTTTATTGCAAAAGAAGAAGCAATGTCGTATGATTTTAATGGCAAAGAATAAACCTTTGATTCGTTCAGAGAATTTGGAATTGAAGAATTTTGCGATCAGAGTTTTTTTTTTTTCTCAGCTGGATTGTCCGAAAGGGTTACCGCTGGCCCAGAACATAAAGGGCGAAGGAAGGAACACGGGTGGGTTTTAGTCAGTAAGAGTCTTCCGCTCCACCCAGAGCGGGAGGGGTAATTTGATGATTTCCCATCCTGAAAAAAAAAAAAGTGGCAATATTCGTAATTTTAAGTTCGTTCAAAGTCTGATCTCAGTCTCAATCAGTCAAAAATACCTCTAAAAATCCTAATTCTGCTGATCCTGCGATCTTCCTATACGAGTTGCAATAAATACTTTCTTTCTTTAAAATCTCTGCATTTTTGACAAGACTTTGACATTGATTGTCGCTGTGATGAGATTGTGACTAGGTTTGGAACGTTTTAATTGCAGGAACTGTCCTTCAAAACACACAAATGAACGGACCATAGAAAATGGAAGTAGAAAATATATGTTAAAATCTGCGAATTATTATAGTACAGTACTCCGCGATAAATATTGCACATCGACCTTTTTACACAAAACCATTTTATACAAAGAACAAAAATATTTATCAAAAGAAGCAAATCATAATTGTTTTAACAGCTCCTAATAGATCTCGGACTGTTTCTATTTCGTGCGACAGAGATAACGCTCTACGAAGCCGAAATTAGCCGATTGTCTCTTTGCAAAGGTTGATGTGCAATATTTATCGCCAGATACTGTACGTGGCTTTCTATATTTTCTTCCAACCCCCATTCAAGAACTAAAAGGCATGAGTCATAATTTTTAACCAACTTCAAAAAAGGAGGAGGTTCGCGATTAGGTTGTATTTTTTTATTTTATTTTTTTTATGTCTGTTACCTCAGTACGCCGTCATTTATAAACCGATTTGGAAAATTATATTTTTTATTTAAAAAGATATACTTCCAGATTGGTCCCATTTTTATCAAAATCCAGTTCTGATGATGGGATCTATGAGGAATTGAGGAAACTCTTCAAATACATACTATAGGCAGACCTATAGTGATTTGGGTATTTTTATAGTAACTCGTGCATTTGCTCTGGGAAACCAAACTTTTTGCTTGGTAAAGTGGAACTGATGAAGAAGACTACAGATGACCAACGGAACTACTCAATAATAAGTATTTCACGGGTTGCGATTCGATTACTTTAATATGGTTGCTAAACAATTTATGCTCGTCACAATGCGAATGGTGAAATGGAGCTGATGGTGGAATAGTAGGAGAACTCCTTAACAATTAACGCCCCTGCAGCATCGGGAAAGCAATATTTTGTAAAAGGCGATGGGCAAGTTGGCATTGGGCTATTGTAACTTAGATACATTATAAACGGACCCACTAAAAAGCGAGAAATAAAAACGTTTTAACAAAAAAAAACCATCTTCCAAAGAAAAAACACTACAAAGTGAAAAATAACTGATTCGGAAGTCGGTGGCAAAAACTAGAATACGGATCCAAAGACACCGACTAAAAACTACCCTACCATTACTTGTAATCCATCAAACTGGCCACAAAGAATGACCATGTCGCCGTCCCCGGAGAATAAAATGATAACTGCCATTATCCTAGTTTTAGTGTTATGTCATTTTTGGGATCTTTGGGTGTTAATACATCTGCTCAATTTTTTTCGCATTTTTTAAACACTTATTTACGAAACAAAAAAATATTACAATAGTATTCAAAGATTTAAAACAGGTCATAAATTACGAGAATAAAGTGTTAATATAATAATATCAAAATGTATTCCCACTTGTTAGTATGACAAACAGTCATAGAATTATATTCTCGTGAAAAAATATTCGACTAAATAATGATAAATGCAGTTATCATTTTATTCATATTAAAATTAATGTTAAAAAACAACAGTATTTTTCTTAATTTACTATTATTAGTCTTTTTAAATTGGTATTAATTAAAATCAGCCTTATAATAACATATTATGTGAATTAATATTACAATACTAATGAAATTATTAAGTAATATAATCTGTTACACATTTTTTTTAAATAAAACAGCCTCATAATCACATTTATCACATAAAATCAGATTCTTATAATGACTTTTCAAAGTCATTATCTTCTTCATTGTCGTTATTGCTACCAGAACAGCTACTGCCATAAGTCAAAGACTCGTAAAAACCATGATAGTAACTTGGAATATCTCCTGCCTTACAGAGGCTCATAAGATCATCATATAAAGCCTTGTTTATTGGAATAAGCTCAGTGTACAACGTTTGTAGTTCGGGCACATAGCTAAGACTTGGGCTTGTTATCTGTCTGGTACCCCGCTTGCTTCTTCTTCGCGTTCATAATGATTGTGTACATCTGACCAGGCGTGCATCCTCTTTGTTTTTCACTAAGTAAAAATTGCCATAAGCAACTACCAATTTCATTTGGCCCCCTTTTAGCAATCTGACCATGCCAAACATAACAATAACCTTTACTCTGAGTAGCATCATACACAGTGAAATTATAAATGGGATACTTCCTTTTGTAGTGAAACGATCCAACCTCAGATTGTGGGATGCTCAAAACCTTTTCTAAATCGAATATTGCTACGGTTGTTTGTGAGGGATCAACCGATTCTTTTCTTCTTTTTTAATTTGTCGTACTCTTTCTTTGTTTTTTTCATGGTTAGATTGCTAAAAGGGGGGCAAATGAAATTGGTAGTTGCTTATGGCAATTTCTACTTAGTGAAAAACAAAGAGGCATCCAGAACATATCATTTTACTCCGACGGTTGTTGCGGACAAAACAAAAACAGATTCATATTCGCTCTATATATTTTTGCTGCACAGAAGCTTCAATTGAACATCACACATAGATTCTTTGAAACCGGACATGGCCAGAGTGAGGGGGATTCCATGCATTCCAACATTGAACGTGAATTAAAATACAGAGTTGTATGCACGCCTGATCAGATGTACATACACAATCATTATGAACGCGAAGGGACATGGAAAAAATATCAAGTTTCAGAGATGACGCAAACAGAGTTTTATAATATAAAGGAGTTAATAGAGAATAAGAACTGGTTAAAAAATGAGGACAGCTAAAAAATAATATCATGGACTGTGTATGAAGTGAATGCCTCACATTCACATCCATCAATTTTAAAATATAAATACAACTTTGATTCCGACTATTCCCAATTAAATACGGAGCCTGTCAGAAGAATAAGAAGCAAGCGGGGTACCAGACATATAACAAGCCCAAGTCTTAGCTATGTGCCCGAACTACAAACGTTGTACACTGAGCTTATTCCAATAAACAAGGCTTTATATGATGATCTTATGAGCCTCTGTAAGGCAGGAGATATTCCAAGTTACTATCATGGTTTTTACGAGTCCTTGACTTATGGCAGTAGCTGTTCTGGTAGCAATAACGACAATGAAGAAGATAATGACGATTAATCACCCACCTTTATTTTATTTTTGAAAAGTGATTATAAGAATCTGATTTTATGTGATAAATGTGATTACAAGGCTGTTTTATTTAAAAAAAAATGTGTAACAGATTATATTACTTAATAATTTCATTAGTATTGTAATATTAATTCACATAATATGTTATTATAAGACTGATTTTAATTATAACCAATTTAAAAAGACTAATAATAGTAAATTAAGAAAAATACTGTTGTTTTTTAATATTATTTTGAATAAAACTAATGTTGATTACCATGTCATAGTTTTATTAGGACACCAAATTAAAAGTCCTTACCAGATTTTTTTTTCAGAATATTTACGAGAATAAAACGATATTAAAGTATTATCAGTATCACTTTTACCCTAAAAACCCGTAGAATAAAATGATACGTGACGAGTGCAATATTTGATCCTGGTCAGGCTGTACGGAGAATAAAATGATAATCGACATTATACAACTTGGACGATGATTAATTTTGACTAACTTCTTATTTTTTAAATAATATCTCTATTTTGATACTTAGGCGTATTTGATTATAACATTTAGAACAAACAAAAAATAACCTTTTTTAAAAGTTGACAATCATCTGTCTACGTCCAGTATTTAAGAAGCAATCAACGAAAACGTGTTTTTTATTTTTCCTGAAAAGTTGCATTTTTGTAGTTATCATTTTATTCTCCGGGGACGGCGATGTGTTGACCATATAACGTCACAGCCCGCCGACAAGCCACAGCGGCGGCTAATGCACTCCGCTACTTCAAAGTTTTAACGATCTTTACTTAGAGCTAGGGTTGGTTGATTTAAACCAATTTGATTTTTTAAATCAAGATGACTAAAGTAATGAAATAAAATACTGTAGGTAATGAACACACAACTTTTCTCAGAGAAAAATATGAACATGGAAAATTGGAGCAATTACAATAATTTATTAAATACTAGCAGCATCCCGCGGTTTCACCCGCGTAAGTTTCGATTCCGTGGGAATATAGGAATAACAAGTATCCTATGTGTTAATCCAGGAAATGCTCTATGTGTCAATTTTTATCCAAATTTGGTCAACGGTTTACGCATGATTCAGTTACAAACATCTTCACAAACTTTTACATTTATAATATTACTAGCAAGGCGGCGCGGTTTCACCCGCATCGATCCCGTTCGAAAGACACGTGGCGCCATCTATTATCATAATAACGTTATTGTTGTTTTCCTCGGAAGCAGCACTTTTTTCGGCATGATACTATGTCCGTTTCTGTACACCTGACAACGTTTATGCAAAATTTCAGAATGATCGGTTCAGTGGTTATGGCGTGAAAAGGTAACAAACAAACTTACTTTCGCATTTATAATATTAGTTAGGATATAGTGGGACATGTTAATCAAATTATGCAAATAAGTCGCAATTTAATAATCAACTTGTTTCTAAGAGATATAGATACAATTTCGATTGTCCACCTTACTGGTACAATGTTTAAACGCATACTGTGTGTCTACGCCTGAACGCAGTCATTCTTCATATGAACGAACGCATCTAATGTCAACGGCGCTCGCGACAAGCTTCACGCGGACGAACCGGACTACACTTCACTTCACGAATTAGCGCGCACCGCCATATTTTTGTCGCGACACATTAATATTGTAATTTTTAAACTAATAAACTTATACTTAACTATCATCGAGGTCGGTCTTTATTTTGTATCGCCCACACTGTGCATGTCGCATACTTGCAAATTTTACTTCTAAAACATATTATTTGTATTTAGTCATGTTAACAAGTCAAATAAAAAAATATTTAAATGTAAATCATGAAAAAAAAAATGTAAAAACAGATTGTCGCAACCCTGCTCAAAGCTAATGCTGCTTTACAAAATGTTCACTAGCAAATGGTTCGCACGTTAAACTTGAAGCAAAAACAGCATTAGACTGAAAAAAGTAGCGAAAACATTACTTGGTAACATGATGTACTTGTAGAACGCATTACACTGGGTGTAGGTTGTCGTCTTAAGTGATATGTAAGTGTTAATTTGTTTAGACTTGTGAGCAGAGTTTTTGAAAGGATTGCAAGACATTTGAGTATTTTTTATGAAGTTAATTTGGCTATTAGACTCAAACTCAAACTCAAAGCATTTATTTCAATTAAACCATTTACAGGCACTTTTGAACTGTCAAGAAGTCGGTGAGTCAGAAAATATGAAGCTAGTTGCCCATTCCAAAGCGTAGGCACCTATGGAGAAGAACGGGCAAGAAACTCCATGGGCACTCTTTTTAAATTATATTTTACAAAAATATTAGTTACATCATTACTTTTGAATTTAAAATCATATAATGTGAGAACGATGTAAAAAATAAAAAAGATGTCAGCGTTAAAAGCGTCCAGAGTACAACAACTAGTACGTAACAAAACAACAACCCAAAAATAAAATAATTAAAAATAAGGCGACTTCTTTATTGATCAAGCCACGGTACTTCCAAAACCACGCTCCTGATCGTCGACCTTTTTAACGAGCGTTGTAATTACAGCAACTATGTTTTGACCATGTTCTAAAATGACATAGCTATATGCTGAAAAACTCGTGTAGAGAGGATAGCGATAACAAAGATAGTTATAATTTAGATCTAAATAATCATAAGATCATGATAATTATGTTAAGTCAATATTTTTATGACGTCATCGTAATTGCTTGAAGCAAGTCCTCGTCAAAGTCAATCACCGTATGCAAAAATACAACATCATTCACAAGTAACAATAAGTATGAACACCTCAATCTCTCAACAGCATACACAAACACTCTAAAAATGAACCCGAATTTTAAACCTTCGAACAAGAATCCCGAAGAATGTTCGAAGTCACGTGTTCGCAAGTAATTCAGTAGGCGCAGGAATACTTCGAGAACTTTCCTGTCTCTTTAGATAGGCAAAGTTCGATTAGAATCTAAGCCTGGTGCTTCGGAGTTTGACAAGTGTAGTCCGACTTCATGTTGTAAAGAGTAATTGCATGTGACTTTTTTATAGTTGGAAACTTTGAAGCGGTTGCCAAAGTTTGTGCCAAAGGTGATACTTTTGGGAATTTGATCGATGCGGTTATTGGAAAAAGTTTGAGAAGAGGTGAGTTGAGTTTCTTAAATATTTTTGGAGGCTTTGGACATTATAAGAAAGTTTTTTATGTAGATGGTAATGAGAAGTTAGTGAAATACAGGGTTGCAGGGAACTGGACGCCCAACCTGCAACCATGGCTTCAGTACTTACATGATTCTAGACCTTTGATGCTTCGAAATTTTTCATCGGTTATATTATAAAAATAATCAGTTGTTTCATACAAAAGTACAATACCTACGCGGTCAAAATGTACAGAAATTTATTTTAATAACGGACGAAATATTTCACCGTAGGGGATCTTCAGAATCATCTACTGAACCCCAGGTTATGCGTCGGCGTCCCTGCCACCCTGCATGCTTACATCATGTCAAATGTTATGATGAAAATAAGGTATTATTTTATAATTCCGCGGGTAAAAGTTCAGTAACTGAAAAATATAAAACAGCGTTGTTTGTTACAACGACATCATGACAAAACTTTTAAAACAAATAGGTATTGCAATAACACAATATAGAGTATATTTTCATGTTATATATTTGAATCCAAAGGCCGTAGCAATACAATTCATGCTAAGATTACTTCTATTCAATTTAATAAAAGTAATGTTACCATGAATTGGATATACCCAATTACAGAAAACACGAGACGATACATTCATAAATACTCTAACATAAGCATATTGTATCCGTTCCAAAGTACTAACTTTACCAGTTTATGCTAGCAAAATACAGAATCCAGTACAAAGTGATAGGTTATTCCTGTAATAAATTACATTAGAATATACAAGCATCTCGTGGACTGAAACCAAACAGTCCAGCTGATTAATTACCCAGCTCGGTTTGCGCTAAAATAAAAAGATGTATAAACAAATTCAGCTTGGTGCTATCGATTTCCTTCCTTTAATTTATTATAGAATATTTCTTCATTTTGACTTTGTTAATGAGCTAGATGTCAATAACATTATATATTACCCTTTAATTCGATCTAAGTGTTTTTTTCTTCCCTTTTGACAAGTTTCGCGTTAACTCTATTTCAGAATTTCATAGAGAGTCGCCATGCATTTGCTAATGAGCATACAGTTTCTTTAAGCAGACAGACCACAGCAAAATCCGGCCAAAGGCTACAAAGGCAAAGAAGATCAAAGTAATCTTTTTGACCAACATACTGGTACACTACCTACAGTGTAAACCTATTGAACATCAGAAGGAATACAATACGAGTGATGAACACCTTCAAAGATTCTAATCCATAGCTATTAACAACCCAAATTTATATGTTCTCAATCCTTCACCTCCGAAAGTAAATAATGTATTCTGACAAAGGTATAACGAAATGGTAATCGAATGCCACATTGATTTCGTATAAATAAATTTGGTACATCGTAAATCTCAATAAAGTCTTTGGGTAGCTCTTTCACGCCAGAACATTAGTACGAGGTATAGCAGACTCTGGATTTAGCCTTGAACTGAGAATCGATTTCTTGCGACAATAGGCATCATAGATAAGGATTTTCAATTGCTTAAGTACAAAGGGGAAGATGTTGATAATATTTGTTGGAATACGTTAAAAAGAATAAGAATTAAGTTCACTAAGTATTTATGAAAAGTGTGAACGTGAAATCAGCCAATCTAACTTGCTTGACACATTCTAGAATCTTCTAAATTTAATTAATACAGAAGAAGTTATGCTGACTGTTACAGTTGTTGATTTACTGCTAATCCTAAGTACAAATAAGAAGGGATTTAACGAAATTTGACGTCCAAAAGGTGAAAAGGGAGCCGAAAGTTTGAAGGTTCTGCATAATGTATTCACGCGTATAATAGAAGATTATAAAAGGCAACTGCCATTCAAAACTGGGATCTAAATTAAGGGCGATACGAACGTAAATGAAGTAAATGTTACAGTTTATAATGTCATTGCTCACAGTCAGAACACATTATGTTAAATTCAACCTAAATAAAGTGATAATAAAAGTGAAAGTAGAATAATAGCCAAGTTTGTTGTTTTGTTACTTTTATTTACTGTAATAACAATATATATGGATTTATTTTTATTTGCAAACATAGCTTGAAACTATATGTATAAACGTAAACAAATATGTTAATAAAAAACTTTTTATTTGTACTGATATAACTTTTACTATTATTTTTTGTTGTGGAATATAAATTCATCTCTTCAGAAGTATCGTTCCAAGATCCAGTTATCACAATGGTGCTTTGTCACCCGATATCTTTACGGCTTTAGTAACCTTTCGATTCAAAGTTCATTCACTCTTATGCAGTGGCGTTTATTATGACGTCGACAATGTAGAACATTCAACCACCCCGATGGTACTTGAGATAAAATTAAAAAAAAGAGGTTTCAGCGTTTCATAATCGGTACATCTCGAGACTCGTTCGGGTGGAATTTATAATGACACTTGGCATAAATTGAGGGCACCACTCGAACCCCAGGCTGTTTATGTGAGATAAAAGTATATGACAGTATCCGAGACCCAGGGTCTAGGAGAAATATGGAAAAATTTGGGGTTGCATCCATATTTCTTGAGGAATCGGGTTACAAAGATATCGGCAGGCGAGGAGGTAGTAAACTATGACAATTTATGCTCGAATATGGACCTTTTGCCCCCATATATTAAGCCCAACTGTGCCTTCACAGACCGTTTATGAATCTCGTGTTGATATCACTTGAGAAGTTGTCTTTATGATCCTTCATCAAGGATAAGCTTAGAATTTATTATTACGATCTGTTGTTTATGGTTAAATCACATTAGCAATGAAATCTTTGTGGTAAATTCGTACAAACATAGTAACATACTTACATGTATAGTCTCACCCTCACACCAATAACGAATAAGTATCAAATGTCTAAATACGAGAACATTTCTTTCCTCTAGACTCCTTTGTATACTTTACTTTTATTTTCTTTCCATTTTCGTAGTAGAGCTACTAGCAGCGATGTTAGGAATTTTAAGGCCACACGCGTTTTGTTAAAATAATAAGTAATTGTGGTATTTACAGTCTACATAATCTATAATAATACATCCGTGCTTCTGAAATCACGTTAAGCCGTTGGTCTCGGCTGTCATTCGTAGATATTTGACAGTCGTTACGGGTAGTCAGAAGCCCGAAAGTCTGACAACAAATCTTACCAAGGGGTATCGTATTATCCCGTAACAGGGTTGTGGAGGTCAGATAGGCAGTCGCTCCATGTAAAATACTGGTATTCAGCTGCAACCGGTTAGACTGGAAGCCGACCCCAACATAGTTGGGAAAAGGCTAGGCAGATGATTACAGTCTACATAAATGCTATGATAATCATTGTTTTCACTTGTCATTTTAAGAAAAGTTAGTTACATTTTCATAACAAATGAATTTCAACAATCACTATCAACAAACGTCATAAGCTTTGACCCTGGTCTATCAAGAGGGCATAGAAACAAAACACAATGCATTAATCATAATGACTGAACGGGGTACAGCTTTCCCGATCGTGTTGTAGACTTTTTCAGTACCATAGAACTTGTGGGCGAACAAAATAAAACAACTTGTTTGAGGAATAATAGCTGCGGCTTGGAGTAATGTGTTGTGTGTTGCGTGGGCGGCGTCTGACGATAGAATGAATATTGAGCGCTCGCGCGCTGCTCTTTTATAGTTTTGCACCCGAGCGAGTGCGGTGTGGGCGCCATGTGTCCCGAGCTAGTGCGGTGTGTATCAAGCGGCAGCTTATTTATTGTTTTAAACTTATACATCTTTAAACTAACATACAAATCATTTTAAGTTTATACGTCTTAAACTAACATACAAATCATTTTAAGCTTATACGTCTTAAATTAACATACAAATTACTATTTTAAACAATGGTAAATCAATATAATAGAATAACAAACAAAGGACTTAATCTAAACTTAAATAACTAGAGCTGTTATTTACAATCTCCCCCTCGTGCGCGAGCACCGTTACACATAGTGATTAGTCCGCTGTTGTTATCACGATGAGGCGAGAGGCCGGGCGACGAATCAAGCCAGCAGCTGTTCTTATCTCAGTTACTCGAACGCGTCCGTCTGGTCCCGGATAGACTCTAGTTACTTCTCCTCTTGGCCATACTCCTCTGGGCATTGTATTGTCTACTATTATGACAATATCGCCGATTTTCAGATTCTTGTGTTGTGAATTGGAGCCGGGTCGGGGCATCAGCAGAGGTTTGTATTCCGCCGACCAGCGTGCCCAAAAGGTATCGGCTAATGCCTGAGTGGCCTTCCATGTGTGTAAGTCCAATGTGGCATCTTTGAATGAGCCAAACGGTGATATCCCACAGGAGCGTCCCATTAGAAAGTGATTGGGAGTCAACGCTTCTTCATCCAAATTGGGATTTACTGGAGTTAATGGCCTTGAATTGATCACATGTTCCGCTTCTAATAGTAGTGTGTGTAGAACCTCGTCTGGTGGGTATTCTTCATGTAATGTGACTTTTAGGGCTGTCTTTACTGATCTTACGAGACGTTCCCAGGCTCCGCCCATGTTAGGAGCGCCTGGTGGTATCTTCTTCCAGGTGATCAGTTTATCCGACGCAAAGGCTTTTATAGTCTGCTCGTTGCTTTGCATGGCTTCCATTATTTCCTTTTCAGCGCCAACGAAGTTGGTTCCATTGTCGCTGTATAACACGGTCGGCGTGCCGCGGCGCGCTATCATTCTTCGCAGGCTCATGATCATGGAGGAGGCCGTGAGGGATGTGGCCATCTCCATATGTACTGCACGCGTGGTGAGACATGTATATAATGCGCCCCACCTTTTCTCGTGTCTTCGCCCGACTGTTACATGCATGGGCCCAAAATAGTCTACCGCGGTTGCAGTGAATGGCGGTTGATTTTGGGCCAGCCTTTCAGCAGGTAAGTCGCCTAGGGGGATTTTTGAGGGGATCCCCTTATAGGTCCGACACCATTGGCATTGGTTGCATATGTAGCGTATAGCACTGCGCAGTCCTATTATGTGGTATCGTTGTCTTAATTCGTTCATGACAGTTTGATGGTTGCCATGATTGAAGGTTGCGTGCGTGTGATGCACCAACAGCTTTGTGAAGCCTTCTTTGGCATGTAGGACTGGCGTGTTTTGCTCATCTTTGACTCTGCTGTCCAAGCACAGGATCCCGTTGCGGTCGATCTTCACGGAGAGCTTGTAGAACGGTGACTTCTTCGGTGGTCGCCGCCCAGCCTCTATTGTTGCGATGTCTCCAGCAAACGAGTTAAATTGACTCCTTCTTATTAGCAACAACTCTGCTAGTTTTATGTGGTTTGGTGCGAGTTCAATTCTCGTGTTTCTTTTGAGTAGTTTGGCTTTGAATACCTCAGCGGCGAGAAGTACGGTGGCAGCAGCACGAATTAAACGAATATACTTTGAAAAGCGTTCTATTTTAGGTAAGTAGTCGCTGACGTCATGCTTAATAGTTACGTGAACTTGTTTTAATACTCTTTCTTCCCCAGAAGGGGGTGACGGCACCGCGGTTTGTTTTTCCTGCGGCCAGGTCGTGGGGTCGTTTCTTATGAACTCTGGTCCTGTGAACCACCTATGTTTTGCGTTGAAATTTAAGGGAATGCCCTTGGTTGCGTCGTCCGCGACGTTATCAGCGCTTGGTACCCACCGCCAATTTGCTGGCGTGGTTAAGCTTTCGATCTCGGCTAATCGATGTGCGACGAACGATTTAAAGGTGCGTGGGTCAGATTTGATCCAAGCTAGAACTGTTTTAGAATCGGACCAATATTGACATTTTGTTATTTTATAATCAGACTCACGCTTGACCGATTCTGCTAGTCGGCTACCTAACACTGCGGCTTGCAGCTCTAGACGGGGTATCGATATAGGTTTTAGCGGGGCCACTTTAGCCTTGCCTACAATTAATCGAGACGTTTTGATACCGTCTGTCCCTGTACTGACTAAGTATATTGCGGCAGCGTATACTTTCTCGCTTGCGTCACAAAAAATGTGCAACTCCCCCTCGCCAGAGGGCGTTGCTGGTATGTAGCGGTCTATTTCCAACTTTTTCAATAGCTGTAGGTTGTTAATGAATGATAACCATGTCGCGCTATGTTCACTCGTAATGGGGTCGTCCCAATCTATACCGCTGCGCCATATCTCTTGTATGAGACATTTACCTATCATCGTAATTGGTGAGACCAGGCCTAGTGGGTCAAAAACAGACATGACCGCGCTGGTTACTTGTCGTTTGGTAGGTAAAGTGTCGCCTTGTATGACGTTTGCAGGTGTGTTTCGAAGGTTAACGTTGAAACCTAACGTATCGCGTGCGTGGTTCCATATGAGACCCAAAGTGCGTTCTGTGTCGCTTTTACCCAGAGTGGTCGTGTCGCTGCTGCGCGTGTCCGTGACGTTACTTATTATCTCGGGTACGTTTGACGCCCATCCGCGTAACTCGAAAGATGCCGCTAAATGGACTTTATGCATTGAGTTTATTATTTGCTTCGCTTCGCTTTCGCTGTCGAAAGCGCCTAAATAATCATCCATGTAGAAGTTGCGGACTGTGGCTTTCGCGACTTCTGGATATTGCTGACTGTGACTTTCTGCGTTTTTATTTTTAACATAAATGGCGGTGCAAGGTGACGATGCTGCCCCGAATATTAACGAAGTCATTCGGTACTCTTGTGGCGGCCCTTCCCTATCTTCACCCCTCCATAAAAATCGTAGACTGTCACGGTCTTGCTGGGTTATTTTGACCTGTAAAAACATTTCTTTTATATCGGCTACTACTGCGATTCGGCCTTCTCTAAATCTGACTAGTACGCCGAATAGCGATTGCAATAAGTCTGGGCCCGCTAGTAAAGCGTCGTTTAAACTCTTTCCCCCGTATTTAGCTGCTGCATCGAAAACTAATCGAACTTTTCCCTTTTGTGGGTGAACGACAGAAAAATGAGGTAAGTACCAACTACGCGGCGACGTAGCCGGGGACTCTATTTTTTCAGCGTAGCCTGCTTCTATGAGGTTATTTACTTGTTTATTATATTCAACTTTTAACTTTTTATTTTTATCTAGTTTCGACTCTAAGCTGTATAGACGGCTGAGGGCTTGATTTTTATTGTCTGGCATTACCTCAGTGTCCGTGCGCCATAATAAGCCCGCTTCGTACCTGTTGCTATTTTCTAGTTTTTTGCATGTTTTATCTAGAATGGCTAAGGCGCGCTGGTCTGGGTCGGACGCTGGCTTTCGCGGTTCTATACCCAGCGACTCGATACTAAAGTATTCCCTGATCATCTGTAGTGCGGGGTCATCGACTTGTGCGGGTCGCACGTGGTTTATTATCGCAACGGTATTGCGTCGCTGCGAGTCGTGCCCGTGTAGCACCCATCCTAACTTGGTTAACGAAGCTACGGGTTGATTTTTATTTCCGACGCGTAATTGTCTGGATGTTATTAAATGCCAATTATCTTGACCTATTAATATAGTAGGTTTACTCAACTCGTAGCATAGCTCCTCTTCTATTTCGGCTATGTGGCTACACTGGCGCACTAGATCGCTGCTTACCTCCTGCGGGGATAAGTTTAAATTACCGATAGTGCGCGCATTCATCGTTTCTATATTTCTGCTGCATAAACCGCGTATCGATAATTTAACGTAGCACGACTCTGCTTCGTCTATTCGATTTCCTCCTATTCCTTCTAGTGATAAGAGCTGGCCGCGTCCTCTAGGTATAACGCCGTCCGCTACCTCTTGTTCAACTAACGTCATCGTTGAGCCTTCGTCTAATAAGGCATGGGTAGTGACCGTACCTATTGGACCGCTTATTTCGACCGGGACTATTTTTAGGTAGGTATTAGACTTGTGCAAGTGGTTAATCGAGCTTACGTTGCCGCGGGTGGGCGGAGATGCGGGTGCCCGGCTGTCATCTTTTTTACTGTTGCCGTGTAATAATTTATGGTGTGACGCTTCACACCCGCTCTCTCCGCACGGTACGTATTTGCATTTATATAGTCTTATGTGCGCGTCCCGCAGACATCGGAAACACAGCTTATTATTTTTGACCGTATCCCATCTATCGCTTATGGTTTGTTTTATAAAGTCTGCGCATTCTGCATTGTTATGATTGCCCGCACATATAACGCATTTGTTTTTGTCCGACTGTGTCGGTTCTGCTGTCGGCCGCGGCGGTCGCGCCGCTTGCTTTTTTTGTGATTGCCTTTTTGCAGAAGATTTATTTAACGAGGCTACCGTTTTGCGAGTTTCGGTGCTCGACTGACACGAACTATCGCTATCTTCGCTACACGAGCGGGCGTGTCTACGATTCCTTTCTCTTGTCGTATTTACTGCGCGCGACCTTTGTTTTGTTTTGCGATCCTCTCCCGTCGTTTCGTATGCGAACATGGCGCCGCACCTATCAGCTGTGTTGTTGAGAAACTTAGATAACAACTCTAACTCGGGCGCGCCAGTATGTTCCGATTTAAACTCGTACCATTTATATTTTAGAATGATACTCAGCTTTTTTACTATTCTATTTACTAATTCGGGCGAATACAGATATTGCGGTTGTTCGAGTGATTTTATTGCCGCTACCGTATTCGCTACTTTGCTCGCGAAACTACCTATGTTGCGTCCGTCTTCTGTCAGGCTTGGCATGCGTTTGATGTTCTCGAGTTCGGAAAGTACGAGTAATTCCGGCCTTCCGTACCGTCTTTCTAACGTATCGATTATTTCGTACGGATCCGATACTGTGAACAATAGCGCTCTGGTGGTTTCGCGGGCTGCGCCTCGCAGCGCTTTTCGGAGGCGGGCCACGTTCTGTACGTCCGTGAACATGGCCGCGGTGTCATTGTAGACTGCCTTAAAAGCCATCCACTCCGCGATCGTCCCGTCGAAATGGGGTAATTCGTGGATGAACTTTGGTGGCGCTGCGCCCGATTTATTTGAGTTTACCGCCTGCAATATCGCGTCGGCCAGCATTGACATGTCGCTATTATTTTGCTTATTATTTGCGGACATGTTTTCGCCTACGCGTGGTAAGCTCCTATTCCCATCGAGTGGCCGTATGGGCTGTCCCTGGGTTTGAGTTCTGTTTGTTATTTCCGGCCTACTGGATGCGTGTTGTTCCGAGATCCAACCTTCTACACGAGACTTTTCAACATTAGGCGGCTCCGCGTCGTTTGAGCTTTCCAGTTCTATTCTGGCTATCTCCAAGCGACTTAAAGCAGCTGCGGAGGCCGCCTTAGCCTGTGCTAGTTCGGAATTGTACAACTCTAATTCGGCTTTTAAAATAGACAAACGGCTACCTGCTCTGTCCGTGGGGACGTTTACAACTGTGCCCGGCGCACTTACTGGTTGGGTATTTAAATCGTTTATCGCGCTTTCTTCGTTGATTATTCTATCGTCGGCCCTATTTACGCGCGTGCTGCTATCACCGGACGTATCCTCTGTGCCGGTGCCCCTACTCCACGTATTTGTTTCTGTTGAGCCTGTCTGGCCCGACGCCGGTGTGGCGTCTGTACTTGGCGTGGATTTGCCTGAGCGTAACACACGTGCGTTCTCCATTGTGTGCACGAGGGGTTCCCTATTCCTATTGTTACTTAAATCTAACACTTTTCACTTTCACATTCACTTATTGATCTGAAGCCTAACTTGTCTATCTGCCTGGCCGGACTCCTACCGCGGTGATGCCGGACCAGGAATAGGAACGAGAAGGTGAGGAAGGGTAGGAACCTCCCGGCATAGGATGCGGACACTTTTTGGGTGCATCAAAGTGCGGTGGGATAGTCCGCACTCGTCGTTGCTTGCCAATTTATGGCCCCAAAGCGTTTCACACCGTACCGGCGGGGTCTGACTGTAACACCTTGTGGGGTGCGTGGAGTCGTCAGGTAGTCCACTATGCTTCCGTACGCTTGGAATGGCCGTTTAACACCGCTAGGTGGCCGCGTACGTAATGATGATTGCTTCCAAGTATCTTAGTGTGGTCAAGCAAACCAACAACTAATAACTCGCGCGTACATGTTTCTTTCTTGAATGTTCTTTGTTCTGGCTTGATTCATGAAATCCGACGACGAAGGACCATTGAACGGGGTATAGCTTTCCCGATCGTGTTGTAGACTTTTTCAGTACCATAGAACTTGTGGGCGAACAAAATAAAACAACTTGTTTGAGGAATAATAGCTGCGGCTTGGAGTAATGTGTTGTGTGTTGCGTGGGCGGCGTCTGACGATAGAATGAATATTGAGCGCTCGCGCGCTGCTCTTTTATAGTTTTGCACCCGAGCGAGTGCGGTGTGGGCGCCATGTGTCCCGAGCTAGTGCGGTGTGTATCAAGCGGCAGCTTATTTATTGTTTTAAACTTATACATCTTTAAACTAACATACAAATCATTTTAAGTTTATACGTCTTAAACTAACATACAAATCATTTTAAGCTTATACGTCTTAAATTAACATACAAATTACTATTTTAAACAATGACACTTAATGAATGCCCATTATTCACCCGTGAAACATTAGCATGATAATACATCCACTATTTCATCCAAGTTATTAACACGTTCAAACTGCCGACTGCAAAAAAGCCGATGGCACCCGAATATCCCCGAACGTGTAAACACAGACGATGCCAACAAAACACAAACAAAGACCGGCCAATTTTACTTAGTAGTTAATCTGTAATTCGTGATTCGAATCCCCGGCGCGGTCGATGCGACACCGCGCCTATCCGTTTAAATGGACAGAAAAAAGACGAGGTGTGGCCGATTCGACCGTCGGGAATCGGTTATGTAGTGAGCGGTCAGCGTGCCTCAGTAAGTAATGGTTGACTCGCCTAACGAGGGAAAAGTAAAAGTGCTGTGAGTAAATGCGTACTGCTAAAAGGGATAGAAGCGAAGCTAGTGTAATTAAATAAAAGCGATTCGATTTTATGGACATGATATAACGTTCTGCTTGGAGACTTCTGTTGAACTTTATCTGTGGTCTAAAGCTAGGACGAAAAAAAAGCCTGGTTTGAATTTGTCACTCTTTCTTGTCAGTTTCTCGCTTACTATTACAATCTCCGTATCCCTCGCCCTCCATTTACAGTATCACACATTACAACAATACAAGTCACTTCTTTTAAACATCTAAATATTTTTCCAAAGAATCGAAGAGCACATCACATAAACTGTGACAATATTTATCACTTGCCCGCACTGCCATTGATCGACACAACACAAAAGCCGCAACAATTTGTCGCTCCATATCACACCAGGCCTTTACATGAACATTCAGACTGCACTTTGCGGGGTTAGAAGGACAGAACACGCCATTGGGAATCCGTAAAGCTAAATTGGACTTGGGGACCGGTCACTTGCCTCGTTCCAATCGACTTGCTTCTTTAACACAAGAAAATGTTTTAGATTATATCTATAAGCCAATAAAGAGATAACGAAGCACAATAGGGCAATTTAACAAAACATTGTATTATATAGTATTATCGCGAACGTTTGTTTCGGCGATTACTTTGGATGTGTTTATGGAAATGAGGGTATTTGTTATGGCAGCGCAGCGTTCCTGCAAGTATTGGATGTTTCTAAATTGAAATTCTGCGTGTGTAATTAAAAATTCTTAACGTTATTGCTGTTTACGTCATTGTGGGAGGATGTTATTTTTATTGCTACGTACTCTGTTATACAGTAATTAAATTTCAGAATTTATCTTCATTTGAAAGGTTTACAATTTCTGTTTATTGTAATTAAACAAAATTTGAGTAAAATAGTCATTGATTTCACGGTTTCAGTGAGCCAAAATAAGTCAATGAAAAAAAAAATTGAGTGTACATAGATCTCCCAACTATCTACTAAGCTTAGTGTTTATAGCTATTAAACGGTCTCTCTTAAACTTCATTAGAAAAGCAATTTCTATAAGTAACATCCTCTAAAAGATTTTTCTTCAACTCTTCTTTTAAAAACCTATTGCAAAATTTGAACTTCACTAGAATTCCTTTTTCATAATTGAAAACGGAACTGTTCGACAAGTTTTCGATACAATTCTCAGGAACATGCGCTCTACAGACACACTCTGGGGGTTCGACACCGTAACTCTATACTTCGAAACGACTTGCAGATACAAATGTTTCGCCGGCACCTCTACAATACACTTTTCCTGTTTTATTATACTATACTGTCCGATTCTCGATCTCCGTGCCTTCCTCACTGAGAATCTTCTTTCTATATGCTTGCAATATCTTTTATTGAAATTTTGGTTTGAATGATTCTGTTCTGTTTGTTGAATGAATTATTGGCGTTCAATCGTCGTGAATTTATTAGATGTCAGATACTACCTATTTTATCTCTGTATCACCTACTAGAAGAACATGGCTAATGCATTAAATCCGCCTGTAGTTTTTACTTGTGCATCATCTGCCTAGCCTTTTCCCAACTACAATATTTTGGGATCGGCTACCAGTCTAACCGGATGCAGCTGAATACCAGTATTTTACATGGAGCGACTGCTTATCTGACCTCCACAACCCAGTTACGGGATAATACGATACCCCTTCGTGAGACGATACCCCTTCGTTAGACTGGTTGTCAGACTTTCGGGACGACCCGTAACGACTGTCAAAGATCCACGAATGACAGCCGAGACCAACGGCTTAACGTGCTTTCCGAGGCTCGGAGGGGTCACGGTATGTATAGATGGTCACCCATCCACAGACCAACCGCGGCAATCGTAGCTTAACCTGATCTATCGACCTGTGCGGCTGTTATTATTTAACCACGGACCCCTCATAAAGCATTAAACAAATAAAGAATATTTATTTTGTTTCATCATCTGGTTTTTTCACGGATATTTTAAATGATCACGGATTTTTATTTAGTCAGCACAAAACCAGATCTGGTGCTGCGTGGGCATATCATACCGTTACAATCAAATTGGCATTGCTCGCCAGGCAAGCAAATATGCAAATCGGGAATAACCTGCCATGATGACGTTTTACATACATGTGACTCTTGTTTATTTTAATTCTTTTTGATAGACTGAATAGGTATATGTGTATAAATTTTTGTCCTAGCGATAGAGATATATAGGGTACTAGCTGTGCCACGCGGTTTCACCTGCGTAAATTTCGTTTCGGTGGGAATATCGGAATAAAAAGTAGCCTATATGTTAATCCGGGGTGTCAGCTAACTCTGTACAAAATTTTATCAAAATTGGTCCAGCCGTTTGAGCGTGAAGAAGTAACAAACATATGAGCACGACACACACTCAAAAACTTTGGCCTGTATAATATTAGTGTGATAAAGAGACAGGTGGTATAATACTATATCAGATAGATACATAGCCCAAGGCATACAATGTTCTGAAAAAACATTCCATCCCGCAAACTCCTTCAACTTGAAAGATAAGCAGTCCCATCTCGAACAAACAAAACAAGAACTAAAGAATATTCGAGTAAATATATACAATCCGCGATAGATAAGTTCGAACAAAAAAATGATGCCTCTTGTAAGACGGTCCTTCCAACTGTAGTTTCCTAACATCTGGGACCGTGGCGGTAAATTGCACCCTAGGGATGTGTCGATTCAGTTATAGTACATTTGTTGCTTACCCAGTTGTGGCACTGAGATAAATAGGAAATGGCTTTTTACCCGGCTTTCACGGTATATCTATTGTGATATATAAAAGTACCGGGTGGTATATAATGGCGCATTTTTCTTTAGAATCCAGCTTAGTTGGTCTTAATATTCTTACGTATTGGTCGTTATTATTTATGTCTGTGTTTCAGGATTTTGATAGTAAAATGGTTTTCAAGCTGACTGGGCTATTTTAGAAAGATAGCAATTTCTAAAGGCATATAAACTATATCCTTTTTTTTTATAAAAAATTGCCCCACACTAAGAATTTCTCCTGTATTGTGGGTGCGTTTACAAACATTTAAACACACATAAACAAACAGCCAGACCCAGAACAACTACTTGTAGGTCATACAAATATTTGTTCCATGCGTTTGAATCGAACCCGCGACACGCAGCGCAGCAGTCAATCGCTTAACCACTGCGCCAACCGTGCCGTCAACTTCGTACAACCTCGCTAGCTTTGTTAATTAATATCATGGTTAGGAACAACAATAGTCCAATATAATGCTAGATGTTTGATCTTTAAACATCTACAATTGTAGTCAATTCCTCTATCGCTGGAATATTCTCGCCTCTAGCTTCATTTTGCGATCTTACCGATGATTGAAGTTTCTTTTGTAAGATTTTCATGTTTCAATGCAACGATGTCACTATTGTGCACTATTGCAATCTTCGATTTCAACAAGTATTGGTAAATGGCTGGAAAAGAGTCCATCGCTTTCTTACTTTAGACGGCGAGTTCGACTTGATTCAGATGTAAAGTTCATTTTTTAAACCCAGATACCAATTCACAAAATGAGTATCTGGGATTAAAAAACGAACTATGACTACTATATTTTATGTAAGCAATTAAAATTTCTTCAGGCTACCTCTGGGTAAGCTAACTCCATCGTAGACTTTGTCTCTGTCACCTCTGACCTAGACTAGAGTCAAGAGCAAACCCATTCCAAATAAAAAAAAAATAAAAAAGGGTTGTTAGACACTTGTATAGAATTGTTTTGAATAGAAGTGTCAGTTCAGTTCTTAACATTATTATTTTCTAACTTTTCTTATGTGCGTGGAGAAGTGCTATTCAGCTGTTGATCATATTTTTCTCATTCTAAGACTTCATTTAACATGCCATTAACATAAACCAATCACGTCAAACAAATGCAAAAAAAAAATCCAAGGCAAAATAACCCTTATAAATGGCAACACTAACATATGAATAGAAATAAGCCAATGATTCCTCTATTAATCTATTATAGCAATAAAGATAGCACCACAATATTTATGGCATTTTTACGTTCATCCCCGCAGTTATAATATTTACATTTCATTTTATCGTATCGTCCAAATTCGTAGAACGAACATGTTTGTATATTTCCACTTTAAACACCAGTTTTATATATTTGGACATGAGAAAATAACGACATGTGTAATGTACTTAAAGTTTAGGTCTGTGAGGACCTAAAATATTACCTTGAGGCATACAATATGTATGCTTTGGCCATGTGATATCTACCTAGTATTTCTCGATAAAAAGAAGATTGCGCAGTGTTCTGCTTATTGTATAAAACTAAGTATCACACTAATATTATAAGGGCGAAAGCTTGTGAGAGTGTGTGTGTGTGTTTGTATGTTTGTTAGTTCTTCACGCTCAAACGGCTTGACCAATTTTGATAAAATTTCGTATCGAGGTAGCTGACACCCTGGATTAATATATTATATGCTACTTTTTATCCCAATATTCCCACGGGATCGAAACTTATGCAGGTAAAACCGTGGGGCGCAGCTAGTTGTAGTCATTCTTTTTGGTTTGTTCTAAGTGAATTTTGATCTTCCCCTGAAGCTTGGTTAAAATCAGTTCATAAGTTTAGAATGTATCCGGTAAACTAATGTTATAATTGAATTTTTTAAACATACTTTCGTGAAGACGATGCTACTCAAGAAATAAAGGAAAACTGAAACCTGGTTTCTAATAAATTAGGGTTTTATGGAAGTACAAAGCGCGACAGATATTTATCGCTGCTCTTAGATGATAGAGTATCAACTGTTTATTACAATCTTTAACAACCAAGAAAAGGCATTTTTAAACAAGACTTACAGATTCCTCTATCTTTGTGATATTCATTTTATATGATGTATAATATATACATATAATGATGTTGAAATTCTTACTGCTAACTAAAGAACTGTAACTGCGTTTATTAATATGTAATATTACTCTGTAATTCAGAATATATAAAATAACTAGTAAATTAAGATCTTCCGTATTCCTACTACTAAGTTGAATTCTCCCAAACGTATGCAGTATTACAAAACCTAAGTGCAAAAACTTTTACCCACAAGGCACCTAATACAAAAACCGCAGCACACGACCACGAGACACTGCAACTTTTAACATCATCCATAAAATGCTGTAAGCACTGTGGCCCACTTCACGCGATCCGTTCAGACCTTGATGCGGCCGTAAACATTAGACCGAAATAAGCGAGCCAATATCAATCAGCCGAACGAACAAGGTGCGGCCTGTTTCTGATATTGAAAATAGAGGAATCGGCAGAAATAATGGTTGGTCTTTTGGGGGATGGTTATGCATTTTTGTTACTAACAAATTTCTTATTTGAAAGTATGTTGCAATCATTCTTACTTAGGTAGGGAGTTTTATTTGGTTCTCCTCAAAATAATAAATCCTTGAAAAATATTCATTGATAATGTCGGAACGATTTGTTTATGGTTTTTTCTATTCTAATGTAATGTAATGTAATATGTGGGTATTACTTTTAAACATTAATAAGAATCCACGCCTACTTCAGCTACTGCGAAGTAGAATTCTCCAAAACTTAAATTTTTAATAACCGAAAAGCCTCAAACACCTTTCAATCAGTTGAAAGCTGCTTGAAATTCCGCTCAGTTTTCCACAAACAAGTTAATCGCTAATACAGAATTTTGGTGTAACGTCTAAACCTACATGTGCGGCCAAGCAATCTATATTTCCACTTACAGCTACAGCTTCCATGTATATAAGCTACTAGGTAATTTGCAAATTGATTCTAGATGCCCGCTGTTGGCAGTGTTCGGACGAAGCTTCGGTATATTTACATAAACCCAACTACACATACGTTGCGCACACGATCAACGTTTATCCCAGACTATTACCTATCTTGTAATTGATAACGTCTACTGTGTAATTTGGTTAGCCAAATTGTATGGTACTAACGAAATAAGGAGGGCACAATTGAATATTGAAGTAGATGGTAATTTTTGGTTTGGTTGGTAAACTGTGGACTAGGTTAATGTCGGGTTTTGGCTAGGGATAGGCAAATTTCTTCATGTTGCAGCTCCATAAACTTAATTTTAGTGCAAAACAAAATTGAAATTAGATCATCCACCTATATTGCTATTATCTAGTAAAAGTCACTCAATCTGCCTAGTCATTTCGTATCTATCTTGGGGTCAGCTTCCAGTCTAACCGGATGCAGCTGAATACCATTATTTACATGGAGCGACTGCCTATCTGACCTGCACAACCCAGTAACTGGGTAACACGAAACCCTTTGGTAAGACTGGTTGTCAGACTTTCGGGCTTCTGACGACCCGTAACGACTGTTAAAGATCCAAGAATGACAGCCGGACCCAACGGCTAAACGTGCTTTCCGAGACACGGAGGGGTCTCAGTATGTAAAGATGGTCACCCATTTCCGGATCGAACGCGGCAAGCGTAGCTTAACCTGATCCATCGACCATCAACATGCGGTTGTTATTACCATGAGCCATGAGCTCCTCAAATTCACTAAAACTCATTGTCTACAACATTCTTTTTCGCAAGTAAGTACTGCGGAAAAACAATACACAACCAACGAATTATTGTCTTCGCAAAGAAACTGCACAAACATCTTGTTTACTCCACCAACAATCTTACAAAATCCACAAAGCTTAAAAATAATATGAAATAACTCGAGCACACCCTTCGTTAAGATTGAGGCTCATTTTCTCGAAAAGCAATACTATAGCAATATCAATAATCAATTGGTGCATTCTTGGCATCCGTTCAAGTCTATTATGGAGGCGATATAAGCGATGCATACGCAAATGTATTGAGATCCTTTTGTGTGTCTTGCATCTGGCCTCTATTCTACTTTTATATTTTATGTTTGGATTGGATTGTTTGGATATAAATTGTTACGATAGCGGATGTTGAAGCGAAGTGTTTCGGATTCGGTCAGTGTTGTATTAGTTCCGTTTGTTTCTACTGTGTTGTGTTTTGTTTTTTGTCAAGGTTCGTGAGTCTTGGAGATGGTTATACATATGTTGGATGTTGGGTTGGGATTTTGTGTTACAGAATTAGCGTGTTATGAAGATGTTGGTGATAAATTAGAAGAATAAAATTATGCATATGATACTGATGCTAACGATATTAGTACTGTTACAGAAGAGCTCTGTATAGTTAAAGAAACAATCTTGCAGTCCAAAATAAATAACGATTCTGTTGCTGCCAACTATATATTTAATGCGTACATTACAAAGTTATCTATAACTCAGAGCCAATAATTTCAAAGGAACTCAACAGAAAACCACGGCCCAACCAAATATTTGAACAACGTAACACCATGTCAATACAATTTGTCCCACAAATTCACTATCAATCAAATGCCGACATAATTCCAGACATTCCCGAGCTCCTCGCGTCAAACGACAAAGTTTAGTCAATTTCATGTAAAATAATGGACAGTTCATGACCTCCCAGTATTAGTCACCATGACTCACAGAATTTGCTCGTCAGAACTTCGCCATGCAAATTGGAAGTTTGGTACCCTTTCTTGTGTTAATAATGGATACAACGGCTTAATGTACTGTTTAGGAAAATTGTAGGAATGTTTTGTGATTAATTCTGAAAAGTTACCTCTGTTTGTTTAGTATAATGAGCTATAATATTCCCATATGTAATGAGAGGGTCACGCGGGCCCAGTGCGGGTTGGTAGATGTTACATGTCTGTCTTCGAATTTTTTGTTCTAGAACATGCCGGTTTCCTCAAGATGTTTTCCTTCACCGTTTTGAGACCAGTGGTGATGAAATAATTTACACAAAGTAAAGCCCCTAACCCTTGTCTGGATTCGAACCTACGGCCTACAACTCGTATGCACTGCTCTGTTTGTTTATTACGTAAACAGAAAAACAAAAGTGAAGAAACAATAATCGCGTGTTAGATTCTCACTACAGTTAATTTCACAACACTATAGACAATTTTAAAGTTAAGACGTTGGTAATTTATCATTCCTTACTGTATCATGTTACGTTTGCAAGATATAAGAAATTAAAATAATACAGAAATAGTTTCTGTTTGAAGATACAGCTGTAATGATTTCAGTCTCTTTTAGAGCTTACGAAAGATTTGTATTAATTAATTAAAAAAGTTTTTTGAAGTGGAAACTTCTTTAGCGGCGTTGTACACTTTTTTGTAATGGGTAAAAAATGTTAAACTCGCGTCAGGACACGTGACCTGATCGAAAATTCGTAAGACGGATGGCCGTAGCTGGTACCGCGCGTGTTTTGTTTATAAGACGATTCACAAAATACACACGTATATAATTGTTTAAGTTTTCACTTCTGTCGGCACTCCCGGAGTGCCACTGTTTTTTTTTATAAAATCTCGTAGCTTTTACCCCAATTGCATTCTACAAAACAAAAACAATGACGTCACCCACCATTATTTAATTAAAAATTTCGTAAACAAAATTTGACGAAAGTAACGTTATTTTAACCGCAATATTCCCTCGGGCTATGACTTAATAATTTAGGTGTGCGATCGCTAATATCAAAATGGATACGTGCGTGTCTGTCCTTCGGGGAATAGGCCTATTAAGAATCGAAATAGGTATCGTGACACACAACCACAAAGGTTGATAAACAGTTATCGTTAATTCCCGAAGCTACTTTCTGTAATATTAATATAAATTCCAGTTTTATTTCGGCCTATCGCGGTGAAGACAAACAGTAATAAAATGAGAAAGGAAATGAGAATGGTATAAAAATAAATATCATCATACAGCTGACATATACAACAATACAACAACAATACACACACATATATGACAATATCAATTTACCAGAACGAAAATAAAATGACAAACATTATTAAAGCCTTGTTAATTTTTCAGTGATGGCTGGTATAGAATCCCCATGCGAGACTTATTAATCGGGCACAATTCCAATTTCGGTCCGAACCTACCTGAAAATTTTTGTGAAAAGAAAATCCAATCATAGTTTTTGGCTAACCTGTGTTACTAACTAAAGATTTGTAGATCTGCATAGTGGTTACACTAATTTGGCCAACGTTAATTTATAAAATGACAGTTTCTAAGACCAGAATGCTAAGAGATGTGAAGATTCGGTTTTGGAACCTACCAATTACTTATTAGTGACGCTCAATTTCGTATATTAATATCTAAGACAATTTTGGACACTGATGAAGTAAAATATCGTAAAGTGAAATTATATTTTATAGTAGGTACTACTAGCGAGCCCGACCCTGCTTCGCACAGTTTTTACGACTTGAAAAAATACCGAGATATTTTTATTAGGAGTATTATGTTAGTGATATTTAGGAGGTATACATAAACGTTCCGGAATCAATTCTCTAAATAATGATGAAAACCGCTTCAAAATCCATTCCGTAGTATAGAAGAACCACGCATTAATCAAACAGATTTTTGAAGTGAAAACTTCTTTAGCGGCGCTGTGTACTTTTTTTGGAATGGGTAAAAACTTCTAAATTCGCGTCAGGTCACGTGACCCTGATCGAAAATTCGTAAGACGTAAAACGTCAGACGTAAAACGTACGACGCGCGTTGTTGAGGACAGCGCCATCTATGCACATCGGGAAGAACTACGAGGGCCTCGCGTACTAACTACGTAGTTCATCCAACAACGACGAGATGGCGCTGAACCACGGATATATAACTGACGACGAGCTTATTTGTAAATCTGAATAAATTCCTTTCACGAGAAGAATAAACCAGTCACTTTGGTCATCATACCTGATTTGCAAAAAACCCTATAAAATAAGGAACACACCTTAACACGCGTGTTTTGTTTATAAGACGATTCACAAAATACACTCGTAATTGTTCAAGTTTTCACTTCTGTCGGCACTACCGGAGTGCCAGTTTTTTTGAATATTTTTTTTATTATTATTTATTTTTTTATAGATACGAAACGAGACTAAATTATAATTTATGTTTAAAAATAGATATAAGATAATAGTCTGATATCGCAAAATGCAAGGGTAGTTATCAATGTTCGTTCTTTCGCTTCGTGCGTTTTTTTCCTACAGTTTGATTTATACAGGCCAGTATTTTATTCTTAAAAACATAGTTATTTATATAAATTTACTGATATATTAAGTACTAGTTGTGTTGTTCTCAAAACATTTTAAACAACATTACAGGCACTTCCGTCGGCCATCACAGTTAACACGACAGGTGACGATTGCCGCTGACACACCCAACGTAATCGACGCTAATAAGTCACGAAAGCTATATTATTAGCGGACGTTTTACTAGGAGTTTCTGACATTGTAACTACGGTTAATAATTTGCAAATGGCTATAGTTTAGCTGTTTACGCATTCATAAGCATAATTTGCCTATAATGTTCCCACACAGGCCACAGGGGATACAGGCCTCCCCTTGGGTGAGAGGGAGTGGGCCGTAACCCACCACGCGGGTCCTGTGCGGGTTAGTAGATGTCACATGTCTTCGAATTTTTGGTTCTAGGACATGCCGACGTTTAGCTGACGTTGCTTTTAGTATTATAATCAGCCGTTTGTGTACCACTGCAAACCAAAGGCTTCTCTCCTACGACTTATCTACCTAGATGTACTAAACATGTTTTTTTTTTATCAGTTTGCTCTTGACTCTAGTCTAGGTCAGAGGTGACAGAGACAAAGTCAACGATGGAGTGAGCTTACCCAGAAGAAGCCTGTTCACTCTTACTTTGAAGAGATTCGGGTTGTATGCTCTCAGAAACACAGACGCAGGTAGAGAGTTCCACTCTTTTGTTGTGCGCATTATAAAGGACATTTGTAAACGCTTAGTGCGAATTGGTGAAATAGCAACTAGGCAAGGATGGTAACTTGCAGTGCGTCTAGATGTCCGAAGGTAGAAGGGGTCCGGTGGAATGAGGCCGTGGAGTTCTTGAGCACACTCACAGAAGTACAATCTGTAGAAGACCGACAAGCAGGCAACCTTGCTGTTTTCCTTACGAAAATAATAATAAATAATAATAATAATTTTTATTATCAATGTCGAGTTCGTCACACTGGGCCTGCGGCGTTGCCGTTTGCTCTTCTTTGGGACCGACTGAGTTGTTATTTCAGCCCATAGCTCCTCCGGGATACGTCGGTTGTGGCCAGTCCAGTTCCACTTAAGCTTGGCAGCCGTTGCTGATTCTCAAAAAAAAAAAATACTTTTCCAATATTTTATATCATTTTTTCTTCGTAAGCCATCGAAATTTGCTTTTCTTATATTGTAATTTATTTTAAATATTATGACTGCCCTGTAAGGTGTTCTTTCTGTATGGAAATATCTCTTCGATCACTTCACCTAACTGGGTATTCATAACCACGCTCGCTCACTGCGTGCTGAAATACCTCATTTAGTTGAGGCATCCTTGTGTATCAGAAGTGAATTAGATTAAGTTAGAAAGTACATGTTATCTCAAGCCGCGTTCACACCAAACGCACGTATAATCGGCAGCCGACTAACAGCGACGGGGCGGCTGAAGTAGTCTTTCACATTTGTAAACTAAAATGCTGGAAATAAAAAGGTAATTTAAAAAAATAAAAAACCCGGCTGCGGTTATAAACGTAAGTTAAAAAAAAAACTGAAAAGCTAAAAACAAGCATATTTAAAAAAAAATAAAAGTTGGAAGCAGACGGGACCCATTTGAATTTGAAAATATAATAAAAATCCATACCATTTTTATTATATTTTTAAATTCAAATGGGTCCCGCCTGCTTCCAACTTTATTTAATTTAAAATGTGCTTGATTTTAGCTTTCAGTTTTTTTTAAACTTACGTTTATAACCGCAGTCGGGATTTTTTTTTAGTTACTTTTTTTATTCACACATTCTCACAATCGGCGGTCGATTATAAGCTTCGGTGTGAACACGGCTTTAAACGTGACATTGGTACATGTCAAGTCCTGCGACCTTTACTTTAGAAATGAGTTCTGACACATTATTACTGCCATGTTTATATTACCGTTTTAAAAATATAAACAGAATACAATAGCAAAATAATGTGTTGAAACATTTGCAAACGAACATGCGAGTAACAATTAAATATTATTAGTCAGCATATGGTACGAAGTAATTTTTCTAAGTGCATAATTTGGGGTTGAAATATGAATTTCCCTGTACGTTTCCAGTACAAACTAGAGTCATTATAGGAGGGGAAATGAGTAATAACTCCGGGACTAAATATATGAGAGGGGTATAAAGGAAATGAGTTTTTATAATACACTATGGTGTGATACAGTCTAACGACCAAGACAATGTTGTTTTTTCTAAGCACTAAAATAATCTAATACTAATAAATGAGACATTGAAAAATTATATTTTCGCATTATTTCAAATAAAGGGTCTCATATGACCCTTTGTACACACAAGTTTTTCTTGCCGTGAAAATGTCCGGTTGATTCGTCGTGTGTAGCAGGCACGGTCGTCAGTATTGTATGGACTAGTATGGAAGCTTGTTGACAGACACGGTGTCACTACGGCACGGCGCAGTCGCCGTATGCGCGCATACAAGCTCACACGATTATTTTACATTGCGGTTAGCGCGCAGTACCGTAAAAAACCGTGCCTTGTACAAAAGCAATGTAGTTATGTTGAAATGTAAACTTATACAAAATATTTCTAAAAACAAAAACAACCCACCACACGTTCATATCTCACACGTCACTCCCAGCTGATCACAAACAGACTCAATACCCCGCACTCGGGATACATTATAATTATAATATTACAGCGCGATATCTTCGTCACCGAGTCCCGGATTGTTCCCGGATCTCCACGGACTTTTGTTCGCAGCGAAGTCCTTTGTCGATGCCTCACAATAAAATTTTATCCCGGAAACCTATTCGCAGTTACCTTTTATTATAATGTTGCAGCGGGTATCCGGGGTACTTTTCAGTCGGGGCCATTGTTGTCCGCATAATAGGGGCCAACCTTTTTATTCCGCTACAGATTTTTGAATGTACCGCCGGTATTAACGCTTCTATGAGATCCGATCGATTGGATGTCTGAAGTGGTTCTTTATTCCGGAGTTTGGAGTCGAGTTCTTTGTTTGTATGAAATGGTCGATGTTGTTTGTGATGCTTTTCAACTTTAGCTTCGAGTTATAGGTTTCGTCTCATGGTACGAATTGATCTTAGTCTGACTAGTTACTGTTAAGATATAATTACTTTGGTTGGCCAATAGTTTCGCGTGGGACAAAATGTTATGATGAGTGGACTCGCGTGTTTGTATTGAGAGTTATTTAAGTTCAGCAATAAATTCCCAAAAATAATGATTACTTGATAACGACTTTTTTACCAACTTTAACTGTGTTGTTTTTTGGGTTTTCCTTGAGCATCATTGCAGGTTGGGTAACTTTCAATACTAAAAAAAAATACATTAATGAGCTGCAAAAATAGTTTTAGTTCTGCACACAAACAAAGAATCTCAGAGTAGGTAATAATTTACGAGGGGTAATAAGGAAGCAAAAAGGTTTGCATGCATAAGTTATGTGCATATCGCTTTAGGCCTAAAAAACTCAACTAAAACAAGGATAAAAGTGAACTAAAGTAAGGAAATAATATAAATAAAGACTATAAATTTTGAAGACTACACCGATACAGCATTGTCTGGTTTAAATATTACATTGTAGTTGAATATTGACAAGATGCATCGTACACGAGCCAATGAGCTTCAAACTAATATTGTATGAGGAACCCGTAGCAACTGTCACGAATGTCGTATGTGTGATCATGTCGAAGAAAAAGACGAAGTTAAAATGTTGGAGAATGTTGGACTGGGAGCCCAAAGATGCTTGTAATGGCAGAAAGAGGAGTTCATGTAAGCGTTTGAGATGACCATAACAGCATCAAATACTATCAATCATTGATATTAATAATTATGTTTGTTAACAGTTTAGAGTAAAACTGTTTTCTCAAATCAGTGAAGCATGTTTTTTGCATAACAAACTGAACAGCTGTTTGTTAGCTCGTTGAAAACAATCGTTTCAAAATAAAAAATACCAATATTAATTTGTGTAAAAAAAATTTGAACATTATTTAATTAATTAGCAGTTGTTATAATTAATATTAAGTAAACATGATATTAATTATAACAACGGCTAATGTTGCCTACAAACGTCCCTACAGTGTTATGTGACATGCATCATTGCCATCTTCAAAACAAATGAATTCAAAAGTGTACCGCGTGACTAGATATTTACCAAACCTTATGAAGTAGGTAGGCACCTAATTAACGTGATACGAGGAATCATTAGCATCATTCCATGGATATTTGGAAACGTGCTACGTAACGACCCGAATATGTGACTTTAATACCTGCACGTTGAGTTAAATGTCAGTTTGGAATTCGTGAAACTGTTATAGGTATGCTGCAGTGTACTCTAATAGGAAAGTAAGCCAGTGATTATAGGATTTCGGTTTTGGACTGAGTAAACAAATTATGAAACATGGAGGAATCGTCTATGGCAAAACTACTTAACATAAAAACGATGCAAAGGAACGTTAAGGTGAAAAAACGTTACAGGATTCAGAAATTAGCACTCAATGCAGAAAAGAGTTAAAAAAGGGAAAAAGAATGTTGCCCTCACATAAATATTATTAAAATACTAGCAGCGCCCAGCGGTTTCACTTGCGTAAGTTTCGATCCCGTGGAAATATCGGGATAAAAAGGTATCCTATGTATTAATCCAGGAAATGGCCTATCTATGTGCTTATTTTCATCCAAATCTATTCAACGGTTTACGCGTGATTGAGTAACAAACATCCAAGCATCTTCACAAACTTTCACATTTATTATATTAGTAGGATTAAACATGCATGGTAGAAAGTCTTCACTTGGTATAATACCAAAATTCTCAATATCAACTAAAAATATAAGACGGGAAACCCTACAAAGACACACAGAAAGAGGAGCCTCCCTCTCACTGAAAAAGAAAGTCCAAGGGCAAACATTGTAGGCAGATTATGCTGATTATAAAAACTTGAAACAGCTACCCGCCAGGTCAGCCAGAAGCTACAGCATACTGAAAAGAAGAAGAAATAGATACATAGGCCTCTGGGACTCTTATCGTTCTAACGCGCAACGTCCGTTTTTGTCGGGATGACGTTATGAATCGACTGGAAATCAAGATAAAGAAAAGAAAGAAAAAGTATTTATTGCGACTCGTACAGGAAGATCACAAACTCAACTAAACACAGCAAAGAAGAAAAAACAAAAGAAATCTGCAACTAATTAAAGATTGAATGGGTATTCAAATGTCAATAAACTTATAAATATTACAATAGTGGTAGAAGTAGTTACTTCGCGTCGGATAAAACCAAGATTTTTACTGTTAAAAAATATTCAAAAACTTAGAATTCCACTGCGATGAAAATTGACGCCATTGTGCAAACGCAAAACAGTAAGTTCAGCCGAAAGCTACGTATGAAGAAGAAGAAATAAACACATAGGCCCATGGGACTCGTACCGTACCAACGTCCTCCTTTTGTCCGGATGACGTAATGAATGGGCTGAACATGAAGTTCAGCGAAGGGATAATGGGTTTATTTTGTTAGCTCAAATGTATGGGTTTGTGGGATGGATGGTGAAAGCAAAAAGGGAAGTGGGGCTTATATTATTACTAGCTGCGCCCCGCGGTTTCTCCCGCGTATATGTCGATCCTGTGGGAATATCGGGACAATAAGTAGCCTATATGTTAATCCAGGGTGTCAGCTACCTCCATACAAAATTTTATCAAAATTGGTCCAGCCATTTGAGCGTGAAGAAGTAACAAACATATAAACACACACACACACACTCACAAACTTTCGCCTTTTTAATATTAGTGTAATATTTTTGTCTTCAATAACTCTTTCCAATTGTTACAAATCTTTGGTTTATGAAACATATTTTTTTCTATTTTTTTTTTGTATATATAAAATACCACTTTGGATAGATTGTATTCTGTCTTTGGTTCTATTCTGCTTAAGCCACAAGCATCATCACCATGATCTTTTCGCTGCTGAAAATAAGCCTACCCCAAGCTACAAGCATAAATAGTGAAATATCGGAGGCGCTGTTTTCTTGTAGGCATTGTGCCTAGCTCGCGACAAAACTAGCAAAGATTTCAAGCTAGTTCTGGCCACATTCACAAGCTATATCTCCAAGCCTTAGGTAAGCTGTGCTTCCCCTTGACATCGCGGCATCGTGCCGAACAAAATTTTAAAAGCTATCGCGCTGTGCTACCGTCGCCTCTGTAAGCCGAAATAGCAAAATATAATACAGTCAAAAGTGCCTGAACTTCTCTCTAGCACTTACATAAGAATCGAATTTTTGAACACTTCTGAGAGCGCTGGTACAATGTATTTTGATTCAAAGGATGTGTTTATTTTCTGAGAATAGACGGATGCCAATTCTTCTAGAATTATAATTTTTATTATTATCAGCCGTTTGTGCTCCACTGCTATCTGTCTTCTGTGTGTGTGTCGATCTTCCGCTCTTTGTGACCTTACGAACTTCTTACGAAAACAGACGAGGTCCTCCCGCAAACTTTTCTTGCCTACTGCGTTGCCGGTTGCTAGTGTTTAGGAACCACTGTGTGATTGTTTTAGCCCATAGAAATAATTGCAATAGAAAAATATTATACGAATCAACAAGCTCATCTTACCACTAGATCACTTATTATGCATGTTGGTACAGAAGTGAATAAAATCAAGACCGACGATGGACGGCTATTTTAAGATTAAGACCAAACAGGATGTTTTCCAGTATTAGCATCACGCTATTTCTCCTTCTAAAATAGTTTCCCTTTATTTCCTTAATAGGCGAGGAAAACTCCAACCAAAAACCATTCGATCAATTAACACAGCTGAAAGTCGAGTGCGTTTTATACAAAAAATCCAATTTTCTGGGGTGGTGTTGAACAAGTGTGGATCTAAACAAAACATCGTCGGAGGCAACCCGTTGGATATATCAATCAATTACAACGGCCGACGCCTCCGATATACGGTGTAGATAGGTGGGCCGCACCCGCACCAAATGTGCTGCTGCGGTACAAATTAGTAAAAATAGCGAGCGAGTCTTTAGGATTATTCGTTTGTGGTTAGATTTAATAGCTTTAGACAGATGTCAGCCTTTTGAGACAAAATTGGCCAGCAATGAACAAAATTGTTATTGATCCAGGTACAAACATTTTATATCAAAATGTTCATATCCAATAACACTTGATTAAGATTTTGGTAATTTGTTACAGTTTATTTAAGTCGTAAATGCTTCTGAAAAAAGACAGGTACTGATTGCAGTACCTGTCTTTTTTGAGAATGACATGGAACATAAAGGCATTGGCCTTTATGTTCCATGTGGACCCAAGAAACCGGTTCAGGATCCAGGTTATGAACTATCTGTGTGCCAAATTTCATCCCCATCCGTTCGGCTGTCTTTGTGTGATTGAGTAACCAATTTCCAAACATTTATAATAATTATTAGTAGAATAAAGCATTATTTTAGGTTAGGCATTGGACAAATTCTTGTAACAAAAGGCCGATATTTATTACAGCTTAAACAATTTATCCCAAAACTATTATTAAACTATCAAATACCCGCTGCACCCCCTCCCTTGTAGCACACCAAGATCTATTGCTCACAACCCTAATCAATATCCACGCGTTATTTGCCAACATGACGTTTTTATTAAATAAACGCCGAGCAAACTGTACTCGAAGACGATTGGATATTACGACATATAGAAAATTGTGACGGATTGACAGATAAACAACGCTACGAACATCAGATGATCGAACATAATGTTTTGTTGTGTCGTCAGGGAAAATTGTCCGTTGAGGATAAATGGGAAATGTAAGAGAGTGAGACAGAAGAGGGACCAATATTGTACTGCAGCAATATATATAGTTGTAAATCGATATAATGATGTACGATTAATCACGGTTCAAAGTCATCGGACAATACATACGTCGCGTTTGCAAATTATTTAGCACGGGGGGAATAGGAACAAAATTATCATCTTCCTTTTACTTCCAGTCTAACTGGATGCAGCTGAATACCAGTATTTTACATAGAGCGACTGCCTATCTGACCTCCACACGGACGGGTAATACGATACCCCTTGGCTGTCAGATTTTCGGGCTTCTGGCGACCAGTAACGCGAACCAACCAACGGCTTAACGTGCTTTCCGAGGCATGGAGGGGTCTTGGTATGTAAAAATGGTCACCCATCCACAGACCAGCCGCGGCAAGCGTAGCTTAACCTGATCGATCGACCCGTGCGGCTGTTATTACTTAACTGCAAGCCCCAATAGGTACAAAATATCTAATAGAAAATATCACCGGAGTGTTACATCTGAGGCCGACCTACTCAGTAGCACTGACAAAATCTGCTGCTTGAAAGACCAAACGGGGAGCCTATGGCATTTGTAGATAGATTATTTGACTGATAAGAATGACTATGATATACAGATAGGTTTGTTGCTGGGGAGAGCAGTCGTAGCCTAGTAGTAACAGCCGCAACTTGCGAGCTATAGGTCGCAGCTTTGAACCCAGACAGACGCTTTACTTAGTGTAAATTATTTCATCACCACTACTTTCAAATCGTTGAAGGAAAACATCGTGAAGAAACCGGCATGTCTTAGAACCAAAAATTTACAGGCACGTGATATCTACCAACTCGCACTAGGCCCGCGTGGTGAATTACGGCCCAATCCTTCTCAACGAGACGAGGCCAGTGGGAACTATAAGGCTGTTCATGCATGATGTTGCTGGGGAGTGTGTTGCGTCACTTATTTCTTATAAGCTACAATACTAGCAAGTGGTGGGAGGGCGTTTTGATGGGCTGTCTCAAGTAATTTTTAGGTCCAAAAGTGCTGATTTTGAGCCTAATTTAAATAAATGATTTTTAATTTTGATACATAGGCATTATTATTTATTATTTTAGTTAACTTATTCCACGATACTCTACAGAATTATTCACAAATACCACTTTTCCACACCTCCTTTCCTGAAACTATTAATTCAGAAACCAGTACGTTTTAAAACTGCAAAACCGAAAACAAGACTACTGTTTTATATTTTGGGCTATAAATCTTTATTTACGATCTGTCTGCCAAGCAGTATTGGAATTAAAACTTAACAATAATAAGCAACGGGAGAGAAACATGGAATTTTAGCTATTTGAAGAAGTCCGGCGTTTTCTACGAAATTCCAAAGGATTGGGTTACTCATCTCTGGTGAGTTGTGAGGAATCGACTTAAGGTGGAACTAGTGGCGAGCTCGAACTCACTGGTGGGCATGGCCAAAAAGCACACTGTCTCACCTGGCTTCGTGTCTGACAGAAAAATTGCCAGTGATGAGTAGTTAGATGATGATTTCGCAACTTTCATTCTTCAAAAAAAATGTGTTGATATAGCAATGATCGCTGACGTGCGCGCTGCGTACACTCAATACGGTGTCATAACAGATTGACTGCTTCAACTATACACTGAGTGAATTCACACAGGCCGCATTTTGTAAAATTACTCTTGGTTAATAATAATAATTGTAAGTCTAATTGTAAGCTATTATAACTACACTATTGTATTAGGTAAGCCTGTGATATTTTATGTGTTTTAAAAAATAAATAATAAATACAATTTTGACACAGATCGGGGGAGTAGGTAACTCATCTCGCGTGAGCTGAAGGAATTAAATTAAGGAAATGAAAAGTGAGTCATTGGCTTGCTGTAAGATAAATTATTATCATCCTTCTTCGTACGTGAGGCTTTTAGGCTGTTTGTTCTTCAACCAGCAACTAACACTATGTAGATAGAGCAAGAATTTTAGACTGGATGGGGATTCGGTTACACATCTCGCGTAAGCTGTGAGGAGTCATCTTAAGCAGATGTCCAATGACTCATTCGCAGCTTAGAGATTAATACATTACTATTTACTTGCTATAAATTTCAGTTAAGATATCGTTCTTCTCATTCCATACGCTTTTAGAATGTAAGATCTTCAACAACAATTTGTAGATATAGCAATGGTTTTGATGCTGGACGGGGAATTGGATTACTCATCTCGTGTGAGTGAGGAATCAATTTAAGGAGGGAATCTCCAGAGACTCATCGGTTATAAGCGTAAAGATAAGTAATCGTTCTTCTCCCACCATATTATGCTCGCAAGATGTAAGGTCTTCAACAACCATAGCATGAAGACACACACAAGTTATGTATTTTATTGAAATACCACCTCGAAACTTAAGTTACCTTTAAGTAACAGTTTAATAGACTAACAATCAACAAATCGACCACCAGGAAAATAATCCCTAACTCTTATTAATTTTTCTATCTCACTACACTCCAAAGGGCGTCATATTTTCCTACATATCTATACTATATACATACAGCAATATTAATAAAGCCGCTATTGCTTACTCTGGCATGCCAATGTAAAGAATGGGAGCGCATACCAAAGTCACGCCATTACGCCCGACTGTCATATTAATAATTTCCCTCAATGCTCGAGAATTATTGTCCTGACGCAATTATGTGGAAATGTGATGAATTATTTGTTCGTATACTGGAGAAGACGTGATGAATGGTTTTTTATGGTAAGTATTTTATTGTAGTATGGTGTAATACAGTTTAAGTGATATTAAAAAAAATGTGTTTGAAATCATGATATGGCCTAAAAAATATGATTGATTTCGAAATTGTCTCTAAATTATAAGATCAGTCTTTATCTATACTTCTATTGAGATGTTTATGTTTTGCCCTCTAATATAATTCACAACACAAAATTATGATCAATTATATTTAAAATCGCTCTGCCAGTAAAAAAGTAGAAATCTAATTTAGCTATGGTTTATGGGTAAGGATTAATTATGGCTATTTTGACTTCATCCAAGCATTGTTGATTCGGTTCTTCAGTTGTACGACGCTCATGGTACCTACCAAATAACTAGGAATACGATTTATTTCTCGAAGAATTCAAAGACCTAAGTAAAAATTGTATAGACATTAACAAAATAAAACGCTGAAATCTTTTAATTTCATACGATATTTTTTGTTAATATTATTTTCATATTCACAAAAACGTTGATTTAATTACGTGTGCAACCAACGTGTCTCAGCCAAGCATTTTATTTTCTAGAACGGGTACAGCCTACCAAAAGAACCGTACAGCCTACCGAAATTGCAATTAAACTCAAAGGGGCGAGTCTTAGAGAGGCAATGTAGCGTGATCTGGGGCATGTAAACGTATTATCAAGTCGTTTGTGATAGGAGGCAGCGGGGAGAGGAATGTTATTAACATAAAAGAAAGAAAAAAATAGTTAAACAAGTGCGAGTTGCACTCGCGTGGACAGGGTTCCGTACGATGAATATTTTATCTACCATATTTTTTAAATCTTAAAAAAATCTTATCTTAATAATTGAAAAACATGGTCTCCCATACATTTCAAATGAAAATGTAAGTTAGTACGCACAATATATGAGAGATGTACCATGTTGTTTTGAGGCAGTCGCCTCCTTCTGCGAAGCAGTCATGCTAGCGACGGAGGTGGCGGGATGGCTGAGGGAGAGAGCCTCCCGTCCCAGCCGCCGCGGGAATTCTCCGCGCGTCGGGAGCCGCGTGACGACTCCCGGCCACCGTAGGCGCGCCTGCGGATGGAGGGTAATGTGTAGCTCACCGTCCGATCAGGACCAGGCCCATGCCGGACGGCGCGTACGTGTTCCACGCGTGCCTCAAAGAGATGTCAGTATCATTTGAATTGGCTCGGCAGGGCCGAAGCCTGCCGGGTCAGTGGGATTGTCCGAAAGGGTTACCGCTGGCCCGGAACATAAAGGGCTAAAGAAGGAACATGTTTGGGTTTCAGTCAGTAAGAGTCTGACACTCCCTTCCGCTCTACCCAGAGCGAGAGGGGTCATTTTGATGATTTACCATCTGAAAAAAAAAGACAACATACTTCTTACAGATTTTCCTGTAATTTATAGGTATAGAACTATTTTCTGTATTTTCTTTTCAAAACTTAAGCTCAGTAGTTTCGGAGATGAGAGGGGAAATGGTCAATTTTTGTCTATTTTCTTAAATAACTTTAATACAATTTACTTTAAAATTATGAAAAAATATATTTGAGATCCTCACAGTAAGCACTTTCATTTGATATGTTACACGGTACGATTGCAAAACTTTTAATTTTCTATTTGCCCCCAAAAATGGCCCCATATTCTTATTATTTTTTAATAATTCATTTATTTACGTTACACGTCTGTGTTTGGGTCACAGAGATTCATATGTGATTTCAGAGATTCATATTTCAATATGCAAAGTCAAACTCAAAGCATTTATTTAATTTAAACCACGGGCACTTTTGAATTTTCAAGGAGTCGGTCAGTGAGAAAAATGTATGTAATGGATGGTCACCTTTCCATAAACCGACCGCGGCAAACATAGCTTAACCTTCCATCGAACAGTGCGGTTGTTATCATTAAGCCACGAGGACAATAAATAATGCTTATTAGAGCGGTGCCTTTGTGTCGCGCGCGATTATATCGCGTGTCGCGCCTGTTTGTAGGAGCCTTAAACGTCCATTTCGTGTTCAATTTCACCTAAAAACAATAACATTGAAATCGACGACTATATCTAATTATGTGGAAAACCATTTTTGTTTCATTATACCGACAAAATGTTTAAACGAGTGTTTATTTTGCGGCGCTCACTTTAAACGGCCGTTAAAAAGTTGAAAACTTTCATAAAACCCGTTTAATTTACGAAAGCGGAATAGGTTAGCCATAATTATATTTAACAGTTAACTGTAGAAGCACTGCAATTAAGTCAATTGCCTTTTATTACATTGATGACGGCATGCGATACAAAACTCTTTAATATAATTATTGTGTTTGAACGAGTAAGGGCGATTTTACGAGATAGGTCGACATTATCGAACAGTATTTCTGAAAACGCTACAGCAATTATGTTATTGTGAAAGTATTAATGAAAAATACTATTGCTATTAAAATTATGACTGTCTGAGTAAAACTGATAACGATGAAAACTTAACTATAATGGAATCAGTCTCTGAACATTATTGTAAATCATTTAATGAAGCCTCTAAGGTGCTACGCAGAGAGAGCAATTTTGACCCTTGCACTTCGGCAACTAGCAATATGCAACGATTAATGTCATTTTAAATATAATTTCAAGAATCTACATGACTTTGCTACAAATAGAAAACCTTTAAATAGTTGACAGCTGCGTCAAGGAAAGTTTCCACTAGCAATTGGTTCTTAGAGATAGAGCCGAAATGGCAAAAGAACCAGTCGAACGATTTTATAGTTGCAAAAGCTTATTTAAAGATAATTTTGAGCACAAAGACCATAAAAAGGGTTTCTCAAGGATTCTTAATCGCTTTCGCCTAAAACTTATACCAAGCAACAAAATAGCAAGGTTATAATAATACCTAAATACCTCGTAGTGTATATATACATCGCAAGGGTATTGCGAACCAAACATCTTCGCTTCTGTAAAGCTAAGCGAGGAATGAACGAGGAAGAAAGAGAGTTAGTAAAAGTGACATTACGGAAATGAGCAGCTGAGAGGAAAATAAAAGAAATGTAGAACAAGCATAAAATGCTTAGTTGGCTTTTGTAAGAAGATTTATAGGTTATTTTCGTCATCTGAACGACTTTTCAAGCTAGTTTCAGCTGAAAAGCTGTCCATTTTTTATGTTAATTATCCAGAATTATGAATGGAAGTATCTAATTGAAATTCTTTTCTCAGTAAAAAAACGATGAGAGTCGTTTTTAAATACCTAGACACTTAATACTTTGTGGTTTTCATTAAAATAAATAGCGGCCAAAAACAGACGAATACCGCATTTTCGGCGCAGTCATTAAAACACAATTTTTCACACACATTTGTCATTTTATTTGTCACAGTTTTCTCACCCCTATTTTCCTGCAAACCCACTTTCGTACCCCAAAGTTTGTAGTCAAAAACTTAAGGGTTCTGCCCCAAATAAACAGGAATGGCTGCTGATAGTCCACATACTGCGGGGTCTCAACGCTACCCTAGTAACGCCTACGTAGATTGGCCACTAGGGGAATTTAGTTTCTTCACGCCACCTAACTTCGTGGCTAGTAATGGATAGTGGACTTGAATTCTTATTTGTGCTTTTCTTGAGTATTTTGGAAATTTTCAGGTTTTCTGGTCCATTTTTTGGTGTAGAATTATTTTAAAGTAGCATTATAAACTGTTTTGTTTAGAACCTACAGCATAAACTGCCTAATTTTTCGCAAATACTCTGAAAAGAAAAAGATACAGAAAATATTTCTATATTATTTACTACAAAATAAATAATATAGAAATATTTTCTGTATCTTTTTTACATAACAGATAACCTATTTGGCAGTATTTTCTCTTAAGCTGCATGTAGTTAGGTTACAATTTAGGTTTCAAAAATTGAGTACAGCTACTGTTGCACCATTCTGTATATTTCTGAAGCACGGTAATTCCGCTGTAACAAGCACCAGTAATTCATTTATCAGTGCTAATGCACCCACTAAGTGCTTGACCGCTGGCCGAAGCTGTGTAAACACACACGGTTTCAGCCGACCATTTTGATTTTAGTCTTTATATCCTAAAATAATGACGTCAACGACAACAAAAAAAATAAATATTCAGAAAAAAAATTATACATTCTTTTGTACAAAAAATGCTCTAAGATAATGGTCATTATGACCTATTGTGAACTTATTCGTAATGTTCTTTAGAAAGGTCAGGAGCATAGTCCTCGTAACCGGCGTACAATGCGTGCCACGAAAGATGAGACTTGACACACCACGTGGTTGGACATGCGCAGTACACGATTTTAGGTATCTTTAGCGGTATGAGGTCAGAGTTCGGGACGGGATCAGACGTCATAGGGGCGGCGGAAAGAGCGGGGGAGGCGGGGTCAAGTCTCATCTTTCGTGGCACGCATTGTACGTGTGCGACCTGCACCCTAATGGCGCATAATGCAAAGATAGATTTGAGATTGATAGTGTGTTATATCAATCTCAAATCTATCTTTGCATTGTATAAACTCAATTTCCTTTGTATTGTATAATATTGCATAGCACAGAAGTGAGTTCTATGTATGTACTATACCCTATCTACTATATACCGGGTAGTGTGTCTTTCATTGACTTGAATATGCTCTGGCCGCTGATAGTATGTCATGCTCACACAAATGTCTCGCTGACGGTGGCGTGTGTGTTGGAACATTTAGCTCCCTTCAAAATTATTGAGCTGAATGGTGCTGATCTATGCGTCATGTTCGTGAACGGGCGCCGTCAGTTGAAGCTGGTCATCACTTAGCTGTTTTAATTATTTAAATTTTGAATTGTTGTTTTCTCACTATTTGCTGTAGGTACTCTGGACGCTTTTAACGCGTACGTCTTTTTTTACATCGTTCTCACATATAATTATAAATTCAACATTAATGATGTAACTAATATTTTTGTAAAAACATAATTTAAAAGTGTCCGTGGAGTTTCTTGCCCGTTCTTCTCCATAGGTACCTACGCTTTGGAATGGGCAACTAGCTTCATATTTTCCGACTGACCGACTTGTTGACAGTTCAAAAGTGCCTGTAAATGGTTTAATTGAAATACATGCTTTGAGTTAGAGTTTGAATCTGAATCATTTTGAAGGATATTTCTAATCCATTGCTCTATATGTTCGAAAAATGTATCTGCTTAACAACGTAAATAACGCAATGAATGTTGTTGAACTGTCAAAATCAAACCTATTGCTACTGATAGTGTGTTACGCTGTTACCCCTCCCGCGCCGCCGCCGCCGATGTATGAACGTAAACGAAGCAAAAAGAGTGTGTAAGAATCGTAGCAGGTGGCGTTCTGTATTTTTTGCCTACACCTATGGCAAGAAGGTGTGAATTTATGTATATATAATGAAGCATTAAAATATCTTACAACCACCAATTTTCTTTTATCTATCTACCAACCCATTTAATACCTAATTCACCTTACCTTAGAGCAGTGGTGGCCATCTGTTCTGCGAGCAATGTGCCCTGCCCACTGCCATTTAAGTTTGGCAATTCTTCGGGATATGTCGGTTACCTTGGTTCTCCTGCGGATCTCCTCATTCCTGATTCGATCACGCAGGGAAACTCCAAGCATTGCCCTCTCCATTGCCTTTTTTTTTTTGGAGGATGGGAAATCATCAAATGACCCCTCCCGCTCTGGGTGGAGTGGAAGGGAATGTCTGACTCTTACTGACTAAAACCCACCCGTGTTCCATCCTTAGCCCTTTATGTTCCGAGCCAACGGTAACCCTTTCGGACAATCCCGCTGACCCGGAATCCCGCTGACCCGGTCTCCATTGCCCTTTGGGTGACTTTTAGCCTTCTTATAACCCAACCAACTTACTTAAACCATACTAAAAAGGTTTTTAAAGTAGCGTCGCGATCATTGACTACGACTCTATTTCTTCGAGAGTTTTTCAATTGGACTTAATTAAAAGAAAACAAACGTACGTGGTCTAGCTCGGAGATAGCGAATGCAACGTGAAAACGAGGAATTTAATTGGTAGGCGAAAGCGATTTTTGTATTCGAACAATACTCGAAGTTGTCAAGAGGTGATCTTGAATAGAATGGTTTAGACTGGATAGGTACAGTAGGCCGTACGTCAGAGGTGACAAAGTAATTGGTACGTTCGGCTACACATCAAACTATACACAACCAGTATAAGCCGACTTCTGATTGTACGAAAAACTTATTAAATGCGAGGTCAGCTAAACTGGAAATAATTATAGATTTATGTGTCGCCGTGTGTACAAGCTCAGTGGCCCATTAATGGCGCAAGTCAGTGGCATTGTTGAAGTGAAGACTTTTTAGGCGCGTTGGGCATTTTTTGAGATGGGAAGAAACCATTGAACTCGCGCCACTGTTACCGTAAGCGACACCGCGCGTGTTCTGTTTATAAGACGATTAAAAAAATACCCGCTTCGGATGTCCTTGGTATGTACTCGGTTTTAATGTATATCCGACTAGCTTCCGCACGCGGTTTCGCTCGCGAGGTATGTGGATAAAAACTATCCTATGTCCTTCCCCGGGATGCAGTCTATCTCTCTGGCAAATTTTATCGAAATCCGTTCAGTGGTTTAGGCGTGAAAAGGTAACATACAGACAGATAGAGTTACTTTCGAATTTATAATATTAGTATGGAAGTATGGATATGTCAGTGAGTAATGGCAAAGTAAACTGTTTGTATTTTGCATCTTCTGGGCATGCTCGTTCTATCATAGATCTCACGCTTGCATCAGGCGTGAAAAATTAAATAAAAACAATCCTGATGATATGGAAACTGCTGAACCACTAATACGATGACCACTTCTGGCAAAGACTATCCTACCTTCATCTTTATAATTTTGTTTTAATAAAGCAACTCTCTTCGCTTAAAACTTAAGCTCTATTTATCTGATCTTCATATGTTTTTCAAACTACATTATTTAGTTCTTACACTGGTCCCGGATTAAAATGTTTGTTTGCCAGATTAATGGGAAAAAGGTATTTTTTCTACACAGGCGGTTATTATCTTGTTTACCAGCTAGGGTTAAATGGTAATTGTAAGACGGGCTATTTAAAAATAAAGATAATGATTTCTATTGAGCGGTATGTTCAAGATGTCGATGACCTAATTGAAGTAAGTATGGAATATTCTGGTTTATGCATACTTTTTTGTAGGTGATAGAAGTAGAAGTTATAATTATGTAAAAATCTGTCTTTGAAAACTCTGCCAATTAAATGTTGTTTTTCATCATACATCAACAACAACACAGTTAAATTTTGTGCAGAAATTATGTTTGAATATATATGTTACTAATAGTTTTACAAAATGTTTGGTTTTAAACTTTACCTACTAACCTTGTGTATACTTTTAGTGTCGCAGAATCATGCTGAAATAGGAGCCTATTTGCCTCCTACAGACTTTATTTTTTTAATATAATTAAGTTTTTTTATATAATTGTGTTCATTTTAGTTTGTGATCTTCCTGTGCGAGTCCCGTTAAAAACATTTTCTTTACATCCCAAACATACACACATTCACACACACACATACACACACACACACACACACACACATCATACACACACATCACACACACACACAAACATACACACACACACACATTTCATTTCTTCTTTTTTTCCATTTTATTTTCTTTTTTTCTCCATTCCGTCAACAAAACGTAATATTTCAAGTTCCAAAAAGCCATCTAAAACCAAACAAACAGAAAAGTATGTTTTTCGCTATAAAATCCTTACAAAACTCCCCAACAATTCGCGCCACAAGCTAGCATTCTTGCACCTAACACCGAACACACATTAACTTATTTTTAGCGTTAACACTAACAACAGTGCACGTTCGATTCTGCCGAGGGATTATTTACGACTTACTCTATGTGCCGTGATTAAAATAGAAATAGTGGCCATCGGTACCGGCTTTGCGCGTATTATCGACGATCCGAGAGTATTACTGACATGAGTAACGTTGCATCGTGCGTGTGTTAATACTAGGTGGTGACGTCATCATTTCTCACTGACTTTTGAAGAACTGTGTGTACCTATTGCTTTGGAAGGTGTCAGTTGGCAATTACGAGTAGAGTCCCTAATTAAACTACTTTACTTTTGAAGGAATGGTGGCCCAATGGTACCGGTCCCGACTTGCGAGTTGTAGGTCCTACTAACCCAGATAGGCGCTTTACGTTGGGTAAATCAAATCAAATCAAAATATTTTTATTTCACATAAACCTACATAGGCACTTATAATGAGACATCAGAGAACAAAAAAAGGTAAATCATTATATCACCACTACTCTCAAAACGGTGAAGGAAACCGGCATTTCCTAAAACCAAAACTTAGAATAAAAAACAAATAAAAATTCGAAAGACACATGTGGCCTGCACTGGTCCCACGTGGTAGATTACAGCCCACATCCTCTCGAAGAGAGGAGGCCTGTGTCCCAGCAGTTGGAACATTATAAGCTCATCATCATCATCATCATTTCAGCCGAAAGAAAGAAAGAAAGAAAGAAAATTGCGTTTATTTGTCAAAAAAAAACCTTAAAAATAAACAAAAATTCAAAATGATTAAGAATAATAATGCCAAAAGGGCCTCAGCTCAGCATAATGCCAGATGGCAACACAAAGTGCACCACCTGACGCTGAAAGACATCCACTGCTGGACATAGGCCTCCCCCAAGCACCACTTCGACCGGTTCTGTGCTTCTCCCATCCAACGGGTTCCTGCGGTCTTCACAAGATCATCGGACCACCTTGTGGGAGGCCTTCCAACACTACATAGGCTCATTATGTTATGTTGAGGACATTTTGTTGTTATAAAAAACAAGATGTTTTATAATGAAAAGCTTTCTAGTCTTTTTGGCTTAAGTTCAATTTCGATCTATAATGGCATCCTATTAAGTCTTAGCACCATCATCATCTGCCTAGCCTTTTCCCAACTATGTTGGGGTCGGCTTTCAGTCTAACCCGATGCAGCTGAATACCAGTATTTCATGGAGCGACTGCCTATCTGACCTCCACAACCCAGTTACCGGGTAATACGATACCCCTTGGTAAGGCTGGTTATCAGACTTTCGGACTTCTGACTACCCATAACGACTGTTAAAGATCCACGGATGGCAGCCGGGACCAACGTCTTAACGTGCTTTCCGAGGCACGGTATGTAAAGATGGTCACCCATCCACAGACCAACCGCGGCAAGTGTAGCTTAACCTGATTGATCGACCTGTGCGGCTGTTATTATTTAGCCACGGGCCCCTCAAATGCCTATCCTTACACAATAAAACAAAGTCGCCGAAATATCTGTGCGTGCCACGAAAGATGAGACTTGACACACCACGTGGTTTGACATATGCAGTACACGATTTTAGGTATCTTTAGCGGTATGAGGTCTGAGTGCGGGACGGGACCGGACGTCATAGGGGCGGCGGAAAGAGCGGGGGAGGAGGGGTCAAGTCTCATCTTTCGTGGCACGCATCGTACGCGCATAACTTCCGAATGACTGCACCAAATTGGATAATTCTGTTTTTGTTTTGTTCGGTATTGCCAGGACAAGGTACGTATGAAATAAAATTTTGGAATCCGAAAAAAAAAATTGCACTCGTGCGAAGCTGGGGCGGGCCGCCAGTTTGAAATAAATGCTTTGACTTTGACCTTGTTGCCCCATGCATGTGACAATACTGGGCGATAATGTCATCATATCAAACTTGTGATGTAAGTGCGTTTGTTATCAATTACGAGTAGAATTTCTAAATTGAGTAAACCTTATTTTGGGCTTAGAAATCCTACTCCTACTAATATTATAAATGCGAAAGTTTGTGAGGATAGATGGATGGATGAATGGATGTTTGTTACTCTTTCACGTAAACACTACTGAACGGATTTGAATGAAATTTCGCATACAGATAGTTTATCACCAGGAATAACACATAGGATACTTTTTTCCCGATATTCCCACGGGATCGACACATGCAGGGGATAAAACAAGAGTCAGTGTTTTCAAAAAAGTTTCATTATCTTTTTATTGATTTTAAAATTGATATCATATCTTTACCAGGAATTCATGATGATTTAAATATTGGCCATCGGTAGCCGGCTTTGCGCGTATTACCGAAGATCCGATGGAATTACTGACATATATGTAAAGGAACCTGCTGGTCGATTCTGTAAAAATCTCATCGTGAAAATTTAGGTGAAGTGAATTTGTTTTTGCTAGGAATTGACATTATTGACAGCTCACTCCACGCTCACTTCACCTAAGTTTTCACGGTGAGACTTTTACAGAATAGCACCGCTGTATTCCTGTTGCACCATGGACGTGCGTAAATTAGACCGATGACGTCATCACTTCTACTTTGGTAAGGTATGGAGTTGGTAGTGCGTATGTTACGTGATTAGTTCCTGCATTAGCACGTCGAAGTTTGACGCCTAGAAACTTGAAATTAAAAGAGAGATATTGATGTTTTGGACATAAAATGTAGGTAGGTATGGCCCGATTTTATGCATCATAGTTTAAATTCGTTCAAGGCTAATATAGCAAGATTACTAGGTACTACTATATATATAGCAAGACGACTACTTATAAAAGTGGCCAGTAAGTACACTAGCCTTTGTACTCTGCAAATCAATCAAAGAGCAAATGTCAAGCAAACGTAATTCAATCCAATTTCCCTACAATTTCTCTTGATACCATCACCATCCCATTCACAGCCAGACATCTTACAAGTTCTTCATTGCCAAAAGGAAGCAACAAAATTGATAACGTTCGCATCCACGAAAACTACAGCAATAAAAATATATAGTGTACAATCTGCTTATCTTCGAAGTCTGGTAATAAAAGTCTGCCGTAGGAAATGGCGCCTAATGGACTTCTTAGGTCGTCGCTCCTCAGTAACCCATTTCTGGGAGTATTTATAAATGGTTTACGAGCCTGGAAGCTATCACTATTTGGAGCATTAATAACTATTTGGTAATAGCCATTGATTTATGATTTGTCTGTTTTGTGAAATTTTAAAGGTTGTTGTTAATTTGGGTTTTGTTTGTTTTTAGGGTTCCGTACCTGAAAAGGAACAACAGAACCCTTATAAGATCACTGCGTTGTCGGCCTGTCTGTCCGTCAGTCAGTCACGGCCCTTTTTCTCAGGAACGCGTGGAGTTACCAAGTTGAAATTAGTATCAAATGCTCAGGGCTGCAATCCCTTGAAGCAGTGAAAAAAATCAAACTCTTATGTCAACGTAATCAAAAGACACGGTCATTTATGTTTTTATATCAATACTTATAGGGTACTTCCCGTTGACCTAGAATCATGAAATTTGGCAAGAAGCAATGAAATGTAGCACAAGCAAAAGAAAAAATCCGAAAGTCGTAAATTTTAAGTTAAATTACAAAAAAAAAAATTGATTAATTTCTATATATTTTTTTATTAATTAATTTATTTTTGAATATTATAAATTATTATATTTTTAATAAAAAAAAATCAAATAATAAATATTATTTAAACTTAAAAACTATTTAGAAAGAATGAAAGAAAACATGCTTATTTAGCACAAAGCCACAAGTGCACACAATAAACAATAAAAATTGTAAAAAAAACTAAAAAAACTAAACTGAAAAAAAAGAGTGTGTGCATCTCACGGCTGCGCCAAATAGGACCAGTTCAGCAAACTGCCGAGCCGAGCCTGTATTAAGTTACCTACCAATCTGTAGGAAACCCTCGTTGCGTGAGTCTTCCTCGCACTTGACCGGTTTTTTGTATCATATATTATCACTAAGGAACCAGTGTTAACAAGGAGTATCTATCGTGTTATCCAGTTACTGGTTTGTGGAAGTTAGATCAGTAGTCGCTATAAGTAAAATACTGGGTATTAAACTGCATTCGGTTAGAGTGGAAGCCGATATACCAGTATAATTGGGGAAAGACGACGCATATGATGATGATCGTCGTTGAGGAGTGCCTGTTTCCGACTATAAGAGAAATGTTTATTTTGATTACTGTTGCAACTGAACTTATTTTTGTGTAGCTCAACTGTGGTTAATGAGACACAATTGAATTTCTATTGTTATAAATCAAATTTTAATCTATCAACAGTTGAGTATAATATTGTAAAGACAATTTTGGGATCTAATAAGATCAATAGCATCATCAATGGTGACTGTGACGCTTGTCCTGAGGGACAATCGCTACCTATTTGCTTGCAAACATGGTGACATTTTGGCAATAACAAACCGCTAAAGAAGAAGTCTTGTAGGTATCACACGTCCTGGCTTTAAAGCACGAGAAGTTCTCATGTCGTTTACACGACTTCGCTATCTTTTTCAATTCTGTTTTTTTTCACAGAAGCATAAACCTCACAAATGATTAAGTAAGTAAACAGGTATCAAGCATCATTAGTCTGGAAGTAGGAACGTTACGTTTTCACACTTATTGGTTCTAACGAGGTCACGGCGGTACTGCTCAGAGTACCTACGTAAATTCATATTAGTGATTTGGTCCAAGGTAAGGTAGGTAATTTAACGAGATGGTCTAAAATTATGCACTGTACACTGATTCATGCTAAAGTACACTAGTGCACTTGAAACATTATAATAAACTAGACTCTATATTGAAATGTTGACTTAAGAAAATAACCCATACCTATTGAAAGTGTGACCTATTGTAATTATGCCAAGTTGTTTTATATTTTGTCAATTAACAATAAGTAGCTATAAACGCTATGACATGAAATTGTTTAGGTATTCTGTAAACTGTATATCGGAATCTCTTCCACACGGCATTATATTTAAAAAAAACAAGCAGATTGAGTCGACATTACCTATCTTACTACTCCTGAGAATAAATGGCGAAACAAACTCATAGGTCAAAAGGCAAATACAAACTCAAAAAAAATACATGCAAAAATATGTTTTGTATCTATAGTCACTTGCAAATATATATATGCACATACAAAATTAAACACATTGGTAATTTAAATACCTAGAAAAAAAAATAAGGTACAAAATATTTCTCTCCACATGGATTATTCTGATTAAAGCAACGACATTCCGTATTTCATGAGCATACAGCAGTGAATTTGTCCTGTCCTCACATTTGACCCGCCATGTTTTAACATCGCAATTACCAGGTTGATTGCAAGCCTCCTTTCAATAATAAACTCATTTTAATTTTCAACCAGCATTATACAGCGATAATCAGATTTGTGTGAAGATAATGCGATATCGGCCGATAATTGTGCAAACAAAACGGTTTGTTTTTAATTAAAAATATTATTATAATGTTGATGGAATTATTAGTAGGTATGTTGGGGAGGCGAGGGTAGTTTTTGTTTGAGTTTTTGTGAAGTAAAATTAGATTTTTCAGATATTTTTTTTTTTGTTATTTTTGTGTCGGTGCCATGTATTTTTTATGATTGCATGCTTTACAACTAATTTTTTACTAGTAGTTAAACAACGCGAAATTTAAAATAATAATATATGTATTGTTAGTTTCGCAATACGCAATAGTGGTTTTTTTGGTTCATAATTAATCTTGTGTCATGGAAAAACAGAAAGGGTGATTCCCTTTATCTTTTTCCATGGCACAAGATTTGATTAAAATGTTGTGTTTATGGTTCTATACCCAAAGGGTGTCAACAGGGCCCTACTGCTATGCTTTCACTGCCCATCGTCTGTCTGTCAGCGGGCTATATCTCATTAACCGTAATAGGTAGACAGTTGAAATTTTGACAGAGTGTATATTCCTATTGACGCTATAAGAAAAAAAACATTAAAACAAAATTATACGTTGGTACGGAACGCTTAGTGTGCGAGTCCGTCTCGCACTTGGCCAGGTTTTTTGTGTATATAATACTAGCTTCTGCCCGCGACTTTGTCCGCGTGAAATTTCTTGTTACTCCGGCCCACCCCGTCGCATCGCATCGCCTGCCCGCGCTATTACTTCGTTTTTGCTTAGCGTTCTCTCTGACTTTTTTTCTTTTTGCTCGGCTCCTAAAGGTCATAGCGTGATGTTAAGCCTATAGCCTTCCTCAAGGATTGGGCTGTCAAATGCAAAATGAATTTTTTAAATCCGACTGGGAGTTCCAGAGATTAGCGCGTTCAACCAAACAAACAAACTCTTCAGCTTTATAATATTAGTATAGATGTGAGTACAACTAATCTGTTAAAAATCAAGCATTCACCAATATTCAAATAAAATCTTTCATCATTCCACCACGCCCAACACAATCGCCGTTCACTTTTCTCTAAATATAACAAACGGAATCAAAACTAAAAAGATTAATAACCGAAGCCACGTGGCACATCACTTCAATTTAATTATGACTCGGACTGTAAAATCACGAGCATAAATAATTTACATTTGCGCAAGATTCATAAGAGATTTTCTGCCGAAAGTGTTGGTAAGATATTTTATGGCGTTACGAACATAGTATAATCGAAACCATACCTTTTTGGAATAGGTTTTTTCTCATAGTTCCAATTTTCATTTAACAAGAAAAGTGCATTTGAATGTTGCGTAACTCAATCTGCCTATAGCATTGACTTATATATTACTAGCGTAAGGACCGGGCTAACCGCGCGACTAAATGGCACCAACGCGCTGGCCCTAAAATGACGGTTCTAGGGCCAACGCGACTCAGTTGACAGTGGTCCGCGCGAGAGAGAGAACTTGTATTTGCCTGTCATAAAAATGCCTAGTTGCGTCGTAAAAGGCTACAAAAATTACGATACAAAGATTAAAAAGAAACATGGGACATCGTATCATCGGAATGTAACCTTACATTATTTTTGTTGCAATTAAATTATTAAATAAACACATTTTTATATAATTCGATCATTATTTTACAATGGCGGCCATTGTGTGGCCAATGGCTCCTCGAAGTGAACAAAGTAACCTTGTACAGACGTCATTTTTTTATTTCTGTTTTATTTTTGTCTTAAGAACGTAGTGTAAATAATTTTGAATTTTGGTACCAAATTAGGAGAAGACATATAAACGATGTTTAAATATACATTATGCGATAGCGCATTACGATACAAATAATTTTTAAATTACAGATTTCCAAATGATTCAACGTGTATAGATTTGGAGTCGCATTCTTAAGGAACAACGAAAGAGCCTTATTTCAAACCTCATAAAAATACAAGAGTATGCTCTGCTCATTTTTGCGACGTTGATACTTATCGACATTGTTTTGATATTATTTATTTAGAAGCTTTATTATATTCATTAGCTAATAGAATTGACAAATATGGGAGGATACGATGTTGGTTTTTCTAAAACAGTTTGGGAATTTTCGCGATGGCCAGACCTGTGTTGTAAAATTCCAGCAGCCACTAGGTACCACTACACAGCTACAAGCCCCAGGTGTTTGATTTTGAAATGATGACAGTGAAATGAATCCTGCGTGCAGTAACTCTAGTTTGCCTTTCTGACTTATCATATCACTTTGTTTAATAATGAAATAAATAAAATGTAGAAAACTAAGGAGAAGGCTTTTCAACGTCATGACAATTTCAATGAAACAAAATAGGTAATATAAGAAAACCAAACAGTATTTATTGCAAAATGTGCAATATGCAATCTATTTGCTGCAAAAACTAGCTAGGTTTTTCTCATAATATTATTATTATGTTTATTTCAACTGCCTGAAATCTGATATTTTAACGAGATGGGATTTTGAGAGTCTGGTATTCTGAGTTGAAAGGATATCGGCATACAACTGACTTATACTGACTCAGGATAAAATGTGATAAAAAAAAACATGTAGGTAAGTACGCACGTACAAGGTTACGTCGTCGACCTATGCAACGCTGCACTCACGTAGTTCGTCTGAGTTATAACAGATGGCGTTACTGTTGCTTGTATGAAGAACGTCTATGTAAAATGTTCAGATGGGCGTATCCTTACTTTTGAAATCATTGGCCTATAGCCTTTTCCCAACTATGTTGGGGTTGGCTTCCAATCTAACCGAATGCAGCTGAATACCAGTATTTTTCATGGATTGACTGCCTATCTGACCTCCACAACCCAGTAATTGGGCAACACGATACCCCTTGGTAAGACTGGTGGTCAGACTTCGGCTTCTAACTGCCCGTAACGACTATCAAAGATCTACGAAGGACAACCGGGACCAGCTTTACGTGCTTTTCGAGGCACGAAGGCATCATATATAATGGATGGTCACCCATTCACAGGCCGACCGCGGCAAGCGTAGCTTATCTTTCGATCGACTTGTGCGGCTGTTATTATTTAGCATAAGTAAGGTTAAAAAATAAGGTAAAAAATCCGCCATCTTGGATTTTCATTTTGGCCTCACTATCAGCTTCAGCAGCCATCACCGCCACTGCTCTCAAAACGGTGAACAATTCGAAGCCATGTGACATCTATCAACACGCACTGGGCCCGCGTGGTAGATTATAGCCCACTCCCCCTCGAAGAGATGAGGCCTGTGACCCAGCAGTGGTGACATTATAAACTGATGATGCCAAGGTATTTATGCTCGCCACTGTACCGCAGGTGTAGCGGCCCTTTCAGACGCACCGCGGTACGCGCCTGTACCTACCGCTAATTAAAGAATAACGAACATTCAACTCGGTGTGTAAATAATGATGCGTCAGTGTTTTTGGGTTAACTTTCTGTTTAAAGTTGGTAGTTTGAGTGTGCGGTTCATAAAGTTTGAGCGAGAAAAATATTTGGGTTTTAGCTGGTAATTTCGAACTAGAGAAGATCGTAATTAATTATGACCAAATATTTTTTAAGAGCAGTGGTGGCCCTGTGGTGATGGTCGTGAGTTACGAGTCGCACAGGTCGACCGATCAGGTTAAGCTACACTTGCCGCGGTTGGTCTGTGGATGGGTGACCTTCTTTACATACTTGCCTGGCACTGAGGGGCGTGCCTCGGAAAGAACGTTAAGCCGTTGGTCCCGGCTGTCATTCGTGGATCTTTGACAGTCGTTACGGGTAGTCAAAAGCCCGAAAGTCTGACAACCAGTCTCACCAAGGGGTATCGTATTACCCAGTAACTGCGTTATGGAGGTCAGATAGGCAGTCACTCCATGTAAAATACTAGAATTCAGCTGCATCTGGTTAGACTGCAAGCCGACCCTAACATAGTTGGGAAAAGGCTAGCTAAGCAGATGATGATTTATTCAAAACTTTCCATGATAGATTTCTTTTAAATCAATTACAAATCACAGCGTCATATAACCCCGTTGTGTAACCATCCTAACGTTGATAAGTACAATTTATATTTAGCATCACGGTTGCCGACTTATGAAAGAGTACAAGCACGAATCTAGCACATAAACGTAAGTGCTTTTGAGATATATCGCGTTATATTTGGAGTTCGATATCCCGTTTCGAATTTAGGGTACCGGAAATCTGTAATTGTATTTCGTGGAAAAGTTATGATAGCTCCCACGGGTTTATGTTATGTGTGTTAGTAGTTCGAAAGTGTCGCTATACGTTTGACAGCACTTGACAAAGTCAAACTTTGGGATATTAGCTCCGCCCCTTCGGACCGCTTCAACCGTCCGCATGATTACTGTTAGAAAAACGCTCGCGTTGACTTACTGCAATGTGGTGGCGCAGTGGTTACGGCCGCGACTTACCTGTTGTAGATCGTGGGTTCGATCCCAAGCAGGCCCTTCACTTTGTGTAAATTATTTAATAACCACTGCTCTTAAAACGGTGAAGGAAAAAAACATCGTGAAGAAACCGGCATGCCCTAGAAAATTCGAAGACATGTGACATCCGCCATCCCGCACTGGGCCCGCGTGGTGAATTACGACCCACTGCCTCACTGAGAGGAGGCCTGGCCTATAAAGGCACCTGTAATATTCCCTATAATGCCTATAATGTTATATAGGCTGATCGGACTTACGATTAGGTTGACTGTCAGAAGTAAGAACAGATAGACTGTCATATTACTTTGTTTCCTCTCTTAAGGCGACTACATGACCTAAAGCGCGGTCTTTGTCGGACTGCATAGAGAAGAAAGAGAAGCGCGATGACACAACGCTGGAAATTTATTGCAAAATATGAAGCAATTATCTATTTACAAAAAATCTATTGTTCGGACTAAAAAGTGAAAACACTAGTGCTTTAGTTTGTTGCTTGTAGATAGAACAATCTGACAAAAAATCATAATAACTATGTGTATTTTAGTATGGTTTTTATTGTAAGAAGAAAGTTTTTAGAGGTATCTTCATGATTTTTTTCTATCATATTAAATTAGTTGTATTATATTTTCAACACACTATCTATCTAGCATATATCCTGAAGAATATAATATATTTTTCTGATTTTGTTTACTGTAGTCGGTCATACACTTTTATTGTTTCTAAAACTTGCCTTTTTTGCGTTTAGGTCCTGTAAGCCCCTTAAGTAAAGCCCATGTCTTCAAATGGTGTAGTATCAATTATTATAATTGACAAAAATAAAATTATGAATGGTATCAATAATTTCTTCATGCTATTTAGAAAGTACAGAAAATTGCTCAGCTGTAGGGAAAATCTGTTATTATTATGAAAGCATTATTTGACATCACTGTAACCACACACACGCCAGCTTACTGCAAGATGTCAGTCAGGACAAATTACAATAGTTTAAGAAACTGTACAACTGTAAAATTCGGCCACTGCTACCAATCTCAACGGAGATTAGCCTTTGGCGCGCGAGACGTTATAGTGCACAAGTGTGTGCGTTGACACAGGTGCACTCTTTCTTCCCTCAACCTTTTAGTCCGATGGGACAGCACGCAATCCTTCACGACCGGATCAGGCAAAGTATTTAACCATCTTATCCAAATCCCTGCACATAAATTGCCACACAAACAAATAGCACTATTTATAGAGATCACAACATATCTCTCACATTGACAGGTTACTGCCGCGTCGCACGCTAGCATCATTAATTATATAATTTCCTTCAGTTGACACGCTTACTATTACAAAGTAGTGAATTCATTACTATGATGGCTCACTCGGGACTTTGGTTTAGTTCACAAATAGGTTTGGAAGTGTTGTGTATGTCACTGTCGCGACAGTTAAGATGTTAACAAGTTATACTGTATATAGGTACAGTATAACTTTTGGCCCGATTTACGTGAACTTAGCTACTATATTTACCAGAACTTCAAGATGGTGCTACGTGTTACTTGAGGAACATGCGTTTCACATTTATTATGTGGCCTACCTAAATGTCCTTTCTTTGAGCTCGTCGAGTCGTTGAGCTCCTCAAATTCTGAGTTGAGCTTCACGATAACTGAAAAATGCTTGCACCGACTGGACTGGTCCACACAAATAATATATGTGGTAGTTTCCTCAAAAGACCATTTCAGGCACTAATCTAAATTGTCCTCACATGATGTGATCCAGATTATGTCTGTACTTTAAAAGAAACTTTAACACTCGAGTTTATTTCGCCATTTTTTCTCAGTGGTAGTCAGATCAGATAGGAAGTGTTGCATGGAAGTACTGTTTTAATGGAGTTTTTGTCCTGTGAAACCAGCGCCATACGTCACGCTTTTCACTAACTCCTTTCATATCTAAATATGCGTTCACAGCCGCCTAACGACATCCTGGTGGTTTGCTACCACGATGTAGCGACACCTAAATGTCTGCAACATGTGGTGGACATTCAACCTTGGTACAGTACCCGGCGATAAATATTGCACATCGACCTATTCGATCACGGAACAGATAATAAGTATTCGATCCTATCAATTTTATACAAAGAATAAAATTATTGTCAAAAGAAGCAAATCATAATTGTTTTAACAGCTCCTAATAGATACCGGACTGTTTGTATTTCTTGCGACAGAGATAACCCTCTACGAAGCCGAAATTAGCCGATTGTCTCTTTCCAAAGGTCGATGTGCAATATTTATCGCCGGGTACTGTACTGTGTATCTTACTGCATACTAGCAGAATCAGCCTATTACGTTCCCACCACTGGGATGCAGGCATACAGTCTTCCTCTCTGTCTTTGAATTATTGGCTCTAGGACATACCGGTTTCCTCACGATTTCACCGTTGTTACACATAGTACCTATGTCGCGGCCATTACCACAGAGCTACCACTGCTCTCTTAACAGTGTATTGCAGTCATGTAAGTACTCTGATTTTATTTAGAACATTTCATATACAGGCAAACTACAAAGTAATCTTTCGAAACTCGCACACATTCTCACAAACATTTAGCTAGAAATTCGTTCATTAACATAAACCATGTGCGCAGTTTTCACAGCACATCTCCAAACACTGGTGCAAGGTTTCATTGATCTAATAAATGGAGTTAGCATCGTTATGCACTAGATTGTAACATAACACAGAAACAAAATATTTTGCAGAGTGATAATGTTGTTAATCAATAATATTATTTTGATGTTACAAAACGCAATTGCTACAATTCGTCAATATCTCTGTTGCATAAATTATAAAAGTAAATATGATACAACAACAATAGGGTAGTTGACTAAGAAAATATATTTAGTCCATCAGTTAGATTACTAAAAAATATTGTATACGTATTTTTTCTTTTGTCTGGCAAACAAAAAATTACGAAGATACAGCGCTTGGAAATTTCGTATGACGTCACGCCGTGCTACAAATTTTAGCACGTTATTACGTCAAAGCCCCCCACTCCTGAACTTTGATGTGATATATCTTTGTAATTTTTTATCTAATTGATAAAACAAAAAATACGTGTTCAATATTTTTTAATAATCTTACTGAGGGACTAAATCGAATCGATTTATTTTTACCCAGGCAACATCCCTATTCCCGTAGGTATTTTTAAGAACTTTCACATTGTAATCTCAGCCTCAAACTGTTAAAAAAAAACTGGAGCCGAATATACCCGATTCAGCGTCACTGACCCGAGCGTGACAGTTGACTAAAGAAGTTTATATTTAAAAAAAAACTCTCATGTACGGAGACCAACACATCAAACTACTACAATATGTCAAATTTCTTTAATAGATTTTCAACTTTATCGCTAAAGCATAAGGTGCATAATTGATTGGGAAAATTTGACAGTTTCGGGTAGCTTGATGTGCTGATGTCTGTAGGTACCTACATTTTCAACAAGTAAAACACTTGATTGTTGCTGAGATGAGATTAGGACACGAATTTGAAGATTTTTAAAGAGAATAATGAAAATTGGTCTTCAGATCACTCCTCACTTTAAAGTATAGTTTCAGACCGTCTTTGTCATTAAATACACGATTTTACTGCGACTGAACGTATAAGAAAGACTTTGCTCATTATGCTAGATAATTCGATATTAGTTAACTTCTAGACCTTTAGAACAAAACGTTATGTATTCCAAATCCATCTCAAATATGCTTGCTTAATATGCTTATATATATACTTTTTCAATAATAATAAATAATAAAATAATAATTCATTAATCTACATAATTATTAAATTATTAATTTTCCTTTTTCCTTATTAATTTATTATTATTGTTTTTTTTTTCTGGTCGCAGGACGTGATGTTCCGTCGCTTCCGCGGACAAGTACCACAGAACTGCTCAAGAGTTAGCTGGTGAAGTACTGTTTTATAATTAATGTATGTTTAGGTTAAGGTATTTATGTATGGGCCTGCGTCGCCTGAAATAAATAAATAAATATGCACAAAACGGACCGGACACTACACCGCAGTGTTAACTAGTCCCTATAGAACCTTTCACAACGCTACAATTAGTGCACAATCAGCTTGCCGTGAGTTAGTGATCGGTTTCAATAACAATTAGAGACTAGCTCGGGGCGGAGGCGTCGAAACAATGGCTCACTGCCATAAACAATGGATCTCTGTTGCTTAGAAAATCCGCATAGATATTATTTTAAGGCTGTGGTTTGAAATTAGATTGGGTTTTCTTTATTGCTTTTTGATGGGAGTAAAGGGTTAGTCTGTGATGGGCGGTACGTTGGCAAACGTTAAATTGTATTGGATGAAAATGTCTGAATTTATTATCTTTATTCTGGATTATCATATTTTATCTTTACTTAGTGTTAATTTTACTTTATTGTAGGTTTCCCTTCGTGACCGAATCAGAAATGAAGAGATCCGCAGGAGAACCAAGGTAACCGACATAGCCCGAAGAATTGCCAAACATAAGTGGCAGTGGACACACATTGCTCACAGAACAGATGGCCGATGGGGCCGAAAGGTTCTGGAGTGGTGAACGCATACCGAAAGACGTAGCGTTAGAAGGCCTCCCACAAGGTGGACCGGTGACCTTGTGAAGGCCGCAGGAACTCGTTGGACGCGAGAAGCACAAAACCGGTCGAAGTGGAGGTGCTTGGGGGAGGCCTATGTCCAGCAGTGGACGTCTTTCTGCTGAAATGATGATGAACACGGACCCGTTTGCTGCATGTCGAATGAGTCATGGACCAAATCTACCACCGTGTGGTTTCCAGAAAACATCCGGCGTCATCAAGGCAGACCAAGGTGAAGATGGCGGGACAAGTTTGATGCTTACAGACAGGATTGGTCCACACTAGCTCAAGACAGAGAGGAGTGGAAAGGAGAAAGGGAGGCCACCCCTGTGGTGGCACAACGTAGCTAAAATTAAAAATACCTTATTGGAACACAATATAACAGTTACACATTACAATTTAAGTGTGATGAATAAATATAAAACTAATAAGAATAGCATAATAATACCTCAATTAAGCATCAATGCGACCGATGACAGAGTAAAGTACCTAGAAATCGAATACTTAATCTAAAATATAATCTTATCTATTGAAATCCTACTCTTAGTACCTAGTATAATTTAAAAAAGGCAGCAGGAATGACACACTACTGCCCTATACGGTGGTTCGTCATGATTGTGAGATAAATAAACATAATTTAGGAGCAATAACTGAAGATTATTTCTCGTAATTTATATGTCAGCGACAAACCAATGTAGGGAAATTAAAAAACTTTTATTTTTTTTATTTGAAATGGGTTTGCTCTTGACTCTAGTCTAGGTCAGAGATGACAGAGACAAAGTCTACGATGAAGTGAGCTCACCCAGAAGAAGCCTGTTCACTCTTACTTTGAAGAGATTCGGGTTGTATGCACTCGGAAACACAAACGCAGGTAGAGAGTTCCACACTTTTGCTGTGCGCATTATAAAGGACATTGGAAAACGCTTAGTGCGAATTGGTGGAATAGCAACTAGGTAGAGATGGTAACTTGCAGTGCATCTGGATGTCCGAAGGTAGAAGGGGGCCGGTGGAATGAGGTCGTGGAGTTCTTGGGCACACTCACCGAAGTACAATCTGTAGAAGACCGACAAGCAGGCAACCTTGCGGCGATGAGCCAAACTGACAAAAATATAGGGAATTTAGGGGTGTTTTTTACAGATTGACACTAAGATCAGACGGTGAACGTGCTTAAAGTTACGACAATTGCAGATACACAAATCCTAGACCAAAAAACGTCACTAGCCCGGTTACATCAACGAATGCGTCATCACAGTCGGAATCCAGAGACTGCAACGTTTAAACCTTCACGCTTGTTATAAAAACGTAACGAGCTGAGAGCTCTAAACGATAACAGCACTAAGTGTATTGGCAGCAGCCGAAGACACGTGCATTGGTAATGGATTTAGTAGGAACTGGATAGTAAGTGGGTAGATAGAGGCATAATTTCAATTTCTGTTATTGTGCTGATAATTTCTCAATGACTTGAATCCCAATATGTTTGTAAAAGTTGAGAGAGCAGTGCAAGCGACACCGGGGTACCCAACACGGTGAATGGAAATGGTCGAGGGTTTATTACCGTGAATAATTTGCTCACGAATAAAATGGGTGATAGTTATTATCACCACACTATCACATTAATATTATAAAGGCGAAAGTTTGTGAGTGTATTTGTTGCTTCTTCACGCACAAACTGCTAAACGCATTTGGATGAAATTTGGCACGCAGATCTATACTAATAATATAAAGCTAAAGAGTTTGTTTGTTTGTTTGGTTGAACGCGCTAATCTCTGGAACTATCAGTCGGATTTGAAAAATTATTTTTGAATTTGATAGATCAATTCTTGAGGAAGGCTATATGCTATTTAACATCACGCTGTGGCCTTTAGGAGCCGAGCAAAAAGAAAAAAAGTCAGAAAGAACGCTAGCAAAAACGAAGTAATAGCGCGAGCAGGCGATGCGATGCGACGGGGTGGGTCGGAGTAACAAGGAATTTCACGCGGACGAAGTCGCGGGCAGAAGCTAGTAGTTATGCGGGTGAAACCGCGGGGCGCAGCTAGCCATCAATATAAATGCTCTGTTTGTTTATCTTTCTGTCTGTTAACTTTTCACGCCTAAACCACTGAACCAATAATTATTAACAGATAGGTAGCCTAGGACCTGGATACTAGTTACGTGCTTCATATCATAATTAGTTACGTTTCATCCAGTAGGTACCCAGTATTATTAGTTAAAAGATATGAAATACAATACACACATATGTGTGATTACTGGATGTTTCCAGTAATCTACAGAATGCCAGGGACCTGTTACCCTGTGTAACTTTTTCGTTCGTCAGTGTTAGTAGCCTTATCGCGAAAGAAAGGAGATCTAAGTTTTTGATGATCAAAACATGAGAAAAGATCGGGATAGATTCAACTTACGAAACAACAAAAATATTTATTAGAATCAACAGTTTTTCAAAATTTATTCGAAATGTGAAGTTTTGTTTACTTGTTCCCAAACCAACATCGCACATAGTAAATTACTAAACAAACTTCATACCCATGTACTAGTAAAGCAAAAGATTGAAGATATTATAAACATGCAGGCGATTCTTTCCTTCGATACTACTAACCTAAATGTATTTAGAACAGTGTTCTGGAAACTGGGCTATTATAATATCAACGTTTCTAAAATTACTAAGCAAAATTCGATACTAGATATTTTCCGCATGAAAGGATGTACCGATGCCTATTATTTTATACTAGCTTCTGCCCGCGACTTCGTCCGCGTGAAATTTCTTGTTACTCCGACCCACCCCGTCGCATCGCATCACCTGCCCGCGCTATTACTTCGTTTATGCTTAGCATTCTTTCTGACTTTTTTCTTTTTACTCGGCTCCTAAAGGTCTTAGCGTGATGTTAAATAGCCTATAGCCTTCCTCGAGAATTGGGCTATCAGATGAAAAAAGAATTTTTCAAATCCGACTGGTAGTTCCAGATATTAGCGCGTTCAACCAAACAAACAAACAAACTCTTCAGCTTTATAATATTAGTATAGATATCGGACACTGGAAAAGAGAAAATGTTAAAGCGCCATTTGAGCCAAAATGAGTTATATAATATATCGTTGGAAAAAAAATCTAACCCAACGATATATAACTCATTTTTGCCCAAATGGCGCTTCAGCATTTTCACTATTCCAGTGACGATATAGTTTTCAGTTTAGCACAATATTTCACTCGCTTGAGGTTTGGTTTCATTAGAAAGCTGTGAACGGTCACACAATTACTTCTGTCCAAATGTAGAGTGTCTTCTGACTCCTTAATATCAAATACTAGTGAAAATTACAGATTCTCATGACTTCCGTTTTAATATGAGTGCACCGCTTTTAGGAAGCCAAAGTATTTGGGAAAATATGGATGTTCACAGGTTTGTAGTTTCTGCTTTGAGGTTTATTAATACATAAAGAGAGAAGATGAAATGTCTCTGTTTCAATTAAATTATCTTCGTTTCAGACTCTGTAAATACTGTTTTGTTAATGTTCTAATTGCTGGTACAAAGAACACACACAGACAGACAGACAGACAGACATTCGACGAGTTACGGGTCGTCAGAAGACCGAAAGTCTGACAACCAGTCTTACCAAGGGGTATCGTATTACCCAATAACTGGGTTGTGGAAGTCAGTAAGGCAGTCGCTCCATGTAAAATACTGGTATTCAGCTGCATACGGTTAGACTAGAAACCGACCCCAGCATAGTTGGGAAAAGGCTAGGCAGATGATGATGAGCTGGTACAAAGAAGTGATGATATGTTCATGTTGTCAAATCTATGTTTTAACGCGTTCAATCGTTGTAGTATATCTACGCAGTAACGGTATTAGGGTTGTCAGAAAACATCGTGTATTAAGTTTAAACTTTCAAGGCTTTTTCGCTTGGCATCCAAATGAAGATATGAGGTTATCAGCGACCTGCTAGGGTCGCGGGTTGTTCGAAAGAGATACCGTGACAGGCAACAGAAGGAACACGGGTAGGTCCCACCCAAAAAAAAAGTTTAGCCTTCTGGAACTTCCACCTTCAAGCAAAATCAGCCTATAATATGCCCACGGCTGGGACACAGGCCTCCTCTCTGTAGGAGGGAGCGGACTTTTGCTATCATGGAGGCCTTAATGAAGAAACAGCTGACTATAGTCGATGTTTTCGACTACTAATTGTTGATAACTGCTACAAGCAGTCTTACATTATCACTAACTAGCTGTGCCTGCGACATCTCGTTCACGTGCATGTCGGAAAACAAATTGGATTTCAAGGGTTTTCATTTTTTTTTAGCGCGGAAAGATAATTCTTTAAAAAAAAAGTAGCATGTTACTCTTAACAACGTCAGCTATCTGTCAAAATCGGTTCAGCCGTTTCGGAAATTAACTGCAACAAACAGACAGATAGACAAAAATTGTAACAATGTTTTTTTTGTTATAAGTACCGTATATACTTTCATGTATAAAGCTTATTATAAGATTAAAGACTACATTAAAGACAAGGTAGTTTGGCAATAATTCCTTCTGCACATGTGCATTCCCTGGCACCTCATTAACGGCATAACTATGTAAATGTCTATTAACTGCTCTCAAATTACGATGTTTATTTTTTACATACTTCTTTGACATAATCTTTTTATTATTTGACATTATTAACAGAAAATTATAATTTTTCACCTCTTTATTAGTGGTTGTAATGGCAATCTTATCACTTGGTTTTAGTAGGTTTTTATATGTTATTTATCCTTTTGATAGATTCTTATTTTTTAAATGTGAAGACTTTGTAGGCCTTGTAGACTTTAGATCTGTAGACCATTTTCCATTTTAAAAGCCAATTATTTTTAATAAGAGTAACCGTGCAGTTTCTTGTCGGCTCTTCTCCATAAGAAACGACCAATTGGAACCGTGCACCTAGCTGCTGACGTTTCATAAGTGCCCATGTAGGTTTATGTGAAATAATATATATATATAATTATATATATTTTTATATGCATTTAATAAAAAGCTGTTATTTTGACATGACAAACAGACTCTTCAATTTTATGTATTGATCACACACTGATATCGTTGATACAGTATGCCAATTTGTTCTGAATTTTAGATTTTGTGGCCTCGATAAAAAATAATGCTCAACAAACGTATCTCATCAAGTCATCACAAAAATAGTCATTACACATCTAACTAAGAATGTTTCGACTAACATCTGGTTTATGAACAATTAACAAAACCATTTATTTTTTAAATACAGTAGTATTAACATAATAAAATATGAAATAAAAGAGGTTAAACATTGAAATTCTCATCTTTAATGACAGATGTCAGCCGGGTATAAAGAAAATCGTAAACTATAGAGCGCTGATAAATTTAATGTGAAAAAACAAATGACTGCCGCTTTGTATTAATTTAAAAATAACTGCTACTGCTCTTGTTATCGTGCCGATTTATATTTTCAAAACCTGATCTTGCGCATAGTGAAAAGTGTTTTTTGAGCAATACAAATCTAACAGTAGAAAAACATTGCCAAACTATGGCTAAGAGTTTGCATGCACTACTTGGCTTTTCCCGCCCAACACGTAGAGATGACGTTGTCAGACGGAATACAAAAAAAAAATATTTTATTTCATCGTATATCTGTCAGCGGTTATCACAGTTGTATTTTCATTAATATACAAATCAAGAATTTCCTTTTAGTTTAAATCATCTTCCAAATAAATTGGCTCTCAAATTATATCCGCAAATATCTTGCGGAAATCCTACTCGTGCGCAGCATTTCTGACAATTATATTCTGGTTTTCGAAAACAATTAGTATAATTATGTATGAAGGTACATTTTCAGGACTACTTCCTGATACCAAATGCTTAAATCCTAAAGACTCACCAGCTCATCGTAGTAATTCGCAATATGCGAATATATCAGGGAATCGTAATCCATTGTCTCCTCCACACTTGCACTTACACACTCACGACAAACAAAACTTTCAATGAACGACCACAGCACACGTTATCACTGTATTTTTATATTGAGGCTTTTCCAATGAAGGTGAATGGTTGAATGGTTGAAATAGCGTATGTTCCCCGTGCGTTCCGTCGATATAAGACGCATTGGCCGACCCAACTGACGTACAAACGCCTGTAAAGCTAAATTAAGACCAAATTTTAAACACAAATCTTTGATGTTGTAGCGTATGTATAGAGATGTTGTTACCGTGTATGACTTGGGCGTATTGTTCGGAGATGTGATGTGATTGGAAGATGAATTGTAGGTAAAAATAAATTCATCTTGCGTTCAGAATGTGAATTCGTGTCTTTGATTTACGTATGCGATGTTTTTATAACGTATTTCGACGTGCTGTGACGTTCGTTTAGAACAGTTGGTGATGTTTATGTTTTGGCATCATAAAACATTTTTTCGTTTACTCATCAGTGCCAGATTGAAATTTTAGTGGCTATAAATAAATGATTCAAGTAATGAATCCATCTTACATTCTGAAACTCAAAATGCGCAAAGCATAACTTACCACATCTCTTAAAAGTTTTACACTTTAGCGGCAACTTCACCATTTACCTACATAACAATCTGCAACTAAAAATGCGTACCTACGTATAAACTCACACATCTTTTAAATATCTCAGAAGCAATTCCACTCAAACTATTTACATAACAATCACAAGTTAGCACGAATAAATTGCCACACCAAAACTTCCCTTGTCACACTTCCACAACTCCACTGAATCCCACTCGAGGAGGAAGCGAGTTATAGCGCGTGCCCGACTCATGAGTTACTTCAAACATGTTGGTCTGTTTTATAATTTCTACGGAAATTTTTATTCGAATTCATATTGTTATGGGTCGAGTGCAACCTGCTTTGCCCGCTCTTAGTGGCTTTATTTGTTTTTTAATTTACATTCGTATGGGAAAGTTGCGGTACGATTTATACCAGAATAAAGCGGAAATAGAAAATGTGTTTTTAAAAATAAATCGTTTGTTTTGATTGAAGTTTGTGGTGAAATGTGGGTGGAGGAAAGTGTTAATGAAATGAGTGACTAAGCTGTTGTGCTATGCGTTTCAGAGACTAGGATTGGTGGCTGTAGGCACATAGTACCTGTTAGTATAATTTTGTGAACATAACTTGTTTAACCTACTTCCTAATATATCTATACAGAGTCCCATTAAAATAGATGGACAAATTATAACACAGCGCTCAGTACGTCTAACCAAAGACATCCAAGCAAAAAAAACACTGATTAAAGTGATTTTATTTGGACCTAAAATACCAAATAAATTGCCGGCACATTAGTGTATTTTCGTTAGCTGATTATTTTTCTTGTAAGTATCTAATCCGTTTTTCTTATGATATTTTTATACCATCGTCCTTATTTTGGTGGTTTGAATGATTTCTAAAAGTTTGTTCATCTATTTTAATGGGACCTATATAATATATCTCCATATATAATATAAAAATGAAATGATGTTTGTTAGTCTCACAAAAACTCGACAACGGCTGGACAGATGTGGCTAATTTTGGTTTTGAAATATTTGTAGAAGTACAAGAAAGGCTTAAAAGGTGAGAAAATATGAAGAAGTTGTAAGGAAAATAGTAAAAGCGACGATTTTATTATCCCATACAAACTGTTCGTACCTGTCAAACAAGGTGCGTTCAGAAATTAAATAATACGGAGGTAATAACGTCACGTGCTAACCGCACTGATGACTGAGCAGCGAGAAATAGATAATGTTATTAGCCGTATCGGCTTTTTTTTTTCTAAAAATTTTTTGTTACAGAACTTTGTCACATTATTTAATTCTGAGGTGGTATAAAGTTCGCCGCAGCTAGTAATATTATAAATGTGAAAGCTTGTGAAGATGTTTGTTACTCAATCAGGTGTAAACAATTAAACAAATTTAGATGAAATTTGGTTTTTATCCCAATATTCCCACGGGATCTAAACTTACACGGGTGAGACCGCGGAGCGCTGCCAGTTATATTATAAGGGAAATATCTGAAGAGACCGAGAGCAGTGATGGCTCAGTAGTAACGGCCCTGACTTATGTACTTTGTGCAATTTATGTCATCACCACTGCTCTAAAAACGGTGAAGGAAAACATCGTGAGGAAACCGGCCTGTCATAGAACCAAAAATTCGAAGACGTGTGACTTCTACCAACCCGCACTGAGTCCGCGTGGTGGATTACGGCCCACTCCCACTCACAAGAAAGAGTGGCTGTGTCCCAGCAGTGGGAACATTATAGACCGATTATGTAAGTGAAGAAAGCGGTAAAACTTTCATAGCCACAAAGTAATAAATTAAATTAATTGTTACTTGTTATTAATAATTATTATTCCATTCCAATTTATCCTAATTTTATCTAAGTTCTAATGTTGACCAATTTTGTTACATTTAATTTATTTTCATCTATTTTCCAGTTGTTATTATGTGGTTTAACCTAATTTTATGATTGTATGACATGTGTAATTACAAATATTGACTAATAACTTGTATGTGTGGTGTAAACTGTTAGTATAAGTTGGTTATTAATAAATAAATTTAAAAAAAGAAGTAATAAGGCTGAGGTACAGGCCTACACCAACAGATGTGAATTTCAGCAATCAAACAATAAGGGTATCCTCTTTTATCAACAAAATTTCAATCCCAGTCAGAAAATAGAAACCAAATCACACTTTGTGCAGGCAGGTTCAGCTAGATTGATAAGGCGATGAATAAAAGAAAGTATTGTCTATGTTAACATCAGAGTTATTACGCAACTAGTTACGCCCCGCGGTTTTACCCGCGTAAATGTCGATCCCGTGAGAATATCGGGATAAAAAGTAGCCTATACGTTAATCCAGGGTGTCAGCTACCTCCATACAAAATTTTATCAAAATTGGTCGACCTGTTTGAGCGTGAAGAAGTAAAAAACGTATAAACAACGTATAAACACACACACACTCACGAACTTTCGCTTTTATAATATTAGTGTGATTATGAATATTTTATGAAACGTGACATGAACGTGACATGACGTGACGTGACGTGAACATTTAAAAAACACTGTCCTTCAAGATACAGGATTTTCCTAGTTTGAAGGACAGGGCCCGGGTCTTACTCATCTGTAATAGATATACCCATCTCTTATTATAACAACGTAATCCAATTTTTTTTGTCTGGTAAATCATCAAATACCTTCTCCGCTCTGGGCGGAGCGGGAGGGCATGTCAGACTTTTACTGACTAAAACCCACCCATGTTCCTTCAGTTGCCTGTGCCTGGGGCCACGGTAAATCTTTCGAAGAACTTGCGACCCTGGCAGGTATCGGCCCTAGCGGACCCCATCAGTTAGTGCTGACATCTCTTTGAGGTGCGTGTGGATCACAACACGCTGTCGACCTGGGGCTGGTCCTTACCGGACTGCGAGCTGCCCATTGTTCGCCGTCCGCAAGCACGCGCCTATGGTGGCTGGGAATCAGCTCTGGATTTCCGACGCCCAAGGCGTCTCCTGCAGCGACTAGGGGCGTGAGGGCGCAAAGATTGCCTCTCCCTCACGCGTTCCGCCTTCTCCTTCGCGAGCACTACTGTTTCGCAGAAGGTGACGGCTTCCCATACAATCTCGCTCCGCACCGTCACTTGGACCGACACTGATCCTACCTAGCCTCTAAATCTTTTAGTAAATAAATGATTACTTACTTACTGTTTGCTCCATAAAAAACCTTTTAAATTCGACCTTAAAACATACCACGATAGGTACCAGACTCTTATTTATTATGGTACTCTGTACTTTTTCTCGTTATCTGTAATTACCTGTCCAGATTTATTGCATGTTTCTGTATAAACGTTTACACACCGACTATGAAAAACTCTGTAACGCAGGAACCGCATGCGCAATAAAAATAAATACATAGCTTTGGTTCGCGTTGAATGCTATTCTAATATGTAGATAACATCTAAACAACTGAGTTTTGAATTTAGCGCGGTCGGGATTTTTTCTGGTTTGTTTCAGAATTCAGGATTAAATAGGTTGTTTAATCATTATGATTCGTTATGAAAGCTGGTCTGGATATTTTTGAACCACGTTGCAGTTGCTCTGACTATGTTTATCTTTCTAGTAAAATATTATTTTTGGCAGCAATCATGCATTTCACCGATGACCTCAAACGTCCCCGTGTTCACGGCTCATTTGCTTGTAAAAAGTTTCCTATGTGCAATAATATCACAGAGTGACCTCAAACACTATGGTGTTTATGTATAGTAATGGCTGTGGGTCACAATAAACAAATATTGTTTATTTCCAAATCAACATAAGTTAAGCGTTCTGAAATACAATTACATCGTCGTTTCCACGAAACCATGCGAAAAGATATCACAATTTCCCGGCCAGCTTAATAATACTAAAGGAATTATCCTCCCCATTTTCACGACCGCATACTAGAAAAAATCTCAACCAAAACGCTGCGATATATGTATCCCAGATGCGGCGAGAAATGTATTATAACGAGTACGAATAAACATAAGAACAGAAGGTTTAGTCTTACAGTAAGTAACGAGAAGAAAGCACACGATTTTGTCACATTGTTTTTTCGACAGCTTTCGGGCTCGAATCCATCCATCCATCACTGATAAGCTCATCACGCGTTGACGCTGCCAATCAAAACTAATTGGGCAATCCCAAAAGAAACTAAGAAACGAAAGTGTCTCGTGAAAGATTCACTATGCAGATTCTGATTAAAACAAACAAGTCACTAAATAATGTAAACAATCTATTATACAACGTTTCAAGACAATCCTATTTTACCATAAGAACTTTTCATTGTGTTGGAGGGAAGACTCCAAAATCCAGTTGTTCTCCTAATGTCAATGTCATTTCTAAGCTACGCACCCCGTGGCGACCGACAATGCTCTGACGACCGGCAGATGACAGGATGTCGTCTACGAACCCACGTTGGTAACGCGTGGTTGAGTTACCGAAGCGCAAGTTGTCCTGTTGACTCGCTAATTGAAGTGACGTAACTTTTTGGGAAAGGCCTAGTCTTGCAGTTTGGAAAAGACATTGGTTTAATAACAGTCAAAGCAGCTCCAAAATTAATTTAAATAAGAGCGGGTTAAATTTGAATTTTGGGTTTTTTTCATGATAAAGTACCAGCACCAGGGGTGTTGTAATCTAAAGTTGCAAAGGGCAATAATTTAGTTGTCTCACAAACAAACGTTCAATTAAGCTACCTTTGCTGTTTTAGTCTTTGTTAACACCAAAACCAAAATATTAGATGTTTTTCTTTGTTAGGACATAGAATATAGATCTTTTCCTCAGCTTAGAGATATAGACCTTCTGCAAACGATCCTACATATGGATTACGCCTATGCAACAAGCAAGACATTCGCAATATAAAACGCCCCGCTAAGCCGACGCTACATACCGCATCGTGGCAATTTATTGCACCGTGATCGCTGTATGCGGTCTGGCAACGCATCGTCCGACCACACGGCGGCTTAGGAAGTTGTGGATGTGCGATTTTATAATCGCTGGGTTTAATCGGGAGTGTGTAACGGACTTTATAGGATGTGGTTTGGCAGTTTAGAGGATGCAAGATGCTGGCAAAATATTTTCTGTATTTTTTTTTGGTTGTGGAAATTGTTGGTAGGAATGAATTTCACTAAACTGAAAATACTTGCTATCATCATCTGCCTGCCTTTTTTTCAACTGTGTTGAGGTCGGCTTCCAGAAAATAGTTGCTAATGTTCACAAAAATCTGTAACTTTAAGGAAAATGTGAACCTTGAAAAGTGTTGAATCGAAGAGTCTCTGAACTGGAAATATTGTTAACTTTTGTGTCATAGAGCATGCATTTGAATGTGGAGTGGAAAATTAATGAGCATGCTCTTTTACGACTTGATTTATAATTTGGTAAGTAACCTACTATTTATTAAAATGCATGCACACATTGCAATAAAACTATCTCTTAATAGAAAGTGCCACAAAATAGTTTAAAAAAGATGGTGTGAAAATCTTATCTTTCGTTCACAGATGCTATCTTTTAACTCACACGTGAGTCTAAACGTGCGACATCCGCTCTAAACGCGTGGATGCGATATACAGTATTTATACACTCATTAAGGAAATGTTATGTGATGATATCTTATGCCCTCATCATTTAAAATAACTACGATGGTGTAATTAGCTGCATCCGTTTGGGAATTGGTAAACGAATGAAAGTGTCATAATAGTGTGCTAATAAATTCGTGTAGATAGTGTTATCATTTTCATCTGTAGGCCCGGAACATAAAGGGCTAAGGAAGGAACACGGGTGGGTTTTAGTGTTTTAGTCAGTAAGAGTCTGACACTCCCTTCCGCTCCACCCAGAGCGGGAGGGGTCATTTGATGATTTCCATGAAAAAGAAAAAGTATAACATACTTGGTTGAGTGGTACGATGGCGAATACGGGCAAGAGGGAAGAAGGAATCAAGATGAGGTTTGCTATACTGTAAAATAGCTTCTAAATAAAACAGTAGGATGTTGAGACTGTATTGCGACAGAGTAATAAATTACAGGCACATTATACGACGTTTTAATCTTTAGCGACAAAGGTCTGATTCTATAGGCGTATCTACATTTGTAAATATGCTGTAGCAATTCCATAGGATCACCGTTGGTGTTCCTATAGACATCCAAAGACAGGACGCGCCTACGAAAAAAAGCACGTCCCGTCTATCAGGTAGATACATCACAACGTTTACAAACTATTAAACAAAACCCTAACTTCACCAATTCAATTAACAATCAATCCAAAATACCACCTTCATTGTTTCCTAAATCCGGTCACACGCATGACCTGTTGCAGTAACAACTGGATCCATTCCAGTGTTTAAGTGAAATATAGTCAAATAAAACCATTGTAGTTATCATTTACATTTTTCAATTCGCAACCATTCGGTGCCAAGTGTGCGTAGGAACTGAATTGAATTCAGCGGTTTTTAAACAAGGATATTACGTGTTTCTGTGTTGTTTTGGTGAGAAATAGCGTGGTTTTGAAGTTTTGTTTTCTTTGTACAAGAATGTGGATGAGATTCTTGTTGCTTGTTCAACGGAATTATTTAGATCTCCACAACCCTGTTACTGCACATGGTTAATACGATACCCCTTATGGTAAGACTGGTTGTCAGACTTTCGGGCTTCTGACTACCCCACTGCCAAAGATCCACGAATGACAGCCGGGACCAACAGCTTAACGTGCTTTCCGAGGCACGGAGGGGTCTCGGTATGTAAATATGGTCACCCATCCATAGACTAACAGCGGCAAGTGTAGCTTAACCTGATCGATCGACCTGTGCGGCTGTCCTTATTTATCCACCGGCCTTCAGTTACAGTTAGGTAACTTACATTTAGACCGTCCCGTCTGTGGATCGCTAGCTCTCTTTTGTATAAACTAAGTTATCAAACTCACAGCTAAATTGAACGTTGCGTGAGAAACATCACTCAAAAACTTCTCACACTACAAGGATTGAATTCAACAACATTTTTAAATAGCAGTAATTCATGTAGCTTTGCGGTGTGAAAATTGTTGCCTTTTTATTTGACGGTTTACGAGTGGACTCAGCACGAATATTAAGGCTTTGTAAGTGAAAATTTTATTGTAAGGCTGTGTCGTTATTTCGTGGAATTCAGTGATGGTCGTTTGTGGTTTTTATGCTGTTTAATATAAAAGATGGAAAACGAAAGCCACATAGAGAAAATAAACTTTTAATCGGACAATTTTTTAATATAATATTATTAATATAATAATATTATTATACATATAAAAATATTATTTAATATAATATTATTCCTACTCAATGTTTACTGGTAGGATTTGATTCTAATTTCACGAATAAGTGGCAAATAAATTGAATAAATTAATGAAAAAAAAAACAGTTTCTCTTGAGTTGTAAACAAAATGTAAGTCTTAATTGGGAAATTATTTTAATAATTTGGGTATTTTTGATACCATGTATAAATTATGTGTAAATTAGTCTAAGCAAGGGGCAGTCGCATCATATAAAATACTGGTATTCAGCTGATTCCGGTTAGACTGGAAGCCGACCTCAACATAGTTGGGAAAAGACTAGGCAGATTGATCTAAGTATAATGATTAACAAACATACATAATACAAATTTATCTTTATGTCTATACTAGCTGCATCCCGCGGTTTCACCCGCGTAAGTGTCGATTCCGTAGGAATATCGGGATAAAAACTATTCTATGTCCATCCCCGGGATGCAATCTATATCTCTGCCAAATTTTATCGAAATCCGTTCAGTGGTTTAGGCGTGAAAAGGTAACATACAGACAGAGTTACTTTCGGATTTATAATATTAGTATGGATTCTCCAATGGGTTAAGCAGAGGGGCACCTATAATAGTACACCCACTTTTTATACATTTCCTATAAATACCTACCTATTATTTTATTTTTGTGAATCTTGTCAATTTCTATAAGCAAAGCCATAAGTTACAGGTCAGCGGGATTGTCCGAAAGGGATACCGCTGGCTCGGAACATAAAGGGCTAAGGAAGGAACACGGGTGGGTTTTATTCATTAAGAGTCTGACACTCCCTTCCGCTCCAACCAGAGCGGGAGAGGTCATTTGATGATTTCCCATCCTCAAAAAAAAAAAAGCCATAAGTTACAAAGTTTTGTGAGTTTGAGTTCAATTCTGATGACTTATGAAGGCGAATGAATATCAAAGAAAGTGTTCCATGATACTGAAATAGAAGCAGTTATTTATGGGATACAGATTGTTTGATATGGTGAAAGTGATGAATGGGTTAGATTCGTTTTGGTTCGTGTGGGGCCGATGTTTTTTAAAGTTCTATGTAACATATGGAACATTTGTTTAACATAACATTTTTTTTTTTACTATATTTTATGTAACATTCATAGTATTTATATAAACATAAACGTGTTGTCGTCTCTTTCTACGGTCTTCTCTACTCTAGTAACTACGCTTAGGCGATAACCAATCTGTCTGCCAAATCTGAGTATTACTGTTAATAACTGTTGTCACTTTATTCCTATTAGGGCTGATTTTTCCATCGCTAGATAACTTTTATTCGATAATAAAAAATTATCTGTCGATTGAAAAATCGACTCCTATTCATGTTTTTTTTTTTGTTGACAACATAGCTAAAAACAAAATAAACAATATCTTTCTATCTAAATGCCTATAATTATAATAAAACATACAAATGGTACGAATAAATATGATCTTTTAATATCCATCAAATCCTTCCAGAATCTTCTACGACACAAATATACATTACCAAACCACCCACGTATTATGTATGTGTTTGTATGTTTTCACAAAACTTCACGTACGCAAATAGCATATGTATGCCTGACTATGTTCTCGAGTCAATCCCTTGGAGATGGCCCCGAGCTACCGGCTAAATTTACCTATGAAAATATTATACGGCATTTTCTATGTGCTGGCAAATAGGTTCTGTGGTTATGACTGATAGACGTAGTTTGGTTAGCGGGGATGGAAGAAAAATATAGATAGGTTTGTGACTGTTATACTACAAAGAAAAACAGGTTTATTTGTTTTAAGGCTCTTACAAACAGGCGCGACACGCGATATAATCGCGCGTGACACAAAGGCACGGCTCGTTGCTAGACTTGCGATGCCTTTGTGTCGCGTGTCGTGTCGCGCCTGTTTGAAGGAGCCTTTACAAAAAAAAAAAACACTGGCACTCCGGTAGTGCCGACAGAAGTGAAAACTTGAACAATTACGTGTGTATTTTGTGAATCGTCTTATAAACGAAACACGCGTGTTAAGGTGTGTTCCTTATTTTATATGGTTTTTTGCAAATCAGGTATGATGACCAAAGTGACTGGTTTATTCTTCTCATGAAAGGAATTTATTCAGATTTACAACGCCATCTCGTCGTTGTTGGATGAACTACGTAGTTAGTACGCGAGGCCCTCGTAGTTCTTCCCGATGTGCATAGATGGCGCTGTCCTCAACAACGCGCGTCTTAAGTTTTACGTCTGACGTTAGTACGCGAGGCCCTCGTAGTTCTTCCCGATGTGCATAGATGGCGCTGTCCTCAACAACGCGCGTCTTACGTTTTACGTCTGACGTTTTACGTCTTACGAATTTTCGATCAGGGTCACGTGACCTGACGCGAATTTAGAAGTTTTTACCCATTCCAAAAAAAGTACACAGCGCCGCTAAAGAAGTTTTCACTTCAAAAACACGTGCTTACAAAAAGATTAACTCTAATTAAATGAATGAATCGCACCGATCCCAGCGTGGTTAAACTAGACTCGATTAATCGAATGAACCCCAAGATTCGCACTAGCTCCTTTAGCCTCATGTTCATGGTTCTACAGCAACCATTGCATATCATGGAATAGACTGGGGGCGCGGTAATGGTAGGGAAGACGTACCCGTAGGATAGGGAAGGATTTAAGAGCCGGATATGCAACCTAGAGTAAGCATTGGACTAGAGGAGAGATGGTCAATTATTATCTATGGATGGGCGTCTTGCGTCTTGCCGCCAGTTTGGTTCAGGTCGAGCTTCATCGGTGAGTCTTTTGGCGGGGTTAATAAAAATAAAAACAAATATAATTATTATAATCACGAGCACAGGAAAGAAATAGTCGGCAGCTACACGTTTTGACTGTGATAAGAAGTCGCCCACTCAGCTTGATGCTGTGCTAGGGTCTACAGCACAGCGCAGATTTTCAGTGGTAGGTACTGGTCACCTGAAAATGACGTACGGACACCCATCCTGATCTTAATCCGAACTATATACTTCTACAGGATGGATAGGTGCGCCAAATTAAAATATCTGATTCAATTTATATGCGAAAGTTACACGCTAAAATGTCTAAATGGATTTGGATGAAATTTGGCATAATTATGGGTAGACCATAACTTGGGGTAGGACAGAGAATAATTTTTATGTCGGTAGTATATTCCCGTGGGATATTTTCCGACCTCCACGAGTGCGAAGCCACGGGCAAAGCTAGTACTAAATAAAATATATAAGTGAGAGTTTGAAGAACTTAGAACAAGTAAACTAAGTTTCTGATACAGACAGTTGTTGATCATATAATCTGTGAAAATTAGATAGTAAAAATTCGCTCGCTAACCTTATATGTAATCGAACACAGTGGAAAGACAGAGGATAATTATTATTATATTATGAAGGTGACAGTTTCAGTAGTTGATTTTAAGGTGGAATTAATAAATGGAGCTACCATTTGCCTACTTTAAATTCCACCTTAAAATTAGGTCAGAAAGTGACCGAGTTATATCACTTTTTTACATAGTCAGAAGAGCCAATAAAGTAATTACTGTTCTAGAGATATGTTAATGACCCCAATGGATATTTTTATGTTTGTTTATAGTTCATGTTCCATTTTTAATCCTATATATAACATCTCTCCACCTTTAATCCCTTTTATTCTCAAACAACACATTATACATGTCGTTTCTTCTACTTTAAAAAGATTAACATAAATACGTATAAGATATATTTAGCCCTGCAGTCCCCAATTTAGCTAATGAGAGCTAATAACTATAAATTGTGGACTATTTTTGGAGGAAGACGAAGAAAGAATAAATAAATTACGAGTCGAAGGAGGAACGTCCAGTTTTGGGGTCGCGGGTCGATTCCCGTTTCGGGATTTTTGTAAGGTCATTTTACCATTCTGGAAATTTATAAAATTTGTTTGTTTTTCATTTGTGTCTGAAAAAATCATAGTTGTCATTAGTTATTGAGTAGATACCAAATAGAAATCCAATATGTTTATTTTTTCGTTATTTAGTTCTTTAATAATCCCATGGGAAGAAGTCGTGAGTGCATATACGTGTATGTTTTTTTAATTACCTAATAGAAAGAACTTTAAAACAAAGGCGCTTATGAATTTTCACTATTATCCGAATGATTTAAAAGTCATCGTTTCCACAAAATACATAAAGTAGGTATGCGCTTGTAGAAGTTTTACAGAACCATGAAATGGTTTACAGTTACGGACATTTTAATGTAACACTTCGACATTTATTATAACTTTACTTCAAAAGATTTTGCGGGTGTTAACTAGAGTTGAATTTTAATGAGCTCGTAAATTATTTCCTACGAATCGTCAAAAATCTTCTATATTTCTTCCTAAATCTTGTATTCATCGGGTACAATCACATAAAAAGTATGTTCTCACCTTTAGGGCTATTTTTCACGCAAAATGACATTCATCCATCTTTTTTAACGTCAGGAAGAATGTGACACTGACAAACTTTGGCAATCACAATTTTTTTTTTAATTTGGTAGTATATCTCATAAAATGATAAGCCCATTAAAAGGTTTAAGGTTGATGTCAACTCAACATTGGTCAAAAACGTGTATTCTATATTGATCTTTGTCTTCATGTAGGTAATGAAATATAGTTTCATATGCAATAGTCTGCTCAGTGCCTTAGCTTCAAAAACATAATCTTATGGACTCCTGTCTGAAAAAAAGTTTTCTATTCTAAAAGATATTATGTGTCCTGACTTGATAATGGAAAGAATTTGGAAACTGACGAAAAAGTCTCTACTGTACTTGATATCTTTAATGTCTACACTTTTTGGCACCTGCTTACATAAAATCTTCAAAATATAAAGCAGACAAACTATTTTAACACCACAAAAGATACGGAACGAGCAGCACACCGTGTTCCCGTCCATATTACATATAAACAGACGGGAAAAGTTAAACAAAAAATGTTCATCCCGAAATTTTCTCCATAAATCATTGGCTGCGGTAAAATTTTATCTCAACGATTTATTCTACCTACTTTCGGGTATAGGGAATATTTTACATGACAAAAGATATACAGTAATACGGGATGGGATGCGTGTCTGTCCTTTCTAGGATGCGCATTATAATAAACACTAAAAACTGTACAGTTTTGTCCGCCTGCGTGTCTGTTCGCTAGAATTTATTCGAAATATTGAATTGGGATGTTAAAAAAATATGTGCGATGACTTGAGAACCTCTTCCTTTATTTCGTTGGGTACAAAAAGAGTAGCATATAGTTGCACAATTGAACATATATAGGGTGGTCAAAAAGTCGTGGATCAAACGAAATAGGGAAAGAAAGATGTAAAAAAATATTAATGAAAACAAAATTTAACACCAAAATAAAAGCCTCCAGGCATAAAGAGCATGACAGCTTACATATCATGTTATATTATACAATCAAAACAAAAAAAATGCTTCAAAATTGTTAAAAGCTCTCACTCTAAAGAAAATGTCATGTAGATGCAGTTGTGTGAAACCACGTAATTACACCGCATGTAAAAGGAGTGCCAAAATTGTACCGAGCAATAAGCACGCTTTAGTTCTACCATTTTGCATTTAGTGTGCACTACTCTTAATATTCTTTAGCACAATGAACATTTCCTGTTACTGAGACTTTTTGTTTCTGACTTTCATGAGCTTTTCAGCGTCTCCTTCCGTGGTCCACTGAACCGTCTCCGGACGCATATAGGAAGATGAAACTCCAACCTGCTAAAGTGGGACTACCTCGACGGAACGGCAGTAAGGTGTCTATGCTATGCCGCAAATCATGATCCATCCTGCCTTCTGTGTCCCAAAACATGCAGTGAAAGTGACCTCTTTGCTGCAACCGACAACGCCGTGGAAGTGGCGAAGTTTTCGGCCAACAAGATCTAAAATACAGTCGTGCTAGGGAAACGAAAAACATCAGCTTTCTAAAACCAAACTTTTCTTTGAAGATTATTCGAAAACACAACACCTCCTGGCTCCATCATCAGATCAGCTCCAAGATACGAAATTATAGTTTTGTCATCTGAACTATACTTCTAACTATTAAGATTTTTTTACAATCACGCAACACGCATATATCTGACTGGCTGAATTGAATTTTCTTCTATAGCATGACATGGTTACAATCACCATTACTTCCATATACTCCGAAATACGGAGGCAATTTTTTCTTTACAAATTTCGCGAGCGTCGCCGGGGACCCCAACATACTTACACTACGCGGCATAATGCGAAAACGGCCGCACGCGCCCGATGTGTTAACCTCATTATTTATGAATACTGTTATGGGCTCAAAATTTCTTACGCTTGAATTATATAATCTGCTATTCCATTACGGTTTCGCTAAAATGACACAATTTATATTCAGAGAGGACGCTCAGAACTCAGGAGTATGACTTTATGGAAAGATTAGGGATGAGATCAAAAATTAAAATACGTTACGTTCGCGTATCGTTTGCGTGTCGTCTCGGGTTATGAGGATCGTTCGCGAGCGTGTGAATGGAATGACGTGAGCTAATCATAAAATAATGTCGGAATGACTCTAATATTCTAGCCGATTACGAATTTTCGTTTATACAGCTACATATATTCGATTCAAAAAGGATGTCGAAGAGATCGCCTTGTAGGATATGACTGTCCATTGTTTAAAATTAATCAAAACTTAGTCTTAATCCGTAACGAAGAGTTAAATAAATACCTAGAAGCTGGCTTATAGAAATGAAAACACATTTTATATCTATTACCTAAGCAAGAAGTCAAGGTTTAATAACGAACCAGTGATCTTATTATACCTTCTTAAGTAGGTAGGTATCACTAGTAAGAGCTTAGCTAAGCTAAAAGCCAAACGCCAAAAACCAAAAATAACAATCAAGGACCAAAATTGAAGACATGTGACATCTACGGACCCGCACAAGGTCCGCGTGGTAGATTACGGCCCAGTCCCTCTCACTCAGAGAAGGCCTAGTCTGATTAGGCTTATGCATTTGCGATCAAGCAACCATAAAAAACACAACGTCACACTAAGAAATAACCCTATAAAATACGCAAAACAGTTCAAAAACGCCTAATGTAAAATGCAAAGTAAAACCAGTGAACGGGCCACTTCACGCGTTCACAGTTCATATCAAAACAGCTGAGATATTACGTCACAACGCAGCACAAAGCGTCAGCAGCGCATTGTTGGTTAAAAGCACAAAAGCACGTACACCGTACAATAGAATTTACTGTTAATTAGCATTTTCGACGAAAGAGCAAAGATTTTCATAGTTAAATTAACATGTTTTATTAAAACATCACCTGTCTTCGTTACCAAAGGGTAATACACCATCTTTTTTTTTTGTTTTGGGCTTGCTGTTCTCGCGGCTTCGTTCGTGGGGATGTCGGAAAATAATAATGCGCCTCTTTACAAATTTTTTTTAAGTAACCTAAGTTACTACTTATAACATCAACTATTTGCTATATAGTAAAGGTCCCGTTAAAACGGTCCCGCCTTTTCGGAGATAAGCAAACAAACAGACAAACATTTTTAAAATTGTTCTTTTGCTACTTTTATATGCATTTAGTAAAAAGCTGTTATTTTGACATTACAAACAGACTATTTATGTGTAAAGAAGATGTATAGATTTCTCTTTTCACTAAAACATAACGCATGAAGTACTTTGATTAAAACATACCGGCTACTGTAGAGGATTACATTAAGCATTGTCCTAGATCACAAAAATCTGGCTTATCAGCAACTTTTTAAATAATTATTCTTATTACATTAGGCTTGCGTCTTCCTACTGCCAAATATAAATTGACCCTACAAAAGATCCTCTAGAGAAATCAATCTCTTAAACATTAAATTCTCTCCTAATACCCACCAATTTATTGCTGGCTTTTCAATAAAAAAATGACTTCTTTTTTATTACTTTATCGGTTCGACCTCGTCGTATAAAAGACTGACCTAGAGCTTTAAGTACATTTTTTCAACATCTATTTTTCATATATTTTAATCCATTAACATGACAACGTGTCAAAATTGTGCATGCTTAATATCATAAAGATTTTACGTCATATCGAGGGTAGGTGTGATATTAACGTCTCTCTCGCCGCGGCCCGGGTCGGGTAGGGCACATGTGCGGCCTGCCACCTTTTTATAAGCGCGCATATTTTAGGGTTAAGGCGACTACATGACCTAAAGCGCGGTCTTTGTCGGATAGCATAGAAAAGAAAGAGAAGCGTCATCACGCTTCTCTATATTATTTTGCACATTTATATATTTATATTTTGCAATAAATTGCCAGCGTTGTGTCATCACACATTTTTTATTTTTATTATAATAAAAATATACAATGTAAAACTACCGTTTATAATAATATTAACGTATAATCTTGTGAAGCACAACTTAACATGCTTATTTTCTGCATTTTCATTCTAAAATAAAAGAAATAACCAAACAAACGATGAGGGCGCCACTGCGCGGTCGGCGTTTGGTCGGCGCCCTCTTAAGGAAAATAGGGGATCTATCGGTTGTGTATAGAATATTGGGAGCGTTAGCAGGTTATTCTGAAAATGTGTGAGGCGCTTGATATGCCTGAAGTTATGCTTGCCTGTATATACGAGTATGTTTAATTTTATCTTGCTTGAATATGTAGTTTATGCTATGCTATACCCTTACCTTGTGAAAACTCGATTAAGACCAATATCAATAATAATATTAGCGTTTGTACAGACGCCAGCACATCAAGCTACTACAATCTGTCAAATTTATTTAATAGATTTTCAACTTTATCGCTAAAGCGTTATGTTCAAAGTTGATTGAGAATTAATTTGACAGTTTCGGGTAGCTTGATGTGCTGGCGTTTGTACTAAGAAAAATTAAAATTTCATGCATGTTTTAGTGCAAATTAACAGTTTATGCAATTTATCAGAAAGTACTGCGCACGTCGCTCTAGCATAAAACAATAATGACATTAATCATTCAGTGCTAAAGTCTTTCTAGCGATATTATCAATAAATACGAGTACATTAGGATACAAGGCATTTGATCATAGTATATTATTGCTATGAACCCATGATGTTTATTTTAATGTAGGTATCCGTTTTAATTAAAAAACTTAGTGCTTGGCCAGACTGAAAGCGCAGGCATAAGAACTTCATTTGAGTGTCCATAGCGGGCACGCGGACGCGGTGAGCGGCGCGGGAAACACGTGGTGAGCGGCGCGGGAAACGCGCGGGGAGCGCGTGGGTAACTTACGCCATAGCTCGTTCACACAAGTGGCCGCGTGGGTGCGCGGGTGACTCGCGCGGGTACCGGATTTTCTCAAACTAGTTCGAGCTTTTTTGTAGTAAAAATAAGTCTTCTTCAGCTATTTTAATTATCATATTTTGACAAACACTGGATACAACAACAGGCAGAACGCAGCCGCGCTCGACTACGGACAGGTAGATCGCGCGCATTCCCGCATCCGTGCCGCTCTCCGCCCCTCGCTGCCAGTCTGGATAAGCACTTAGAGTAATTTGACCTAACTCACGTTTATACTAAACTCATTAAACATAATACAATTTATTACCTACCTTAAATAAAATGAACTAAGACGAAGGCTGAATACTGAGTAGTGGTTAATTTAACATCTCGGCTTCAAATATAACACGGAACAATTACTTTTGCTTCAATTTGGATATTGTACCTTTGTTATGTTTTTTTAGAAAGATTTTATTTTTTCACTTTGAAGTGTTTTTTTTTTTGGAAGTCGGTTGTTTTTTTTTATTATAGGTAATTCTGTTTATCCGAAAAATAACTAAAACTATTTAAATTACAGTCACACTTCCGCTGTATAGTCAAAACAAACCAAAATGAACGAAGTACCTACTGCGCTAGACGAGAAACGTGTGCGACTAAGTGCTTGCGCAGATTTGGAATGGGCAACTAGCTTCATATTTTGTGACTGACCGAGTTTTTGACAGTTCAAAAGTGCCTGTAAATGGTTTAATTGAAATAAATGAAACACAGACACAGACGCACACTACAGAACAGCAGCACAAACGGAAATTAAACCAAGTTTTACTTTTATTTTTAAATTTCATTATAATTTTATTATAATTTTAATTATAAGAATTATATTGTTTTTAGTTTTCACTTAATTAGTTATTTTGTTAACAAACTTATTTCGTTGTCTAGATAAGGCTAACTAGCTCAATTGTACCAATTTCAACTTCTATGTTATTTTATTCCAAAAATTATCATAACTATTCAATGGTGCATAAACGGAAATCATACCAACTGTTATTTTATCTTCTAAATCTCAGTTTTTATTTTATTATTTGATCTCAGCTTCCCTTAATTAGTTAGTCTATTTGTTTGTACATTCAGTCTTGTAGTCCCGATGAGGTTAACTAGCTTAACTTTAGCCAATCTCAACTTTACTATACCTATTTTGTATGAAAAAAAATTATCAAGATGCTGTAACTATGTAATGGTGCCCAAGACACAGGCCGTGCCTAGTTTGGGACCAACAATACCTCCATATTGTAATTTTGAATTAAGAAATAAACGATTATTATTATTATTTATTATTATTTGTAAGTAACCACAATTTTCACCCACAAATATTTCAAAATCCTTTTTAGGGCAGTAATAAATACTTTACATTTAGTGTTCGCATGTAGGACATTTCGATTGACAGTGCGATTCCTTCCACTAAACAATAGATTGCATTAATTATTTTTGAGCAAAACCTACTTCATGTGAATTATAAAATAAATAACAGTCTTACAAGAAGAACATAATATAAGCGGTTTAAAGAATACAAACTCAACTCAAACTCAAAGCATTTATTTCAATTAAACCATTTACAGGCACTTTTGAACTGTCAAAAACTCGGTCAGTCAGAAAATATGAAGCTAGTTGCCCATTCCAAAGCGTAGGTACCTATGGAGAAGAACGGGCAAGAAACTCCATGGATACTCTTTTAAATATTATTATATTTTATACACAATACCTGAAATGCCTGTAATAAATTACAATTATATTATCACAAATACTAAGAAATAAACTCTAATTACATAACATAAGTTCCCAATATTTATTAGGCTATTACAGAACGGAAGATGACCAAATTTCTGATCGTGAACGAATCAAAACCTTTTGTATGTTCTACGCTTAAATTTTATAAATAATACTATTACTTACCCCTGGTAGTGTCCGTTTCTCATGTAGAGCTGTTTGAGCGCTGGATGCGCTCTCCGGATTAAAGTACGTTAAAAATGCACACCCTGTAACAAAAACAGAAAAAACATTGAGTTTCGTAGAAAAAAAACCGGTCAAGTGCAAGTCGTTTGTCGTCGTTTGTAGGTATGTAGATAGTTTATCACGGGAATCATCTCTCAAATATTTTTCCCTTTTTTCCGATTATGTTTATAAATAATTTGCCAAAACTTACAATTACAAAATGTATGTCATTGAAAGTAAAATTGGAAATCACACAAACACATATCAACTAGGAAAGGGATCGTCACCATATCGCCTTTCGCCTCGCCGTCAAACTGGCGTCAACCTAACGTAAGCCCACGCCAACTCGGCTACGGCTAGGCGACGCCGCGTTTGCGGCTCGCCAATCGCTGGATGATGGTGCTGCAGGCAGGCCGCGGGAGGGGAGAGAGGGGCAGGGATGGACGAAGAGACGTAAGCTCGGGTACGGAGAGACGTTAGTGCGGGGACGACGAGCCGTAAGCGCGGGAACTGCAAGTAGACCACGCACCGAACCGCGGTTCGTGAGCTTGTTCCAAGGTGAGGCGATTACGCTACGATTCCGATTAGTGTGCGTTGCAGTAAGGAGTTTCATACAAAGAATACCGAATGGCTCGAGTTGATACGGTAGCGATCCCTTTCCGAGTTGATGCGTGTGCTATGACCTTAAGTCGCAATCTCTTATCAGCGACAATCAAAGTCAAGAAGTAAGTAAATATTTATTTGTTTAAACATGGTGTACATGATACATTGCGAGCAGGATAATAATGGGATATAGAAAAGTTCTAACATGTTCAGTCGCATACAAATTTATAGGAAGAGATGGTGCATAAACCTTGATAATATTCATCAAAGCTAATAATAATGAATTAATGTAATTTTGATGAATTTATGTAAGTCTTATGTCGAAGATTGTCTTAAGTGTTACTCTTTGTTAGTCTTCTTTATGTCGTCTTTCGAGACATTGCCAAGCGATTGGTCGACTCTTCACGTGACCAGAGGGCTGGCTTATTTTTGGGCCAAAGAATCAGCATTGCCATACAACGTGGCAATGCTGCCAGTCTTTTGGGCACGTTTCCTGTTGACAGCGATGCGGATGAATTTTTTGATGCCCTTTGATTATTTTCCCTCCTTTTTATTTACTTGTACATATTATTACTATTATTTTAATATAGTTAGCTTTTAAAATTCAGTTTGTATTTAATTAAATAAAAATATTGGCAAAGAGAAAAAAAAAATAAAAATCTAAAATACATGAATATTGAATTCACAATTCAATAATCATGTTTTTTAGATACAATTAAATGTCAAAGTAGTCATTAAATAAATTGGTCAATAAAATATCAATTACTGTCATTTAAAATTTCAATTCTAAATTACAAAATTACAACTATTCTAAAAATACAATTATTACAAAATGTCTTAAATACAACATTGTCATCTCCAAAACGAAAAAAAAAATCCTCTTTCATAAACTCTGCTATAAATACTGTAATATGCTCTATTAGTTAGTAAACTCTTCAATTTACTTTTAAGAGCTGATTTATTTAATGTTTTCCATGATTTGGGCAATTTATTAAAATGGTTCCAACTATTTTGCCGTGCAGAAGATGCTCTTACGCATAAGAGTTGTTTTACAACATACACAACACAGAGTTTGAAATTATCACGTCTATTCCTAGGAATTAGAGGCACTTTTGACAGATTGAGACTGAGAATAGAATGCGAACGTTCCTAAAAATACGGGAATTGTCCCTCTTTTAGACTGTAAGACTACGTTTTAAAAAATGCAATTTTTTTTGTTTATCTAGCAGCAGAAAGCGATGAAGTAGCCTAGTTGATTTAATCCCAGACTTCGGTGTTTTCCTATACTTGGGGAACGCTGATATCCAGTACCGGACATCTTTTAGCTGATATAATGTTGATAAAAATGTAGGAAATACCAGGGAAACCTACATTTAAGACTTATCTTCAAGGCGACAGCCACATATACAACACCCGATATCCAGCTTAACGTAATCTCCGTCAACAAACAAACACAATAAAAAATTAAAATTCCGCTGCAGTTTGTCGCGTTGAAAATGGCAGCTGATATGTGTTCGGATTACAGTCGGAGCGTAGCTTTATTTGTAGGCGACGATGTTGGTCGAATAGGAATGAGCCGATCGTATTATTGACGGCCCGTTAGACGTAAGTGCAACGTACTGATGTGCTGGAAGATGAGGTGTTTGAGTGGCGGTAGTGATAGAATTGTGTTATGTGCGGTGGGTAGTTTTGTGTTTCATGAGGTGAGATATTAGGGCTGGAATAAACTTTAAGGAAGTGAAATTATTAGGGCTGGAATAAACCTTTAAGGAAAAAAATTAAGGAAGTGAAATTAAATAAATGTTTATCGAGGTCAAGAGCAAGCCCATTTAGGACAAAAAAAAATATAATTATATAAGCAGTACTTTTGTACAGACGCCAGTACATCAAGCTACTACAATCTGTCAAATTTCTTTAATAGAATTTCAACTTTATCGCTAGAGCATTAGATTCAAAATTGATTGGGAAAATTTTAAAGTTTCGACTAGCTTGATGTGATGGCGTCTGTACTTAAAAGTTATGTGTCGTTTGTCTATGTATTTAACTGTGAGTAGATAAACAAGCGGAAGGCGCTCTTAACGTTAAATCCAAAATGATTACATTTTGGCTGGAATTTTCAGGAAAAAGTGGTTGTGAAACAGGGAAAGCTTTGGACCGCGATTTCAGCCGACCTGTTTCATTACATGAAAAAACTTAATAATACAGAGCAAAACAGCTCTTTCTAGGTCGAAAGAAACCACGAGGAGAAGAACAATAATTTTAAGCAAAAGAGCTCTAATCATCATCTGCCTGCCTTTTCCTATGTTGGGGTTGGCTTCCAGTCTAACCGGATGCAGCTGAATACCAGTATTTTACATGGAGCGACTGCCTATCTGGCCTCAACAACCCAGTTATTGGGTAATACGATACCCTTTAGTAAGACTGGTTGTCAGACTTTCGGGCTTCTGACTACCCGTAACGACTGTCAAAGATCCACGAATGACAGCCGGGACCAACGGCTTAACGTGCTTTCCGAGGCACGAAGGGGTCACGGTATGTAAATCTGGTTACCCATCCACAGGCCAACCGCGGCAAGCGAAGCTTAACTTGATCGATCGACCTGTGCGGCTGTTATTACTTAGCCACTGGCCCTTCCCAAAAAAGCAAAATAGCTCCAATCAATTTCCAAAAAATACGATATTCTTAACTTCTCCCTAATTTTTTCTAAGCCCATACTTAGCACAAGTATCATCTCCAAAAAAAAAATACAATAGAAGCCCGGTGAAACGGAAGCGTCACTTAATAATTTTGCGAGTCTCCTCCGCCGGGGGACGTAGAAAATCGTACTGTCATGTAGCGTGTCCCGGCCATTTGTCTGAGTCACATTCTAAAAGGGCAGACTGCAGAAGTTCTATGTGCATTTATATGGTAATGGAGTTTTATGTCTGTGCAATAAATAGGTTTAAATGAATATAAAAATAATACTAGCCTGGTAAAGGTACAAGTTCGTAGCCGATTTCAGACGACAGCAGCAGACGACATGTCGCGAGCTACGGAAGGTATTTCATAGAAATACATGGAAACCAGCCATACCATATAATAGAAACCAGTAGTGTCGCGGCGACATGTCGTCTGCTGCTGTCGCCTGCAGTCGGCTACGAACTTGTACCTTTAACCTAACCTATTACTGTTAGCCTGCCACGTTAAGCCGTTGGTCTCAGCTTTTATTCTTGGATCTTTGACAGTCATTACGGGTAGTCAGAAGCTCGAAAGTCTAACAACCGGTCTTACCAAGGGGTATCGTATTACCGAGTAACTGGATTGTGGAGGTTAGATAGGCAGTCGCTCCATGTAAAATACTGGGATTCAGCTGCATCCGGTCAGACTGGAAGCCAACCCCAACATATGTGGTTGGGAAAAAGGCTAGGCAGATGATGATGACTAGCCTGTTACTGTCCCACTGTAGGGCAGAAGACTCTTCTCATACAGAGAAGAGACGAGCATAAATCACCCTCAAAGCGGATTGATATAATATTTCAGTATTTCTTTCAGCCAAAATAAATGTCTAGATACTCGTAGACCATTTTAGTACCATTTCTAGAAAAATAATTCCTTGTCAGTACAACTTCTTTCGGAAAACACTTTACTGTTAACAGAATTCATGTTTATCACCGTTCGCTCATGGTGGTTTGACGCTAGATTATTTTAAAGTTAAACAATAGGTTTATGTGCATTTCAGATCTACGCCAATCACTCTCAATTATTTCCTCAGATTGCGATTCCAAATCTACAAAGAGATAATTTTGCCCTTTCTTCAAATGGAATTTGCAGGATGAAAGGTTTTATTTCTGGTATGCAAGTAAATCCTCCCCTTTTCTGTTTAAAGCAAAGTCCTTTACAAAATAACACAATAAAACCCAACATTGTAATCTAATAAGTACCCCTTTAATTGAACGGGCAGAGGCCCCAAAATTAACACCTAATAAGGAACCCCGAACGGCTCCATTACACAAATAATCTCGACTTCACGGTTTCTTTACTCAAATAATCCTACCTTCTACCCAAACATTAACAAATAAATACAATTCAACCCTACAATTAATACCCCAAGATAATTAACGTCCTGTTCCAAAACAGGACATTTCTTCACGAAAATAAACGAAAGGCTAACTTGGAGCTTTAAAAATTATGACTTGGCAACATCGAATGGACCGGAAATGTATAGGCGCAGGAAATGAACCCGTTAGCGCAATCCAAGATGGCTGCTCGGAAGCTGGCCAGCCGATTTATTCTTGTTGCTGGACCATAGCAGATGAAATGCTCCGTTATGATGTATGGTAATGTGTTGCAACGCCTTTAAAGGGTTAACTGTGATTTATAACATCTGTCGATATAGATTTACGGTGGGTTTGGGATTAAAAGTTAGCTGTGGGTGTTTTAGTATCCGCTGTTGTTCTTGTTGCGATGCGTCTATTTTGTTGGCGTTTCATTTATGCCGTTGCTTCGTTTAGCGTTGACATTAATAGGAAATGCGGTCGGAGAGACTTTTGAACAAGCCTAAGTAAAAAGTCGTAATTCGAGGTTTGGCTCTCGCCTATTTCCTCCTCCTAATATTAGATCATTTTAAAAGATATTTCATAAACTGAATAAGAAGGGTATAAATGTGAATAAACTAAAGGTGAAAACATAGGGCCAAGTATATTATACTTTCCCTGTTTTTCATTAATAGTTGACAAATTTGTACACTAGGACTCTATTGACAGCGGTTTAAATCGCCAATTTTGAGCATTTTTGGGGGTTCTAGTGCTTATAAAAATAATATATCATCAAAAAGGACACCATAGAGACATACAAGATACAAGAAATATAATATAAGATACAAGTAGTAGTAATATTTATTATTCTGTAAAAAGCATTGCTTTATGGTCATGCCAGAAAGAAAACAGGCGAGAGCGTTTCTATGGAGAAAAACCTGCATTTTTTCTTAACAATATTGTTATTGGTTCAAGGATATTTTTCTAAGGGCATTCCAATATTAATAAAAATCGAATTATTAGAATATATGGAAGAAGACTGTTATGTATATTCATAGCGTTTGAAAACTATCAAGAGTAAAAAGTAAGGCACGTGTAAGAAAGAAAAAATGGAAATACCTCTAAGTCTCAATCGAAAAGCCAACTTTTTTTTAGAATAGGGTTCACTCTTTTCTTGTCTCTATGCAAACTTCTAAAATGTATTAGACCACGCCATTTAATTTTAACACTAGGCAGAAATATTAAGGGGACTACATGACCTAAAGCGCGGTCACTGTCGGACTACATAGAAAAGAAAGAGAAGCGCGATTACACAACGCTGGTGATTTATTGCAAAATATTAAGCAATTATCTATTTACAAAAAATTTATTGTTTGGACTAAAAAAATAAAATACTAGTGCTTTAGTATGTTGCTTGTAGAATAATCTGACAAAAAATCAGGATGATTTTAGTATATTAGTATAGTTTTTATTGTAGAAAGAAAGTTTTTAGAGGTATTTTCATAATTTTTCTATCGTACTAAACTAGTTGTACCTATTATGATTTCAACACACTATCTACCTAGCATATATCCTGAAGAATATCACATATTTTTCTGATTTTGTTTACTGTAGTCGATCATATACTTTTAGGCATTATAAAACTTGCGTTTTTTGCGTTTAGGTCCTAATATCTAGAAGCAATTCAAGTATCGGCAACGATCTGACTTATGCCAGTCTTGTAACCAAACCCTTTCATGTCAAAATAATACTCAAGCCTGTCCATCTCTCTTGTATTTAACTCAAACCCTGACACACAATACATACAAAACAATACAGCGCAGTCTGTGGTATATTCGCAGGTTGTTACTGATGAAATGCAATTGACAGCTGTTGGGTGACACGTGCGAGAGAGGCAGTCAATCACTTACTAGCTACTGTTTCAGGATTTGGAAACATTTTTGTAGTACCACTGCTTTAATTAAAGATTTTTTTAATCAGAACGTGATTAAGGCCCGCTTGCACCACAGATCACGTTTAGCATTGAACGAATTCAAAACACCGTTCTGTATCTGTCAATCGTTTGAGGATGACAGAAACACAGTATGATGTATTAATCAATCTAAATAAAGATTTGGTTCCTAGGAAAGCGTTTGCGTCATAACGGTTGTCATGAAAATCTCGTCATTGTCACCAGTATTTGACATTAAGGTGTCTTAAATCGCTTTGTATTTGGTGTGACCGTTGGCCGGTTTCTTAGAAAAGCTAAGCTTTAGTATATTAATTAGCTTTGATCGCATTTAGTGATTTGTGCTGCAAGTGCAGGCCTTAATGTTGTTGATTTTTTCTACAAATAATTTAAGTAGGTACTAGACAACTCTGATATATTTATTATGAAAACATCTGTACTTGAAGCTCCGATCCTAAAATATGCCATTTTGGCACAGACGCCAGCACATCAAGCTACCCGAATCTGTCAATTTTTTTCAATCAACCTTGAACCTAATGATCGTAGACATAAAGTTAAAAATCTATTAAAGAAATTTGACAGATTGTAGTAACTTGATGTGGTGGCGTCTGTACCTTTATTTATGTTTAAGAAATTAATGATTGGTTAATTGTATTCGTTGATTAGTTTTCATAATTTCATCACACAGTACTTTGTACTTACTCTTAAATCCTAATCTAATAAGATGTGAAATCCTTTTGATAGAAACGTTTAGTGCGATTCTGCCCAACAATTTGAAACTCATTATTAAGTTTGTTAATCACAAATGGACGCTTAACAAGAAATACCACAAAACGTTCACAATTCATTCTCTCTCCGAAAATTAGCTCCACAATCCCACATCTCAAAAATATGAACACAATTTCTGGCGCAGCAGAAACCTGACACGATTTTGAATACCATTTCATTAGTTGAGCGGCTTGAAACAAATGAGACTATTTTGTTTGATCAAGCACAAAGCTTTGCAGCTACGATTTAATAGTCTTGTATTAATGTTGAACTTGCACGTGTTCAAATTTTGTTAGGGAAGTATGTAGATGATTTTCAAAGGACTGTTGAATTTATTTTGGTATTGTGGCTGAATATTAAGTTTGGGCTTGAGAGACTGACTAGACAAACACCGTGGTTCGTTATTGGTATTATACATAAGTAATACGAGTACTACTTAAAAAAAATGCCTTTTTTTCTATTATGGCAATTTGCTCATGGACTATTTGCAAATAGTACATTTTGCGTCATTTTGCTATTCATGGATCTCCACCACATAAAAAAATACAACCAGATAAACGGTTTACTGATTGGTACGAGCAGGTAAGTCCTAACGCGTTTTCTAAATTCGGGACGATTTTTTCATGTTTGTTATTTTATTTAACTCCAGCCCGATTTAGGCTACTGAATTTTGTAGCTTCCCTTTACAAGCTGAATAAAATAAACTCCCAACAAAATTACACAAACTCATTCGTGAACAACCTGCACATCTACGATAACACGATTTTGTATAAACCGATTGTAGCGTATCAAATAAGCGCAAAAGCACGCGATTAGCACACCGCGCTAATTTACGCTGGCCGGTCGAATTTGCATCGACGCCGGCCGCAACGAACCACAGCCTGCTAATTAGTAGTTAGCCGCTTTTATTTCCGAGCTAGCGTTATCTAAGCCGCTGTAATCTGCTACTGTTACGCCCAGCCGGCAGGCGTGCCTATGCCGCTCTAACATACGGTTTTCGGTGTTTAAAAAATTGTTGCGGTCTTTTTTGAAGGTGCTGAAGGCTGTGGTCAGTGGTTTGGTTAGTTTACGAGTAATCTGAATAATGTGGCTAAAAATATTGGGTAAGTTTAAAAGCTAGCTAAGCCTGACTAATGCGGGGTTCGTAAATTAGTGACAGTTTAGATGCAAAAGCTATAGGAAGACATGTCATTGTCTTACACTAAAATAAAGCAAGTCGGTAACCCACTTTCCAAAGTTGACTCCGAAAACAAGAGATGCTGAATATAACAGTTTCATAGTCTTAAAATGTAAAGTTTTCTCTTTCAAATAAACCTTGTGAAACAGGTAGACTACTGTTCTAATTAGTTTTCTTTGTGCACTCCATCTCCACAATAATCAGAACTACAGCCAGCTAGGATCTTAAATTCAAACTTACAACCGCGATGAGTAACATACTCTGTGTTTAAATAATTCAAACAAATAGAGATAAAATTTTATTACCTCATAAAATACACTTAAAGATTAACAACGACTAGCCTGAGCAATTATGGCTGCAAAACAAAAGAGCGCCACCAAAGTTTATTTTAATGAGAATATCCCTAACTTATGAATTTCGAATCGTTAATGAGAAAAAAAATCCGTGAAACCCGAAGTCTGCACTTGGGAAAAGTTTCCTTCCTTCAGAGACGAGTGAAAAGATGCAACGCTGCAGGTTCCCTACAAAAATATTCGATAAAAAATATGTTCTAACTCTATTTTGCTGGCATTGAAAAAGCTAGCTTAAGAATTCAATTTTAAGAGTTATTTCAAATCGTGAATCGGTTGGTGTAGGGTCGTTTTTTGTGAGTGCAAAAGTTCGCCTTCAAGTTTACATTGTTGGGTGAAATTAGTTCCAGTTGAATGTCAGAAGAGATATAAAGTGTATTCTATCTAGTTGGTCGGTTGCGTGCCGGCCGGCAGCCGGTTTATTTGCATTGAAATAATCGGTCAGGAAGCCGATAAGATTGTCTATAGCCCGTCATCAGTTGTGTATTTCGCTAATACTGGTTTTTTTATAGGGTTTGCTCACGCTTTCAAGGGTGGGTTGGTTGTTAGGTCAATATGAAAGAAATAAATGTATATATTTGGAAAGAGTAGGCGGGTATAAGTGGCTAGCGATGTGTCATGCAGAGTAATATTAGAAGTTTGTTCAGCAGCAGCAAATAAGAAATATATGGATCTTATTTTTTTGGGGCCCTCGAGTCATTCTCGTCAAAATACGTCATTTGTTGGTCTAGCCGGAGGAACACTCCAACAAAACCCATATTTAAACAATAACAAATGTTTCACAAACTTACGTTTATGTAAATACAATTAAAATGAAAAAAAATCGTTTTAAAGACTTTCAAGCTAAAAGATAAACGGCTTTACATTTCCTCCATTTAAAGCGATGACAGCAAAAAATAGCGAAATTAAAAGTTCATAATACAGTTTTCTTTTGAAAATAATTCGATCTATTTCAAGGCGAGGCCGTCTTGAGGCACGCCTTAACTAAAGGCCCGATGGGTGCCTCGAGCGGAATTGCATTATCACCGTGTTTTAATTAGCCTTCTCGTAAAGTAATATGAACCTATAGGCACTTTAGTATATTTTCATAAAGAAATATGGTTTTATGGCTTTGTAGGTCGCATGGAGCGTTGTGTTTGCATTAGCATATAACATAATCAGCTCATAATGGTTCTACTGCTCCTCCTTTCTGTGAGAGGAAGTGGGCCTTGATCCACCATTCGGGCCCAGTTCGGGTTGGAGGATGTCACATGTCTTCGAATTTTCGTTTCTAGGACATGCTGGTTTCTTCACGATATTTTCCTTTACTTTTTGAAAGCAAAGGTGATGAAATAAATTTCACAACGTAAAGCGCCTCCTTCGGCTCGAATGTAAGACTCAACTCTCGTAAGTCAGGGCTGATTCTGCTGGACTACCACTGTTCTTCAGTGTTTTAATTTCTTGAATGTATTTTACTCTCTCTCTATTTCTCTATCTCTATTTATGTCTGTAATTTATACGGTGTACATAATAAATAGTATTCTATTCTATTCTACTCTGATGTGATTTCTTAGAACATTTATTGTAGATCGTCTGGTAAAACGTGCTAAAACTGTATTGTACCGGTTTCATATTCAAAATTAATTGTCTAGATAATTTAAACAACGTATTGATCAATAATACAAGAAATTTTACATTATACAAGAAATTTTACATAGGGTGACTCAATGGGCGGTAGCCCATTGAGTCACCCTATGTAAAATTTCTACATTAATATCTGTAATGTATATGATGTAATAATAAAAATATTACCTATATTATTTTCTTTCTGTATGTCAGCTTTGAAGATAGTGAACGTTTGATATTGGCAAAGATGGAGATACATTTACTATAAACCAGTGAGTTTCAGCAAGCATGATAATTGACCAAACACATGCAAACCACTTGACTACATTCAAGCAAAACTACTTCACGATAATTACAACCATTATTAAACCGAATCGCGTTAAAAAAACTACTACATCAAGCTTATTTAAAGCAGTAAGTATAAAGCTACAATGGCCACTATATAAAAACTAGATTATCTAAGAATTCATTTCGCAACATTTTCTCACACTCCATAAATTCTCGTTTTAACCTTAACCTTGTTTGTCACTTTATTCTCCATAGATCCTCATTACAAATATAAAATGTTGGTGTTGTCTTCTGGGACTTCGTTAATATGTATAAATGAGAATGTAGGTGGGTTTATCACCAGTATTATCTGTATTCGTCTGAATTGTTAAAAATTAAAGAGATGTATTGGCATATTGTGATAGTGTCAAGTCTTATTTAGAGACGATGGATTTTTGGGTAGATAATATTTCCAACTAAAATCTACATTATTATCTTTCGAGATGAGGGAACCTTAACAGAAAATCAAAACCAAGTAAATACACAACAACAATAAAGAAATCAATAAATTCAAGTCTAACCGAATCCAGCACATAAGCACAAATCAAATAAAGAAAGTGCACTAAAACATTTAGAAGAGATTAAAACAAAAGTTGCAAGTAATTCCAAAAACACGGAATTAAGACACTTTGCCATTAGTATGTTAATTAATAGAGAATTCATCGCTGAATTTATTGCAGTACCCGGGTCTACAGACAAATGAGGAGCTGCAAAAAATGTTTGGGATAATCTTGTTAAAGTTTATAGTGTTAAAGAAGTTTGTACATTATAGTAATAGAGTGTAGACAGTTTATCTTTTCGTAACAAAGTCAAAAGAAAGACATACAATTATAGAATGTCAAGAAGTATGTAAGTATATATGTGATTGTACTTCTAGGCACATAATAGTACCCTATCTTAAGTTAAGGATCATTTTTCATAATCGCAGAGCCTCAAAATGGACTATAGTTGTCATTTTTGCTCATACATGTTATGTAGTTCAAAAAAATCGTAAATTAAACATGAATTCCCCAGGTATTTTGAGTTATCGACATCCATAAATTCACCAACAATACAATCAAATGCAGTCTTCCAAAGCTCGGCCTAAAACACAAAACCGCTTCAATAAACCAAAAGAATTTATATCCCTGAAACTACACACGTTCGTGACACAGCATTGTAAGTCTGTATTCTCATTTTTAATGTAAAAACAAAATTCGTGGCCAGTAAAATATAATCCACAATCTAGCTGATCGGCCGTGGGTCGTACGTTCATTTGTTTATTACCCTGCATCGTCCAACGGCCTAAACTTTTTGCTGGTCTTTTCCAACTAAATTCTTTCTTGGCAATTTCCACATAGCTACCTTGCTGTTTGCGTTTCCTTTCGGCGGCAGATTTGTTGGCTTTTTTACAACACTGGCTAACGTTTTTCTTGTTTAATTACGTAATAATACAGTGGATTCCAGAGCCCGGTCTTTTTACGGGACTTTCTTTTGGATTTTTTTGTCGGTGTTTTTCCAGATTGAAGTTTTGTCCGTCAACATTTTTGTTTTCGTTTTTGACATTGTTTCTTCTAATTTTGTTTCTTTGATCTCGTAAGAACCAAGACGAAGGGAATAGTTTTTTGATGAAAATGTTAGTGACTTCCAAAATTCGGATACCAGAATGTTTGGTGTTAGATTACAAACAGAGGAGACGGAAATGGCCTGAATAAATAGAAGAAGAATCTTAAAGCTTTGTATAAAACTGTCTTATTATAAAAAAAAATGTTTTCACTATAAGTATATCTTATTTCACACTATAATTTCCTACCACACAACACACCACATAGCCAAAGCAGAAACGCCAAAAACGACCAAAAAAAAGACGCCCGAAAATACGAAAATGCGAAACAAAAAGCGGGAACCGTACAGCGAAAAACACTAGGTCTCGTTCACACTATAGACGCTACAGTTTCGGGTGTGGGTTAATCCGCCGGTTGCCGCCTCGGGAATTAGTATTCTTCTAGCATTCCCACGCGGAAAAAGTTGGACTTAAAAATTTGAAGTTGCATATTTTCCTGAAGGTAAAACAATGCTGGCGGGATGAAAATATCGTGAATGTGGAAGATTTTAATGCAAATAAAATACATATTGGGGTTGGATTACTGATGTAGAATTTGTAATGTAGTCAATGGACGGAATTTGAATTCAGTTACATTAGATAAGGAAATAATTGTATTTATTATTTTCCTTGCCCAATCATCGGGAAATTCATACCACAATCAGTTCCATGATGGTATGCTAGTGCTAAAACTATCAATCGCATAAGAAATGATAATACACTGATTATTTCAAGAATCATTAATATAGCATATTCGTTCAAAACCAATAAAACTTGGCTTGAAGAAGGTATTCGTAATAAAGATAAAAAACAAGAAAACATGAATTTGTAAGCCTTTGTCAAAGTAGCGACTATACTTGACTAAATTTAACAGCAGACTTATGCACAATGTATTCTGTCATCAAGAAAATAGCCAAAATAGTTAATAATTCAGCTGAATATATTTCCATATAACATGTAGTTACATTGTTTATTATTTAATAAAGTGGAAATCCCACAAGTTTACGGCTTCATCGCAGTTCAGAACTTACTTAGCCAAATGGCTAGAGTTTGTTCGCTCAACAATTTACATTCGTTTCATGATACGAAACAACTTTCTAGTAGGTACCTACTATTGTTCGCTGAAATGGACATGCCTTTTATATTTACGATACAAAGTAGGTAACAGTTAATATTTGTGTCACTTGACATACTGACTTTACACTGTAGTATATACGCTTTGCTCGCAGATATATAGGTAATTATAATTTGGGACAACATTTTCCTACGCACAGCTGATATCGAAAAACTGACATTCAAAACTCATTCCTTTATACAAGTTTTACAGTTCCACATATTATGTTCCATGTATGTAGAAGTGCCGACATGGAACTCAATAGACTGCGCTCACAAGCCTCTATGCCAAAACGCGATCTTTACGTAAACTTTCTTCACCACTCTTCTTCTCTGTAGGTGTTATTAGATGGCGAAATAGTAAATTTTTATGCTCTGATTATAGGTAATCTATACTATACTACCCTTGTTACCTTGCTGCCCATTCTTCTCCACACAAAAACTACCTTTTAGAATGGGCGACTAGAATCAATTCTATTTGTTGTAAATTCTGACGTTCAAAAGTGCCTTTTATGTGCCTATTTGAAATAAATGCTTTAACTTTGCCTTTTTTTTTTTGTTTGAACGTGCTTATTTGAAATCTCCAAATTTTAAAAAATATTTTTACGTTTGATAGCCCCAATGTTGAGGAAGGTATAGGCTATTTAACACCACGCTACGATCCTCATATAGGAGCCGAGCAAAATAAGTAAAAGCGCGGGTGGGCGATGATATGCGACGCGGAAGGTATTTTATGTGTATCTTAAGACTTCCACGTGAACAAAGTCACGAGCAGAAACTAGTTAGTGATCATTCTGATAATCTGGACTCTAGGTAAAACAATTAAATACTATTTTCGACTCCTTATTTCAAAATGTATGCCGCAGTTTCTCTCTGCACATTGTAAACACTAAGCATTTCTCTCAACGCCGTGACGGAAGCATAAAATGCCATATCATGGTTGGCGGAACTGATCGTATTCTTGCTTATAAACGCAAGACTCTGGCAGCAGGCCAGCAAAAAGCTAGATTGAATAAGAAGTCCAAATAGCTTCCAGTAAAAAATATGAAAAGTACGACTAGTAACGTCAAACAGTACAATAATTTCAAATTCAAATTATTCACGTAATTTCCGAGGGGTTAATTTTCTTTCTAAGTAAATGCATAAATTAAAAAGCATATTTCTTAGACTGGTAACACACGCACTATTTTTTTGCAGTGGCAATCAATAACGCTGCGATATGATCACTGGCAACTGAATTGCATTAGCGTCGCGATGCAAGAAAGAAAAAGAAAAAAGAAACGCGAGTGCGTGAGCCTTATCGCGTGGGTGACACTTTTGTATAGTCGCGCAGTTACTGCTACTTACAATTAGTATTAACTGTTGATTTTTTTCCCCACAAAAGTTTATACAGAAACTTGAACCCTTTTTTCTTGTGGACAAGGGTGTTTTAAACGTAACGCATGGCAGAGTGAATGTTGATTAGAAAGAAGTAAATGAATAAACAACGGGTAAGAATGTACCACAATGTGGTATGTGGTAATGATACCACAATGGCATTTAAGTTAAAAGATGCAGCAAAGCAGATTATTTATGTTTAAAATGAAAATGAACGCTTTGAACAATACATTGTACAATAACGCATGATAAAAATGTAACATGAAATAAACCGCCATGTTGCCACGTAATCTACAGTCATGCTTAACAGCTGACACCCTCCAAAACGAAAAACAAGCTCCATTTACTCTCAAAATAATACTCAACCTTGAACCCATAGATTTATTGTCAAAGGTGCAGCGTTCGCGCTCCAAAACATTATTGCTAATATAAATAAAAATAACAAATGTAATGCCGTGACTGTACCAATTTGTTCTGATAATATTCGGCGTTCAGCCGAGCCGTGATACAATCAGGGTTTGGGTAACAAAGGGCTTGGTGGGATTGATGGCGGTGTAGCAAGCAATAGTAGTATTGATACAAAGAAACCTAAATTATTATAAAGGCCTGGATAGAAAGAAAGTAAAATTGGTTTATTTAGGATGAAACTCGCACAGACCAGAGCAGCATGGCAGAAAAGAGAAGGTCTATAAACAGCAATGGGTCAAAAAAGGATGCCAATGATGATGATTGTAAAAAAAAACTTAAGGCGCTACCTCTAAAATATAAAATCTTCGAAAACCTACTAAGCAAGTGAAATTGATGCGATTACTTTTGAAACGCAAAAGAAGAGGGATGGCTATAGTGTGCGTGCGCTCGGAATACAAAGACGTATGTGCCAAAACGAATATACTCCTTTTTTAACAAAATAAATAAATTAAATTTAAAACTACTTACTAACTATGATAATTCTCTATGTTTTAAAGTAAATCCCCATTCCACATGCTTAACAAGTTACACGAAATAGAAAAACCATTTTTTTTCGAAATATCACCTTAATAAAATCTTCATAAAGTTTCGGCCCAAGCCAATATTTAATTAATTGATAGAATCATTAACGTGGCGTAGTAAAAGCTGCATATCTTCATCTAGCCATGCGCATAGATGAAAATGAGATTGTAAACATTCACAAATTGACAATTGCAACTAAGCACATAGTGAGTATATAATTAAACTGTATTAAGAAATTTTGATATCCGAAATTGCAAATTTAAAATGCACTATGAAGTAACAATCCGATGATAAGGTTTATGAAGCACGATGTAATAAGCATTGTATTGAAACAAATGCAAAACCGCCGTTTTATTACGGAAGTCATAATGGTACTAAAAGGCCCGAATTATTGACTCTGCGTCCACAAAACAAAGCTAAGCATCCAGGTTGTTCCAACACAGCCTTTAATGTCCACAATAAAGGTATCAACATCAGTACTTATATCTTACAACATAGAAAACGAAGCAAGCCAAGAGCCATTATACAATTGTCGGAACCCACTCCCGCTTGCAATAAACCGCTCTCACTAGCACCATGTGCATTGTCAAAATTTTGCCAACTCTAATCGCTAATCGTATGCTTATCGGCCGAACTTCTTACTGTTTATGTGCTATGCATTTTCTAATATCGAATTGGGAACGGGACCGTTTTCATACGAAAGGAGGGTACTTTAAAATTATTTGGACTCTTATTGAGAGTAGCCTTTAGGAAGATTGTTTTTGGTTTCGATGTTCGGTTGTGTTTTGTTTTACGAAATATTTTTATAGTTTTTCGACTCACGAGGTGTTTAATCTTATTGGTGCATGTTATATCCCTGGGAGTCACGCAAAAAGAGATTATTCAAAGTCAAAGTTAAATCATTTATTTCAAATAAGCACATAAAAGGCACTTTTGAACGCCAAAATTAAAAAAAAATAGAATGTATTCTAAAAAATAGACTTGATTCTATTAATTGTATCTCATATTCAATGCTGAGGTATTATTAAATGTATCTCATTACTCAAGGCTGAGTACCTTGGTAAGTATACTAATCTCAGAATTAAAAAGCGGTCAAATGCAAGTCGGGCTTGCACACGAAGGGTTCCGTACCAACGTGCAATATTTAGCATTTCATTTTTTACCCCTTTATTTTTTAACGTTATATATTTTTAGTACCTATTTGTTGTTACAACTGCCATAGTATTATACAGTCACATTTCAAGTGTCCATCTTTTACAGTTCAAAAGATACAGCCCAGTGACAGACGGATGGACAGCGGAGCCAGATAGTCAGAGAGTCATGTTGTTGTTTGTCCTTTTGTGTACGAAACCCTCAAAGCGCAAGCAAAATATCACTGTTATCTGTAAAAGCCTATCAAAATAATAGTCTGTAACTCATCATCATCTGCCTAGCCTTTTCTCAACTATGTTAGGGTTGGCTTCCAGTCTAACCGGATGCAGCTGAATACCAGTATTTTTCATGGAGCGACTGCCTATCTGACCGCCACAACCCAGTTACTGGGTAATACGATACCCCTTGGTAAGACTGGTTGTCAGACTTTCGGACTTCTGACTACCCGTAACGACAGTCACAGATCCACGAATGACAGCCGGGCCCAACGGCTTAACGTGCTTTCCGAGGCACGGAGGGGTCTCGTTATGTAAAGATGGTCACCCATCCACAGACCAACCGCGGCAAGCGTAGCTTAACCTGATTGATCGACCTGTGCGGCTGTTATTATTTAGCCACGGGCCCCTCAAAATAATAGTCTGTAACTACAAATCTAATATTGATAGAAACGGCGCTGTCTATTCTTAGCCTCTGATGATGAAGAACCAAGACCAGTCCATGAATTTATCAGTACCCGGAGAACCTAATGTCGTGTACACTGAAAATGACAACCATTAATTAAAAGGTATTTCGATAGAGGACACAACGCTCTGCTTCGTAGGTAAATATGTATCCAACAATAATTTCAAACCAATTTTTCTTAACCGACGAAAAAACGGAGGAGGTTCTCAAGTCGACGTGTATATATTATACAGTATGTTAACTAACAGAGGGCGTTCCCGTTAACCCGCAATAGTATAGCATCCATACATGCTAAAAAAAATATTACCATTCGAAAATAAAATGTTTTTATTTTTTTTTTATATTAAAATATTCACTAAAAATCGTAAATTGATACTCTATTTATTTAATTAATTCTAATTTATTTAATTAAATAAATTCCGACATTGCTGTCCTTCAAGTACGCGTGTACAGAGTGTTTCTTTAACGTATCAATTTACGATTTTTAGTGAATATTTTAATATAAAAAAAAATAAAAACATTTTATTTTCGAATGGTAATATTTTTTTAGCATGTATGGATGCTATACTATTGCGGGTTAACGGGAACGCCCTCTGTTAGTTAACATACTGTATACATTTTTTTTATGTATGACCACGCATAACCTTTTACAAAGTAGTCTGATTTTGATAATTCTCTTTTATTGCATAGGGTATATATACCTCGAAGCTGGTCCCATATAAATTTGGAAAAAAAAAGTTGTACTCGTAAATTATAGCCACAAAAAATAATAAAATAAAACTTTTTTTATAAAAAAATTAAACCGCCGAAAAAACTGAAAAGCAAAAAATAATAAACCTTTTTTATTTAACCTTAATAACTAAGTTCATAAACTAATGTAAGTATACCCAAGTAATTTTGAGTCGGCGTCAAACAAAGGAGGATTATGTATTTTTATGCAATGTATCAAAATTCAGTTCATTTTGATTCAATCCGATATCAGTCATAGTAGCGTAGTCGCAGTTCTCAGCGTCATATCAAAATAAATAAACGAAATAATTTCTCAAAAACACATTCACAGAATAATTTATACCTATTTTTCTTAACGTCATGTGAAATGTGTCAACGAGAAAGCCAACGTCTTGTAAACGGCTCACTCCAATTATCATGGCGTGCCTGTCGTATGGGAGTGAGGAAAGACCGCTATTTATAGCTGATTTATATTTAATATGGCAACATTATAATTGAAATACACTGGGACTGATTGGGACTGGGCAACACTTTTGTATTAGGGGTGCAGTAAATCAACGACGAAATTCGATAGACCGTCCTATTCCCTACCTATATTTTTTTTCTATATAGTATAATCTTATCTATTTATCTTTATTTATTTATTGTTTAGTTTTGCAATGTTACTCAATATCACGCTTTTTATACATAGGTACCTATTCGTTACTGTTTTTATGTGACACTAATTTATTTTTATTTATTTACTTAATTATGCATACACATTACACACATCACGATGCAGTATAAAACTCATTTACATCCGTCACCTCACACATCAGGTCCAGTTGAAAACCAGCGTCAGGCACCAGTTGTCTGGCATTTTTGCTGAACTGGGCCTTTTTGGCGCAGCCGTGAGGCACACTTTCCTCCTAATTTCTTACATCGGACTTCGCACTTTTTATTTTTATCTTATTTTTTATTCTGATGTACGACTAATATCTAACTACCTGGTGTATTGTGTGTCTCTTAGTCTGTGCTAAATAAATGTATTTTCTTTCTTTCTTTCTATAATTTACTATGGTTTGCTTAAGGTGATTTAATGTAGCCCCAATTTCTTACTTTTTTCCAAATTGCAGCGCTGTTTTACGCTATATGTTGTTTAAAATTCAAAAATTTAATGCATTTGATGTGGCTGTGCTTTTTTTAAATAATAAATTATATAAAAAATAAAGATGAGAATTTAATAAAGATAGAAATAAGAGCAGCTTATAAGCATTTATACTTTTTTGTTGTATTTATTTTTTATTTATGTATTGTGGATGTGCTAATGTTTTAAATACTAATGTTTTAAATTTGTAATTTTATTTTATTTCCATTATTTAATTTAATTTTCAATATAGTGAACAATTTCATTAATGTTTGCATGCCGTATTATAAGGTAGATTGGACAAGGCCCAACCATTTTATTGTAACATCTTATTTTACCTGCAATCTATGCAAATGAAATTTACTTTACAAGTTCTATAATGGTAAAAGATAATTGTAATGGTGTTACTTCAATAAGTAAGTAAATAAGAATATTTCGTGAAAATATAACGATAGCAGCAAATATAATTTCGAGAGCTTGATGACAAGCAATTCTGAATTTCGCAGACTACGTCGACGGATCTCCTTAAAGTTTTTTTTTCCCGGAGAGATGCGAGTTCTTGAAAAAAATAAACTGATCTGTGCCAGTTGCTAGTCTAGAAAATATCTCTATTATTTTATCTGAAAACCATTTATAACTAATGTTTCCTACATTAAACTATCCATTAGTGTCCATGTACAATGTAGTGATTCGTTGATAAATATTAAATAGACCCTTTGCTTAGTATAAAAGCCGCTATTAGCCTATAGAATACAAAAGATACTTAGGTCAGGATCATTACAAAAAAAGGAAATAAAAAAGAAACCATTTCTCCTTAATCTCGTACACTTTTTGGGTTACTTTCACGCATTATTTCACAAATTGCGTGTATCATAAATTGTGTCTATTATTTCCGAAAGCTTTGGCAGTGTTGTTTTCTATCTACGCCTCCCACAATATGGACCGATGACCTGGTCAAGGCCGCAGGAATCCGCTGGATGCGATAAGCACAGAACCGGGCGAAGTGGCGATGGTTGGGGAAGGTTCTGGTGCGCCGGTGATGGGGAGTGCTCCTCAGAGGAGGGTCCGGTAACGGACAGCCGCGGCGGGTTCACGGATGAGTGCTAACGCGTGCCCGTGTTCCCGCCGTAAGCGCCAGAGGAAGACACCGTGGAGTTTTAGTGGGTCAGAGTCCCATATAACTGCACTATCTTCCCGTGATAGTGCAGTATGCATGAGCATTTATCCACGATAAAATATTTTTTTTAAAAAGGCCTATGTCCAGCAGTGGACGTCTTTCGACTGAAATGATGTTGATGACAAATACCTACTGTTATCCGATAACAAAAAAAAATGTAATTGCATAATCAGCCTATTATTTCCCCACTGCTAGGACACAGAACCCTCGGTGAGAGGGAGTGGGCCGTAATCGTGGGCCGCGGACCAGAGGCCAGTTGCCCCCTAACCCATCCTAGCACGGCGGTCTTCGAATTTAAGGTTCAAGGACATGCCGGTTTCCTCACGATGTTTTCCTTCACCGATTTGATTTGAAAGTTTCGTCCGTTGCCACTGCTCTATGTTTATGTATTTCAGTATTTATAAACTACTAGCTGAGCCCCGCGGTTTCACCCGCATAGGTGTCGATCTCGTGGGAACATCGGTATAAAAAGCCTATATGTTAATCCAGGTTGTCAGCTACCTGGGGCGACGGACTCGGGGACGTCCGTCGCCCCCCACACATCAGGACCCGAGGTGGCGGCGCGATGTGTTCCACGCGCGCCCCTCTTAGACGTCACGGGGGGAGTCAAACACCTCACTCCCCCCCCTGACCAGACGGGGCCCGCTGAGGCGGGCCGGCACCAGCCGGGGGTTGCGGAAGGATCGTACGTTCCCGCGACCCCCAGCGTAGGTGTGAGATGGAACACCGGGGTGGTTTTTAGTCAGTAAGAGTCTGACTGACCCCGCCGCCCGCCCCAGAGCGGCGGACATCCATGAGGATTTTCCAACCCGGATCAAAAAAAAAAAAAAGGTTGTCAGCTACCTCCATACAAAATTTTATCAAAATTGGCCCAGGCGTTTGAGCGAGAAGAAGTAACAAACATATAAATACACACACACACACAGCCTCACACACACTCACAAACTTTCGCCTTTATAATATTAGTGTTATTTTAGTATCCATCTTGTACTAAAACAAACCCACATCACATTTCTCCCACCTTATCATTTTTACGTTTCCTACTACGAAAATTAAATATCTAATGTTCTATTTGTCGTCCATTCCCAAACAATTCCGGGAACATTACCGCATTCCCTCGTAATTGCCGTTGGTCGACTGATTAATGCCTGAACAATCTAATCTATAATTTAATTCAAATTATCGAAACCCCAAAATCCCGGGTTCAAAAGTGCGAATCCCGCATATTTATGCCCTCAATTACGGGCGCCAACTTCGGAGGCATTCCTCGGACAACAATTATACAGGGATTACGTCCGGGACTCATAACAGTCCCGGGATATCCCGGGGTATCCCGTTAAATAGGTATAATGTGCACTGGCCGGATTAAGAATGGCGGATCATATTATCTTTAATTGTACTTTTAAGTACAAGTTTATGGGTTAGATTATAACTTGATATGGTGTTTGGTGTTGCTAATTTTATTTTGGGCTTAAGTAAGACGTTCAGTAATTGGATTCATAAAATGTCTCGATTTAATTACTATGAATTTAACATTGCAAAGTGGAGAAAATGGAAGAGTTGCCAAATGTAGTCAGATACTTGAAAGTAGGTAGCGTTTAGATTCCAAAGGTCGGAAAAACCAATTAGTCGGTAACTAAGCCTTATCGGTAATTAATTTTATTTACAAAAAAATTGATTAATACCTTGGCTTTATTTACATTTTTATTCAAATTCATTGTGACTTAAAAAGAAATGCCTTTACATCAACGCTTCCAGAAAATTACATAATTTGTTTTGGCTATTAACATCGCTGCAAGCATTCTGTTGGCAGCAAGAAGGTTAAAATTCTAGTAGCAATGTATTTCACAATTTTGTGGAGAGAGTTATAGAATAGAAGAATAGAATAGAATACTCTAGTAGTCTCTCTAGAGTTATCAACTAATTAAAAGTTTATAAGCCCCCATGCTGTAATATGATAGATTCATTAAATTATTATAGTACCATCTAATCCTAACTAGTTATGTTTTTACATAAAATATTACGTTTTAAAATTACGTCACTCAACCAAAACTGATTGCACCGCATTCACCGAAAACAACCCACAAATTCCTAAACTCCTTTCGATCGGGTGTCAGCAAAAAACAAATTCAAGCTCCCCAGTAAACTACCATTAGAGTAAGACGTACCGGCAAAAAGCATAGGTGGCAACATCAGCAGAAAAGGGGCAGTTAAAACATAAAGTGGATAGACAATAAAACCACCCCCTGTAGAGTAACATATATGATCACTGTCTACTAAGTTCCCAGTTGCGCTGAATTCGCACTGTGTACAACCGGCCTAATGGTACCACGTGAATCAATAACTGCTGACCGGCTCATTACTAACCCTGCTTCCAATCAACACCACACATTCAATTCCAGACCTTATTCTTTCGTTCTCTGGTTTAATTTAGACCATCTCACTCTCAGTACTAAGGCTTTTGATATCGATAGCTCTAATAAAAGTGTCAAACTGCTATGTCCGCGCGAAGGAATACAGTGAACGTTTTTATTGACTATCACTAATAAAATAAAGGAGAAATGGAAGTTTCCGTGATGATATCGCAATGATACTTAGAGGTCGCTGTAGGGAGAGACATTAAGGAGGTAACAAATGATTTAAGTTGTGTCTTGGGATGGGGAGAGGAACGTAAACTGTGCTTATCACTGTCGTAAGTTTAAAGGGTTTTGAGAAATTATTATGATTATTATAGGACATAAAATTATTTCTTGGTTACTGATTGCAAAATAGGGAATATGCATGAATTTTTTTCATGGCATTTATTAACAAAATATGAAAATACCGTAGTAGAGATGACAAAAAGTGAAATTAAAATCGGCCAAGAAACACGGCCGATATGAGCATTTAAAACTATTGATTACACACCAATTAGACAGAGAGATCCGACATAGACTGTGACGTCACATGTCACTACGGCCATATAAACTCCGTGTTAAATTTCGTTTTGCGAGAAAGAGATAGAAACAAATCTTCGATGGCTCATATCTTTTTTAATTTCATAGTTATCCGAAAAACAGTTTTACTAAACTGTTTATTACATGAATGAGGATTAATTTTTTAAATAAAAAAAAATCATGCATATTCCCTATTGTTAAAGTAAAGCAATTTCTAGTTTGTAGCACTTAAGATAATTTTCACTCATTTTAAAATGTTTACTTGATAATTTATTTTCATTTAAGTATCATGCACTTGCACGTGTAATTTCTTGGCACTGTTTAAGACTCATTTTACACGGAGAGCAACTAAATCAATCCTCACGACAAATACTATTAGATTAAGCAGAAATATATATTTAATTTAACTTTAAAACTTGGCTGCTGCTCCTAAACTCAGAATATCTTTAAGATCATTATAATTAGGTATACAAATAATACTGATGCTGATAAGTCAGATTTTATAGTTTCATTAAAACATTAGCAAGCAATCACCTTTGTATGTATTTTTCTGTTCCGTGCCTTATGATTTAGCGATAAAGTTGAAAATCTGTTAAAGAAACTTGACAGATTGTAGTAACTTCATGTGCTGGCGTCTGTACATAAATGGTTAAATCTATACAATCTATCAAATAAATAAAATTGGACTGTCTGTTTGTAATGTCAAAATTCAAATCTTTATACTAAATGCATATTAAAGTATATAGGTACCTATAAAAAAAACAATTTAAAACATTTTTGTCTGTCTGTTTGTTCCGCCAAATCTCCGAAGCGGCGGGACTGATTTTGACGAAAAGTGACTTAGACTACTTTAATTTTAGAAAAGAAATAAGTATGGTTCCGTGCAAAAAATAAAAACCGTGAAATCTGCGAACGATGTCGCGGGCACAGCTAGTAAATAAATAAATCTGTAAGTACAAAAAGTGTATATTTTAATACAACCATCATTGTCAAATACCATTTGAAATTACTATGGCATTATTATTCTCATAGTAATATCTCAAAGAATGATCTAAGTCGTCATTTTGATTATGCTATAAAAAGTTATGGCATAATAAAGAAAAATTGCGTTAAAAAAAATTGGTCTACAAAAAATTTCAGTCTGAAATTATTGTTCCAGTTCTTTCTAGTTAAATATTTTCAGTTTCAGTTCAATTTCCTTATTGCCAAAAATACCGTCTATCTGATATCATTACAATAACTTATAGAAACTGATCACGTGATATCTATACATTAAAATCTGCAATAATTACTCAATTTATTTTTGCCATTTCTAGTTTAATAGTTACTTTGTGTGCCTTTGTTGAATTTATTATAGTGTTAATGAAAACGTGGCCAGATTGCGGACTTCCGATTCCTGAACGCTGTGATTTAAAACCGTAAATTTGGTTTACCTGCTACAATTCTTTCTATATTCTTGGATTGGCTTTTCTTCTGAATCGATTATGTTATAAAAACTTTGTCACAAACGATTTTTGATACATATACCGATATCATATTATTCAGCATTTGTCAGCTGTCAACATCAAGTTAGGTCATTATAATTTGCGAACATTATCGTACCAAAATATAAGATAAATTACGTAAACCACAACAGCTGTTCCAGCATGATCAACTCTCCCCAGATTGAAGAGGGACCAACCCATTGAGAGTAATTAAAACAGAAAAATAGCTAGGGCCGTGTAAATTTAAAATTTCCCTCCTTTCATTAATCATCTTGAGGCCGAAAGCCGACAAAGCCTGGGCCGGTGCCGACAACGTATAACAAACGGGACGGCAGGCCTTCAAAGCCTGCCGTCCCCCTCTGGCGCGGTACGAAGAAAGGAAGCGGCTCCTCATATTTCAACGTCGATGCCCATGTAAAGGACACGAACCGTATTTTCTAAACAAAAGTTTTGGGTGCTGGCTATTGCCAGATTTTTTAGAGCAGTAAAGTTATAGTGGTTGGATGATATTGTAGAAATTTTCAACACCCATGTTTTGCGTTCAAAGTAATACTATGTTATGAAATATCATACTTGATATTTGGTTACGGTATTATTTGCTTCTGATTAATCATTTCAATCATGAACGCCATTATTATTATAAACACACACTAAAACATTTTTCCTGTGCATGAAATGGGTTATATTGTACTTAGGAATATAATATAATATAACCCATTTTATGCCATTTTATTCTTAACCCTTTCACTGTGCCATAAACCAAATATAGATCAAGTTGATTATCTAAATATTGTCTACTATGTAGACACTGAAAGTTTTAATGAACTATAAATTGTCAAATACCAAAAACTAACACCACTTTTCAGAAACACAGATCTTCATAAGAATAAAATGTAAGCTTTGAGTAAGTAAATTATAAAACACTTAAGTTCTATCCTTGCTTGCTCCCGAACAGAAATGAGCAACGGTGGTAGACTCATTAATAATGTTAAAAGGAAAAGCGGCTATGAAATAAAATAACAATATTATTAAAAGGTCCGTCAGTCTGTGTTTTATGAATGGCCGTTTCCGTTACAGAGCAGCAGATTTTTGTTTTTATATGAAATTTTAATGAAAAACTGTGTACCTACTGACATGGGTAGTGGCGTCAATTTATTTCCATGTTGGTGTGGATTTAAAAAGGAAATAGCGTATTGGAGCAATTTATATTATCAATGCCGACTGATTAAATACTTCCATTCAGCTTTAAGGAATGAAAGCGTATAGCGAAATGCGGATATTTAAGGAGCTTACAGGACCTAGACACAAAAAACGCAAGTTTTAGAAACAATAATAATATATGATCGACTACAGTAAACAAAATCAGAAAAATATATCATATTCTTCAGGATATATACTAGGTAGATAGTGTGTTGAAAATATAATACAACTCATTTGATACGGTAGAAAAAAATCATGAAGATACCTCTAAAAACTTTCTTTTTACCATAAAAACCATACTAATATACATACAATAATTCTGTTTTTTGTCTGATTATTCTACAAGCATCATACTGAAATACTAGTGGTTTAGTTTTTTAGTTTAAACAATAGATTTTTTGTAAATAAATAATCGCTTCATATTTTGGAATAAATTACCAGCGTTGTGTCATCGCACTTCTCTTTTTTTTCTATGCAGTCTGACAGTGACCGCGACTAAGGTCATGTAAGCCCCTTAAGCGGAGGACTTGGTAAAGAGTTAATATGTTGGTGGAATGTATAAAATTTTAAATTATTACGTCTGCACGTCCAAATAATTACTGTAAAGAACGCGACGTTGTCTGATCACGCCGTTTCCAATGAACATTTAATTTCCTGCTCATAATAGCGCTTGATGATGAATCGGCAAATATAAATCCAACAAACTGGAAACAACCAATCACCTTACAGCATAAAAATACACCAGTACCTATGTAAAGCTTCATTGAAACACTACGAAAAATATAGTTTTTGAATGGAAGTCAGCAGATTTCCCATGCGGGGGAGACGCGAGACAAAATCTGGCGTAAGTTTTATTCTCCTTGACAGAAACTTGCCAGTGGAGCCTTTTTAGTTGAACGACGAAACAGAATTCAGTGCGCAAAGCGGAATTTCTAGTAATATCTTCAAAAGTTAACGCTTCGCTCGCGGCTTGAGGTACCGGCCCGAGCTCAGGCGAATAGTTTGTCAGAAATAAAACAAAACAAAAAAATAAGTCGGAATACGAACAAAAAAATAAACTGGGAAAGGAAGAAGAAATAAAAGAACTCTGCTTGTTTTCTACTTGCATAAGTGGTTATGCCACGTGTCTGTATTGGCCGTTTTCTACAACTAACGGACCTCTATTGGTTAAAATTAAGTACTCTTATATCTTTACCAAAAATAAAGCAAATACCTCATAGCTTTGTACCGTAGACTCTCCCATATGGAAGTAAAATTTGCTTACAAAATATATGTATATTCTATAAACTTGCTTCCATTGGTAAACCAAACGATTCGTTTTTGTTTATAGGAACCAAGCATAAGTCAAATGATTCCCAAGACAACTATTGAATGTGTACTAATGGCTTTTGAGTCATCAACCAATACTTACCGAACATACTTCTTACTAAAGTTATTTTAAAACCTAAATACACCAACGTTTTCAGAAAAAATAAAGATAAAAATCCACGATCAAGAAACATACTCTGATATTCTTAAAAACTCAAGTAGGGGAAATGGTTTATTTAATGGTGCACTCAGGCGATGGACTACTAAATAGCCTGCTTACTGGCCCACTTAAGCCCAACGCTTATGCTGGAGTAGTTCAAGCCTTAGAGCATTTGCAAAAATGCTCAAGTCCCCTGTGTTTTCATGGATGTTGTAATCGTAAGAAACTTCTTTCACAATTTTCAGGGAATTTTTATGGGAATGTTCTTTGTTCGGAAACTTGCTCAAAATATTACTTCGCCTTTCAAAAAAATCTAAGTAGCTGGCAGCGTTTCCTATACACGGCAGCTAAAGTTCTCTATTAAAAGAACACTAGACAGTTTTAATTATGCAAAATCATCGATGTACGCTCACCTATTCGGGTCAGCCGGTGCGGAGGCTGGCAGTTTTAAAAATGAAACAATGGACGGGAAATGAAGACCAGCCATGGTACGTATGTTGGAATGAAATAGTATTGTTAAGGGTGCTCCAGACGGAAGTGTACGGCGGCCGCGTGTTGCACTTTTGTATCGGTTTAGAAAAGCGTTTGAATTGTGCGATGCATGGAAATGGGTTTTATATTTCGAAATGGATTTACTGAAATGTATTCAGAATTGTGTATTGAGTATTTTATGCTATAATGAACAGTCAATTCCAATAACTTCCTGAGTTTTTTGTGGACGATTTTTATTACTTTTGTGGGAACTAGTGCGTTATAACGAATTGACGTATCTTTTAATTGACTTTTTATGCGTTGGAGAAAAAGGGTTGCTGTATTTATATTTACATTTTATTGATCACATTAAATTTACTATGTCATATTCACCTTCATCATTTCACAAAATAATCGTACATTTATAAAAACGGGGCTTCGCAAAATAACCTATAACAAACGAGCTCAACCATCTAGAAACTTATCTCGTCCATGACATTAAAGCCATCGCCTCCATCTTGGATCAACTGCGCGGATATTCCCAAATCGCTATCGGCTCATCTGCGGGTACCCTTATAGGCTTGTTCTACGTTTATTACACACGTTTTCGCTGACCTAACCACCTCGATGAGCGACGAGCAGTCCTTTTCACTTGGAGGCTGAGTACAGACTAATAAAACTCTACAAACGGGGGTCTAACGTTTGCATGGATGATTTTATTATCTAGGAGTTTTTACTAAGTAAGTAGTTAAAGACAACATAATTGTTCAATCTTATCTTCTGTCAAAACCACTGTTTGACAACACTGCATGGATGACCATTAGCATCATCTGCAAAGTGTATCATTAGCAATAATTCATAATTTCTGTCAAATCTTCCGTCATCATGTAACGGTTTAAATCATGTCGCGTTGCCCTTACTACGAAATTCATGTTATTAACAAGTACAGACAATTTGTCATTACATAAATGCATTTAATATAAACATAGATGAAGACAACATCAGCACATGTTGCCTTATCATTCTCAACGTCATTATCATCTTCATACAGACTATATGTGTAATTCATTCATTTCATAATCATTTCATAATCAGGCTATAATGTTTCCATTGCTGATTGAAATCAGAAAATTTATAAAAGTAGGTACAATTCAAAAACATTACATAAAAAGCTAACCTATAAAAGAACCAGTTTGGAACTAAAATACGTATTATATATTATTAAATGTCTATGTCTAATTAGAGATCACGAAATCAAGTAATTGAAGAAAAAAAAAACGTATGTTTTTCATCTTTCTAGTTCTGTCACGTCTACCATAAAATATATTTTTCTTTCTGTGGTACATGTTAAGCCTATATACTCGGTTAGATTGGAAATTCTTTACGCAGCCTCCCGTTTGATGCGTGCCTTTGGAAACCAATTGAATTTGTTTCTGTTTCTCGGTCTTGTTTTGGGCTGTGCGGTATTTTTGGCCGCTAGAGGTCTCGGTTTGCACCGATGTAAGGGATATTCTTTATGTTTTTTTTTGTTGTGCAAACCGTGATCCGATTTTATGGGGAAACTCGTTTTAGTTACTGCGATCGGGATTTTGATGGATGTTTGGGATAAAAGTTTTTTTTGAATCTAAAAACATTTTGATTGACTGATTTAGCTTTAAAATAATAATTATACTTATTTTGAAAATAATCACAAATTAACTTTCGAGATTTTTTATCCAGTTATGTTGATTGTGTCAATGCTTTTATTAACTAACAAGAAAACGTGGGGAAGCAGTTCAAATAATATTATAAACTTACATCTAAAAATCAGTATAAAATAAGATATATTATAAAATATTGTACGGACAAATTGTACACAAAATTGTTAATTCACTTCATTAAAATCCATTCGAAAGAGAAACATTTTACGGAATACTGAAAAAACACCAAATTCAGTTCCAAAGTACTAAGAAAATAATAAAGCTCTTAATGGAATGCAAATTAGATAAGCGTTGTAAATCCAATGGGTACTAATTCCGACGACATAAATACAAGTGGATGATATACACTGCGTGGTACAAACGACTTGCCTATTTGTCGTCTGGTTTTGGGAACGATACGTAACATATTTTTTTTATGATTCGAGCCAGCTACAAGAATGCCATGCTATTAAGAATATGATGAAGGATGTGATTTTCTCTTTCTCTCTCATATAAATAGAGTTTTCTTGAATTCATTGCCTGTCTAGCCTTTTTTGATGCAGTTGAATACCATAGACCGTCTGCCTATCTGACCTCCACCGTTTCTTGAGTAAACATGTAAAACATTTGAGGCACTATCAGAATAACATCTTGATTTTTTAGAGAAACAAAACATTTCATAAAATGCAACTCCATTTCATCAGTTTACTTAAAGTGGCAACGACTGGCCATATTCTATGAAATCTATTACCGGATTCAAAACTAGTTCAATAGAACCATTCAAAACCAAGTCACAATTATGGGTTTTTCTACGAAAATCTAAATAAATAATAACATTATGAGAAAATATATTTTCGAGCCGTTTGTGCTTGAAACCCTCGGGCCGTGGGGTCCGAGTGCTCATGTTTCGAAACGGCTGGTTGACACTTCCCGTGACCCAGGGCCTGGCTTTTACCTTGGCCAGAGGCTAAGCATTGCCATACAACGTGGTAATGCCGCCAGTTTCTTGGGTACATTACCAGTCAACAACGATGCGGATGAATTTTTCGACGCTATATATATTTTAGTATAGTTTTAATTAAGTTAGGATTGATTTTTGTTAATTCATTATTTATTTGTGTTATTTGCTTCCTTATTGTTTTAATTTACAGAAAAAAAAAATATAATCACATCTTATAATACCGGAATAAATCTAATAATCACAGACAACAACGAAAAACATAAATACTTACAAACCCCTTTAGACACATAAAATTATAAATGTCCAGCTTTATTTTGTTAGGACACAGACATGTTTATTTAGTTACATAAATTAAAATTTACACAAACATTGCTTCGTGAACTCGCTTTCATTTATCATGATTTTCTTTTTTCCCACGTGAAGTGAATTAATTCGCGTCACCATCTTCTTGCTACATATTTATGTGATGTACTTGAATACATGCCCATTTTAGGTTTTGTTGGCAACAGAGAATTTTAATTTACATGAAAATTACTAGTACTATCTATTTTATATAACAACTAGCATCGCCCCGCGGTTTCGATCAGTGTCGATCCCGTGGGAACATCGGGATAAAAACTATCCTATGTCCTTTTCCGGGACTCAAACTATCTCTATACCAAATTTCATCTAAATCGGTTCAGCAGTTTAAGCGTATAGAGGTAACGACAGACACACACTTTCGCATTTATAATATTACTAGCTGCGCCCCGCGGTTACCCGCATAAGTGTCGATCCCGTGGGAATATCGGGATAAAAACTATCCTATGTCCTTCCCCGGGATGCAATCTATCTCTCTGCCAAATTTTATCGAAATCCGTTTAGTGGTTTAGGCGTGAAAAGGTAACATACAGACAGATAGACAGACAGACAGAGTTACTTTCGAATTTATAATATTAGTATGGATATTATGGATTCCTTTTATTGAGCGGTAACAATATTTTATGTATAGATTAACTATTTCCACTAGCTACTAAATTAAATGACTTAAGGTCTGGTTTTTCAATCAACAGATAATTTTTATTCGTAGGATAAAATTAACGTCTGACAGATTTTGTATGGAAGAACTATCAAAAATTCAAATTTATTCCCAGGCTAAAATTATCTGGCGTTGGAAAAATCAGCCCTAATTATACAAACGAATATTGTAATGAATGTTGGGATTCTCTTCTACTTTTTTAAAACCTGTATTGACGCACTGCTGGGAAACGGTCTCCCAAAGCTTTTCATCGTTCTTTGTGCGTTATTTTCTCCGACCAATCTCCTGTAAACTCATTTAGGTTCTCACGCCAGCTTTTCAAGGACTCCCTGGGCGACGACGCCCACCTGCTTCGTATCTTGTCAAATAGTTGACCTCTGGCCTGTAGGCTGAGTAGTCGCTTGAAGTATGAGCTGAGAGAATCAGTTTTACGCAGTTAGCAAGCGTAGTGATCAATGCTCATTGTAAGAGAAGATGCGCGTTCCTTGCAGCTGAAAAATAACAGACTGGTTTTCGATTTTAAGTGTATTTAAAAATAGAAATGTGTTCGTTTTGCATAAAAAAAATAATCTTCTTTAGAGCAGAGTTATATTCAGCATCCGCTTATGCTAAATGTAGACTGTAATTTATGTTTTGACTCTAGAAATCAGACAATCCATAAAATTACAATTCAAAAACATTACATAAAACGCGAACCCTAAAAAGAACCAGTGTGGAACTAAAAGGCGTGTATTAAAACGGTACCAGGCGTTCCCCAGATAAGATCCCCTACGTACTCCGAAGTTAATCATGAACCTTGGAGCCTATTTACATAATGTTTCCTTTATCCGCCAAGTTGTTCCCGGGATCGAAAAGTTTCACGAGACGCACCGCCAACGCTTTGTATGAAAATCTACGATACAAGTTACTGAGACGAATTAAAATATTGTACGCTGTTAATGAGGTTAGATGTTTTGAAATTCTGAGGTTTTAGAATATTTCAAAGGGTTATTGTTCGAGTTTATGGTTCGTTGTTGCTCGCTATTATTGTAGGAGTTGTTATGTATGTGAAAGATTGGATTACTCCCATGGGCTATGCATGCGGTAACCTCAACTTTTTCGTGTCAGAAATGTCAACAAAAAATTATAGCTGTCGGAATATAATCATATTGTGTGGAAGACAAAAATAATAAATATACCTATAGACGTATTCTCATTTGGATTTTAATAAGTCAATCTCATGTCGTTATCTTATAAATCTATGATCACTAAATTATGCTTAGAAGTTTTATGACAGCTGCTTGCTCAGACCTTTATCAAATACCTGTATGTATAGAGGTATTAGGAACAACATGTAAAGTTCACTCATACTCTATAGAAAAGGAAGGATCCTCCGACCAGACGGGTGTTGTGTCTGGCTGGCAACTGCCCGATGATTACTATGCTAGTTGCGCGGTAAACTCTGCTTGCGAGATGCAGGATTTTAAGTGATTTCAGTATGACGCGTTGTTCGCATGTGGCGTTGTAGATACCGCTACACCTGCATAGTATCAAACATTGTTGATGTATGTAGACAACGTCTTGACGTCATTAGCCCCAATTTTGACAAACTGTCCCGTATTGAGAGATGCATGATTGCCCAATTCAACGATTAAACCAAAAATCATTTTATCATTCAATCGCAATAAACAAGAGATGCCACAATGATTCTCTGTTGAATTTGAACCGCAAGCCCCACAAAGAGATGTTAGTCTACACAACACAATAGTGACGTGTTTATCTCCGTTAACTTTTACAACTCCAGCGAAATTATGAGCTGTGTGAAAAATGTGGGTTACACATTGCCAGTGCTTTGTAACCTACAAAAGCTTTATGTTTTTACGTTGAATGTATTTCTTGAGCTCACAAGTTTTTTTTTTTTTAAAAGGATTCAAAAAATGTTAAAGAACTCATGGTCGTTCACAGGTTAAAATTTGTGAAGACTGGTAATAATTAATGTATATTGGAGTACAAGAATTGATGACAGATTCGATCTTAGTGCTTTTTAATGAATTTAAGTAATGACAATAGGTATATGATATTCTACGCGTCATGTTCGTGAACGGACGCCGTCGGTTAAGACTGGTCATCTCTTAACTGCCAAGGCTTATTTTTAATCTTATATTTTGAAATGTTTCTTCATTTGTGTTTTTTTTTACATTGTTCTCACATATAGAAACAACAATAATAATGTACCCACGATTTGTATCTTGATTTAAAAGAGTGTCCATGGAGTTTCTTGCCCGTTCTTCTCCATAGAGATCTACGTTTTGGAATGGGCAACTAGCTTCAACTTTCTGACTAACTGACGGACTATTTTAATTTTGACAATTCAAAAGTGCCTGTACAAGGTTTAATTGAAATAAATGCTTTGAGTTTGAGTCTATTTTATGGATATTATTGATATAGTGTAGTAAGAAATTAAATGAAAAAAGCCTGTAAGCTGAACAAGTAGATTTCGTACTCATGCTAAGTGAGATAGAAAAGCCATATAGTTAATGAGATATACCATATGAGTTACTTATTACTGTTTGGTTCTTTCCTCAAAAGACCATCTCAGACATCGATCCACATTGTCTTCATATAACCTGACCAAGAGTATGTCTGGACTTTAAACGAGACTGTAACCTCTGAGTTTGTTTCGGCCTTTCTTCTTAGAGTAGCCAAATAGGAAACGCCGACCTCATCTAGTTTTAAACAAACATGATTGACGTGTAAAAGTGTTTGTACAAACCTGCTTTAAAAAATTAAATCATTTATCATTTATTCTTTTTAGGAGGTTATCAGAAATCACCGTTTGGTGACAGTGGTGATAAAATAATTTACACAAAATAAGGTGCCTGTTTGGGTTCGAAGCCACGACCTACAACTCGGAAGTCGTTAGCACTGGGTCACTACTGCTCCGCAATACACTGGGTATAACTCAAAAATCTGTTATTTGGTTCTGTCACGGCATTGAGGTCAGAACGGTGAAGGAAAACATCGTGAGGAAACCGGCACGTTCTAGAACCAAGCATTCGAAGACATGTGACATCCGCCAACCGTGGTGGATTATGGCCCACTCCATCTCACAAAGTGGGAACATTATAGGCTGATTATTCTGCTGACATAATATCGACGGGTGCAAAGTAAAAAAAGTCAACTGCAATTTTGAGATTTTTGGTTTTTTGTAAAAACTAACTTAAAATATCATGTTCTACAACATAGCAAAAACAAAAATACAAATATCACCTTATTTTTGGTACTTTTGTCACGTAAAAGAAGACAACTACGCCTGTTTTGTGAAATTGCACGATGTAGATGCGGATAACTACCGCCTGGCCGTTTATACGCGGGACGCGCGGGGGACCAGCGGTCAGTCATATTGTGTCATCAGTCAGATGACATGTTCTACGTCGGCCGGCACGAATTTTGTTCTTTTTGGTTTGTTAAGTGATAAGTGTGTGTAAAAGTGTTATCATATTAGTAAACAGTTTGGGTTCAACACAATAGACATGGAAAGACGTAAATTATTGGTGAATATGGGCAAAACGAGACGACAATGCGATATTATGAACCGAGAAGATCTATTTAAATTCCCACGTAGAAACGACCAAGTGGTAGTTAACACAGTTATCATATTTTTAAGCGCAATGTAGATGCAGACAACTACAATATCTCGTAAATTAAACATAATTAGAAGAAACGAAATATACACGTGGATATATTATTAAATAATGAAGCAATGATGAAAATTTCAATAAATTTGGTTTAAAATTGACAAAATGGGAGCATTTTTTCCTATTATGCGCTCTCCTGAAAAGTAGCTGTTTTGTAGATGACTCTTTTTACTTTGCACCCGTCGATATTTTCCACTAATCTCAGACAACATGCGGGCTATGAAATTCACAACAAATATCAAACGCATAATTGTTCAATAAACGCCTGTAACCTTACATCCAAAGCACCGCCCGTTCGTATTGAACATGACAAGTGACGCTATCGCCGAAAGGTACAACCAAAACAAAAGCATGCAGCTAAAATAAAATGCAGCTGTCAATATGGCGACAATACCTATCTCCTATCTGTGCCGCTGAATTTTTGAACTAAAGCACTATTTTTCAATAAAATATATAATCCGGTTGCTTTGAACCGTTTGGGTTTAGTGACGATGTTCTAGAAAGCTCTTTCTGGATCTATAATTGGTTTTTACTTGCGTTGGAAAATGTATTCTTGGTTTGTTATACTTACTGAATTTAAGGTTTAGCTAGATTTTTGTATATAATAATGTGGAAATTTATTGATCTTGCCTCTGGTACAAACGCATTTATAAGCGTATAGTATATATAAATATCTCTTATAATGCGTGAAGATTAATTGCGTAACACATTTTCAGTAGCAATTGCATTTTGACAGTTCATCAATATTCATTGCGTTATTTACGCTGTTGAGCCAACAAATTTTTAGAACATACATATAAAGCAATGGATTAGCAAAGTCTTCAAAATTATTGAGATTAATAATGTGTTACGCAATAAATTAGGGTGCTGGAATGCAATTTTAAAAATATAAAAATTATAATTAAACTTTACATTTCATGCCCACCAACCACGCCCTTTATACCACCTGGAGGCTTTTATTTCACATTTTTAATTTAGATTTTTTCTTTGCTTGATACGTACCTATAGATTTTATTGTATATGTTGGTATATTGGCGTGGCTAGCTAACATATGGCAAATAATTTGATTTAATGTTCTGTGTCCTGTAATGTTAATTACTTTGCATATCTACTATTGTATACAATTAAGTATTTTCTAACTGAACAGATAGCTGTGCTGCTGGCGAGTTTGTTGCGCCACTTCTCCCCAGCGAAAGCACTAAGAAGTGGTGAAGGGCGGGCATTTTGGAGGACTGTCTTTTGTAATTTTGACGTTTGAAAAGTGCTGATTCTCAGCCTAGTTCAAATAAATAACTTTTGATTTTTATATCATGTTCAGGTACACAGGTATCTATACAGCAAAGCAGGCAAAGAACTGCTGCTGTACTCTGGACACTTTTAACGCGTACGTCTTTTTTACATCGTTCTCACATATAATTATAAATTCACATTATTGATGTAACTAATATTTTTGTAAAACTATAATTTAAAAGAGTGTCTATGGAGTTTCTTGCCCGTTCTTCTCCATAGGTACCTACGCTTTGGAATGGGCAACTAGCTTCATATTTTCTGACTGACCGACTTTTTGACAATTCAAACGTGCCTGTAAATGGTTTAATTGAAATAAATGGTTTGAGTTTGAACCTATAATACTAAAGGCAACCTAAATACAACTAGTATAGAAACATTATGTTTCGATAGCCCATCAATATCCGTAAAATTATTCGAAAGGCGCCGATCCCTAAGCAGTTCAGCCTCACCTCCGAAACAGTATCATAAAAATAGTACGAGTTTACAAAATCGTTTACTAAAGAAAAGTTCTCTCATCGGGCACAATAGCAGAGAACACGTGAAATGAGATGTCTCATAACATAGGGATACGAGTCGGTGCGACGTCGTGCCCTGTGACGTCAGTGCGTTAGATGCTTCTGTCACGATTTGATTCACTTTTGGTTCAATGTGTCACATTGAAGATGAAGAGACAAATGTAAACAGTAAGAAAGTATATGTAAGTATAATAAGATATGAGAAGCTTGTGAAGTAAAAACAGCCGCATGGGTCGATCGATCAGGTTAAGCTACGCTTGCCGCGGTTGGTCCGTGGATGGGTGACCATCTTTACATACCAAGACCCCTCCGTGCCTCGGAAAGCACGTTAAACTTTTGGTCCCGGCTGTCATTCGTGGATCTTTGACAGTCGTTGCCGGTCGTCAGAAGCCCGAAAGTCTAGCAACCAGTCTTATCAAGTAACTGGGTTGTGGAGGTCAGATAGGCAGTCACTCCATGTAAAATACTGGTATTCAGCTGCATCTGGTTAGACTGGAAGCTGACCCCAAGATAGTTGGGAAAAGGCTAGGCAGATGATGATGTATAATCAGATATATCATGACATAGAGATAACAGTGGTCGATGGGGGCCAAGTGCCCTGTGACGTCAGCTGGTTAGGCCCTTCTGTCAGGACTTGCTTCACTTCTGCTTAACTTTTTTTTGTTTTTTTTTTTTATTTTTTTTTAGCCTATACTGTCCCACTGTTGGGCAAAGGCATCGCTAAAGTCCTTCCAGGAACTCCTTTTCCGCACCACCTCGAACCAGTCCTCGCGGTACGCATCCAGGTCATCTCGCCACAGCTTTCTGGGCCGATCTCGGTGGCGCCGTCCATCTTCAGACACCCATTGTGTGGAAACTTTTGCCCAGCGGTCATCCTGCATGCGGCTGATGTGATCCGCCCAAACTCAATTGAGCCTAGCAGCCGTTTTACTTAATTGAAAGTAGATATGTAAAATAAAGGTATTTACAGTAGGTGTAGACAATATGAGAAAATATCTGAAAACTCATAACACCTTGATACGAGTCGGTACGACGCGACGTCGTGCTCTGTGACGTCATTGCATTTTTTTTTCAGGATCGGAAATCATCAAATGACCCCTCCCGCTCTGGGTGGAGCGGAAGGGAGTGTCAGACTCTTACTGACTAAAACCCACCCGTGTTCCTTCCTTAGCCCTTTATGTTCCGGGCCAGTGGTAACCCTTTCGGACAATCCCGCTGAGACGTCATTGCATTAGTTGCATCTTTCACAATTTTGACGAGTCAAAACGTTTTATCAAAGCTTTTTTTTTTTTGGTTTATTTCATGAATTTCTATTACCAGTAAATCTCTCCAAAACAAGAAGCTCCTGATACTGCGGAAAAATAATCTTAAAATACTACCATCCAATCACAATAAATATCACAACCCGATTAAAGAACAACCCACATATTTCACCAACCTCATGCCCTACACTTCCACGTCCCTGCACACATACAAAACAAACCCACACACGCAAGTTCTAATTATATACACGCTTGGTTCGCTCGGTTCGAATGCCCAGACTATACCGGGTAGGCGACCCTTCGTGGGATACTCTGTGCTTGACAGATATTAAATTCGCATCCCGCGATGCCAACCGGCCACAGTAGGTATATGGCTATATGTATTGTGACAGCGTTCATTGCGAATACATTATGTTTGTTGATGTTAGACCATGACGAGTGACGTCACGAATGTTTTGTCGGACTTGTAAAACAACAGAATGTGGATCAACTGTGTATTTAATGGTTGCGTTGGTAATAACTTCCATTACCATTTTTTTTTGACTTGAAGTTCTGAACGTGACTAACTCTTCGTCTATACTAAAACCTTGGTCTTACATGTTTACTTTTTAACCGGGCCACTAGGCATTTTCTTGAATATGAGCTCCGTTTGAGCTTAAAACTAGTCAGGAAATCCCGAAAAACACGTACCTATCTACTTAGAAGATGAAAATTAACAAACATAGTCACATTTGTTTTTAAAAAGAAAATGAAGTCAACGCTATCAGCGATGCTAACCGCCCAAAATATAGTATGTGACAGCGTTTGTTGATGTTAGATCATGACGAGTGACGTCACGAATGTTTTCGATGTTTACTTGTTTTGTTCGAAATATAAAACGAAATCGATCGAAAGTTTTATGGTGGGCATAACGAGGTATTACACTCAAACTAGGCGAATTTGTTTTTAACGTGTGAACTTTACATTTCATGTTATGTTTCATATTATATACAATGTACCCACCATTACAGATGCTGATTTGTATTGCCCGATTATTTTTGAACTCGAACAAAATCCAGTTTCTAACTCTTTGCCAGGCTTAGTTTTAACTAGTAGGAGCCGGAACATTTATGGGAAATCTCTAAAAACGTAAATAATGACAGACAGAGTCCATGTGTTGGTTTTCTGAAATACCTCTGCTTTGCCCGATTTGTAAATAAAGCCGAAAATGTAGTACCTAGTACCTATCAGTTGTGAATATTTGAATGTGGTCGATTGGAATGTTTTAGAATATTGTTTGTGATAGAATTCATAGAGCATAGATTTTGTTTATTATGTTAGATGGTGACGTGGGCAATGACGTCATGCCGCAGTGCTTTGTTAGTCTGTTTATCGGATTTTGTTATTCAGTTATTTTTCGTTGAAATTCTATAAAGATGAATGAACAGGTCACTCAATTATTAGATATGTATATGTACTCGTATATTTGTAGCCTGAGGGATATGAAATGCAAATTTAATTTTTGCTAGTTTTTTAAAAAAACACTAAGGTCATCTCTATCTACTAACTATTATAAAAATGAGGTAAGTACGTAGAATGCATGCAAAAAAAAACAATGAGAAAATGATTTTTCTCATGGTACAATGAATGGAAAATTCAGGTGTTTCTTGGAACGTTTTCTGAAATAACGATCCAATGAAAACAGCAAAAAGTCACAGCGATACATTTATTATCATTCTTCGAAACACAATAAATAGATATCCAACACAGCCATATGTACGCACTAACAATACAATAATGTCGGCGGCAAATATCAGGTATTCTACGTTTCATCAGATACAATAAATACCAAGTCGTGCCGGAGTCAAACCGTGTAACATGGAACACGAGAAAGGCGAAACAAAAAGAAGTTAATAAAAAGTCTAATGGCATTACTTATGGGTTTTATATGAATGGTATTCCTGTCAACCTTTCCAACTATGCTTATAATGAATATGAGTTCACATCAACAGTACGATAAGTACTTATATATTGAGCTCATAACCTCTTGCTAGTCACGATGACTTAACCGAGGGAATGTTGCGAATTTTAAATATTGTGTAGGAATCTTTATCCTAAAAAGGTATGATTTGTGGTAAACCAACTGATTTTCTTCTATTTTTTTCGGGCCAGAGAGGTGACAGAATGGTGTCCCAGAGAAGGAAAGAGGAAAAGCGAAAGATAATATCAAAAGATGGGAAGACCATTCGAAAACTACTGCGGAAGGAAACAAGGAGGAGAAAAAGTCACCACCGTGAGCCATGGAAAAGCCTGAGGGAGGCCTATGAAACGCCTGAGGAAGGCCTATTAAAAGCCTAAAGAAGGCCTATGAAAAGCCTGAGGGAGGCCTATTAAAAGCCTGAGGGAGGCCTATGCTAAAGAGCAAAGCAATCTGGAGATTTCTCAACCTTTACTATAAATAAATTGTTAATCTAGTTATAAGATTACTAATAAAGGCTATTTGAAATTGAAACTAATTTTCACCAGGGTGATTACGCAATAATACTTATACGGTTTAAAATTCTCTAGAAATGAGGATCGAATAGCTTTCCAATAAACCTTTTCGGATTAACCTAAAATTTCGAGTGAAACGAAATCAGAAGTTGGTTTATAATATTTATATAGAAATTATTGTCTCACCCTTGCTTCGCACGGGTTTAATGGTGACATATCAAAACATCAAGATTTCTGTGTTATATCTAAGTTAACTAATAGTGTATCACACATAAACCAAACCGGAACAATGCTCTAAATAATGGTCAAAAATGCATCAAAATCCATTGTGTACTTTTGAAGATTCTAGCAGTCACACAGGCAGATGTGAAATACGTCTTTGTATAGATTCATATATAACAGTTTTTCTTAACAAAAAAATAGTTGCTGCCAACTTTCTTAGTTTTTTCTGGGATAGACAGCCTGGCCTGACCTTATACATAAAAGATATACAAATACAATAACCCAACAACAAAAAAATGTAAGCGACAAGAATCAGAAATTATACGTTTTATCTGATACAATAAATAGCGGCCAGTGCCGGTTGGAGTTAAACGTTAGCCTGACGCGAGCGTGGGTGGCACCAGACATCGGAGGAGCGAGATGAAAAGCTTTGTCTACACCGTTCAGTTGGCAGGCCCATGATGCAGCCTTTCTTTAATTTTATTGCAGGTCTGGACCTTGAAAAGCAATATAATTGCTAATAGCTAAAAGCAAGAAGTAATTGCAGATCAGTGGGGCTGAGAAGAGCAGAAAGATCTCTAAGAATACCATCAGTTTTCATCACTCAGAAAAAACCTCATTTAAGCGAATATGTTGCGAGCAGATTAGGTAAGGAGTACTTAGGTAAGGAGTACTTAGGTAAGGAGTACTTCATTGGAGTGCCGTGCAGTGGGCACATAACATACATAATCAGTATATGACGTTCCCACTTCTGGGTCACTGGCCTCCTCTCTGTGAGAGGGAGTGGGCCGTAATCCACCACGCGGGCCCAGTGCGGGTTGGTAGATGTCACATGTCTTTGAACTTTTGGTTCTAGGACATGCCAGTTTCCTCACGATGTTTTCCTTCACCGTTACGAGAGCAGTGATGATGAAACTATTTACACAATGTAAAACGCCTGTCGTTCGCGGGTTTGAACCCACGACCGACGACTCGTAAGTCGGGGCCGCTAGTACTGAGTCACTACTGCTCTGCAATACACTTGGTATAACTCGAAAATCTGTTATTTGGTAATTGGTAACGCTGTCACGGTATTGAGGTCGTCTCTTATCTATAGCCATTTTATGCATTGCCTTTTTTTGATAAAAATTATCAAGACGAATCGTGAATCAACTGTTTTGGACATCAGAGGGGCAATTCTCGTAATTTTAAGAACACAGTCAGTTCACAGTCTGTCAGTCACAATCTGTCAAAACTACCTCTAATTTTCGTATATTTTTGACAAGACATATTTGTAAGTCGCCGAGGTGAGACTGCGACTAGATGATTTTGAACGATTGAAATTACGAGAACTGGCCTTCAGGGGTAAAGCTTGGTACTGTCGTAACAGAAAACAGCAGTTCAAAATCGCGACAACTCATATCTCGGTCCACTCAACTCGCCCTAAGTAATTCCCCCCTCCCGTGGCGGGGCGATTACCCCTTTATTACTCCCCGGCGCGAGCCCTAATGCATGACACTATTACGCGCACTGCCAACAAATGCCCATGTCTTTTTATAAACATATTATTGTTGTTCACATAAACGATTGTTGTATTCGATTGGAAAGAAAGAAAGAAGAATTTTATAGAGTATAAAGTGTCAGCGAAGGGTGATTCATGAATTGAAAATCTCAGTTGATGTTGTGTCTTAATGTATTATTAGTAATGTGTGTATTATTAGTGGTCATAATGGCAATCATATCACTGTGTTTTAATAGGTTTTTATATTTTACTTTTTATTTATCCTTTTGATATATTCTTATTTTGTAAATGTGAGGACTTTGTAGGCCTTGTAGACTTTAGATCTGTAGACCATTTTTTATTTTATCAAGTACCTGGTGCTTGTTGACAGGCCTACGCTGTCCTCTCATACCTACTGTAATCTGAAAACATTGTAAAAGTCAATTATTTTTAAAAGAGTAACCGTTGAGTTTCTTGCCGGTTCTTCTCCATAGGAAACGACCAATTGAAACCGTGCACCTAGCTTCTGACGTTTAATAAGTGCCCATGTATGTTTATGTGAAATAAAATATTTAGATTTTGATTTTGTACCTATCCAGGATTTTGTAATATCTTGATTTAAAAGAGTTTCTAGTTTCTTGCTCGTCCTTCTTCATAGATATTAACGTTCTGGAACAGGCAATCAGCTTCAACTTTCTGAATAGCTGATCGACTCCTAGACAGCTCAGAAGTGTCAATGGTTTTATTGAAATAAATGCTATGAGTTTGAGGTTATGGATAACTACATATTTTCTGGCTGGTAGGTACCTACATGTTTTGCCTTAAAATTCTATAAATAGGTGGTAAAGTTTTTAACCAGTTGTTGTTAGTCATTGCCAATGTAATTATGCAGTGTTTTATAAATAGTGTGAAAAATGCTACGTATTTTCACTACCTCGCCAGTGTAGTAAACAAAGCCAGCTATTTACTTTGTTTATGTAGCAAATTAACATTGAATTTTATAGTACCTAAGCATTCAATTATGCACAAATTGATCATCAAATTGTAATTATATGGCACCTGAAAACGGTACTAGTTAGTTTATCTTGATGGAAAAATAATGGACATAGAATGAAAAATATTTCTGGTTTGTTTAACCGATGCAAATAAATTCAATTCATTTGTTCACAAACAATTTGAATTGTGTTTGAAATCATTCCATGATAAAAGTAATAAAAAATTATCATTCATAATACAAGTAACACATTTAAAAATTATCAACATAACTCACAATGCGATGCGATGCGGCTGACTATTCACATTTTCCATGAAACGACGATCTGACTATCACCTAACATCTATTGTCTGATTTCTACAGCCCAAAATATACAATTCTAACCAATTACCTACGTCAATGCACAAATTGAACCCATTTTACCAATTCCACCATATTAGCTCTATTCTTCCATTCTCAAAGTAGTTAGTACCTACTTGCCTTCAGCGCGGCGTCAATTTGACGGCTGAAGCTACGTAAATGGCGCACAAGTAGATTACGTGTCGATGGGATAAGTAAGTGGGAAGACGCCGACTATGTGTGGCGGCGGAGTTGCAAGGCCTCCTTTATAAAGGTTGGTATATAAAGATACGTAGATGTCGTTGTGTTTTGCTAAGGATTTATTGAATGTATGATATGAATTTGAATAGGATAACTGAAGTAAAGGCTCCTTCAAACGGGTGCGACACGACACGCGACACAAAGGCACCGCAAGTCGCGCAACGAGCGGTGCCTTTGTGTCGCGCGCGATTATATCGCGTGTCGCGCCTGTTTGTAGGAGCCTTAATACACAACGGGTTAGTTCAACTAACAGAATTTGCTATACGCTTACGTTTTGTGGCATATTTATAACACAAGATAAAATCGGTTTTGTTTTTTTAACTTATATTGTAACAAAGAAATGTACACATGAATGCAATAAAGAGCTTGAGTTTTAGAGTTTGATTAGGAAGACATGAGAAGGTACTCAGAAATGAGAAAAATATTGCTATTTTTACAAATAAATAAAAAAAAACTAATAAATGTTATTATAGCATAAATGAATATTTAATTGACAAGTCCATAGAACAGACATAATAATATAAATTAATAATATTTTTTTAGATTAAATTAATAATGATTAAAATGTTACCTTAAATTGTACTTAAATTAAGTTTGTATGTATAAATAAGTCTTCTTCCTTAAAATTTTTGTTTTGCTATGTCCGACTGGGTCCACGATTATTACGACAAATGTTACCTACTACCTAAGCATATACATTGTGGAATGCAATAAATGATTGAGTATTGACAAGAAAAAGAAAGGAAATAGGTACGTTTATTTGCGGTAAACATGACGCAAAGAAAGAACACAAACATAAAAAAGAACAAGTTTTGGCAATATTTGCGTCACATCGATCGATGGATTACTTTCTCTGAAACCAAAAAACAAATCTAGCGTTTTCATATTATAGCACTATGCAAGAACATAACATAATATATCAATCAACCTCAATGTGTACAAAGTCTCATAAAACCTAGCTTAAGAGACAGTTATCCAGCTCAAAGTAAAACCACTAAACATTGTCATCCGTCCACAAACGACATTACACCCACAAGACTAGAATATATTAAATTTTTCATGCACACTTCCAACTTTAGCACTCCGAAATAATTAAAATATTTCAGCGACACAACAAAATTTAATAAATCCGTCGCGGTAACAGACTAGAGCCGTTATCATAGCGAATACTCAGTGGAATCTGAGATGGCGGTCTTGGCTGAGTTCAGGTGTCATCCTGCAATGAACTGAGTTCAAGTGGGTCGCCAGAATTTAAGGCATCTTGGAATTTCACGAGCGCACGCCGATGTGGGAAGGAACGGAAGAGCTCAGGTTATTAAATATTTATGAAAATGAGCTTGTGTTTTTGTATTTGAATATACACACATTGTAAATATATATTTCTGGTTAAAGGTACGTCAAAACACGTCTGGAAGTATTACCTTTTGGTTGGGAAGCAAAATGAAATACATACTTTGAACACAATGGATGAAGATAAAAACCACCACTAAACCGTTGTAGCAGTGTTTTTTCCACCACTAAAACCGTTGTGGCAATGTTTTCTCCACCACTAAAACCGTTGTGGCAATGTTTTCTCCACCACTAAAACCGTTGTAGCAATGTTTTCTCCACCACTAAAACCGTTGTGGCAATGTTTTCTCCACCACTAAAACCGTTGTGGCAATGTTTTCTCCACCACTAAAACCTTTGTGGCAATGTTTTCTCCACCACTAAAATCGTTGTGGCAGTGTTTTCTTATACCTCGAACTCAGCAGTAGACGTTTATAACTTAGAATAAACAAATAAATACAGCTCGGGAAGGGGCTCGTGGCTAAATTATTACAGCCGCACGGGTCGAACAAGGTTAAGCTACGGTTGCCGCGGTCGGTCCGTGGATAGGTGACCGTCCTTACTTAGCGAGACCCCTACATGTCTCGGACAGCACGTTAGGTCGTTGATCCCGGCACTCATTTGTAGATCTTTGACAGTCGTTGTGAGTAGGCAGACATCCAAAAGACTGACATCTACGTTGTATCGTGTTGCCCAACAACTGTCAGATAGACGGCTCCACGTAAAATACTGGTATTCAGCTGCATCCGGTTAGACTGGAAGGCGACTCCATCATAGTTGGGAGGAAGGCTAGGCAAATTGATTTTGAACAAATAAATATAGCAGAAGAAAGAAAACTTCAAGCTCATGCTCACAATATTATCCTCGAATCCCAGACAAACTAACACAAAGTAAATCCAATCTACAATTTACTTTCAACACAACTAGCAAGCGACTCTTCCAGTACATACACTATCTGTAATCCACTTGGCAGAACAAATACTATCCACGACGATGATAAGTGGATTGGACCTCTCTCATATTGTACCACAGTTTCAAATTTAAACAGTGTGACTAGAATCCGAACAGCCATCTTGTATTTACTTTAATTCACTGATATTTCTCTGTTGCTCCTTACAATTTTCTACATCCTACCCCGATTGGCGATGTGATGTGAATTGGAAAATGAAATACGGTTTCTCTTCGGGATTAAATAAAATAATATAAATCTGGGTTGAATGGAAAGATGCATGAAATTATACGTGTTTTCAATATTGAGGTTGTCGTGAAAGGCTCCGAATTTAAATTCGTTAATGATGTTGAAACGGTCGCGGCGGGTTTAATAAGGGTGGCTTAAGTTTTCTTTTTTGATGTCGCTATTTTTTTATAAAATGTGTGTTTTTTTTAATTAAGAAAGTAGAATACAGTTTTAATAAAAAAATAAGAGTTAAGAACAAAGAATACAATACACACAATATTACATGGAATTTAAATTATCAGACCAAATATTTAAAGAAAACGTGTACAGTCGGGGAATCCCCTTCAGGAGCGAAGTTCCTTACGCCATACTCCCTCGCACAGACAAGATAATAGAAAGAGACAGAGAGAGAGAAAGTCGCATGAAGGGGGCATATCACTTTTTCGTAACGTGACGATTTCTACCAGTTTACTCTAACTGCAAGCCTTCATTCCAAAAATACGTAAACGAGGTGAACACAATCTGACAACAGCCTGTTCTTCAAATTCTTCTTCGTTTAACATCTAATCTCACAAAGAAGACAACCTGAAGCATTCACATGGAAGATCCGAATTAACTCTTCAAAAGCAACACGCTAGATACAGGCGAACTTTTAATAGCGTAGTCAAACTTAATAATATACCACAAACAAAGCAGGGTTTGTTCACATTAGTATTCACTGAACGAAGTACATTTTGTAAGTGCGTTGGAAAACGTCTATTATTTCATTTTAAAACATATGTTTTTAAAATTATGTCGCTACGCCTAAAATTAAATAATAATTAATTAATTAATTACTTCCAATTTAATTAAACATGTTACAGACATGTTTAATTAAATTGGAAGTAATTTCTGTCTGACTGAAAACATTTAATTTTATTATGCTGTATGTTTTGCAATGAATCACTTTCCACGAAACAAGATCGAAATCAAGAGCTGGATCATTTAACAATGAAAACTCTAGAACAAGGTGATTCAGAATCTTTTAATATTAAAAAAAAGCTTTTTTAATTTTTTTTTTCAAGTAAGTTATTGAAAGATTTAAATAAAAATTACTCAGAGCCTGTTCTTTTTTATTTTTTGAACTTCTTTTTATCTAAAAACCACACGGCGCGTTTTTATTACTTTACACAATGTTCAGCACACAATATACTCTACAAAAAAATAAAATAACGCCAAAAAAGCTCGCATTCACACATCACTCCATTGTTACCCGTTCCCATCCTTATGACCCTAACAGTTGAATCGCTCTTCAGCCCAAGTCTAAGAGCCATTGACGTCCCTAATTGTGGCCGTCAGACGAGCCACCTGAGCAACCCGAGCCACGAGCCACCCGAGCCACTTGACGTCGATAAGTGACGGGGTACACCGACGTGACGTCATTAATAGCCGACAATTAGAAGGCGTTTAGGTGGAGCAATTATTTTTATAGTTTGGCTTGGAATATGTTGATTGTGTAAATATTTTCAGTAAATATGCGAAATTACTATGAGCAAAATATGAGTAAAGTGATTGTTGGAAAATTGAATGTTAATAATTTTTTACAGAAGTTTCTAACCCCGAATTCTCAATCGGTACATAACTTTATGTCAAACCCATAAAAACCGTATCAGCATGAGATTTAACGGTTACTTAAAATTGAGTTACATTTCATAATTCGACAGAAAAAGCTGACGCTGTTGAACTGTTCAAGTCTATTGCTGATATTGACAAAATAGGTCATATTCATATATTTATTTGCATTCCATAATGTTGTAGAGGTGTTACAATATCTTAATTAAGGCAAAATTGAGGTACAATTATGGACCCTGTAGGGCACAGCTTCTAGCTGTATAAAATTAATTCTTAAAACAAAAAAAAAGGTCATCAGTAACTTGTGATTATTATACATACAGAAACTGACGCCTTCATCCCTTGGCGGCAGGCAGGAACTACAGAATGCCACCATATAATATCTGTAGCTATTAAAAAAACACACTGTGATAACTTGGGTGAACTTAAAGAACTTGTGAGTTTAAAGTGAGCTGTTATTAGTGTCAATCCTTAGCTCATGAAGTATAGAGGTACAGTACCCGGCGATAAATATTGTACATCGACCTATTCGATCCTATCGATTTTATTCAAAGAATACCTAAAAATAATTATCAAAAGAAGCAAATCATAATTGTTTTAACAGCTCCTAATAGATACTGGACTGTTTGTATTTCGTGCGACAGAGATAACGCTCTACGAAGCCGAAATTAGCCGATTGTCTCTTTCCAAAGGTCGATGTGCAATATTTTTATTGCCGGGTACTGTAAGGAGAACTGTGTCTGTTATGAAAAAGTGTCCCTCAACTACATTAAATTAGGGTGGCGCCACAGTAAGAACAGGGTAAATTTCTCACAGCAGTAATTTTGGATTATTTTGGACTACGTAAATAGTTGAGGTTTGGTTTATTGAGCTGTCACTAACTACTCCAGTCACTAAAAATATTAAAGTTTCTAACTCAGCATACTTCAAGCCGTCAACAACTGCTACGTTCATATCACACCCTTTGCCTACGCTTGCGCCATTGTGGAGGGTTTTTAACTGTTAATTACTGCTTAGAGCTGGACACTTTTCAACTTTTTCATTTTATGAGACAGTTCTCCTTACCTCTATCCTTCATGTCCTAGTATCAGAGGGAATGACAGGTCACTTCACCGAAGTTCTCAAGGTGAGATTATAGCTGAATAGCGGTCTAATCACCGGCGTGCGTGTCTGACCAGCCGGTGCTGGTCAGACACGCACGCCGGTGATTATTAGATTCATTTTTAAAAAATCCTCAAAGAAATAAGAGAGTCAAGCAGAGGCAGTAAATCGAATAATAAAGTGTAGTGCATCACCATTTTAATAATAACGTTACGCGAATCATCGACATCCCTAATTGGTGTCCTCAGTCGAGAACACCTTTGCCACTCGACCCTCGATAAGTGACCGGCTATACTTACCTACAGTACTAGGTGTTACGTTTGGACGTTCGTCACTTTACGCGGCAATTATTCGCGATCAATTAGTCAGTGATTGCATCTTTAATTATGTTTTAACAAGTGAGTTGAGTGGTGATTATAGATCGATTTTGTTTTTTTTCTGGCAATTTATTTGGGTTGAAGTGTGCAGGTACTGGTTGTATGTCATAATAGGTGAAAGGTAAAGTTATCTCATTTAAATGGCAAACAGTTGCAAAATTAAACCATGAATCTAGTTTTCTCTGTAAAGGGAAACTCAAGCATAGTCCTCTCCATTTATCTTACCCAAATACAAAATATGCTTGGAGTATCCCTGCGTGATCGAATCAGGAATGAGGAGATCCGCAGGAGAACCAAGGTAATCGACATAGCCCGAAGAATTGCCAAACTTAAGTGGCAGCGGGCAGGGCACATTGCTCGCAAAACAGATGGCCGATGGGGCCGAAAGGTTCTGGAGTGGCGACCGCGTATCGAGAGACGTAGCGTTGGAAGGCCTCCCACGAGGTGGTCCGACTACTTTGTGAAGGCCGCAGGAACCCATTGCATGCGAGAAGCACAGAACCGGTCGAAGTGGAGGTGCTTGGGGGAGGCCTATGTCCAGCAGTGGACGTCTCTCGGCTGAAATGATGAGATTGATTTAACCACACTACATATGTTGGCTATTTGATTAAAACGGTAACGATCACTATCTCTACGAAAAAGTTCAGACGTATTATTCTCGCAGAATTTCTGATTTATCACTGAAACTTTCCAGAATTTGTATAAAGGAAGAATGAGTCCATCAAAATCTTTCCCCCTATATACATACATGTTACTTTCTCGAACTATTGTACCAAATCCATCATAAATATATTTTATATCGATAGAGAAGTTTCAACGGCAAAACTTTCATTGAAGCAACATTTACGATTGCTATAGGCTTCTTGTTTCTTTTTACAAGAACCTTGCGCCTTGAAGTGTTGTAAAAAAACTAAAAGTACTTCCAAGTTCGGAGTTTTAACGCAACAAACTTTACATTGTATTTGTTAGGTCTTTTGAATGTTGCCTCGTTTCTGAGTTTTTTGGTGAATGATTCCGGTTTTGGACGGTTGATTTTATTGGTAATACAAGCAAAAAAGTGCCTCTGAAAGCGAGGTAAGCCTTTGGTCCCAGCTGTCTTTCATAGATCTTTGACAGTCGTTACAGATAGTCAGAAGCCTAAAATTCTGAAAACCAGTCTCACCGAGGGTCTCGTGTCACCCAGTAACTGGGGTGTGGAGATCAGACAGGCAGTAGCTCCATGTAAAATACTGGTATTCAGCAGCATCCGGTTAGACTGGAAGCCGACCCCAACATAGTTGGGAGAAGGCTAAGCAGATTGAGAAGCAAAAAAGAACTAAGTGTGTAAATCATGATGCGACGAAGAAAAAAAGGTTGAAATGTCATGACCGTGGAACATTATTACTCCGGAGCTTTCATAGTGATGATAGCGGTCAGGCTCGACTGTCAAAACATGCGACGCTGCAGTGACTTGCACGTCACCTAACAGTCGTCGGTCATTAAATGTGTAAGGGTTGGAGGTACGGTTTTTTTTTTTTTTTGTGGATGGGAAATCATCAAATGACTCCTCCCGCTCTGGGTGGAGCGGAAGGGAGTGTCAGACTCTTACTGACTAAAACCCACCCGTGTTCCTTCCTTCGCCCTTTATGTTCCGAGCCAGCGGTACGGTACGGTGGTTTTTGTTTTGTATTGTTTTTTTTTTGCTGTATTTGTGATATATTATATTATTATTCTATTGGATTTTGTATATTGTTTATGAGTCTTTGTAATTTGAATTGATAATAATAATAACGTTCTATTTGGTCGAACATGGCTTTCATGATTTGAACATCACTGTTAATTTACTGATTACTCTTTAAAGATTCGTGATTATGGCGTTATTCGAATGTTTTAGAACGTTACCATCTGCGAGAGGACAAGGCGATTTACAGCGAAAAAAAATATCTTCATAATTCTTTTGAATATTACTATTCAATTCAAAATAAAATTATAACTGATACTTTAGTAGCAGTTATAATGTTAGTTTGAATTGAATAATATTCAAGTATAAGATATTAATAGTCAAGAATAATATAAAAAAAATATATTATGTTATGTATGTGTTATGTGTGGTAAAATATGTTACACTTAACTGTCAAGTTTAAGAGGAAATACGGATGGTCGACTAGTCGTTTCTCCATAGAAACGCTCTCGCCTGTTTTCTTTCTGATTAATGACCATAAAGCAATGATTTTTTACAGAATAATAAATATTAACTACTTGTATGTCCCTATGTTTTCCTTTTTGATGATACATTATTTTTATAGGCACTAGAATCCTCAAAAAATGCCGATTAAAACCGTGTCAACAGAGGCTTAGTGTACAAATTTGATAACTATTCATGAAAAAATAAAAACATAGGGACATAGTATATGTCCTTCTTATTCAGTTTATGAAATATCTTTTAAATTGGTCCAATATTGGAGGAGAAAATAGGCGAGAGCCAAACCTCGAATTACGACGATTTATTGATTTTTCAAAAGTCTCTCCGACCGCATTTCCCCTTAAGGTATTTTGTTCTAGTTAATACTAAGTCGCGTTAGTATGTACCTAACCAGAGTCGTAACCTAATTTATTATGTAACCTTTAAAGAACATTACATAAATAACTTTAACGAGACGTATGACATACTCGTATTAACTTTTCTTCGTAGCTAATAAAACGGAAATTTAATATGGGAACGAAATAATTTTCCGAATAAAATGTCGTGTTCTCATTCAATCAAGTAGGGGTAACATCTGTTTGACACATAAAAAGATATTCATTTACGAGCTCTCCTTGACTCTGAAAAATATCTTTACTGTCAGGATATTTCTTTATATTATAATAATGCACTTTTTTTAATACCAAGGCAGTCTGTAGCTCAACGAGTTTTCAAATTATTTTAATGTACTACCTTTGCTAATTTCAATAAAAATTACCTTGAAGGTTAACTTAAAAATGTACCGATTTACGGCAAGTTCCTTTATCAATAGTAACAACCAAAGTAACGTCACAAAAGTAAAAGTAACGGTTAAATTTGTTTCTTCACTATTTTAGTTATTACTTGAAGAAGAAACATATTTGCCATAAGTACGAGTAGTATCAGTAAAGGTCAAGTAAAAGTCAATACTTTGACTGATTACTTTAGTTGTTGATGAAGAAACTGGCCGTAAATATGTAGTCAAAAGCCTATCACTTCTATATTTAGAATTTGAAGAAAAATAAAGAACATTATTTTAAAATAATAGTAGTGTTATTACCATACTATTTGTTTCACTTATCTCATAATTATGGACCTAAATATTCTGAAGTCTAAAATATTATCCGAAATTCTTAAATTTTTCAAGAATTTCGAAGGTTAGATGTACCCTCCTCGCACGAGATGTTCCGTAAGTAATACACAACGTGACATGATATAATGTAAAAATACCCAGCAAGGTTATTTTATATGGAATAGGGACTCCGGAAGTTAAAATAAATTAACAACTGAAAAAGACAAACATGTACATGACAAGTCTTAAGGCGCGGGCCCAACGCGGCGCATGCTGTGCACGGGCACGCGGCGCATTTTAGCTGCGTGTATTAATTTGTTTGACAACGTGGGTCTACGTTTCCACTGGAGTACACGAATATGACCCACGACTATGTATAGCGTGGCACGGCGCACGGAGAGGCTACGCACGTGCCACTGCAATTGACTGAAAACTGCGCTGCGATAAGCGAGCTGTACATAGTCGTGGGTCATATTCGTGTACCCTAGTAGAAATGTAGACCCACGTCACCAGCGTTGAGCTATGTAACCGCCTATTCGAGCAAGCCACGCGTGTATCAATGACGTCAATTCATGCGCAGCCTCTCCGTGAGTTGCAGTGGATACAATCACATACATTTTCTTCCAAAGCGAAGCTTAATACACGTGCGTAGCCTCTCCGTGCACCGCGGTGGGCCCGCGCCTTAACACTTTCTCTATCTAAATAAGATAGGGGATAAAAATTATCTTTCGTCAAAGAGAAATGACTGCAAAATTACTTCTGGTTCTTCGATTAAGTGTTGTTAAGTTTTAAAAGCTCCTTCAAACAGGCGCGGCACGCTATAAAATCGCGGGCGACAAAAAGTCACCGCAAGTCACGCAACGAGCGGTGCCTTTGTGTCGCGCGCGATTATATCGCGTGTCGCGCCTGTTTGTAGGTGCCTTAACTGAGGATTTAATCATGTCTGGCTATCTCCGTAGCTGTCAACTAACAATAACAGCTTAAACACATTAATTTATCAAGCAAAAGAATATTGAGAAAAGTTGTAAGCCATGTGATTCTTTGTTATTACATACATACATACACAAAATCACGCCTTTTGCACACGAGGGTAGGTAGAATGCTGACAAATGCTTGCACTGACTGGACTGGTCCACTCAAATCTGTACTTTCCTCAAAATACTATTTCAGACATCAATCTACATGGTCTTCAAATTATCTGACCAAGATTATGTCTGGACTTAAAAAGAGACTGTGACCTCTGAGTTTGTTTCGGCCTTTCTTCTCAGAGTAGTCATTAGGAAACATCGACCTCATCTAGCTTATTTTATAATTATATTTTTATAATATGACGTGTGAAAGTGATTCCGATATGACATTCTATTTATATAATAAACAATTTCATTTCACCACCTGCTTACATTACTCCTTTTGCCAAACATTATTCTACATACGTAGATATTCGGTGTTTCAAGCGACTATCACTCAAATGACCTGCGCGATCTTCTCTAAATCATATGCTCATTAACTGGACAAAGATAGTATCCCACACTCGAAGTTTACCCAAGTATAAACTTTGCAACACAAAAGAAGGTAGGTACGAACCCACCTTGCCTTAAAGCGATTGTCTATTACACAATCGCTTCACTCAAGCGTGCTTTGGTTCAAACCTACACCTTCTATACCCAGATATAGTGTATTGTATAGAGCCGTCTCAGACATTCAAGGTCACTAAATATAGTTTCGTTTCGTTCAACATTTTAAATCAGTCATAGTGTTAACTGTAAAATATGCTTTGAAAATATCTATGACTATTGGTGTTACTTAAATGTAACTACAGTATAAATTTTATATCTATACTAGCTTCTGCCCGCAATTTCGTCCGCGTGAAATTTCTTGTTGTTTTGTCAAATAATAAAAATATTATGTCAAAGAAGTACGTATAAAATAAATAAAAAAAATAAACATCGGTAAACATCGGATCATCCCTGTGTCATCTCTTATGATACTAATGCAAATTTCTGAACTGTTGAACTTTTTACTATATGTCGATGTTTAGGTAATGATTGATTGTTTACTATGTAAAATGTACTGTCATGATTTGTTACAATTAAAGTCAAAAGGTCTAACACAAGAGCACCTTTAGCTCGTCACTCCAAAAGTTGAAATTTCTTGAAACTAAGTGGTCATTTGTATGCACTCTTGTGCTTGTAATTATCGAAGCAATTACGTTTTTTGTAACAGCGGCGAACACTGCACTTTAATTATTGAATGACGCTGCTAAATGGCCACAGTTTGTTGGGCCCTCAAATTAATTGTGTTAATGTTAAGAAAATTGAAGAGAACTGTACAAAAATAACGTTTTTATAGTTTTACCATTAATGTACTTACTTACAACTTATATTATGCTATTCATTCAATATTTTTATGAATTGTAATCTTTTCAGTCTGTAAACGTCTACACCGAAGCTGAATGGCGGAATTAACATTAGCGATGTCCATACACCTAGCCTGCTGATCACTTCAACAAACTCTGTTAATTTTGCATAGGTATAACTGATTTTAGGAATCCACTTTATCCATTAGCTTCCCATAAAATAATACCCACAAAAGTTTAATCACAATCCAAATAAAACAATTCCAAAATCCGTCCATTCACCTTTATGCCACAATGGTATCAAATTGATTGTATTGACTCCAGTCTGATTGAAATGAAAGGAAAACAATGCGTCGGAGTATACCCGCGTGTTGCTATAGTCAAATGAGAGTAACTGACATTATGTACACTCATGTGCGAACATAGGTAAATGCATTGACAAGCTTCTGCACGCGGCTTTGTTCGCGTGAAATTTCTTCTTTCCCGACCCACCCTGTCGCATCGCATCGCCTGCCCGTGCTATTAGGTACTTCATTTTCGCTAAGCGTTCATTCTGACTATTTTTTCTCGGCTGTTTTGTCTTCTTGTCGTAAGGTGATGTTAATATAGCCTTCCTCAAGCATTGGGATGTCACATGCAAAAAGATTTTGTCAAATCCGACTGATTGTTCCTGAGATAAGCGCGTTCAAACAAACAACCAAACTCTTCAGTCTTATTATTAGTATATACTCATATATAGATATGAGTATATTATCTATATGCGCCCATGTGCGTAAATATAGCCATATTATGATAGGCTTTGTTTCATGTGAGGTGTGTGGGGTAAAGGCGGAGAGAAATGATGTACACGAGTTCCTGTGTCGACGGCCCATTTAATACTGTTCTACAATGTGTAACTTATCGTGCTACTTAGCTTAGAACTATAATTATGTACTTAGCCTACTTCATCTACCGGGTAATAAAATAAAAAATAAAAAAAATCTTATGGTTTTTTTTTTTTTTTTACATGTTACACAAGTTACTGGCTTTTGTTTTTGTTACAAAGAATGTATTGATAACATAACAACAGTGTTTACATTTTCGATTGTATAAAGCTATGGCATTACAGTTATAAATGGTTTGGTTCTATTTTTATGCACAATGTCAGCTTTATTTCCTCGTAAAATTTTTACATTAGGTCCTAAATCCTCAATCACTACGTATGGACCATTATACAAGCTGTCTAACTTTCCTGCTGTTTCATTTTTTAAAAGTAACAAATCATCCTTCTTATAGTTCACAGAGTTTACAGTTCTGTCATATATTTGTTTTCTTTTTTGTTTACATTTGATTAAATTGTTACGTGCATCTTCATGCGCCATTTGTAGTCTATATCTTAACTCTAAAGTATAATTATCGGGATTGTACAATGGTTCTACAATATTAGTCATTCTGCTTGGTATTTCACAATGTTTACCGAATAGAAGTTCATACGGTGCATATTTGGTACTGGTGTGTACTGTGTTATTATATGTAAAGCACCAAAATGGTAGCCAGTGGCTCCATGTATCAGGATGGTTTTCACATTGTATACGCAAAAAAGAACCTAGATTTTTGTGTGCGTTTTCCAATGACCCAATAGTTTGGTGGTGATAGGCTGTTGACTGTAATTTTTGTATTTCTAGCAATTTACATACCTCCTCCATTGTTGAAGATATGAATTCGGTTCCACGATCTGTAGCAATTACCTTTGGTATCCCGAACCTTAAAATAAAATTATTTACGAAAGCTCTAGCTATACTTACTGTTTCCTTATTTCTAAGAGGACATGCCTCAACAAACTTACTTAATTCACATTGTACTGTTAATATGTACGTGTTATCATCTATATCCCTGTCGAGAGGACCTACTACATCTAGAAAAACTTTCTCCATCGCTGAAGAAGCCGTTGTCGTTATTACCATTGGTTCCTTGATATAGCGTGAATGCTTCATTTTTTGGCATTTTTCACACTTTTGAATAAATTTTTTGACGTCCTTTTCTATCTCTGGCCAGTAGTATTTACGTTTTATATTATTAATCATCCTGCGTACCCCTGCGTGTCCGCTGGTTGGTAGCAAATGATAGTCATTTAAAATAAAATTTTTATTTTCGTCGCTATCTATTCTTTGTACTCCTTGCAATATGCATATACGTGGCCCGGGCCATGGGTTCGTATTTTGTATTTCTTGTATTATGTCTTTTATGAATAACGCGTTTTCATTATTTTTAATTATACATATTTCTTTAATTTTTATTTCTTTACAAAAATCACTCAATTTCTTCACAAAAACGCTTCGCGTGTAGTGTGACTTAAAATCGAGATTTAAATATATTATATTTTTATTTGCTATAAATGCGAAACATTCCGATTCTGCACTTAAGCTATTACTCCGTTTCATTCTCTCTATTTCGTTTCCTTTCATTAATATCAATTCTACTGCTCTATCTGGTATCTTAAGTATTTCTACAACCTTCGGTTGATCAGGCCGTTGGTTCGTATTATTACTTGAGTTTTCATTATTATTATTATGCAAGTCAGATAATTCTTTTTGTCTGGCTTGTGCTCTTGTCATTACTGTCATAACTTTTGTACTTATATCTTTCAAATCTTTTGATGTAATACATATTCGTGATAGTGCATCCGCTACTACATTTTCTTTCCCTTTTACATATATTATTTTAAAATCATACTCTTCTAAAGCTAAACGAAATTTTAATAGTCTACTAGATGGGTCTTTCATTCCGAATAAGTATATTAGTGGTTTATGGTCTGTCATAATAGTAAATGTTCGACCGTAAAGGTATGGTCTGAAATATTTAACTCCCCACACAATGGCAGTTAATTCCTTTTGTATTGTGGGATAGTTTTGTTCGGCTTTATTTAAAGGTCTACTAGCGTAAGCTACTGGTTTCATGTTTTTGTTACAAAGTACTGCGCCTACTGCTGTGCCTGAAGCGTCTGTTTGCAGAACAAACTCATTACTTTCTGTTAAATCGGGATATTGCAATATTGGTGGACTTATTAATGCATTTTTTAAATATTCAAATGATTTTTGACATTCTTTTGACCACGAAAATTCTACATTTTTACGACATAGTTTATTTAAAGGCACGGTAATTTCGGCGAAATGTTCTATGAATTTTCTGTAGTAGTTGCAGAATGCAACGAAACGTCTTACCTCGTCTGCATTTTTTGGTGTAGGATAGGTTTTTATGACTTCAATTTTATTGGCATCTGGTAAAATTCCTTCTGAAGATATAGTATGTCCTAAATACAGTATTTCTTTTTTTAAAAATTGACATTTATTTGGGTTTAATTTTAGGTTGACTTTGCGTAATCGTGCGAAGACATCAATTAGGTTTTTATTATGGTCATCTAAATTTCTGCCGAAACAAACCAGATCATCTAAGTATATGAAACATTTTTCATAGTTTAGCCCTGACATAGCTAATGACATAACTCTAGAAAATGCGCTTGGGCTGGTCTTGAGCCCCATAGGCATTCGTTTCATTTGATATTGTCCATTATGAGTAGTAAATGATGTGACTTTTCTTGATTCTGAGTTCAAGGTCACTTGGTAATATGATTGACTTAAGTCTAAATGTGAGAAATAAATGGCACCCGATAGTGAGTCTAAGATGTCTGTAATGTTTGGTAATGGGAATTTATCGTCTTGTATAACTTCGTTTAATTTTCTATAGTCTATCACTAATCGCCACTTTTTATTAACTTTATCTTCGGATTTCTTAGGTACTAAAAGGATTGGACTTGACCATTCACTTTTTGCCTCTTCTATGATATCATCTTTTAACATTTGTCGAATTTGTTTATCTACTTCTTGTTTTTGACTATGTGGTAATCTATATGGCTTTACATATACAGGACCTACATTGGGTTTTAAATGAATTGATTGTTCACATAGTTTTGTCGTAGTCAGCTTATCGCCGGGTAGGTAGAATATGTCAGCATACTTTGAACAAATGGACTCTATTGTTTGTCGTTCACTGGAACATAAGTGATCAAGTTTCAATAATTCCAACAATGTTCTTGCACGTGTTGCATTCGAATTACATCTACTAAATGAACATACAATGTATTCTTGTAATGGTACTATTTCTGGTTGAAATATTGGGATTCTAACATCTTCATCGCTTGTGTTCATAATCCTAATTGGAATGATATTATTTTCCGGTTTCACTATTAATCCTGCCAGAAATAAATTTTCTTTTAATTCCTTTTGTAAAACTACACAGTCTTCTTTCACGTTATCACTTAGTTTTATATAATGTATCGACTCGCATCGTGCCGGTATTAATAAATACCCGTCACAAACCTTTTGTTTGCTTATTAATTTTACTGTAGTTTTCTCCTTTTTGTCACCCATTAATGTCAATGTATTTTTTTCTAAATCAATATTTGAGTTATAATTAGTTAAAAAGTCTAGTCCTAATATACCATCTGATTTACACGGTAAATTATCGAACACATAAAACTTATTCTCATAGATTGTACCGTTAGGGGCCTGTAATGATAAATAAACAAAACCTTCGGAGTTAATCTTACCACCTATACCGTTAATAACAATGTTGGTTGCGTATACAGGAATGTGTTCCGATAAGGCCTGTCGCTTAACCGCTGATAATGACGCGCCGGTGTCTAGTAACCATGTACATTGTTTATTATTTAAATTCAAACTTACATATTTAATATTTTCGTCACTGGTGTAAAGGTAATGTTTAGGCACGAAAAAACTGCTGATTGGTCTCTTCCGCGTTTTCCTTTACCTGTTCAGATGTTTGTGCTGATAATACTGTCTTCTGGTTACCCCTGTAGTTATTACGACCGCGATTTGAACGCGTATAGCCTTGATAATTTCTGCCACGATAATTGTTATACCTCTGACCACGATATGAGTGTCGAGTTCTATATTGCTGAAAATTACCTTGCTGTAAATTTCCACGCTGATAATTTCCTCGCTGCCGGTTATAATATTCACCTCTGCCTCTGTTTGTAAACCTATTATGTTGATAGTTATAATTAGAATTAAACTTACCTCTCGCAGTCATGATTGTATTTGACGTTGAGGGCTGTGCAAGCTCCTCGTCCTCAGCCGCACGTACTGCATCCTTAAGGGCTGTGTAGTTGCGTGCTGTAATTATAGTACTTAATCGTCTATTTCTAAGACCGTCGGCGAATTTTTTCACCGCTAATTGCTCATTTATTGGCCTCAAAACCTCGTAAGTTTTTTCGTTAGAGTCTGCTTGTGAGATTGTGAGGTCAACAAAGAGTTGTTCGATTTGCTTTGCATAATCTGATAATGACTTTTCTTTTTGAGAGACGTTATTCAATTGCGTTAATAAGGAACACGCTGACTTTCTTGTCATCAAATTTAATTTTATATCCTGAATTAAGGACTTGCAGTCCGAATATTCTGACTTAAGTTTGAGCCGAGCCGTCTTATCAAGTCTCGTTTTTAACACAAAAGAGATAAGCTTTTTAATGCTATCCGTTTCCTCTAGGCAACTTTCATACATTTCAACACTTTGGATTATCTTTTCAATTGTGTTTTCAGTACCGTCCATTACCGGAATCAAACATGCTGCCGTCTTTAAGCTAAATTGCTCCATTGTTGTTTTATTTCCGTTCCCGCTAGCAGAATAACTAATTATTTTCTTATAAGTTAACACAATCTTATCTGCTAAAGTTTCTAAAATATATTCTGATAGTTCTGGTTTCAGCTCTTTAGCACTCAATACATTAATTATATTTTTTGCACAAGTATAATATTGTTCAGTTTTTATTATTTTGTTTTTAACATTTTCCTTATATTTTATTCTTTTTTCTGGTCCTAATTTCCTTAAACTTATTTGGATATCTTTTAACTTCTGATATATTTCATTTAACTCACTAAGATCCATCAAACAAAACAATGTTCATGAAGTGAACACATATTAGTTAAATACTAGATCTGTCTAATAAGTAGTAACATTACAATCTTACTAAGAATACACTGAATTAATTGCTATAACTTATATTACTTTAATTGCTATAACTTATATTACTTCCTATCGTTTACATAGGTATCTACCGCTACTAAACACTAATTATAATAGTTTTGGAATAAGGATGACGAATTAGGCACAACACTCACGATTTCCACCCGATTTACGCCTGGTTTTCTTCTCCTTCGGCTGCTGTCTTATTACGGCCTGATAGGCGATACCGGAGACGCTGCATTACATCGGACCTTATCTCCTTCTGCACCCATCTTTTTATGACAGTTTCGATATTGTTTGTATCCGATTATTAGACATTGTTATCTTCTGTTTTTTAATATGATTTGCTCATACTGGCACACTCACTGACTCACTGACGGTCACGGAAAAGGTGAATTATCGTAATAGTCACTCACTATTTTAATGTGCTTAAATTGAATGTGTATTATTTCTTCTCTTTAAAGTCACTGGGATTGTCACATTCACAACGTTCCCACATATTACGCTGACTTAGCGAAATTCAACGCCATGGCCTCGACGCGGCGCACCGATGCGGCGCCCGCGCCTGGCAGGGTCGCCATGAGGTGTGTGGGGTAAAGGCGGAGAGAAATGATGTACACGAGTTCCTGTGTCGACGGCCCATTTAATACTGTTCTACAATGTGTAACTTATCGTTTGTACTTAGCTTAGAACTATAATTATGTACTTAGCCTACTTCACATGCTCATTGTTTAGTTATGGCTTGCTAATGAAGTAGCGATCTGTCGTGATGAACGTGTGTTTGGATTCAAAATTCAGTAGCTATCAATATTAATTTGGTCACATTAAAGGGTTTATAGGAGACTAGCTACTGCCCGCAACTTTGTCTGTGTGAAATTTTTTGCTCCCCCGACCCACCCCGTTGCATCGCATCGCCTGTCTGCTACTACTTCGTTACTGCTGTCCTTCGTTTTCGCTTAGCGAAAATTTCTGACTTTTTTTTCTTATTGCTCAACACCTAAGAGTCCTAGCCTTGTAGCCTTCCTCAAGAATTGGTCTATCAAATGCAAAAAGATTTTTGTAAATCCGACTAATACTTCCAGAGATTAGAGATTTCAAATGGGTCCATCCTTTATAGCAGAAATTTTTGTCTTAAGGCGAAAGCGCCAGGGTAGCCCGCGATATTCATTTCTTTTTAGGTTTTTTTGCAATTTGCTGGTCAGTATTAAGTTGTACGTTGATTAATATATGATTCGCGGCCGTAACAAATATGTATTTACAGAATTATTATCATTAAAGTCATCAACACAACTCTCTAAGACCACGTAACCCCAAAGAATAGGTCAGCGGGATTGTCCGAAAGGGTTACCGCTGGCCCGGAACATAAAGGGCGAAGGAAGGAACACGGGTGGGTTTTAGTCAGTAAGAGTCTGACACTCCCTTCCGCTCCACCCAGAGCGGGAGGAGTCATTTGATGATTTCCCATCCTGAAAAAAAAAAAAAAAAAAAAAACCCAAAGAATAACTGTTTCATGAAATCGTCATTATTTGGGGTTACGTGGTCTTAGCCTATCGTGGCCTATCGTGAGGAAACCGGCATCGGTTTCCTCACGATCTTTTCCTTCACCGCAAGTTACCAAAATTAAAAGGAAAATCTATCAGCAGCTACCAAGCACCAAGTTTAACAACAAAATAACCAAAATAATGGTCTGACCACTCACTATGTAACCGAAGACTGATTCCACGATAAACACAGATCCCATAACGTGTATCCCAATAAATCTTGATACGAATGTTCGACGACAGCCAATAAATACGGAACGCGAATTGCCCTCAGTTGGAAAATAAATAAGACACGCTATGTCTGCGGTTACCGATCGGATGTAGAGTTATTTTAATGACTGCCCGTTAAGGAAAGGGAACTCGGTTGCAGGTGTTGAAATAAACTGGAAACAAAAAACATCGAAAAGTCACTTATCTGCAATGAACTCACTGTAATTCGAATCCAAATGTTGTACACAAGAAAATTTGGACCCGAATCGAAAGTTAATTGGATGATTGGCAGGAATAACTTCAGTTTCTACCACGTCTCGTGCCAAATTTTAAAGTATAAATTATAGTCATACTGTGTAAAAGAATAACCATTTAACTAAAAAACCACCGCTCAAGGGCTAGTTAAATTCAAACCAATTTGTCTAACCATCCGAAAATTTACCTCCATCCAAAAGAGCCAGGTACGCATGCCAAAAATCTTCAAATCAAAATTGCTGGAGGTACTCCACATAAATCTCCACCAATCACAATTGAGAGCATTCCGTTAGCTTCACAAAAATCCTACTAATTTGCAATAACAACCGCAGAAAAACATTTATCTCCATCCATCTCGTAACTTTTTGCGTGCCACTGAGGCTGAAGAAAATTTTCAATTATCGCACAAGCCACCCCAGGTCGGGAAGTCACACAGGATTTTATTCCCATCTGAATTAAAGCACAAATGGAATCCCATTTTATAATTTTCTCCGATTTGCAGATAGTCCTTTTCGTTTTTATTGCTTCTGTGACTTATGTCTGAGTTTGATGTGGAATTAGATGAAAATTTCTGAAGTTTAATACCATAATATGGTGATTCAAAATTTAACGTAGATTATTTTTGTGTTCAGTTAATCAAGAACCCAGGTCATCTGATGACAGTTTAATTCAGAATGTCGATCAGTAAATTTGTTTCTTCAAACAAGATAAATTTACATAATATAAACGCTAAAGGACTTAAAATAATATGTACAAGTATATAAAAAAGTAGGGCACAGAATCTTAGGGCATCAAAAAATTCGTCCGCATCGCTGTCAACAGGCAAAGTGCCAAAAAGGTTGGCAGCATTGCCACGTTGTATGGTGATGCTGATTATGTAAGTAGTCCTTTGATAACACTGTCAACGGTAAATTATTATCAAGAACGACTAAAATAGTTAAAGTTTGTAGCGCTAATTTAGACGAAAATATCTCATTATCATCAACTCTTTCAACTTGAGTTGCTATTATAATAAAACCTATTTTAATTTCTTCCACTAACAGATCCGCATCAAAACAATGTCTTTTTTTTTTTTTTTTTTTTCAGGATGGGAAATCATCAAATGACTCCTCCCGCTCTGGGTGGAGCGGAAGGGAGTGTCAAACTCTTACTGACTAAAACCCACCCGTGTTCCTTCCTTCGCCCTTTATGTTCCGGGCCAGCGGTAACCCTTTCGGATAATCCCGCTGACCCGGCAGGCTTCGGCCCTTACGGGCCCCTCCTTTTAATGCTGACATCTCTTTGAGGCGCGCGTGGAACACGTACGCGCCGTCCGGCACGGGCCTGGTCCTGATCGGACGGTGAGCTACCCATTACTCTCCGCCCGCAGGCCCGCGCCTACGGTGGCCGGGAGTCGTCGCGCGGCTCCCGACGCCCGGAGCGTCTCCCGCGGCGGCTGGGACGGGAGGCTCTCTCCCTCAGCCGTCCCGCCGCCTCCTTCGCTAGCATGACTGCTTCGCAGAAGGAGGCGACTGCCCCCCACTCCCTCTCGCCCCGGACCATGACTTGAACCAGGCCCGGACGCGAGAGGTCGCCGCCGCTGCCGATCGCCTCTACGAGGACACGGCGGTGCTCCGCCCAAGCGGGGCAGACCTCCACCGTGTGCTCCACCGTGTCCTCTGGGCGATCCTGGCAATGGTGACACCCGGGCGTTTCCTCCCGCCTGATTATGTGCAGGAACCTCCCGAAACTTCCGTGTCCGGTGAGGACCTGCGTCAGGCGGTAGGTGAGGGCGCCATGACGCCTCTCTAGCCACTCCTCAAAGAGGGGTCTTACCGCCGCTATCGTGGCGTGCCCTATCAAAACAATGTCTTACATTTCCACTTTAGACTCTCCATAAAAAGTTTCTTCAAGAATTATTCCCAAAATTTATGTTTCGGCCATTTTAAGTCTTTGCTTAAGATCTTCGTTTGGAGCGGCTGCTGCAAGGCGCTATCTTGGTTCGATCAGACCCTCTGTTGCCAGTGTAAATAGAACTTCCTTTTTGTTTAAAAAAAAAGTCGTTATTACCGCCTATGTAAATATTTTGGAACTCGTCTCGTGAATACTCGTGATAAACCTTTGTAATTTTAGGACCTTTCTTTGTTTACACTTTATGAATTGGCTTGTTACTGTTTTATGTCTCATCATTCTTTTGGAGATAATTCTTACGATTTTTTTACTCTGTGTATAATATTACATTTTAAATTTACGTTAAATTAGGACCATAGCTTTACTATCTTCGTGATTTTCAATAGAACAATCACTTTTTTCTGCCAATTTTACCCAGTTTCCTACATAAACAACGAAAACGAACAAAAACCCTGAAAATCACTTAATATATAAAAACTTTCCCCGATCACATAAATACATTTAAAATCATTCGACAGTTGTGATCTATTAGCTAGAACTGCAGAACGTTTGTCATAACAGACCGGGGTTCATAGTAAGCTGTAGTTAATGGCTGAACTTTTGTGTATCTACGATGTTCAAATTTGCCGATTTTCGCTCCGGATAACCTCTATTATTTATAGCTTGATCTTGAGAGTGCTAATATTTAATGTGTCTTGGAAGCAATATTCGTTTACCATTTAAAAGTTTTTGCACGATTTTATGGTCTAGGAATGGATGTTCTAGTTTCCTAAGAGGCGTTATGTAAATTAGTTTTTTATGGTCGATTTTTTATTTTTATTCATATATTGAACACCACAAAAATACATAACATGAAAAAAATTCATTAAACACTACAAAATGTATAATGGGCGGCCTTATCTCTTCCAGGCAACCTTGGAAAGGACAGTAAACACTACAAAATATACAATGGGCGGCCTTATCACTTTCTGCAATCTCTTCCAGGCAACCTTGGAATGGACAGTGGTCTTCCTGGACATAAAATGGGGCTGTCGTTGATGCAAATATTATGTATACGATACACTAAAATAGATACACAGATATATACTTCGTCGATGTACTTTTAACTCGGCATGGTTGATGATCGTCATCATTATCGTCATGCTTTCGGCCTACGTACTTTCCACCACTGAACATGGGACTCTAAATGACCTATAAAAAAGTCCTTCCGACCAAATTTCTGCCATGGCGACCAATCTCAGTGGAAATCAGCCCTCGGCGCGTGAGATATTCTAGTGCACAAGTGTATGAGCAGACATAGGTGTACTCTCTCTTCCCTCACTCTCATAGTCCAATGAGATGGCAATCAGACAAGATCGAAGCGAGATCAAGCGCCGTGCGTATTTTTTGAGGCACGGGGTTATCACACCGCCAACTTCCAAACTCCGTGATGTTACTAAGAAATTCCCAATGGAAAAATCCTATAACACTTTACGCGATCTGGGAATTGAACGCATGACCCCACGCTCAGCAGTTGCGCTTGCGACCACGATGCTAACGGGGCAGTTACATTACCAATACTTTGTAAGGTCGAGGGATTTTTTTTCTAAGAACGCCTTTCCTTGCACGCCTATAATGTTCTCACTGCTGGGACACAGGCCTGTGAGGAGTGGGCCATAATCCACCCCGCGGGCCCAGTGGTAAAAAAAAACGTAAATTAATTATTTATGTAAACGGCCAGGATATGCAGCTCAATATTCTCCAATTTCTTTTTATCGTATTATCAGCGTCCTCATCAAAAACAAAACTTAATAACGCTCTCAATAAAAACACTTCACTACCTAAAACAAATTACTTTTTTCATCTCCTCCGAGATATTCGTCGGTTATCTACGTTGCTAACCTACTTTTTTTATCAAATTATGTCTGTAATCGACTGTCAGCGAAGGGGTGACCCGGAGGCGTGGGTGTAATGACGTCCTCATGTCATCCTCTAACTCTCAAATGACTCGGGATAACATAGAGAACTTGATATTGAAGGAAGTTTTTCTGTGAACTTTTGACGTCTAATCTAGGAATGTGATCGGACCGTAATTATGTATGCCGCAGGGGTCCGCAAGACGGCGAGATGGCTAACCTCACTTCAAAGTTTAGTCATGGTTATTTTTTAAGAACGTCTGTTTGTACGGTATGCGTTATTTTCCTTACTTTTAGCATTTACTAAAATAAAATAAATGTTTTTAATTTAGAAGACTACTGTTCTATATTATGTCTTATAACGTATTGAAAACAACTCGTAAAGTATTTTTGTAAAATCAAAAAGATTAATCGGTGCAATTTCTGTTATAACAAACGCCGATACATGTCTTTTATTTGTAACTTGCTTCGCAAGGGTGCAATGGCGAATAATGTAAAAAAAAAATGATTTCTGTGTTTAATCTAAGATCAGTATTCATGTCGTATACACATAAATTTATAACAAAAATAATTTTTAGTATTTATTTCTGTACAAGTGATTTGTAATCTTTAGAAATAAATGAATTCAATCCATTTAAACTTTCTGGGACATTCCTGATGACGTAACCGCGGGCTGCGTGACGTGTAAGTGGATAAGTATAGAATTGCTTTTACGAAATTTTAAAATTAAATTAACCCAATTACCTTTACAATTAAACAGACATTAAATCGCATCCACTGTCGAGATCCGCTTCCAACTCATAAGGTGACTTGGCACGGATGTATAACCTACAATTTGTATGAAGGTGACAGGTGCCGCTGATTATAGCAATTCACAGAACTGATTGTTAACGTGTGGATTTACCGGCGATGTTTTCCTCTGATATGATATGAGTTATATGTAATAAATATCTGTGTATGGTGTCTGTGTATGTGTGGACTATATACGCTATACATTTAGCTATATTTGGTATTGTGATTTTGTATTAGGGATTGACTATTTTATCAAATTACATGTTGATAAATGATTTTATTTCTGTTAGCAGGTTTGTGAAAACACTTTTACACGTCAATCGTATTTTAAAAGTTAGATGAGATCTGACTAATCTGAGAAGAAAAGCCGAAACAAACTCTGCGGTACCAGTCTCTTTTAAATCCAAACATCTTGGTAATGATCTAAATAATGTATTCGAAAACATGTGACATCTACCAACCCAAACTGGGTCCTCGTGGTAGATTACGGCGTCTCTTTTGCCGAGACCTGTGTCCCATCAGTTGGAATAGGCTAATTATGCTTTACGAATACTATTAAGTTACTGCTTACCATTACTGAAAATGAAAACATCATCGCAAATCACACTCTGTAACACAAACCCCACAGAAATAATGACTTCACAATCATAAAGCTTCGCATCAAACATTTTTCGACCACAGAGCAATAAATATATACTGTGGAGCTGTCATCAAATTTGCAGCACTTCATGAATGGAGTCAATTTGTAGTGGTTGATGCTCAAACCACAATCATTACCAAGCTCTCTTGACGCCGTCATCACGTTTAAAATTGATGGTTCCGTATAATATGGATTTTTGAATCCAATTCAGCAGTAATTACTTCCCAGGCTAAGCGAAAAACTACTTAGCGAGCAAAGACCCAACTTTGTGCCGCATCTGGCCAGACTAAAAGCAGACTTCAATATACTAAGGAAAAAGCTAGGGTGAGTCGCTAAAAGGGACCAAATTTTAAGCAAAGTGGTCATTATTTTTGTCTAGAATGAAGTTTAAAAAAAAACTCTTACCTAAAATAATTTTTGGTCACTTTATATGAAAACTAAAAAAAAACAAAGTGTTAAAAAAACTTAGTTATAAACACAAAAGACAAAAATCCGTCGAAAAAACTAACGTGTATCGAAAAACACAAAATAAAAAGATGGCGACGTAGAAATTTAAAAATTTAACGTCGAACGAGTTTAGGCATTTTTGTAATAAATTGAAAGGCCTGTGATTGATGACACGGGCGAGCGGACGGCGTGTTTACTGTATACAAAATAAAGGCAATAAAATGATATACAATGCACATTGTGTGATTGACATGTACATATTGTTGGAGAAATATATTCTGGGATATTTTTACGGTAATTTTTAGCCGAGATAGTGGTGATTTATCGGCAACTGTTGCCTTGTGGGGAAGAATACGGAAGGTATTTTTTGCAGCAATAAATAACACATGAATGGACCTATTATGCCGTAATATATAGGCAGTACTTGTATTTCTTTCTCCGCATGTTTTTTAGGGTTCCGTAGCTCAAAAGGAAAAAGAGAACCCTTTTAAGACCACTTTGTTGTCCTTCTATCTGTCCGTCTGTCAAGACCCTTTTGTCAGGTATGCGTGGAGTTGTCAAGTTGAAATGAATATCAAATATTCACGGCTGCATTCCCTTGAAACAGTGAAAAAGTCAAACTCCCAAGTCAACGCAATCAAATGATACGGGCGTTTGTGTTCCGTTTATGCCGCATATTTTGACACTCGCAAGGGAATCAAAACCTACAATAGACTTCCCATTGACTTAGAATTATGAAATTCGGAAAAAAGCAAAGTCATGTAGCAAAAATAAAGTGAAAAATCCGAAAACCGTAAATTTGTAGTTACATACCTACAAATTTGTACGGAACTCTCGGTGCGCGAGTCCTACTCACACTTAACCGTGTTTTCTTTACTTTACCTTCCATGTTTGAAATATATGGGCTGTAACAGTGATGTAACACTAAATTACATGATGAAAATGTTCACTTTGTCAACTTGTTACTAAGACAAAGTAGTCCTAGTAACAAGTTTTTCAGATAAAAGTGAACACTTTTTTTTCAGTTTACTAAGTAGTAAACTGGAAAAAATCAGATAGAATTTGTAGTCACTTCACTTTGACAACTACGTTCTAATGCTCCTCAAAAACATTTTTCCATCTTGTGTATTAAAAAAATAACATAAAATTCTAAGCAAATTCCCAGGCAGGGGATGTAGACACGTGTGGCATTGCCTCATCCCATTCAATCCCGAGTTTTTAATTACAGAGATAGCATCCTGAACGAGTTTCCTTTCAAAATAAATCTGTATTTTTAATAAAGACGTTAAGAGTGAATTACTGCCAACCTTGATTATATTTTACAAGTATTTTAGCGGTTTCTTGTAACGCTGTCTGGTTTTAGTTGACCTCAGTATTTTTTTTACTGGATCAATGTTTTAAAGTTATTTCATAACAATGTCAAGAAATTGTCTAGGCAATAGTAGTTATGAGAATTATGTGTAAGAACTGTAAACGTGTTACGTATATATATTTTTTAGTATAGCACACGGATTGATCGTTAATAAAATAAAGTTTGCGTAGGCTTGTGTAATTTTAAATAGAAACAATTTTATAAGTACACGAAGATTTGTATTAATCAGAAACATTACGCAAAATACGCGCATTGGCGTGGAGTTGCGGACACCAGAAACATATAATAAACTAAATTACGCTCGCGGCTTCGGCCGCGTTCTTTTGAAAGAATCTTCATACCAAATTTTATCAAAATCGGTCCAGCCATTTCAGACAAAAATTCTAAAAATGTTTATACTTTCACTTTCACTTTACTTTCGTGTATTTTCTGGTGTACAATAAAGTATATATAAATAAATAAATACTTTCTTATACATTTATTAAAAAGGTATTATTTAGACATTATAAACAGATCACAATTTCATTTATTTGTATAAATTTTAATAAGGATGTGCCACGGTCAATGATGAAATCATGAAGTGCTTACAACCCAACCCGCACTGGGCTCGCGTGGTGGATTACGGCTCACTCTCGCTCACAGAGAGCCTGTGTCTCAGCACTGGGGACGTTATCGACTGAGTCTGGTATGCTACTCGATCGGACTTCCAATAACTTAGCATTCTTGGAAACAATATTAAAATGACGCATATGCCTGAATTCCAATTCTAGTAATTTAAAACGTTCAAAATTCAGTCGCAATCTCATTTCGGCGGCAAATAAATGTCAAAAACTTGTCAAAATGTCCGGTATTTTTGACAGATTGAGACTGTGAATATTCTTAATATTATGAGAAGTGCCACTCTGTTGTGTCAGTGTATCAAAACGAAATCAATAAAACCTTTAAAGGCGGATACAGATTTTGCGAGGCATGCGCAGCGCACGACGCTCATCGCATGATTCGCAATGTGTGGACGTTCATATTCGCATGTGGAAGCACATGCCTCACCACAAATATGAACGTCCACACATTGCGAATCATGCTATGAGCGCCGCGCGCTGCGCATGCCTTGCAATGTCTGTATCCACCTTAACAAAGAGCTCCACTCATAAATTAACACACAAAAACATCACCATTATTAAAACATAACACAATAAATACACGATTACTAACGCGTACTTATTTTATATAAACCTTAATATATATATGTAGATATACGATAATATATAAAGATACACTATCATACCTGATAAGGGGGATTTGTATAGGCTCAATATCGGCTCTGTCATCAGACCAGTCGGCTCTGAAAAGTAATTGTTTGCTCGTTGTATTTGACACTGGAAATATTGTTGTTAGTGGAGAACCGACTACGGTGAATGATGAAGGATTTGGTTTTTTATTTAATTTTTGTGTTTTTTTAATTAACTGTAAGTGATAACAAAATATTTTGCTTATTTTTTTAAGCTTAAAAACAAAGAATCACTTACAAATAGACACTTCAAAATAAATACTTTTCCACAACATTTGCAAAAAGTTTCCGTCCATAGGTAACGTTGAAAATTATAGTCTCAAAGATTCTATAATCAATAAGGTAGTATAGGTAGCGTAATGCAGTAAGATTTTTTATAACTCAATATTTATGACGAAAAGTTATATTTTAAATGAAAAAAACAGAAATTGACACAAATTTAACCGGTTGTATGCCGTAATTACAGAAAACAATTAAAAACTATTGTGTCTCGCGTAGATCTACGCTCCCGGCATACAAGGGGTTAAACTACGATATCTCCACCAACACTCTACATCAAACCACAAGCATTAACATCTTCTTGCAAGTCGAAAAACAACAAAAGACTGTATTACTTAACTGAGAAGACTAGTTTTTGTCCTTGAAGTAAAACTAAAGTCACTTCAGTCCTACAGATGTAGCGGATTAAATGAACATAGAGGCGCGTGGTCTACGCCACTACGCCGCTACGGCGTAGCAAGGTCTACGATGCTACGTGTAAACGTTTTTCTATATTCACTTATTTATTAGGAAAATAATTTGACGGAAAGCTTTTGTAAGTTTATGGAACATTGAAACAAAATAAATAGAAGATGATTTTCTATTCTTCCTTGCATGTTAAAGTCTTTAAAATGTTTTTAAGAGTATGTTTATTTTTTGTAAAATGTTTACGACAACAAACTGTTTTTAAATATCAAAACAAAAATTAAACTGCACAACACAGAGGGCTGTTTTGACAATTTTATTAGAATAAATATTCACAATATATACCGAACACAATCCTAAAATTACAGGCATTCATTCACCGTAGTCGGTTGAAAACACAAAATATCAGCGTTTTTCTGTGAATTTTTTACACGTTAGCCACTTATTGTGTTATCGCTGGACAAAATGCTCGATCCTTATCTCACGAGGGGTTCGAATATGAACATGATATTATCATATCAGTATTTATTACCTCGTACCTGTAAAAACGTTGTTTTGTTCACGATAGGTTTTTGTTTAGTTTTTTTAGTAAACTGCGGCGTTGTCTGGCTTTGGTTCTGGCTTGGGCTTTGTCTAGGTTTAATATTTTTCTATACTGTGTTTTTATTTTTTTGTAATTAACTCTTGACTCAATTTATTTTCATCTATTTCAATAGATTTTAGTTATTCGTTTTCATTTATGGAAAAATAGTTAGGCACTTTAAGGAAAGTCGTAAATCGTATATAACAACACGGAATGGAAACATTTCTCTTAATTTCACTTATTCACAGCACAGAAAAAAATTTCATGAGTCGTTCAAGATTAATAATTATTCCACATTCAACACAACACTAACACTTTTATTCCAAGTTCATAGAAACATTATTTATTTACATTTAAACAACCTAAATCACTCTTAATAACAATGTCGTATTTTATATAGGTTCATTTTCGATAAAATCTCGTCCATTATTTTTTTTAAAAAGGCTACCTGAAAGATCGAACTTATTTCGGTAATCTATTTGATCCTTTAAATAAGTTTACGTAAAGACGGGTTCCAGCTAAATTGCTTTGTCGATCCAAATACGGTAGATTTCTTCGATTTTATCAAAGTCCCCTGAGGCCTTTTTTAGAGGAAATTCCTCGTATAAGGAATAATAAATTATACCTAACTTTTTATTTATAGGGCACCGGGAAATATTGATAAGTAAACTAATTTCGCAAATGGATTTTTGTTATGAAAAGAGCGATTTCACTTTTTAATAAAAACACTGACAACAATTTATCAGAAAAAACTTCACGGTTTTCACAAACATAAAACACCGCACCAGCAAGTCATAACGAACATTTTTGTCTATAATCAATCTCAATTTAACCACAACTCAATGATCTACTGACAGTCAATAAAACTCACTTTTCCAACCACGTTGTAAGTATAATAACGAAATAAAACTTTCTAAAATATTTTTCCATCGTTCCTGCAATAATGATACTTATTCCAGCTCCAGACTTGGTCCAGTAGCATCTGCCAAGAAACTCGGCACGAATTATTATATGATGCATCCGTAACATTTAAATAACTTTATCTTAATTGAAATCTTATTATGAAGGTGTAGTAGGAAAACATTCAGTTTAGCGATAACGATGTTTTGTTATTAAATTTTCAATATTGCACTGTGGTTTTAGTGAGAAATGTGTTTACGAATATTGAGCGGTATTAGGGTTAATGTTTCTATTTTGTGGAATTGTTTATTTTTGGTCTTGTTTACTGATTGAATGTTTAACTTAAATAATTTTAAACTACTTTTAATATTATTTTTCGTTTTTGTGAGGATGTTTTTGTTACACACTCATTTACTACCTTTAACATTTACTTTTACCTTTAGAAAAAGTAACAATTCACTTTAAAACGCACTTTCTTAAGAAAATTAAAGTCGCAGAGTAACAGAAGCCTCACTTTCCTAAATGCATTCAACAATAAAATGATTTGTTCATTTTCTCTTATAAAACCGACTTCACCATTCGACATAATTTCCATTGTCTTACAAGACACTGGTTTCATTAAACAAAACTTAATTGTAAACAGTGTCCTTACGAAATTCAGTGAAGTTTCCCTAATTAATTTTCAGGTCAAATATAGTTAGTACAGTCATAAATCTCAGGCCAAGTTTCGAGTCGGTAGGCTAAACTGAGATAGCGGGAGGTACATCAAGAAATTTATTTTCCTTCAAGTTATCGCAGTGGTTTCTTGTCTTGAAGGATAAATAGAGCCTCAATGCATATTTAATAAGATATTATTTGGCTATGCTCGATAGTTTTGTAGAATATTAAATGTCAAGATAACGATTGAAAATTGTGGCCATCGTTTTCTGTTAAGACAAATGGTTTCCTTTAGCTTTTACATGGAGATTACTGAGTGATTAGTATGGGGCTCCTGCCTCCCATTTTCAAACTTTTCCAACTAATACTGTGACAAATTTTGATACTTGTAGGTGATAATAAATAAAGTATATTTATATTAAAAAAAAATTAAATATTTATTTTATAAAATCCGGTTCACAAAGATCTTTCAATTATTTTTAAAAGTTAATCCTCGAATCTTAAGATCTCACTGTTTTTAACAAAAAGGAACTACCTCCAAAGTCTAAATCCTCATCACGCTACTCTTAATTTTTAATATTTTCCTTTTACATTGCCCTAACGTGTCTGCTAACTTAAGAAAGCTTTTAAGCCTTTTAACAAATTTGCATTCCGTCACTTTAACTTTATTTTGTATTTTTAACTTTTAAAACACAACATAATTTGTGTTTTGTTTTTTGCGTCGTCATTATTTTTGTCCAAACCGTCGGTCATCGAGCCACAGTGCGAGGGATAATTTGTTTGTTTTTCATGTTATACAGGCCACACAAGGCCACACTCTGTCACAGGCCAGACAATGTCGCCAAGTTTATGATTGCTTTATACACAAAACCTGATTTTTGGCTAACGTGTAACAAATTCTGGGTTTTTTTTTTACTTTGATTGCTTAACTTACCTCCACAGATTAAAGACATCGAGGTAATTTTGATTGATATATTTATAAAATCGACTAATGTAACTTTGACTATGTCTCTATCTAACTAGCGCGTCTAACTCGAAAGCTTGGCTATTTAAAGAGATTTTTAAATTCTATATTTAGAGGCGTGAAGGCAATGAAATATTAAACTTTGTACTGGCGATAAGTATCGTTCGCGCTACTACTATTATATCACTTTTTAGAATTAAAAATGGCACTAAAAAGACACGATTTATAATCGATTTTGTTACACAGCAATAACCGCCGCCGAACGTCAACACTCAAAACAATATTTTATCTTTTAATAATTTTATTTAAATACCAACGTTGAAATGAATACATCAAAATTGTGAACTAAATACACCGAATAGGTTTAGCGCGTCGTGGGTAGTATCATAAGTGTGCGTTCATATTGGCTTGTTATTATTGTTGTTTACGCGCGTGTTTTCGCGTTTGGCCGGAGCGGCGGGCGTGTGGCGCGGCCGTTGGTTGCTTTGGACTGATGTCGGAGGCGACCGTGACGTCAGATGACACTCAGCCTCGCGCGCCACAGCGCATGCGTCCGCACGCACACTTGCGCTACCCGATCAGAACGCACGTGTCGACGAGTGACACACAGTGTGCGTCTTACGCAAACTTAGTTATATGCAAGTTTTGGAAGTACTGGTGTTATATACGGTGTGCAGAGCAAACGAAGCCGAAAGTTATGTTTATTAGTTTAATTAAGTTGGCGTTGATGTGACGGAATGAGATGTAAGTAAGTGTTGTGTTGAATTAGTTCACATGACTCCTGTCAAACTTGAAGTTACTCAGTTATTGCTACTTTTCAGGTAAACTCAAACTTATTTTTGTAGTGACTGCTCCTTTGAAAGATGCCACAAAATAGTTTATACTCAAAATTCGAAAGGATCACATTTTAAATTGTTTTTTCATAAATTAATTAATTGTAAAGGCTTTTAGACGCCCTCGTTTTCATGAAAGACGTAAGTGGACTAGTGACAATATAATCATAAGACCAGAGGGCTGCCTTATTTTTGGCCAAAGAATCAGCATTGTCATACAACGTGACAACGCTGCTAGCCTTTTGGGCACTTTTCCTTTTGACAGCGATGCGGATGAATTTATTTGTGATAAATGATAAATGTTTTTTTTTTGGAAGTAGGTTTGTACAGACGCCAGCACATCAAGCTACCCGAAACTGTCAAATTTTCCCAATCAACTTTGAATCTTATACTTTAGCGATAAAGTTGAAAATCTATTAAAGAAATTTGACAGATTGTAGTAGCTTGATGTGCTGGCGTCTGTAAACACACTTTTACACGTCAATCATGTTTTTTTTTTAAACTAGATGAGGTCGGCGTTTCCTATCTGACTACTCTGAGAAGAAAGGCCGAAACAAACTCAGAGGTCACAGTCTCTTTTAATGTCCAGACATAATCTTGGTCAGGTTATATGAAGACAAAGTAGGTCGATGTCTTAGATGGTCTTTTGAGGAAAGAACCACACAGATTGAGAGGACCTGTCCAGTCAGTGCACGCATTTGTCAGAAATCGTACAGCTCAACTGTTATTACTTATTCTTTCTATTTTTATACACATGTACATTATTATTTTAAGGCTGTTAGGTTATCTACTACCCCCTGACTAATAAACGTGTTATAACAGATGAATAGTTACACACCGATTTCTCTCTTTCAGTCGTCAGTAATTTGACTTTCGAAAGAAGAAGACAAAGCGTTGTGTAACTATACAGACGCTTTACAACATTTGTTAGTAAAGGGGATATGTAAATAATATTTTATATAGAAAGAAAATATCTTTATCCCAAAAATAATAATGAGAAAAGAATATAACTGAATAATTGCAATTTATCTAGAACACTGTAGTAACACAATCTCTTTACACCAATTTCTTAAAAAGCCTACTGTAGTCCCAAAAACGCAAAAAATAAAGCGTGAAGAGCCTCGACAAATCCTTCGCAGACCTTGACCCTTCGAATAGAGCCTCCCGCTAGAGTCGTTACAAAGAGCATTATTAACTAGCCAAGCACACAACAGTCCGATAGAGCTCTACATAGTAGATAGAGTAGACTCTACATAGAGTCCGATAGAGTGTTGTGTTAAGTCTCTATTTTATGTTGTTTTGTTTTAGATGATAATGTTAGAGGATTGTGATTTGGCTTTGTTTGGATTTTTGATAAGACATGATTGTATTTTTGTAAAGAGTAAGCAGAAATGTAAATTCTTTTACAGAATTATGATATCAGATTAATGACGTGATGATGATAATTAGAAAAGTTTATTGTATTAATTTTAGAATAGAAACATTGTTTTTATTGTTATGTCATATTACCATAACGTGTTTTTTTTTTATTAAATTCAATTCTTGTATCAAAAATAAATAAACCACTTCTATACCAATAAACGATACGAAAACAATAACACTTCGCATCTTTAAAGAGACAAAAATAAAATGAAATAAAAATATCAAACACGTAGTTGTCTGTCTAACAAAACGGTTAATAAAATGTCTACAGCTGCTACGCCGTAGCACGCCGCTACGAACGCGTAGCACGTTGCTACGATACAGTTGAATGAACTTTTTCTCCACTGTAAATTATTATTGATGGGCCTTTCAATCGTTTTTCTGTTAGTGATATGTTTAGCTATTAATTTGTATTACTGCTGCTTTGGATACAGTTATTGTTTCAGTAGAAATCTTTAAAATAATTTTGTTACTTTAAAAAAATGATCTATACTAACATTATAAATTCAAAAGCAACTCTGTCTGTATGTCTTTATTTTACCTTTTCACGCCTAAACCACTGAATGGATTTCGATAAAATTTGGCAGAGAGATAGATTGCATCCCGCGAAAGGACATAGGATAGTTTTTTATCCCGATATTTGCACGGGATCGACGCTTATGCGGGTGAAACCGCGGGGCGCTGCTAGTCTCGTATATTTTTTTAAAGTACAGACGCCAGCACATCAAGCTACTACAATCTGTCAAATTTCTTTAATTGATTTTCAACTTTATCGCCAAAGCATAAAGTTCAAAGTTGATTGGGAAAATTTGACAGTTTCGGGTAGCTTGATGTGCTGGCGTCTGTACATATAAGATATTGTTCGTAACACGGTAATAATGGTAAAGATTATAGAAATCTCCATCATATGAGGGGTTTATGGCTATGTAATAACAGCGGCACCAGTCGATCGATCAAGTTAAGCTACGCTTGCCGCGGTTGGTCCCTGGATGGCCATCTTTACATACCTAGACCCCTTCGTGCCTCAGAAAGCACGTTGAGCCGTTGGTCCCGGCTGTCATTCGTGGATCTTTGACAGTCGTTACGGGTCGTCAGAAGCCCGAAAGTTTGACAACCATTCATACCAAGGGGTATCGCATTAACCACTGTAACTGGGAGGGGAGGAGTTCAGATAGGCAGTCGCTCCATGTAAAATACTGGTACTCAACTGCATCCGGTTAGACTGGAAGCCGACCCCAACATATCTGCAAAAAAGGCTCGGCAGAGGAGACATCTCCATAATACATATTTATTGCCGATATAAGTCTTAAATCGCTAAGCCATCTTGAGCAACCATGGCGATTAATGCTCATGCCTTCTTTGAATGCAAAGAGATCTTTGCCCTGCAACGGAACAAGACTGGTACAGTACCCGGCGATAAATATTGCACATCGACCTTTGGAAAGAGACAATCGGCTAATATCGGCTTCGTTGAGCGTTATCTCTGTCGCACGAAATACAAACAGTCCGGTATCTATTAGGAGTTGTTAAAACAATTATGATTTGCTTCTTTTGATAATTATTTTTATTCTTTGTATAAAATACAAAAAAAGGTGAAGGTCCATGTGCAATATTTATCGCCGGGTACTGTAACATTCATGTCATGGTATGTGTGTTACGTCATGGAAAGAGGTAACGGAGCTAACTGGTTAGGGCATTCTCATGGGGTCTATTTCATTTTACGAGTATATTCATTACTCTTTTACTATTCTTAGAACATTATCGTGTATAGCTCGTCAGGGGCTAGTGAAGAACAATTCAAGATAATTGCGTTTACTGCATTAGAATTAAATCAAGTCATTTGTATTACGCACACTCACGCTAGCGATTTCCGGAAGTTCGCGCCTGGTCCGGAAGCTAACGCTCCGTACCTATTTGAATTTAGTTACTTTGAAAATTTAGTCCTGTTGAAATGTGTTTTGTCATTTTCTACTTAATTAAACCAGAGAGAGCAGTGGTGGCCCAGTGTAATTGCACATCGACCTTTACCTTTTTTTGTATTTCATACAAAGAATAAAAATAATTATCAAAAGAAGCAAATCATAATTGTTTTAACAGCTCTTAATAGATACTGGACTGTTTGTATTTCGTGCGACAGAGATAACGCTCTACGAAGCCAAAATTTTCCGATTGTCTCTTTCCAAAGGTCGATGTGCAATATTTATCGCCGCGTACTGTACAAGATATTATAGGTCGTAGGTTCGAACCCTGACACTAGGAGATGTAAATTGTTAAAACAAATCCTATGAAAAAGTCAGGAATTTGTAGGTTTTAAGTAGATCGATCTTTTTATGAATTTAGTATATCAGAATGATTAGTTATCATTCCTACAAAATCCTAAATCTTGGAAAACAGGAAGCCATTTCCCAGTAGTGGGACAGCGCAGGCTATTAAACAAAAAACATGGTATATTACGTCAGACGAAAATTCTAATATTAGAAAACCTGATAACGTCTCTGACTACATGCCATATCGCATGTTAGCTGTTGTGATTGATTCAACAAAATAAAAACGACTAATCATAATATAGGTAAGATGAACCGAGATTTGCGTACAGATCATATTGCATAAGCTTGTACTAATAAACCGCTCACAGATATAGATAGACGTAGATAACACAAGTATCACGATCAGTATGAAAACTTGACTATTTACTATGACGTCACAAGCACTATTTAGTGATGGGAAAATCAAATCGATTCAAAGACGCCACTGCGTGCGGCACCCGTCTCGCCCCACCCCCGGGGCCTAGCGCCAGCGCTCACGATCACCCAGCCAGCAGTACACAGGACTGAGCGAGAAAGTGGCGGCTTACGATTCTTGTACGTAAGCTGGGCACGCGAAGTAGTTGCTCTTGATTATCTAGGTGTATCTGTAATAGGTACCTCTTAACACACAACCACATTTTTATGAGAAACTAACGACCCGCCCCAGCTTCTCACGGTTTCCACGACTTGAAAAAGCTTCTAGATTTCTTCGCTGTATAGATTGCATTTCCTTTGCTGTTTCATGTATTATACCGGTGTGCATTATGCATTAATGTATTATACCGGTACATTTTAAATTAGCTAGCAAAACTTCGCAAGCGTGATGGGTATTGAAATCTAAATACAACAAAACAGTCATACAGATTTGAAGTACAAAACCAGTGGTCATTGAACAATTTATTCCGGTCAGATCCCCTGAACCCTCCACCCCCCCCCCCCGATCCCCTGCTAGTTATTCTTCTGTTTTAATCTCTGTCTATGACCTTATATGATTTGATTATAGATATGCTCGGAGTCTCTATGAAGGATAGGATCCGTAACGAATGCATCCGACAGAGAACGAAAGTTATCGACATAGCTCAAAGAATTAGCAAGCTGAAGTGGCAGTGGGCCGGCCATATCTCGCGAAGAACCGACAACCGCTGGGGTAAACGAGTTCTTGAGTGGAGACCGCGACTCGGCAAACGTAGTGTAGGTCGCCCTCCGGCCAGGTGGAATGACGATCTGCGAAAGACTGCAGGCAGATGCTGGATGCGTCAAGCTGAAGACAGGGCGCTATGGCGCTCATTAGGGGAGGCCTACGTCCAGCAGTGGACTGCTATAGGCTGATGATGATGAATCTCTGTCTTATCCACTTTATCTACGTCTGATCCCCTTACTCTTTTTGACAGTTAAGTACAGTCAAGAGAAAATACCCACCCCAGAAAAAAAACATAAAATCTTTTTCCCTTTGTTTTATCGTGTTTAAATATCACTGCCGAACAGCTCTGTGGAGTTTCGCTAGATTTGACCTTGTATAAGTATTCTAAAAGATGGTGAAAACTGCATCAATATCCGTAGCGTAGTTTAGAAGTAGAACGCAGTCACAAAAACAGACATGAAAAGAGAGTATATTATATAATATGTATAGATAAAGATAAAAGGGGCTAAGTAATAACAGCCGCACGGTTCGATTGATCAGGTTAAGCTACGCTTGCCGCAGTTGGTCCGTGGATGGGTGACCATCTTTACATACCAAAACCCCTCCGTGCCTCGGAAAACACGTTAAACCGTTGGTCCTGGCTGTCATTTGTGGATCTTTTACAGTCGTTACAAGACGTCAGAAGCCCGAAAATCTGACAACCATGCAGTCTCACCAAGGGGTATCGTATTACCTAATAACTGGGTTGTAGAGGTCAGATAGGTAGTTGCACCATGTAAAATACTGATATTCAGCTGCATCCGGTCAGACTGGAAGCCGACCCCAACACGGTTGGGAAAAGGCTGGCCGATGATGATGTACCTATAGATAGAGATTTGAAATACCAAACAGCAGTTAATAAACATTGAACGCCGACGGGATTATGTATTGCTCGTCGTTTTACCAGGAGGTCAATGAATTATCCAAGTTACGCAACTTCAGTTTAGGGCTTACTAGTTACTATGCCCCAATATACATACGTATACCTCAAACGTACACCGCAGGGGTGAGCAAAGATCATAGCCGGTCGCAGATCGGGTCGGGCGCAATCAAGCGGCCGTCAATCAGCTACCAGCCTTACTTAATTACCTCGTCACGAGTGGGCAGTTATACTTACACGAATGCCCCTGTGTGGGTTAAACTGTGCACGGAATCTGATGTATCCATAGCTTAAATCATACATCTGTGTGCGTTAACACTGCTCACATTAACATTAACAAACAAACTTGGCAGTTTTCCTCTGTGTGCATAAAACGTTTTCCTTCTATAAGATTGTGTGTGTGTTGGCTCCAACAGTCTATAAGTATGTGTGTGTGAGTCAATTATGTGTGCGTTTATGTGTGAGCGAGTTATAGATACAGAAAGTCAGGGAGAGAAGGTTGTGATTGTCAATTTGTTTATGTATGAGTGTGTTGACGGGGTTTTTGATGTGTAAGATCGCTTTAATCAATCAAATTATTGATATATTAAAATCGATTGTTTTTTAAACATAATTTTGTCGATAAATTTAATGTCCACTTTTAAAAATAAATTTATGCTTTTTTTATGTATTTAGATAGGGTACTTATTATTATTTATAAATAACAAAATTAAAATTAAATACTAACTTAACTAAAACTATACAGAAACTAAAAAATTGCGTCGAAAAATTCATCCGCATCGCTGTCGACTGGTAATGTACCCAAGAGACTGGCGGCATTACCACGTTGTATCGCTATGCTCAGCCTCTGGCCAAGGTAAAAGCCAGCCCTTGGGTCACGGGAAGTGTCAACCAGCCGTTTAGATATTTCTTTAAAAAGACCATGAGCACTCGGACCCCACGGCCCGAGAGTTTCAACCCCAAACGGCTCGAAAATATAATTTCCGATAAGGTTATCATATTTCCGCCGCTTGAGGTTTTCCGCAGCCGCAGCAGCAGCGCCAGCACAGCACGCCGAGCCAGGAAGATGGGATGGCGCAAGAGTATCGACACACGTTGCGTCCCAAACTAAAGGCCTACCCACCTTCCATGGAAATAAGGACATACCGTCCGGTCTCTTGCCATCGTCGCGTGCCAAGCCATTGGGTTCTAATACAGCTGGAACGCCGACGGTAACAAGAGCTCGTCGGATGATGTCATTAATGTTTGCGTGCCGTGCTAAGCGACCCGCACTTCGGCTGCAAGACAGGCCGTGGTGTCCGAGGCTGTTGACATCTTCGCCACAGTGACAGCGATGATATAATAATATTTCTAAGCTAGAAATATTATGTAGAACAGAAAAAAACGTCTGTGATCAACATCTTCAATGTCACATGACATAACCATTTGACTCCTCGATTGTCATTTCCTTACCGACCAAGAAACATTGCACGCCAAAGCTTGACTGTAATCCTTTACATTTACAAGTACCATTGTCAAGTTCAGTAGTAAGCACACGTACTACGCTCCTGATTCTGATTACGTTGTTTGAGGGTAGGAGGACAATGACGTCATAACAGTTCCGAGGGTAGATTGTATTTGTAGAGGTTAGGCCTGTTTATTTAATAAGGGCAGATTAACGAAGAAATTTCACAGTTTTGTTCAAACATTTGACGATTATGTGTCATTATAGAGTAATTATATTGGAATGACTTTGTTTTTGGTCAGGTGCTTTGTTATAAAATAAAATGTATTTTCAAGTATGATAAGGGCTCCTGGCTAAGTAATACCCGCCGCACGGGAGGATGCTACATTTGACGCGGTCGTTTTATGGATGGGTGGCCATTCATTACATATTGACACCCTCCGTGCCTCGGAAAGTACGTTAAGCCGTTGTTCCGCGCTGTCATTTACAGATCTTTGACAGTCGTTGCGGGTAGTCAGAAGCCCAAAAGTCTTCTTTCCAAAGGGTATCCACCCAGTTACTGGGTAACAACTCAGTAACTGGGTTGTGGAGGGCATATAGGCTGACCTTCCATGTAAAATGCTGGCACTCAGCTGCATGAGGTTAGACTAGAAGCTTACCCCAACATAGTTGGGAAAAGGCTTGACAGATGCATTTTCAAGTATGTATGTACTCCCATATAGATTTTGAATGTAAGTTTATAGAAGGCAAGCCTAATGTTGTCATGACAATAAATCCATTATTACAATGCGATAGTATGTGTTTTAAGTAAGTAAAAAGTACATAGTATTAAACGTTTCTTTCAATGGAAGTCATCAAATATACCTACAAAACCCTAACGATGTTGCTTGCTTCTCCTAAAATATCCTTAATCTTAGTTAATATGATTATGCGACGTATCTTGATACTAAAAAGTCGTTGACACAGGCACGGTACGTACCAAAGATCATCTCTGCAGATGAGATGTAAAACTGAGACATCCGTAGGCACTTTCAGAAATTGGCTGCTGATATTTTGTTACACATCCACAAATTTTCCTTCGACCAAAACGAGAATAAGTGGCTCTGAGCACTCAAATTTCCTAAGAACTTTGTACACTACATAAAATAATATGATCTTAGAAATACGTAAGCAATTGACCTATTTTATATCTGTGAAACCGTAGAACCGTAGCTTCGTAGTGCAGCTACGCCGTAGGTGGCTACGACTCGTAGCATTAACTATACAGGATGTTTATTTGAATCGAAATTTGCTTAATACTATGCGATTGAAGGTTGTATCATAATACCAAAACATTATTTGAAACTCTAGAGTCAATAGAAAATTTTACAAAAATATAGTCAAGATTTTTTTCTTTTCAGTACCTACTTACAGTTATTTTTGTCACATATTATTATTCAATCAAAATATTATAAATATTAAAAATATTATAAAATCTTTTTCAGAAATAATTGATTTTATGTTATGCCTATTCCAGTCACGTTTCTAGCCTCTACACAGCCTGTATACAAATATGAATTCAAGTTTTCTATCTTAAAAAGTTTCAAGAGTGTCTTAAAATACATAGGTATATTCAAAGACATTATGGTATTTTGGATATTAGCCAGATTTCGTTGTGACGTTAATTTTAATGCGTCTGACCTGATCGACCTCGTTGCGTATTATGTTGTTGGCAAAAAAGTAACTATTTAGATGTTTACGCGAGATTTAAGAAGATTATGAAACATAGTTCAAGGATCTTTGTATTAGTTTAGGAAATTAAGAAAAAAGCTGTTCTTAGGGTTCCGTAGTCGAAACTCTTACAATTTCGTCATGTCCGCCTGACTGTCTGTCTTTCCATCTAAATGTTAGAAAGTCATAAAACTCGGAGACTATTGGCACTTTATAAAATGTAGTAAAAACCGCCAAGGTTGGATTTTAAGTCATAAGTTTTTGAGATTATGGGATATTTTCAGTTACAACCGCAGTAACAACTTAATTTTTCATTGTGTTTTCAAGGAATACTATGAAATACAAACTTATTTTTGCGGTCGATAAAATCAATAATACGAGTACATGCGTAAATATTCATCGCAACAACGGAAGCGTTCACTGTGCGTCCCACACGCAATTGACCTGTTTTTTCCTACGTGTTTGATTTGCTGGCTATGTTGTACGTTGTTGTGGGTAGGTAAGAGCTGTCCTTTATAAGAAAGGTATTTAACTTAGTCCTGGAGTGGATCATTGTTGCGTAGCTGCGGGCAATATCCATTTCGGAAAGTCACTTGTCCAGGCGGCTTACTCTCCAAACTAATTTTAATTCCAATGAGATGCCAATATGATTCCAATGTTGATTTTACAGTCACGTGATTCGGTACTCTTGAAAACAATATTGTCAACAATTACCCCACGCCAAGCCCGAACCCAATTCCACTTAGTTCTCCAAAATGGACACCCAATCTAAAAATCATTTGGCGCTAGCATCGAACTCAAGAGTACGAAACGTCACAATTCCAATGTCGATCTATTGGAATTAAATTGAATAGTAAGCACCCAGAAGCGGATTGATTGGTTGACATTTTTTTGGTTCTTTTTACCGTTGCCTTGCATCTAAGGAGAACTTTTAGCTAAATCGAACTGATTGCTTACTTGTTATCAATCGGCAAACAACTTATTGTATCTTCACGTTCTGATTAAAGTTTCAATATTCCTCTTCTTATTCGCGTGTCAATTGCAATATAAGTTATTTTAGCCCAAAACTGTGCTACAAGTTGCAATTTATTTTGAGGATTGACGTTGCACTTTGAGCTTAACACTGAAAATTACAATTTACTAAGAAGCATGAGGTTGTTTTTTTCATCCTTAATCCATTTAACCTGCATTCTCGATTTATTTGCCAGAAAACAAATATGATTTTATGAAAAACTAACTTTAATTCCTACACAATAAAGTTCAGTTTGCGCTACAAATTCAAACATTTTTAAAACTTGTTCGATAGTGCTAGTTACTCTGAAATCAACTTAATTATCATTAAAATAAAGTTGATATTTGTTTAACTTGAAATAACATCAATTTGAAACATTAGTTTGAATAGACTTTACGTACATATATTCATAAACTCACACCTTCTTCACATAAGGGTAGGCAGAAACTACATAACACCACCTGCTACGATCCCCACATACTCCTTTTGCCTCATCCATTTCATTTACCCTAAATTAGATCATCGTCAAACTCTCATCACCATTTTCTCTCGTCCCTACCCAATTTTATAGGGTCGGCGCAACATCGCTCGCGCGGGTAAATCTAGTAAATTAAATTCGATCGAAGAAAACTAAAAGACTACCTACTACTTGAATGACTGTTACAATTTCCTCCATCAGTACCTATGCATTACAACAATGCACCAATATGTCAACTCCCACAATGATTGCCACACACTCCAGCATCACATTTCAAAAACAGAGTGACGAGGTCACTTTTTAAAATTCATTAAAAAAATAAACACGCTTCTCTTTTAATTTTAGTTATATCCGCCCACGTAATGTTCCCACTGCTGGGACACAGGCCTCCTCTCGGTGAGAAGGAGTGGGCCATAATCCACCAAGTGGGCCCAGTGCGGATTGATAGATGTCACATGTCTTCGAATTTTCGGTTCCTTGACATGCCGGATTCCTTACGACGTTTTCCTTCACCGTTTTGAAAGTAATAGTGATGAAATTATATTCACAAGTAGCGCCAACTAAGGTTCGAACCCACGACCGTAACTCATCAAAATCATGTACCTACGAGTAATTAAAATCCATCGAAGAAAAACAAATGACAACATACAAGATCTTAAATTACTGTTGCAATTTGCTCCACCAGCAACCCACATATCACTTCCCATAATGATTGCAAGTCAGCCCGTCACCAATTATGCGTTGCAATATTTCAAGCGTTTATTGCCATGCGTGGCTTCTAGCTACGCTAGCTTAGATCGAGATAGGGTAACCTACTTTCAAGCTAGCTGCATAATTACGTCTGATAATAACAACATTGCACTCAATCATAACTTATGATTTAATATCAGTATTGTGTGGTGTTTACTTTAGGATTTGTTATTAATTTTGCAAGTAATTAAAATGGATGATATCTAATTAGCGCTTTTAAATAGTCATTAGCTGGAGACGGTAAAAATTTTAATGTCAGAATTTAGTATTGTCCAAAAATAAAATTATAATCATGTCAAATTGAGAAAGCCCAATAACATCACTGCATCTTCTAGTATTATCCGTTGGTCATGTTAAGTATGGATAGTGAGTTACATATGTATATTTACCTCACCGCAAAGGCAAGTATAGCCAAGCCTCGTCTCTGTGAGAGGAAAAGGGCCGTAATCCACCACTCGGGCCCGGTGCGAGTTGGTAGATGTCACATGTCTTCGAATTTTTAGTCCTAGGACATGCCGGTTTCCTCACGATTTTTTCCTTCACCGATTTTGACAGCAGTGGTTATGGAATAAATTACACAAAGTAAAGCGCCTGTCTGGTTTCGAACTCACGACCTACTCGTGAATCGGGGCCATTACCACTGGACTTCTCCGCAAAGGAAAATATAAGAATATCTTACGATTATACTATGCGTACAATAGGTATGTTAAAATAACAGTCTAAGTTATTCCTAACCGATTGAGCAGCGTGTTGGTAGATATTACTTGTGTGGGTTCAAGTTATTTTTATAATAAAATCATAGAGCTCATTTTTATAAAGGTCACGGTAATGCCTTCGAGGAAAGCAAAATTTTTATAATTATTTTCTTGGATAGCTTTTTATGAATTTTACTAATCACAGAAAATGTTCAAGATCAGAACCTTCATAGCCTTCAGAAAGATGAAAGTATAAAATAATGACTTAACCTATTTTACAAAAGCGGTTACATACACCCTGTGAGCACCAGTTTTCGTCCAATCGAGCAGAAAACGCGCCGTTTTTTTTACCTTTACTTCTCTTTAAACCCCTCCAGTTATTCTTTGAACCGGCTTATTCGTTCGTTAACGTACCCGTCAATTTTGCAACCTCCAGACCACCTACCGTAAATATAATATTCGGGCAATTACGACTTTATGTCCAGGGAATAAAGGTTATGGTGAAATAATGGGATGGTGCTGATTTTTGTTACTTTTTCCCTGTAAGATTTTGTTTTTTATGTGGATGTGATGTAAAGGAGATACCGCATTTTCAAAGTTATTATGGTATTAAACGAAGATATAAAGATAATCACTAAGGACAGTAAAACAAATCTATTGCCTATTGTTACCTTCCCATGCAAAATGACTGCCATGTATTTTAACTTTCATTCTTAGCGAGAGGGCAATCCGGACAAGAGCCACTATAGTCACAAGAAGCAGCTAGTTAGGCAATATTCAGCCTTAATGAGCTCACTTGTTTACATCAAAGTCCTTAGAAAAATGCATTTATGTAACTAATTTCATAGCACATTAAAGATTTATTTTATTTATTTATTTATTTTTTATTGACAATTTAAAGAACAAACCTTACACACAAATTACAACAATCCTGTGATTTGTGTCTACTAGTACAAAATACAATTACGTATGTCTAATTTTATTTGTGTGTATTTTGTCAATGTTATATTATACACTTTTTAGAAAATCTTTTTAAACTATCAGCAGTAATGAAATCAGAATAATGAGTTAATGCTATTAACAATGTTACCGAGACCAAAACAAATAAATAATCATGTCATCAATGACTCAAAACACCATTTCAAACACTATAATCTACATCGTCCGGACAACATTTGACCAAGATTATCTCTGGACTTTCAAGAAACAATGCAAATTAAGAAGTGAATATAATTAGGTAAGTACCCCTAATATTAGTGGCCTATTTATAATAATAATAATTTTACATGCCGCAGATGCCACATTCAATTATAAACCGGTGTCGCGGGCGCATCACGGATTGATTTTGTATTTTCAATGTCAATTAATAATGTGTGTTGACTTTGGTGCTTGGCCCTGACATCAAATAATGGACAAAATTGTCAACATTTTCTCAGCTTGAGTACGAGGCTTTTGACTACGTTGTGTGTGTATATTTTATGTCTTTTTTAATTTTAATTCGCAATCTGCGTTTTTGTTTGTGCAGAATAAACATTCTTTCTTTCTTTTCTTTAAACCATACAATATATAACAGCAGCATGCACAACCCTCACACAGACAGACAACACTCACAGACACAACCAGGTAGCAAACATTATTCATCAACACCTCGCTCTTAAACACAGTCTCATACAAAACTCTTGCTCTCCTTACTACAAGTACACACCACAAACTATACTAGAAAATGATACGCACAAAATGTACTACGATTGCGCCATACTTACAGATAGGACTATCCACTACAATAGACCAGACATAACCCTGCAGGATACAATAAGAATAATCACATACCTCACAAACATTGCAGTTCCCAATTCTCATAACCTACAAAAAACCATATCTGGAAAAATAAGTAAATATGCTGAACTTAAAAAGAAGTCACAAGAATCTGGAGACAAAAAAAAGTGTACGTTATCCCTATAGTTCTTTCCACGACTGGCGTCATCCCTAACCATCTTCTCCGTAGCCTAAAACTAATAGACTTAGAAGAATCCGTCTATATCGAGCTACAGAAAGCTGTCATCTTAAACACCTGCAGAATAGTTAGGAAATTCATGCAGTTACAAGAAGAAAACACACCCTAATACACTCCGCACGCTGCATTTACTTGGCTTTGGCCCGTAAATGTAGCTAAAACCAGCCTAAAAGCAGAGAAAAAAAAACACTCAAAATAATAATCATTTAATTTCAGACAACTATAAGATCCATAACTATTTAGTAACATTATACCTAGTAGCATATAGGCAAGCCTATTTTCAGCCTCGCCTCTCAACATCTTCTTAGCACCTGCGACTCTAAACTATATACCGTGTATCCAATAACTATGGCCCAAGTTTTGACTCTTATGTCATTTATGGTTTAGAACTTTGAACTGGCTGTTATAACTTGTGCGTTGCAGAACTATCTAATGTTCTTCGAATGTATGAAGGAAGCTGTGCACGACTTGATAGTACTAAGTGTATTGTGTGCTGTGCACGTCGGTTCCCTCAAAGGGGTACGTTGTAACGTTTACTGGAAAAGCTCCAAGTGATTTGACGTAAGTTGGTCTCGGAAGGCCAATTTCCGTATTTAATAACTTTCAAAATGTAGTCGCTATCTCATCTCAGCAACAATCGATGTCAAAAAGTTGTAAAAAAATTAGGTAAATTAGAGCTATTTTTGACTGATTGAGACTGAAATCAGTATGTGAATATTCTTCAATTACAGAAACTGCGCCTCCTCTGCTCCTCTGATCAAACCCAGGGATATCGATCTCTGATAAGATTTTTCTTATCTGTATGAGTTGAAAGTGATAACCTGATACAGGTTAGTAGGAGACTCCAATACAAAAAGTTATCGGTTAAAAACTCACTTGAAGGTAACTTTTACGAAAATCTTAATTTGGTCCTTATAGACAACAACAGGACCAAAATTTATAAGCATACATGAAAATATTTACTGAATTAATCAATAACGATACCATCAAACAACAAACATACCAATAAATCCTAAGCAAACTTCGTTCTAACACTTGCAACCCTTCAATACCCAACCTTAATAAACTCATAATACATAAAACAAAGCCTATTTAAAAACACATTAAATCAAAAACCCACGGGGTTCAGTCCACGCCAATTTAATATAACCATTACAAAGGGGTGAAAATTTATAGTACAAAATTTTATACTCAAGGAAGACTCCTTATTCCTGTCACCCTTGATAAATATAAGTGTCCTTTTCATACGAAACCATTATTAAATTTTATGTGGCATCCCTTCACAATACACCCACTTATTGTAATTGCGATTTTGAAATTATTAATGATGGTAGCAGCCCTCAGCAGGTCTCAGCTCCAGTAATTATAAATTGTGTTTTGTTAATTATTTTCATACTTTTAATTTGATTTCAAAGTGCTAACGGACAGCGGACTGATATGATGTTGAAATTTCATATCCTGATCCATGAATTTCTGTGCCCCACTGTATGATAATTATTTCACCGGAATTCACAAATTCTACTAGGAAATTAAGTCCACAAAAAACTATTTAAATTTAAATGGTTTTTCATAATATAAATAAAATTGAAGTGTACCTATATTTATAATGTCAATATAACAAATGCATCTGAAAGTATATAAGGTTTTAAAAAAAAAAACAATTTAAAAAATGTTTGTCTATCTGTCTGTATGTTGTCGGCTAATCTCCGAAACGGTTGGACTGATTTTGACGGGACTGACTGTCACTGGTAGATAGCTGATCTTATAAGGGGTACTTTTATTTTAGAAATAGCATTTAGTTACATGTGACACATTATTTTATTAGTTTTCCGACACCCACGCGAACACAGCTAGTTACGAATAAAATCCATCAAAATTACAACTATTTAATCCTTATAGCCATCATAAATCCACAGCAACATAATACCGAAATCATTACACGAATACCGACCATAATGAGGGCAGTTAAAACCATAGCTACTCGCACAGTACAGTCACAAACAACAGGGGAACACGAAACTGCACCAAAACGAATGAAAGTGTGTCCGCGACAAATTTTTCACTTGGCGTCATAACACAGTTTGCGTGTGACTGTACAAATAAAAATGTATGAACCCGAAACTTGAAAAGCGTTGCAACGGGCACGCGAGGAAAAAACGATGAAGCTATTTTTCTGGATTGTGTTACATTGATGTATGTGCGTAGGTGTGTTTTGTTATTTTTACGACCGTTTTCCACCGCAATAATTTTTGTTTTCTATAGGAGTGAGGGAGACGGGGTGTGTTTATCAGCTTCTTGTCGGCGGCCGTTGACTCGGCTCTCTCGCTCATTTCAGCACTTTCCCGCGTTAGGATGTGGGAGTTATCATTTAATCCCGACACAGTATAATATTATTTTGTACAGAAGTACTATCTTTATTTTGATCACAGTCACTTTACTTGGTCCATAATTATGATGTACATTTTTATAGATCTTTCTCCTATCCCAGTTTCAGCACTAATACACGGAAACATTATACAATACCCAGTCCACATTCCCACTACATAAAGACATCATAACTACACATTAGTAACCCGCCCACACAAAAACACAGGAAAATCAAAGTAAACAATAAAAATAAGGCACTCGAGTCACGTCACCCGAAGATTATGGCGGGACAACGTACAGTAATAAAAAAAAACATGAATCAAGCTGTGCCGTGACGTCACACACGTGACATTCGTCACACGCGGGACAACTGATTCGTTAACCTGGGATGGTTGTGAAGACTGCAACGATTTGTCGGCACACTTTTTTATAATTTAAGGTTATAAAATATGTAGTTCAGAGAGTCTTTGTTCACTTCTATTTTTTGCTAATGATTTATGATTATAATTCATCTAAGTAAATACTTACCACTAATGAAAAAGACAAAAAAAAAACACTTAAAGAGAGCCTGAAAATGTTCCTTCAAACACCATCGTACCTAATTAAACCAGGTCAACGATAAATAAAAGCTTTTAAAAATATTAATCTGCTCTTGGTCAAAATGAAAATAGAAAAAAAAGTTGAATTTTTGCTTCAAATATCAGTACGATTTATAAACGTGATTTTTTTTTAATGGGCTCATATACGAACACTAGGGGACTCCTAAATCACTTAACTTGAAAAACAGTTAACTTAAGAGCTTCCTTCATCTTTGAATTCGGTTAATATTACAGTTCGTAACTTCCGAGTGTAGCTTTTATCTTCAACCCTTAGTTGAATACTACTACATTTTTATATTAGCCATGTGCCCCCTAGGCAAAGATGGCAGCATCACCCCATTTTACCCCTGGGTCGCAAGTTACTCCACTATATCTCGGAGTAGCAAGGGAATTATAAAAGGTGGGATGCATTACTTGCGTACACTAATAAGGTTACAGTTCCCTTGTTCTTTAAATGGTAGGTTTAATACAGTTAATTAATATTTTTTAATGTGCCTACTCATTTCGTTCGTAGCATAGACTTAAATTTCTTTAGTTTTTTAACAATCTAATTTACACCCAGCGAGTAATGAGAACGAGGTTGGGTCTCAAGAATGCTATCCGTATGCGTATAATTCTGCATTGTATCAGTCACTAAGAGATAAAGTTGAAAATGTAATCAATCAATCAATAATATTCTTTATTACCGATCATAAAGAATATTATTGATTGATTGATAAAAACATTAACGGGAAACCTTTTACACTCTAAAATTACAATGTTGTTGAGCTGCAGAAATAAACTGGTAACGCTTTGCTAAACGAATTCCTTCACAAGGAGCTCAATACTACAAAGTACGAACATCTCTAACAATAAAAATCACTTTTCAAGCGCCGTTTAACACCGATCGTATCTAAAGACCAATACCAATACATCATGTGAGAAACAATAGTGTTGTACACACTAATCGATAGTGCTGTGCACACTACATGTGAACAGTTCTCCGGAACAGTGTTAAGTAACCGTTCCTCTCGACTGACTTTTACAACTTGAGGAGATACATGGCCAGTGCACTGGCTTACTTTCACCTTGCGATCAATAGTTACTATGTTGGATCTTGGTTTTATTTAATACTGATAATAGAATTTTGTAGGGAATATTTTTATTTTATTTTTATAAAAGATTATTTATCTTTTGTTACCCAGTTATTATTAAAAAGAAAATAAAAATGCATGAATTTTATGAGCTTTAGTCATCAATGTTATACTTAATGAAAGGATCTGATAAATACTTACTGTTACCATACCAGTGCAAAAATCATTGTATAAATAGAAGCTGTAAAAATATTATTTGTCTTCTGTTGTTACGAAAGTAAAAACATATTCCTATAGTTTGCTTACATTTATTTGCTTATATCTATCGGAACGACTTTTATATCGACATTACGTTTTCGACGCATCATGCTTACGAAATAGGATCTACTTTCCGCGTTAACTTAACTTTTCATTGTGACATTGAACAATAAAAATCTGTGTCTTTTTGTGTCATTTACGTAACAAAAATATAAATTTGACCTTGACTAGGCTCCAGCCAATTACAGTCGTTGTCAAAGTTTACTTTCCCTACGACACATGAAAACGTCTTTTATATGCTCCAAAATCGACGTTTCAGTCGATATCATTCTTGGAATATTCCCTCATATCTTTGGGAGGGTACGAACATAAAATTTACGAACACTTACCGCGCAACATATTTCTAATCGACAATAAATCATTACCGACCTTTGTGCATGCCCGTGTGCTTATCCTTAAGCACCGTGAGCTCGTAAATCTTCCCGAACTCCTCGAACATGGGCCGGAGGTCGTCCTCCTCCAGATGTCGCGGTATCTGGCCTATGAACAGTTTGACGGCGTCTCTGCCGGCGCCCGGCGGCGCGCCGGTGCGCTCTGCCGGCGTCAGCGGCGACGCGCGCTTCGGATCCGAGCCGAGGCTGTGCACCGGCGTCGACGGCGCGGTGCCGATACTCGAGTCGCAACTTTGAGGAACGCTCATCATGTTCACATTCTGCATATTGTAACCCAGCAACATCGGGTTCACGCTACGCATATTCGCTCCCACAATCATGTTTATCACAGTTAACAGACTTTAATTAACACAAATTTTTAATCACAGTGCTTTGTACTTCGTTTGCCTTAATCTATAAATTCGGTTTTCAAGTTTTTTTTTAAAGCTCACTCGTGTTTACTTTCGTTTTTCGCGGAGGGCGAATGTTTAGGAGGTGGGGCTGGCGTGTGTGGGTGTGCGGCAGATCGCGGCTGTGTGCGTGCCGTCTCTTCTCACAGTCACCCCGTAATGCGTAATATTATCGATCGGTATAGTGACGGTAGTAGGCAGTACAATCGTCCCCCCGTTTTTCTCACTGACGCGGATTTATTTCTGTTTTTTATGAGTGATATTTTTTCTATTAATATTTATTTTTATAATATTATTATTTAACAAATATTGCACATCGATTTATTTATATACTACACCTTAGTTAACACTTAGTAACAAACATTTACTTAAATTATTTAAATATTAATTATATTAACACTGAGAAAAAATTTGGCACGACGCTAATTCTACACATTGATTTTTGAGCGAAAATTTTCTAACATAGTTTTCCGAAAAATCTTAAATATTTTCCACTAATTTGCAATGTTACTACAGAGTTTTTCACACGTGAAAAGTGTATAATGTTAGTCAGTGTTTACGTAGCGAGAGCGGCGTCGCACGGGGCTCTGTTTACAAACAAACCGCGGTACAACACACGTTATTTTTTCTATATTTTTTTTTATTTTTATTTCACCGTTTACCTCTGATTGTTCACACGCAATTTGTCACTGTACACACGAAAAATGTTAACGAGAAAAATTGTAAATATTTTTTTAACTGACACACTTATCACTAGAATACTAATCTAACTTATATTAGCACTTGACGACGATTAACCATGACTTGACGCACAAACGAAAAGCACAAAACACGAACTAAATGAGACAACAAATTCGCCGTGTTTCCGACTATATGCCTACATGTCCACTAACCTAAAATTCCCTCCGAGGTCCCCTCATAGCACGCCATGGGGGAGCCTCCAGTCTTGATACAATCCTCCCTTTCACTCACCCTTAGATACGCGAGTAAATTCGCTTTGTGTGAATAGGTTGATTATTTGAAATTTCTTGTTTCGCTATTCCGGTGACGGTGTTGAGACGCGTGTAGGTTTTAGCTTGAATTATGTGGAAAATTTTACACGTTTTAGTTGATTATTCACTGAAACAAGGCGTGTATTTATGTTTTTCAGCAAGGTGAATTTGTCATTAATTGTTTACAGTATCTTTACTTACTTTTCAGATTTTTTGGAATGGATTAAAGCTAATTTTACGTGTTTTAATGAATAAGCATACTCTTATTCTTAACGGTTTTATTTAGTTTTTCCAGTTTGTTTTATACATTAAGAAGGAGTATTATTAATAGTATTTTGCGGCTACAGTAATTTAACATAATGTACAGTTATAATTTACTCATATTTTATCTTTTACCTTTTTAAACTGGTAAATTAAAATGGAAAAAAGAAATTAAAGCCCAACAGAAATAAATTAGGTTAATTTATGTCTTCGCTTATGTTTTACTAAAATGTATTTCCATTTCTATTTTGCCGTAATAAATTGTATACTTACATAACCCGGATTCCGTACTGCTTCAGATATAAAGTACACCCAAAATAATCATTCTGAAAGTTCCAACAAAAAAAAGACCAATGCATCATTATTAATAAACACAGCTTAAACCCACATCAAGTGTTAGCAAAAAACCTCTGGTTCTGAATAATTTAGCCAACCGACGCTTAGTAGTCGCTCGTAAAACGCAATGGCGAATTCGGTAAAAGGTCTTCAATGTTTGGTCGAGCTATAATTCAAGCCCCAAAAATAGCGAAGGGGATGAAGCCCCCTCTCGCCCCCGCGCCTCACCCCCCGGACCTCAGCCTCCGATGATCTTTGCACGCAACTCGTAATAGCTGTTTAGAAAAATACATAAAAAGGAAACCCTCCTTGAGTTTTCTCGAGGATGATTTTTTTTTAATTTATGAAGTTTTAAGATATGGTAATACGGACTTAATTAAGGGGTTTGTTGTGTTATTTTTGTTTTGTTTTGTACCTGTGTCGCTGAAGGGCGCGAGCGGGTTTGATGATGTACGCACTCGTAATTATCTTTGAAATAATCTCTTAGAAAGGAGGCATTACCTGCTCTTCTTATTAAAAAAATACAAAAGTTTATTGCAGTAACATGTACAACTAATGTATGAAAATAATGTTCGAAAAACTACTACTACTACTACTAATGTGTGTTTGTGTGTACTACTATTATGTGTGTAATGTATGTATGTGTGTGTGCATGTACGTGTGTATGTATTTTATGATTTTCTTTGAGACTTGGCTATTTTAGGACTGTTATGTCGACTGTTTATACATTATTATTAGTTTTATTTTTGAATATTATTATTTAAGTCAGGTAAATAATGTTTTTTATTTATTTAATTATTTTTATAACAGCTTAAACTACCATTACAGGGTTTACCCTAATGCGACAGTTAAGAACTTAAACTAATAACCTACTTACAATAACCAAATTAGAAAAATTAAAACTAACAACACTATTAAATTATTACACCATTAAAAGCACGAAACATAGTATAACATAATTACTTACGTCACCTAGTACAAACATAACATAATACAACATAAATACAAAGATACAACAACATAAATGCATTATGAAAAAAATAAGTATTATTTTGCTTGTAGCATATTATATATATAGCAACACCTTTTACGAATTCATTCACACAACATGTAAACACATCAATTTGAGGTTGAAGGTCATTGATGGCACTGATAGCTCTAGTAAGGAGTGCCTTGGCGAGCATGTTAATTCTGGCTGTAGGACCAGTAGCAGTGGCGGGCTACGCCGCCTCCACACGTAGCGGTCCGGCACACACAGACTCATGCGCTGCATTTTTTTTTTTTTTTTTAAAGTGGAGAAATCCTCATGCATACTGCACTACCACGGGGAGATAGTGCAGTTATGTGGGACTCTAACCCATTAAAACTCCACGGTGTCCTCCTCTGCCGCTTACGGCGGGAACACGGGCACGCGTTAGCACTCATCCGTGAACCCGCCGCGATTGTCCGTTGCCGGACCCTCCTCTGGGGAGTACTCGCCATCACCGGCACACCAGAACACATAGCACGCCGTGACCACCCCAGGTACCAAACCAGCACATGGGCGCCAGACGACCTTGTGTCTGGGCACCCTTGGTCCCCCTGCGACGGGTCAGGTCCCCCTGCGACGGTCAGGCCAATTTTCGGCTGCAGAGGATAGGGAGAGTGGCCAACGTAATACCAACACTCCTCCTCCCCTGTAGCCCCACCGCGTCCGCCATCACACGGTGGCGACCCCGTCAAGGCCGCGAAAGGTAGGGAGAGCGGCGCACCGCAATACCGGACTCCTCTCCCGCCGCGGCCTCCAACCCTCAGCCGCGATGCCCTCAATACGACATCGCGGCCCGCCTCAGTTGCGATGTCGCCCAAGCGACACCGCAACCTACTTTTGGCCGCTACGTCGTTGGTTTGTCAGCAAAAGCCCTGACAAGTGGCCCCTCCTCGGGTTCCTCTTCGTTTCACCGTGGATGTCAAAGCCACGGCTACTGAGCCCCCCCCGCCTCGACAATGCGGGAACCCACCGGGGGAGCCAACCATGCCTGAGTGAGTTTCCCTGAGTGATCGAATCAGGAATGAGGAGATCCGCAGGAGAACCAAGGTAACCGACATAGCCCGAAAAATTGCCAAACTTAAGTGGCAGTGGACAGGGCACATTTCTCGCAGAACAGATGGCCAAAAGTTTCTGGAGTGGCGACCGCGTACTGAAAGACGTAGCGTTGGAAGGCCTCTCACAAGGTGGTCCGACGACCTTGTGAATGCCGCAGGAACCCGTTGGTACAGAACCGGTCGAAGTGGAAGTGATTGGTGGAGGCCTATGTGCAGCAGTGGAGGTCTTTCGGCTGAAATGATGATGATGAACCATGCCCAGGACAAACAGAGTGGAATACATCAGTGGGTAAAAAAGATATACCCCATATAATTTCCTGTACAAATGGCGCGCTAACTTGTTCCGAACGCGCTCCAACATTACAGAGTACTTAGCTTCATGTGGAGCCCATATGACCGCATTATGTACCAGATGACTCCTGACTAGTGCATCATACAGGGCCGTAACTGCTGTGATGTTTGTGAAGCTTTATGTCTGTCTCAGAACAAATACCAAGTTTCTGTTTTTCTGTTTTTGTACGCCTCTTTACATCCCGTCTTTACATTCAGAGTCTTTTAAAATCAAAATGGTGTCAAGGGTTATTATAAAATATGCCTGCGTAAAATTTTATTTTAATATTTGAGTAGGTAGAGAGCCCTTACCGTGGGATGATCAACAGCTGATGCATTGTTTTGTCACTTTTATACTCCGTTCAAAAGTTTATTATTTATTACTCGGTTGGGCTTTAATTACTTTTTTTGTGCATTTTCATAGAGAAATTGTTACATGATGCGTGAATAAAGCATTCCATTTTAGTATTGTTAAAATGAGTTCTGGAACATGTTAGCTTAGTAATGTTTCCCACAGCTAATATTGATGAATTTTACCTTGACCTTTGAAAATACATGACCTACTTTTCACCCGAAATCATTTAAAACTTTATGTAGGCGGGCGCAACGAGAGAGTTTATAAAGGACATTTTAATAATTAATGCTAGTTTCTGTATTTATAACAGTCATCGAGTATTTTGACGAGTGGATTACGTTCAAATAATTACCATTTACCAAATAATAATTGCTTTTATAATTGACACCTCAATTTAAAACAAACACAGGCATAATAAACTGAACAGTTCACACTTCATCAATTTAGTTAATCCTACATTCGTATTACCTTTCAAACGTTGATTAGTGTCAATTTAAAATCACAAATAAAGGCATTATTTGTGATTTGTACCCAATAAAATGATACACCTGTTTAAAACATAGTCATTTTTATTACCGATATGCTCTTTTGCCTTTATTCTACCAGTTTTTATACAAAAACTAAAAGTCATTTATCCAAACTAGGGAGAGAATCAGCACTTTCGGAACGTCAAAACTAATAATAATAAAAAGGCCCCCAAAACGCCCGCTCTTTACCATTTCGTAGTGCTTTAGCTGGGAAGAAGAAGTGGATTAACAAACTATCCAGCAACAAGTTTGTAACAAGGTAATAAACGGCTAGATAATGGAGAGGTAGATGAAAAACTTGCTGGAAAAATCACAAACCTGTTCATTATTTTCTGCCTCAGATAACTACTCGTAACATGAGCTGTAGGTAGTATAAAAAGTAAAATCGACAATAAAAAACGCTAACATAAACATATGCACAGAATCACAGATGCATGTCAGTGGTCTTTGCATCTTCTGTGCATCAATTAGGGCCCGTTTGGTGCGGTCTCGTGCTCCCAAACCGTCAGTCGCATGCAAGCGCCGACCAAATTCTCTAAACCGCAAACATTTGGCCAAACGCTAGATATTTTGATTTTACTAATGTTACGTTTTTGATACGTGTTTCGATTTACGTGTATTTGGAATATGACCGATATATTTCGGTTTAGTGAAATATATTTTAGTGTAGGTACGGTTAAAACACAGTATGTAGTTAAAACATACAAGCGGGGAGACTCCTTGTATGTTTTAATAATCTATATATAGCTGAAGAGTTTGTTTGTTTGAACTCGTTAATCTGTGGAACTACCATTCGGATTTGAGAAGTTTTTTTTGCGTTTGGTAGCCTGATTCTTTAAGGAATTCTGTAGACTGTAATACGTCACGCTAGGAGCCCTAGGAGCGGAGAAATAAAAACAGAAAGAACTCTAAGCGTAAACGAAGAAATAGCGCGTAACAAGAAATTTCACGCGGTCGAAGTCGCGAGCAGAAGCTAGTAAGATATAATTTAAAATGATAATAAGCTTCAAATACGTGTGTATTTGAGGCTCGAGTGAAGTAGACGTCTTGTGGTACTTTATAATAAATAGATTCATGGAAGGATGTCTTTTGTGATATCAAAGTATTACCAAGGATGTTGAATATGAATATAGACACCAATCGCTAAAGAGTAAGTTTCTACCGAAGTACTATTATATATAAGTATTTTAAGTTGCCGAATTCTGGTCGAATCTTATATAAAATGATTAAAATGGAATCATCGATACGATGAAGAAGATGTTTCCATCAAAGGAGAAGGAAAAAGAAAAGCCACGTAGGTAGGTTCTTCTGAAAAATTTGCCTACAGGGCATGTTGTTTAACTGCCCAAAATCAGGAGCAAAAACTTATATACGTAATAAACATTGCGCACCGAGGGTCCCGTACAGATTTATAGGTACGTAAATATAGTTTATCACGGGATTTTTTTTTCAATGTAACTACAATGGTTTTCAGATTTTTTTCTTTATTTGTACGACATGACCTTGCTTCTTGGCAAATTTTATGATTCTAGGTCAACGGGAAGTACCCTATAAATTTGTATTCCCTTGAGAGTCGAATATACGTTTTTTGCGGCATAAACGGCAGTCTCTTTTCTTTACGTTAACTTAGAAGTTTGATTTTTTTCACAGCTTCAAGGGACTGTAGACTTGAGTATATGGTTTTAATTTCAACTCGATACCTCCAGCCGTTCCCGAGATAAATGGTCTTGACATCCAGACAGACAGACGGACAACAAAGTGATCCTAAGATAAGGGTTCCATTTTTTTCTTTTTGAGGCACGGAATCCTAAAAATGATCGATATTATAATTTGTCTTAATATAGCCGATAAAAGGCAACTTCGTCATTGCATTGGTGCGGGAGGGCTGGCATTGCGGTCAGCTGACCATTTGTCCTTCTGAAGCAAGATGAAATTATGGAAGGAGTATTACGCCGAAGAATCGCCAAAATTAAGCGGCAGTGGGTAGGGCAAATTGCTCGCAGAACAGATGGCCGATGGGGCCGAAAGGTTCTGGAGTGGCGACCGCGTACCGGAAGACGTAGCGTTGGAAGGCCTCCTACAAGGTCGTCCGACGATCTTGTGAAGGCCGCAGGAACCCGTTGGATGCGAGAAGCACAGAACCGGTCGAAGTGGAGATGCTTGGGGGAGGCCTATGTCCAGCAGTGGACGTATTTCGGCTGAAATGATGACAATTACGCCTATTAAGATCAACTTCATCGCCCTTCATTTAGTCGGTACTTAAGTTATAGCTAGGTACCAGGTACTTATCTCAATTGAGACTTGAAAACAGCGGAATGATTTGACAAGCTCATAAATGGATAACTCATAATCCTGCTTAAGCTTGGGTTTCATTAAAAAGCGGTGTCGTCATTTTACGCCGTAAAAATACCCACTGTCATTTTCATGCCTTTTGTTATTTTGCGGCAGCTAGATGACATCGCTTTCTTATGAGGACCAAGTTTACTCCCCTGCACGACAAAAGGTCTTGAAGGACCAAAATATTACGTCAAAAAACATTGAATCACCGAGGCACGAGTAGTTTAAATACAACCGGTAAAGTGAGCTCTCAATAGTGTCAATTAATAGCATCACGTGAAATGACAGCTCACGTCAAGCTCTCCTACGTTTTCACGAGATCCAGATGTACTTTACACAAACGAGGGGCCGGTGGCTAAATAATAACAGCTGCACAGGTCGATCGATCAGGTTAAGCTACGCTTGCCGTGGTTAGTCTGTGGATGAGTGACCATCTTTACATCCTTACCGAGACCCCTCCGTTAAGCCGTTGGTCCCGACTGTCATTCGTGGATCTTTGATAGTTGTTACGGCTAGTCCGAAGCCCGAAAATCTGACAACCAGTCTTACCAAGGGGTATCGTATTACCCAGTACAGTACCCGGCGATAAATATTGCACATCGCCCTTTGGAAATTGGTGTATTTTATACAAAGAATAAAAATAATAATCAAAAGAAGCAAATCATAATTGTTTTAACAGCTTCTAATAGATAACGGACTGTTTGTATTTCGTGCGACAGAGATAACGCTCTAAGAAGCCGAAATTAGCCGATTGTCTCTTTCCAAAGGTCGATGTGCAATATTTATCGCCGGGTACTGTAACTGGGTTGTGGAGGTCAGATAGGCAGTCGCCCGATGTAAAATACTGGTATTCAGCTGCATCCGGTTAGACTGGAAGCCGACCTCAGCATAGTTGGGAAAAGGCTAGGCAGATGATGTACTTTACAGTACACAAATAGTTCACAAGGAGCTTCATACTTTCATAGTTTTCTCACAATCACGAATTCGAAAACTCCCCAACTCTTTCAAAAGACAATCTCAACAAATATTTTCGTCATACCCGCAAAATTTTAGATTCCTAGAACTTTGTTAACTAAACAAAGGGGCTATGACCTACTTATTAAACATTCTGTATTGAATATTTGAGCGGGCTACGTACTGACTGTGGTTAGAACTGTCTTCGGATCTTGTTCAACTTTGACACGAGGCTTTTGTTCAGAATGTGTGAGTGACGGGGAATGGAAGAGATCCAATTAGGGCTGGTTTGAGTTGTAAAGGATTGTGTAGTTGTAACTGTTTAGGTTCTTGAAAGAAATGGGTTGGTAGTGAATGTTGTAGGAATGGGAGGGAGATCCGTTGGTGATGTATTTTGTTATGATACTGCAGGTAATAAAGTAGGTGAATAATATTAGTGACTACCAAAATGACAACTAATAAAGAAAAAAACGAAGAAAAAGACAAGGTTCACCGACCCCAATGATATTGGTATATGTGTAGGAGAATAAAGGCTCCTTGAAACAGGCGCGACACACGATGAAATTGCGCGTGACACAAAGACACAGCAAGCCGCGCAACGAGGGGTGCCTTTGCGTCGCGCGCGATTATATCGCGTGTCGCGCCTGTTTTTAGGAACTTTAAAGACGTAGGTAGGAATGGTACACGCAATCATGCGCATTTTTTTCTTCTCTCGTTTTTAGAATGACCTAAACGCCATGACTGCCTGTTGTGGCTACACAGAAATGTTTTAACATATTCTTATTATCACAGAAGAAAAAGCTTTGTAATTGCTTCTTTTAGCTAAGTAAGTTCCGATTTCAAATGCACATCCCACAGTTATTCATTTCTTATAATGAAAATCCAAGTAAAATTGACCAGAACAAAATTACTGAAGCCTACACACAGAAAAAGAAAATTGTCACTTGAATAATATAATCCTATCACAGTTGGCTTATAAATACAGACACACACGTCTTAATAAGTTTTATCACGAATAACGAGTATATCGAAGTAATCAACGAAGGGGACAATTATTGGCGACCACTTTATAGTTACGCAACACGAAAGGGAGTGGGGAGGGGGTGTCAGGTGACGGAGTACGGCACACACTCGTAAAAATACCATAATTACACGGAATTTTGAGGAGAATACACGTGTTTTTGTTATCGTAACGGGTTTTATGGTGATGGAGGAATTGTTTTGTCACTGGTTTGGATTGTGAATTTTAAACATTTTAAGAACTCACTCTGAGGTCTTAAAATGTTTATATTTCGTACTTTTTTCGATTCATGTGTAGCGTTTTTATAGTATTTTAATATTATTTGAATGAGTAATGAACTTGGCAGATGGTACATCAGAAGGCCAATTCACATTTTAAACAACTGAGCCAATGTCGACTATTCTGCCAGCGTCATGTACTTAAAAAAAGATCAAATTCAAGTCGCATTGTCATCTCAGCGACAATCAGTGTCACAAAACTTGTCAAAAATGTAGGGAAATTGGAGGTATAAAGGAGAGGTAGAGGTATTGAGGTACTCGTAGATTTAGACTGAGATCAGACTGAACGTTCTTGAAATTACTAGAATTACCGCTCTGATATGCATAACAACAATATGTTACATCCATAGTATTACAGAGTTTTACGAGTTTGTATAATTTTGCAACGAGGTGACCTGATTAGTTATTACGCTAAACCAAGCAATAAAAACACAATGTTTCTGTAGGTACCGTGTTTCAGACACCTCTTACTTTTCATAAGACTAGTGCAGTTTTCTTTGGCAACACCTATCTTCAGCACTGTACCAAACTTCCGTACACAATTTCGAAAAACTTAAAGTGATTCCGCTACACATAATTGAGCCTGGTGGAGTTCTTAGTACACAAACAAAGGCTTAGATAAGAGCAACTTTATGCACTATTGTAACTTTGAATCTTTTAGAACTTTTGATTGTTCCGTAGAGGTAGGTATATTTTTGTATGTACCTATGCACTACTCAACAAAATCTAGGGAACATGGTAACTAGATGCGGGCCTGCGGGTGGTGAGTAATGGGTAGCTCACCGTCCGATCAGGACCAGGCCCATGCCGGACGGCGCGTAGGTGTTCCACGCGCGCCTCAAAGAGATGTCAGCATCATTCGGAGGGGCCCGTTAGGGCCGAAGCCTGCCGGGTCAGCGGGATTGTCCGAAAGAGTTACCACTGGCTCGGAACATAAAGGGCTAAGGAAGGAACACGGGTGGGTTAGTCAGTAAGAGTCAGACACTCCCTTCCGCTCCACTCAGAGCGGGAGGGGTCATTTGAAGATTTCCCACCCTCAAAAAAAAAATGCTAACTATATATCAACTTATTTAAGAAAACTCTTTAGAAAAAGTACTGGCCACCAAGTGCACCAGTGCAGTGGTCATCAGTGACCAAAACGCCAGGAGAGGTTTGCATGAAGTTAATTTTCACACTCGCAAACCGCTTACAGTTACAGACGGAAGAACGAATATCGTTTTGATAAGAGACAATTTCAATGCGGAACAATACTGTAACGAGATTGTGCAACCTGTGGACATCCCTTATTGATAGCAGTATGGCCAAGATTTCATGTTCATGCAAGAGAATGCGCGTGTACACACAGCCAAGCTGGTGATGAGTGTGCTCTGTGAGAACATCATCACACTATTAGAGTGGGCTGCTCAGTCCGCTGATCTGAATCCCATAGAGCATGCGTGAGATTTTCTCGGGAGAAGAGCGTTCAGTGACCTTTCTCAAAATTTAAACACGGAACAAGAGCTTTTTGCACATATTTCCAGACTATGGAGCCACATATTCCACAGGTGTCAATAGATAACCTAATACTCTACTTGCCACGCCGATGTAGAGCCGTCGCAAATGCCCTGGGAAGTCCAACAGATTATTAAAAATTGCCAGGAATGTTTTTTTTTTAAATTACCTACTGTTATCTGGTCGTTATTTTTTTTTTATCTACAAAATGTGATCTTTTCGTCTTGGTACCACTTTAGATTTTTATCATATATTTTTTATTTTTTTAACTAGCAACCCTTTTATTTAGTAACAATTATTAAATTACGCCTATTGTAATATAAAATATGTTACTAAAAAAACAACCGATATCCAAAAAAAAAACACTACAAAGTGAAAAATAACTTCAATTTCGGAAGTCGGTGTCGTTGGTTCTGTATTTTCGTTTTTTTGACACCGACTTTCGAAATTATAGTTATTTTTCACTTTTCAGTGACATGAAGCTATTGAACGGGTGCGTCTCATAACGTATAAACTCATTTGGTCTAATTTCATTTTATTATCGTTCATAAGATATAATCAACGTGAGATATACCAACTGTTGATATAATTTCTTTACATATAACATTTATTTATTCTAAAACTTAATTAGTATAACGTTGTTTGATATAACGTTTATGTAATCGAAAATCATTTGGTCTAACGTTTAATATGTATATTGTTTATTTAATCGAAAATCATTAGGTCTAACGTTTAATAAATGTATATAAAAACGTTATTATGGTTAACACCCCGACTTAGAGTTCCCCGACTCGGATAGGTTAGGTTAGAAGGCTAAGGCGGGAGCGAAGCGGAGCGGAGCTCCCGCCTTAGCCTTCGTGGTTATTTTTTTTTAAACCACCCAGAAATAGGAGCCCCGCGAAGCGGGCCTCCGTCGACCTATCTTAGCGCAGGTGGTAATTAGTTACTAGTTATGTTTAATATCTACTTAGGTGATTATTACCTATAACTACGATAGAACTTACAAAGAATAAAACAAAGAAAAAATACTTTTAAATATATCTTAAACAAAATACAAAGTTATTGTTTTATTAGACCAAATAAGTTTTATATCTTTTGAGTGGTATGTCAAACGATTTTATATTTAATGTATGTTATGCTTATGAAAATTAGTTATTTTAAAATTATATCAATCGTTCATTATATTAACTAATCGCTATACCTATTAAATAAAATTATAGGTTCCGTTGTTATATATTGTAAATATTAGAGATTTTGTTGTTATATCATCTATTACTTACCCCTATTGAACACATCTGCCTACTCCTTTAAAGGGTACAGGCGTGATGTTATGTTGTGTAATTGGGTAAACAATGCATACATAGGCTATAGCAACAATCGCGGTTGATTTGCTGGCATTTATTGAAGAGTTCCGTTGTCTGTCTCCGAAACTCATTATCAGATCTTTACGAAATTTAAATGGGACCATTTCGGAATAAACCTCTTTCGAACAAAAAAAATGTTTTGCAAATCCGTCTGTATATGAGGGAGTTATACCCGAATATAAATTAACATCTTAATTGAGAACCTCCTCCTTTTTGAAGTCGGTTAAAAAGGGTTAAAATTAAAATGATTACTATGAATACACTTGTTCCATAGAATTTATTGAGTAGTATAGTTTTATTTTTTGAAGATAGAATCATACATAGTGAAAGCTCCAGGCAGCCCGCGAAATTCATTCCTTTTTTTACGTTTATGCAATTTACGGGTCAGTTTCACGTTGTGCGTTGACCAACATAATATGATCCGCGACCGTAGCTAATATGCATTTACAGAATTATAATCATAGAAACCACCAATATCTTTGAATCTCTAAAACTCGAACTTTGGATTTCACGGGCTACCATAATGTTTCCCCCTTAATTAACACTATCTATCTCGCATACCTATGTTCGTTATACCATTATTTAAAACTATCCAAATCAGAAAAACCATAAAAAGAAAAACCATAAAAAACTATAATCATAACCATCTCTCGGCGAGAGGGGGTGGGCAGTAATCCACTACGCGGGCCCAGAAACCAAATTTGGGCAGGGATCCAAATCAGTAGTTATTAAAGGCTCGTACACACAGGCGCGACGCGACACGCGACACAAAGGCACCGCAAGTCGCGCAACGAGCGGTGCCTTTGTGCCGCGCGCGATTCGCGTCGCGCGTCGCGCGTCGCGCCTGTTTGCAGGAGCCTTAAATCGGTCTCCCATTAAAATATTAATGTCACAAAGTTAATTTAAAAAAAGCTTAAGAAGTTTGATAATTATTATATAGGTAGGTACATTATAATTCTGTAGTCTGACTTCAGATTGTGTTTTTAATAGATGTAAAGATAGTGTGTGTACGTTTAATAAATAATAAATAACTTGAAAGATTCATTACCAACAATGTTAGCACCGTTTATATTCTGTGTTGATAATGTATTATATTTTATTGAACAGCCCTGCCAAGTTCTGAATACGGAGCACTGATATTAGTCCAGGATAGATTAATTCTGTAAATGTCCCTAGAAGATCAAGGCTCACTGCTGTAGGTCCCGAAGCTTCCCTGTTTTCCAACCAAAGCTGTATTTTTTACCCCATGCAAACACGTCTACACCATCACACAACTGAGGTAACACTAATAACTACTAACGAACACAAAACAAACTTCGCACCCAAAAAAAAAACATACAGGTTGACGTCAGAACAATATCAGAGGAAGGTGTCAACAACAAGGATGTGTCAGCGCCGGTCAAAACCGCACGCACGCAGGGGTAGGTACGTAGAGGGTACATTTTCACGCACCCTTTACCTACGAAATACACGCTGTCAACTGCACGATTTCGTAGGTGTGTTTTTGAAGGGCTCGAAATGGTTTGTGGAAAAAAATACATGTTGTTTATAGCGGTTTGTTATTGTAGGATTTTGGTGGTTGACCAATTTGGGATAGTTTTGCTGTTCGGGTGGAAAATCTCAACTAAAACTTGGTGGAAGATAATATGTTATGTTTCATTTCGTGGCCTGAGTCGGGAATAGTGAATCACCTAACTTAGATACTTGGTGCATGATCAGCCTATGATTTTCCCACAGCTGGGGAACAGGCCTCCTCTCGGTGAGAGGGAGTGGGCCGTAATCCACCATGCGGGCCCAATACGGGTTGGTAGATGTCACAACATGTCTTCGATTTTTTTGTTCTAGAACATGCTGGTTTCCTCGCCATGTTTTCTTTCACCATTTTGAGAGCAGTCGTCATAAAATAATTTACAAAAAGTAAAGTGACTATTTGGGTTCGAACCCACGACCAGCAACTCGCCACCCCTGCTCCCACTTGGTCATTGCAGTGTAATAGTATCGTTATTGGCAGAAAGATGAACGACTTTGTCAAACGACGTCACGTGTATAAAGAGGAAAGACTATTCTTTTTACAAAACACACTAACACACGTATTCAAACAATACTTGTCTAAGTTAATTAGCAATACTATGTGAAGTAAAGCATTTCTCAATGCGTTCCATATGACAAGCCTTCCAAGTCATTAATATTAAGGGACGCATAGTGCCGATCGCCACTCAAGTATTGTCTATGAATAGGTTTTTGGGCCCTGCGCGTCCGAGCACACTGTGAGACCTCATAGTAATGTTTTGAATATGGGTGTAAAACTATCCAACAAGCAAGCCTCATAATCCTCTTATCGACCCGAAAAACCAATCAAAACTTTTCTCTCACACATAAATAAATGTCAACATAATCCCAACCATACCAAAAATAATTAAATCGCGCAACTAACAAGGCTGCTTCAGGAATAATTTAGCACAAAGGCTGTGCACGGGCAGCCGACCGGGAAAGCTTATGCCCAAAGAGTGAATGGAGATATCGGCACAAGTTGCCACAAACTGTTCGAATAGTCCCCTTACGTGCTTACTATTCGGAACAAAGGGGGCCTGTGGACCCCTAAAACTTAGGGTTGCATCAGACCTTGTTAAATCTGGGCATCATTTTCGGGCGCAGTTGTGGGACTTCTTTTATTTCTTTTTTAGTTTGTTTTTGTAAAAAGAAATAAGGAGGTCATGCGTTTGCGTATACCGGTCCTTGTCTATTTTGTTAACTGACTTCAAAAAAGGAAGTTGTTCTCAATTCGGATGTTTATATATATATTTTTTATGTTAGTTCGGCACTAACTCCCTCATATATAGACGGATTTTCCAAAATTGTTTTTTGTTCGAAAGAGGTTTACTCCGAAACGGTCCCATTTAAATTTCATAAAGATGATGAGTTTCGGAGACAGACAACTAGATTGCTGCTATAGCTTAAGTATGCATTTTTTACGCAATCACACAACATACCATCACGCCTGTACCCTTTAAAGGGGTAGGCAGATATGTTCAATAGCTTCCTGTCACTGATATTCACATAGCAAGCAAGTAGTGATAAATGAATTTGTTTGGGGTAGGTAGGTACAACTAAAAATTGAAAAATAAAAACTTTTTTACAAAAAGAAACAACCGACTTCCGGTGTCGTTGGTTCTGTATTTTCGTTTTTTGACACCGACTTTCGAAATTAAAGTTATTTTTCACTTTGTAGTGTTGTTTTTTGGAAGTCGGTTGCTTTTTATGTAAAAAAGTTTTAGATGGTCGTATCCGTATTTAGATAATGATTCTAATATCTGACTTGAAGTTTTTTTTGCTATAGTACAAAATAAGAGCAGGCACAGATTTCTCCACTTCATAAAGCACAGTTTTAGAAAGCGTTATGTAGTTATAATTTTTTTCATTTACCTTATCATCTATAAGAGTATTTTAAACCCTACAAATAATTTTACTGAGTAGCTTCTATCTAGAGGGGCCCGTGGCTAAATTATAACAGCCGCACTGGTCGATCGATCAGGTTAAGCTACGCTTACCACGGTTGGTACGTCGATGGGCGACCATCTTTACATACCGAGACCCCTCCGTGCCTGGGAAAGCACGTCAAGTCATTGGTCCCAGCTGTCATTCGTGTATCTTTGACAGTCGTTACGGGTAGTCATAAGCCCGAAAGTCTGAGAACCAGTCTTACCAAGGTGTAACGTATTACCCAGTAACTGAGCTCCACAGTCAGATAGGCAGTCGCTCCATGCAAAGTACTGGTATTCAGCTGCAACTAGTTAGACTGGAAGCCGACCCCAACATAGCTGGGAAAAGGCTAGGTAGATGATGAAGTAGTTTATATGTCACCCACAGAACCCAGTATTATGTTCCAATACATGCCTTATCTTAGGCTTATCCTTTTACTGCAGCAAGTTACACATTCTAAGACTGGCCAGACCAATGTCTTGGGGGCAATAAGTTGGCCATCTACAGTGAAATTATAACGACAGACCGCTTGGGGAGCACGCAATGTTGGCGGATAGTTGGCCGAATATATACAACTTGTGTTTAGTGGGACTTAGAATCTTGTTAGACTATAAAGTTATATGAATACTAAGGTTTCAGTGCGATAGTAATTGCAATTTCAATGTTTCGTTTTAATTAACTGATAAGTAGCTTTAATTTTAAAATAAACTCGTTTTAAGAATATTTTGTGCTGTTTATACAGGGTTATTTTAAATTAGCTAGCTAAACTCCGCAGACGCGGTGCGTCACGATTTGATGTTTTGTTTTGGGAGGTCGACGACCGCTGTTATTGTTGTTACTTGAAGTATGAGTTAAGAAAAACTGTTTTCTTATGTTTTACCGTATTAAAATATTGATACTCATCACGTATGTGAAGTTTACACAAACAAAATACAGATTTTCTAAACGAATGTCGCAAATGATTACAATAACCCCATACATATTTTGTTTTTTTTTTTGTTTTGTATTACCGTGTTTAGATACCCACCGCGTCTGCGGAGTTTAGCTAGCCAATTCAAAATAATCTTGAATAGAAAAATGAAAGGATGATTAACAAAAGGCCTTTTATAAGTAAAAGGACTTTTACTCGACTACGGATAAGGTAAAATAGCAAACCACAGAAAACAATGAACTATTATTATTTACCTATTATTTATATAAATACCCCTTGCCCAACATTGTCTATGTAGTCCCGCCAACCACAACCTACAATTCTATTGACATTAACCTCAAAATTAATGGACTACTTAAAAACCTCAACGAATTCACCTTCGCCAGTTTGACACAACATAATAGTTACGTCTTCCAACAAAGAGTTATACAGGGTGTTTGGAAGCTGAGTGCAAAGCTTTAAGGGAGTGATATTTGACACTATTTATAGCATTTTGAGCCATAAATGTCTTAGACCAAGTATGTTTTTTAATTTTAATTTTCCAGTTATAGTTGGTATTGGTTGACTAAAAGTTTGCAGATAAAAAAAACATACTTCGTCTAAGACATTTATGGCGCAAAATGCTCTAAATGGTGTCAACCATCATCCCTTTAAGGCTATCCATCCAGCTTCCAAACACCCAATATAATTCGCCCCTCACTTTCACCCCCATTGTGCGACCAGATGCTCGCTTCAATGGAGTTTTGCTACGTCACTTCTATTTTGCGTCGAACTGTCCGGTGACTAGTCATTCACCATAGAATGTTGAACGGTATGAAATTGGGTTACTAACATCACAAAGGGTATTTTTCGATTATTGATGTATTGATATTGATGATATGAATTTATTAGGTTTAATTGGTCCAGATTTATTTCTTGATAAATCTTAATGCTTATTTCATATAAATGACATAAAGGTGTGTACACGTACCCAAAAATATGTCATTTTAATACACGTAATAATTTTTTTTTCCAAATTCAAATTCTGATTGTTTATTGTGGTACACAGATAAAAATATGGTGTTACAGTTTATAAAGTGAAGTTCATCTATGACCCGCCTTTAGGCATACAATAATTTAAAGACGTTTGCAACATTATAGTAGTAGTCAATAATTTAGTATTAATTAATATATTAGTCAACTAGCTGCGCCACGCGGTTTCACCCGCGTCAGTGTAAATTTCATGGGAATATTGGGATAAAAAGTAGCCTATGTGTTAATCCTGGTTATAAACTATATGTGTGCCACATTTCATCCAAATCCGTTTAGCCGTTTGTTCGTGAAGAAGTAACAAACATATAAACACACACGCTCACAAACTTTTGCCTTTATAATATTAGTGTGATAATAATAATCAATAATTTAAAAAGACTCAATAATTTAATAGTAATTGATATAGTAGTCAATAATTTGTTAATATTTAATTTAGTTATTACTAACAGCTATTACCCTAAAAGAAAAAAAAAATAGTGATATAATAAAAAACTGGAACTAATAACGAATATGGAATAAAATCAATAAATTAATATCTGTCATCTAGGTACTTATTAACAGAGTAATATACCTTCTTATATAATAGTTTAAATAATCATTTTTTTTTAATCAATTATTCCATCCTCAGTTTTTTTTCTTTTGAACACCACGTTTGATTTACATATCTGCATTAATAAAGCAATTTACCATCACCAAAGCATAACAATAAAACCATTGCATATACAATACGTTATTTTTTATGTCACCGTATCAACATCAGAACCCTCTTTTTAATCCGCTTCAAACCAGTTCGGACCAGTTTGAGCAGAATCTTGGCGCGTGGACAGTTCACCCCTGATACGGTACGGTTTGCAGGTCATTGAACCATGCGGCCCAAAACTAGGGGTGACTCCACTAGAGAAATAATCGATAATTTTGTTTTTTGGCATAGGTGTGTCCCTGGGGTTCGGGTGACCAGCAAAGTGCTGTCGCATGTTTTAAAAAGATTTTTTACAAATTGGTAATTAGATATTTTTAATACGGGGGTGAAAATTTTCTCCACTGATTTTAAAATAAAAAAATACTATGTTTATTCAGCTGCTATTATGTTGCTGTTTATTTATGTTCAAGTATGATTTAAGCGCACTTCATAATCTAAATCCAATTCTCAGATATCAAATCAATGAATTGTAAATAAAAATAAAAAAGTACATAAATTGCACAACTATAAAGCCGGATTTAATTTAAATAGATCATAATTTACACGTGAACCTATCAATGAACAACTAAGTTTGCGCAACTGTTTTTAAATTGTTTTTTAATAAGGAACAAAACAGAATCATCACAAAACTAGTTCCGTAATGTAAATCCGGTTTAATTATGTACACGCCATAAACGGAATACTTCCAAACAACACACATATTGTAACAAAGTACGAGTACAATTCAATCTTGTGTCCCCTGGTGTTCAAGCGTGATAATATTTGTACACCCAAAACAGTTTTTCTAACAAACTACGATAAGGATCATAACAACGGAATAGTGTGACTTATTCCGGGTATTTCCGTTGAACTTTTATAAACTTGATGACAAAAGTTATCAAGAACAGCTCAAATGTTCAAAACACACAAGTCAAGTCGCACATTTTTTTTCGTACTACTTTGGTCAGATTATTTACAATGTGTAACTGAATTAATGCATTAATTAATTTAATAAATAAATGCATTTTATAAAAGTAGTTTCTTCAAAATCATTTACTGAATCAATTTCTGTCATTTTAAATATAGGTATTTTTATCGCAAAAATAATTAAAACTACATAAATTACAGTCACACTTCCGCTGTTCGTTCAAAACAAACCAAAATGAAAAAAGTACCTATGCTAGATTCCTATATGTATGTGACTATGTGCGTGCATAGATTTTTAATACAACCACAATTTTCTCCCACAACCAGTATAACTAATTCAATAAATAAACATTATATATATAATAGTCAAAATTCAGTGTATGTATATTATGATTCTAACATTGGGGTGTTTGGTGGTGTGCGTTAATTCTGAGACATATTGTAGTTATGTTTATACATACCAATTATAAAAACAAATCAATTTACCATAGGTAAAGAATAAAGAAATATATTTACTTAGCACAGGCTAAAAGGCACACAGCACTACTACTACCGAGGCGAACAAGTAAACAAGATGGCTCCCCATACCTTTACTCCAATATAAAATATCTAAAGAATAAAACTCCAAAACTTTACTCAACATCAATCTCCCTCTTCCAGAAACATGATCAAAGAACTTCAAGCAATACAAACTCCACTTGTACGTGTCCACAAAACTGTGATAACCATCGATGACCAAATAGTTTTCGTACATCTTCGTGAATTTTCGGCATTTTTCGTACACTGTCGTGTGATTGTGTGCACTAAGGGTTTGAACACGTGGGGGCTGTGCCCGTCGTATTTAAAGGCGAAGGAGACGGATGTGTGATGTGCGCTTCGGAGTGGCATGGAATGTTGTTTTTCTCATAGATACCATGATATTTTGTTTATTTCATAAATTAATCTATTTAATTTTGAAATAAACCATAACACTAAGGGTGCTTCGTAAAAAACTGGCCAAAATGGATGTAACAGAATGTATGGCAGAGAACTCAAATAGAACTAAATTAAAATATAATTTCCTACAATTGAAGATGTTCTATGAGAATCGAGCTCAGTAAAGTGACTTTAGAGGGGTCTATTTTTAGCAATGGGCAATGGGCTATTGGCAATGGGCAATGGGCTATGGGCTTATTGTCGATTCATCGTAATTGCTGGTAGGTATTAAGGCCGCGTCCTAATAAGAGGCAACGGCGGGCGTTGCGGTTCTTCGAACAAAAAGTGACGTATGAACACGACGATCGCGTATTCGCGCAACAATCGCTTTATATTAGGACGCAGGGTTAGGATTAATTATTTTATTCTAGAAACTATCGAGATTCAACAGCAACTCTACATATTCCTCTGTCCCCCAAAACTGTGCGCTCAGAGAAGGGCTTGGACTTGGGACCGTTATTGATTTCCATTATCCCCGCACCGCCGCTCGTCATCTTAAAGACGTGTCGCATTTCACACACATTTATCTAGCATTACACTTTTATTCAGTGTCACACTTTTATACGGGGTTAGGTTACAAAGACGTGCCAAAGGAGTAGGTTTTCGAAGTGTTTGAGATGGGAAAAAACCATTGAACTCGCGCCACTGTTACCGTAAGCGACACCGCGCGTGTTTTGTTTATAAGACAAAAAAAAAATACCCGCTTCGGATGTGTTCGGCTGTCCTCGGGATGTACACGATTTTAATCTATCCGATTCAAGAACCGAGAGTGTAATACAACGTATCCAGAATGCCTGTGTTCGCTTTTGTGTTAATGTCCCACGAAGAAGTCACATTACTCCATTCACCAACAAACTAAAATTATTAAAGATGGCTGCCAGGAGAAAGCTACATTTAGCCAACTTGTTGTTTGGTATCATTACAACACAAAAACCGCACTACCTTTATGAAAAGTTGGATTGGAAACAAAACTATCTAAAGTATGGTCTTCGCTCCATTGTTAGCCCTCTCTCGGTGCCAATGCACAGAACTACGGCTTTCAGAGGGTGTTTCAAGTTTGCAGCCACTCGCTGTTGGAATGATCTCCCACCACCAATGCGCCGCCTGAAAACAATACAATCCTTTAAATACCAACACAAAAAGTTACTCTTACATGAACAAACTTCCCTTCAATCTTAACAATGTACTTTTGTGTTGGTTCACTGTACCTCAGGGGTCATGGCTTGCAGACTTTGGTTTGGGATCTCCTAAGGTGGGCTGCTTGAAACTTTGTTATTCCTTCTGTTGTGGATCTGTTTTTATGTATGTTTCACTAGAGCATTCTGCCCTTACTCTTGGGAGCGCCACTTGCTACTGCTTCTGTAATTTACGATTGATTCTGGTTAATCAGCTATTCTCCATAAACCGTCTTGTGAAGTATAGTGGATTGATGAATAAAGGGAAAAAGAATATTGTATAATTATATAAACATATCCTAATTTATTTATCTAACCTATTTAACTTATTATTTTATTCATTATAATCACGATGCACTTACCATTTTTTTTCCCTGGACTGTAGACTTTGGTTCTCTTTTGAGTCGCCAAGTTTATTCACTTCATCATTTTGCACCTTATAAAATTCTAACACTAACTTGACAAACAACGTTTTACAAAAACCTTAGGCACCTACACAATCACCCATAATCTGTGTATAATGTACCTACTATCATAATTATCTTATCGTCCCATAACATTAATTATATTATAATGCACCATGTTAATTTGCTAATTTATAGCACGTCCAGCAGTAAGTCAATACGTCAAATCGATTTGTGACAGTTGCGCTCGCGCACAGATTATTAATAACCGGCGGCGCGAGTCGTTGCCCGGAATGTTACCAATTATATATTTCATGTTCATACCACTTTTTGTAATGTAGATTTTTATTTCTTATTTTTGATTATTGTTTTTATTAATATCTAATCGTATGCTGCACTGGCTGACGTCATCACGTCAATCACCGGCTGTCGCTGAAAACCAGCGCTGGGGCTCTGTCTCGTATAGGGTCTTAGCATTATGCTGAGCGTTGGCCGTTTTGCGTAGATGTGACGCATACTCTTTCCCAAATTGTTACTTTGTTTTTCTGTTGCTTGTGTTTTTTATTTTTATGCGTCATGTTTGCCGCAAATAAACGTATTTTCTTTCTTTTTCTTTCTTTCTATATGTCAGTGAGTGATGGCAAATTATTCTGTTTGTGTTTTGTTTTCACTTCTGTCGGCACTTCCGTAGTGCCACTGGTTTTTTTTTTGTTCGGTGATTAGGCCCTCCAAAAATTGTCGCGTCTATTAATGAAATGCATGTTAATTAGTTCCTTATGATCTCTAGATTAAAGTGGTACTGATAATTATACTTTGTATAATGGGAATCCTGAGAAATACCATCAAAACATAAAACTCACTAAAAGAGCTATTGTTTAGTGAGTAGATTGGCCTCATCGATATTATTATTTAGTAAAATATTGCAATACGAAAAGAAGAAGAAGATACAAACAAGAAGAAGAAGAGAAGAAAGGGGAAGATTACAATACAGGGGGCCCAAAAAAACTAATTCCTTGAGGGGTGTGGTGGTACAGACCATGAAACTGAACAACTTATTCCATGGGATCAACAACGTATCGTGAATAAAAATTCAGCCGTCCCATACGTTTAGGTCGAGTAGGTATTGAAGTTTTCTACGGGACAGTTGATAAATTTTCACATCACCCTTAAATTTAGCTGGCCTTTGTAAATAAACCCTGTATGGATATATATATATATATACATATATATATACCACTTACTTTCTCGTTGTGTCAGCATTCCTGTACCATTAATTATCTGCCTAGCCTTTTCCCAACTATGTTGGGGTCGGCTTCCAGTCTAACCGGGTGCAGCTGAATACCAGTATTTTACATGGAGCGACTGCCTATCTGACCTTCACTACACAGTTACTGGGTAATATGATACCCCTTGGTAAGACTGGTTGTCAGACTTTCGGACTACTGACGACCCGTAACGACTGTCAAAGACCCACGAATGACAGCCGGGACCAACGGCTTAACCCTTAACTACCTACCACCTATTTTTGTAACTTAACCACCTACGTGCGGTCGTGGAGACCGCTCATTGAAAACCACCTTAATTTCAGGATCTACAGTACTAACAAAGGATTCAAATGAGTAAAATACTTGTTTATATGTTTAGAAATTTATTTTAGAACTTCAAATAACAGAAACTATAATAAGATCTCGATATTTGTTATAATCTTTCAAAAATAGTAATTTTAAGACAAAAAGACACTCTTCTAAAATAATGAGATGTGATAGATAAGGAACTTAAAATTTCAACTTCTTTGGATTAATTTCTTTAAATTTAGGATACTAACTATCAAATTTAAAAAAAAAACTTATCATTAAACAAAAACTTCAACAAAATTGCAACCCCCAAACATTCATAATTTTTCGCGGCAATTGCAGCATATTTTTTTGGCACACTCCAAACAAATTGGAACCTTGCACATAAAACATAAGTAAGCAGTCTTGCGTTTCTTTTTTGGATCACACGTGAAACACGTTTTGCGAACTTCAAGTTTTTCCACTTCAGATGTGCTTGGTGAATCTTCACTTATCTTCAGAATACCACGAATAGAGCTCTTGATGTCTCGCTGAATGTGATCATTTTTTAAGCGACGTTCCATATGCGGTTTTGTGCTTGTGGTTGTGTTCTGCCAACTTTTTTAAGAATTTAAATCGGCTTTCAGTCTTTTGAGAGATATTACTCAAACTAATTTTTGTAACATGTCATCTGTAAACAATAGTGTCCAAATATCCAATGGCGTAGAATTATTGAGCATAACTCGACAAGCTGGTCTTAGCCCCGGCGTTTGCTGTATGATATTATGCCGTGGTGTTCTTGCACGAGCGGTGTTTGGCACAGATGCCCAACGAAAACGATTAGCACCAAAATAATTTTGTTTTCTGGACCTACGTCTAGATTGCAAGCGGGACAGCGGAACATCATCATCTGAAGAATCAGTTTCATTCGACGCCCTTGATGGAGATCTTGATCTTGGAGAGACTGTACCTGTTGGTTCAGGCTGAGATGAACTGCCTTGCACTGAAATCGCATCATCATCACCCTCGAGCTCAGACTCGGATTCACAGTCTTCATCCTGTACAACATCCTCAGCCACATCGGGTTCCACGTCACTACAATCCTCGTCTGGCATAAACTCCTCGTCTGACACCTCTTGTAGCAACCATCTTTTTATGTTTTCGTCGTTTTTATTCATTTTTCACTAAAACAAAAAAAAATCGGGTAAATGAAAAAAATCACGTAACCACCTACGTGCGGTCACACAGACCGGTGACGAAAGATTTTTACTTACCCTGGCTAAACGCGCGCACGTGTACACTCGCCGAGCGCAAGCGCGGTACTGATTTATGTGTAGAAAAGGTATATGGACGCGCAGTGTCCAACGACACACACAGATCAAAATATTTGAATTTAAAAATACGTTGCGGTCTCAGAGACCGGTGGTAGGTGGTTAAGGGTTAACGTGCTTTCCGAGGCACGGAGGAACGTCGGTTGTACAGAATCAATATGTTGTGTTAAATTTTGTACGGTGATACGGAACCCTTCGTGGGCGAGTCCAACTCGCACTTGGATGGTTTTGTATGATCTTTTAAAAAAAATATTTGAAAAACCACAGCTCGTTTTTCTTTTGAGCGTACCTACCATAAATACAAGATTATTTACACATTAAAAATACTTCTTCAACAATAAATAATGAACATCAATTCACATCCATACATATTTCAATATTGGTTTATTACGGCTATATTTATGGAGTGACAAAAAGACCGTTGAAATATAATGAAATATAAATGAGTGAAGACGACGATCGTTGGTATCTGATGAACGAAACGAATGAATTCCTGTGGAGGTGAATGATTCTTTTTTCTCGAGCAGAACAATGGAATAGATAAGATTGAAAACTGAAATAAAATATTGAAGGAATACTTATGTAAGAAAGTAATTTAAATGACGTCGCGTCGTTGAGTCAGGTTGTTCAATGCTATCCACTGAAGAATATACCTATATTATTACGAAACATGACGTTATTATAGATAATTAATTTGAGCTTGAGCATAATCAGCCTATAATGTTCCCACTGCTGGGACACAGGCCTCCTCTCTGGGAGAGGGAGTGCGCTATAATTTACCAGGCGGCCCCAGTACGTTGGTAGATGTCGCGAGTCTTCGAATGTTTGGTTCTAGAACATGCCGGTCTCCTCACGATGTTATCCTTCACCGTTTTAGGCTTAGGAGACCGTTTTTTTTCCTGGCGTGCTATATATCTACTAATGAATTGGCTCTATTAATGCCTAGTTTGCAGCTATAATAGGCTTCGAAGCTTACACTATTATCATAGACTTGTCGCAACCAATTCAAGCCCATGCACTACCGGACGCCGCCGCGTATGCTTTCTCTCTCGCTTTAGCGACTATGCACTAGAGGCATAGGAGAGAGACAGCGATATGGCAACTGCGACGCTCATGCCGCACGCGCCTCTGACGCAGTTACTTGACACACAGCCACGCCGGTAATCGGACACGTCACGAACCGCCGCGCGCGCCCAAGCTCTGACCGGCACGCGTTTTCATAAATCGGTTATTCTAAATTAAATGGTTCCCGTGACAGTAATTTTATAATATATAGTGTACCCTTTACCTGTTTACCGTAATTATACGACATTTAAGTTACACAAGTGTTTGATTCCAAAATCCACTTCAATCCAGTATGGACATATTACGAAAGCCTTCTATTATAAGCAGTCATCATAATTAGTTTATTAAAATTAAATAATTATCATTTTCTTGAAAGAAACTTTATCATGAAAAATTTGGTTTATAAACCATTGTCGCAGTCCCTTTTCTATTTGCCAAACATCACGCAAATGCAAATTATTTTCTATGACTCTGATAACCATAAAACTATATTTCTTAACACTGAAAGACCTCACCAGTTAAGACGACTATCTTAAAAAATATACAAATGAGCCGTCCATACATATCTGCCGATCCTCTTTGGGTAATAAAGGGCAATAGTTGGAAGGGATCGGTAATCATCGCATCGCGGACTCATTGGGAACTCACTCATGTGGGTCGGGCTCACACCGAAGTGAGACAGAATGCAAAGGGACTATTTAATTTGGGTGGTTGGGATTAAATACATACATTTTATTATGTTATGACTGCCCTGAAGTTGCGCAAATAAAAAATAATAATAAATCGGATTTCCGAGCTGACGACAACGAAAAATCAAGACAAAGAGGTATGTGAAATTGCGAGCGTACGGCCAGCGCCACGGACCAAGTCAAAGTGCTTCTCTACAACGCGCGCCGGCTGCTTTATAAAGGCACCGGTCGCCCACTACCCCCACTTTGCTACAACAAGCGATACTACTTCCGGCGCTGACGTCACTCGCAAGCCCACACGGACTAAGTAGTCCTCTCTTTTGTTGAGCGACTTATTTACAATAAAATCTAAATCAGTGTTTACGATACAAATAATTTGATCAACCAAATTCACTACACAAATTAAATAAAAGAACGCAGAATAATAATATTCGCGCGTTCATATTATGACCGCGCCGTTATTTATTCGTAAATTAAAAAATAGGTATAAGTCTTAGACTGAATACAGGTATTACAAAGTATGATGCCTGTACTAGGATAAATCTGTATCACAGGCGGCATGGTACAAACGGCAGCACATCAAGCTGCCCGTAACTCAAATTTTCTCAATCAACTTTGAACCTTATGCTTTAGCGATAAAGTTGAAAATCTATTAAAGAAATTTGACAGATTGCAGTAGCTTGATGTGCTGGCGACTGTACAAAACGCAATAAAAAAGAAGTTGATGGCGTATTGTCGTAAATGGTATAAATGTGACTCTGATATAGAACTAAACTAACTGTGGATAATTCGGATTTACCAAAAGATATATTTTTCAATTAAATTACATTAAGAATCACAAAAACAAGAAGCAACGTACAGACGTACAGACGCCAGCACATCAAGCTACCCGAAACTGTCAAATATTCCCAATCAACCTTGAACCTCATGCTGTAGCGATAAAGTTGAAAATATATTTAAGAAATTTGACAGATTGTAGTAGCTTGATGTGCTAGCTGTCTGTACATGACTTGATAAAAACTTTGAATGATCACCTCAAAAAATAACCGCCGCTCTTCGAAAACTTTATAACAATGCTATTTTGGTTGAACAGTGTAACGACTGTAGATAGATCAATAAATAAATAAATTTAGTAGGTATCCGATTATATAAACATATATTTTCTTGTTCTTTTTCTTCAAAAGCATTATATATTTAGTTTTATATTTGCGTAAATCTAAACAAATGATCCACGCAGACACCACAAGTAAAATTACGTAGAATCAAATCAGAATAATTTTAAACACAAGAATAACAATTTTACAGTTACAAATTTTATAACTCGGTGGATAAACTATAATTAGTAAACCGTAGCATATGAAGTGATATTTACGTAGTTTGGGGGTAGCGAATGAAGGGTAAAAAAGGGGTATAAGCCCCACTTCTCACGTGGCCCCGGAAATAAAGAGGCAACGTGACCCATTGGCTTTTAGGAAAAGTACAGACGCTTACACATCAAGCTACCCGAAACTGTAAAATTTTCCCAATCAACTTTGAACCCTATGCTATAGCAATAAAGTTGAAAATATATTAAAGAAATTTGACAGATTGTAGTAGCTTGATGTGCCGGCGTCTGTACCTACCTACCTGTGTAATACTTTTAAATTAGTTTGGTAATTTCTTTGAAAGTTATAAGAAATGTTTTGATTTAACTGCCGTAAATTTTTTCTAGATCATAAGGAAAGTGTTTCGCAACTGTACACGCTTTAAAAAGTTACGAGGTATAAATAAAAATAAGTATGAGGTACCTACCTACGTTTATAAGGACTAAAAAAAACTGTAAACGAATTGGGTTATTAATGTTTTTTATAAGCACCTACAGTGTCCTGCAGTGGATGGCTGGTAGCAACTGGAAGAAAATTGCCAAAAATTGAGTTGAATGGCGTGCAATAACAGAGGCCTATGTCCAGCAGTGGACTGCTATAATGCTGGTGATGATGATAATGTGAAAATATATAGTGATAAATGATAAAGTGGTATCACAGCTGAAGTGGAAAAATGTCAACCAACTTTTGAAAGCCACTGTACCTAAAAATAGTAGATTGCCAAAAAACTATTTTGAAGGCGAGGGTGTTTCTTTGAATCCAGAGCGGAGCGAAGAAACCTAGACTAGAATCCCGAGCGCAGCGAGGGGTTCTAAAGTAGAATCCTGAGCGCAGCGAGAGATTCAAGGTACGTCACTCGAGATTAAAATAGTGTTGCTCCCGAGGTGGACACTCTACTTTTTATCACCCTCTATGAAAAAATTAGTAAGTGCAACTTATGAATAAAAATAGTACGTTTGTTTATTTACATACAATTTTGAGTAAACATTAATTGCGAACGAAGGCAGAATGCATTTCACGCGTTTTTTATTTTTTCACAAACTTTTTTTTCAATTCGGCTCGCGAGTTTTTCTTTATCATACAGCCTGTTACAAGTTCATACAATGTTCGTGATTGATCTCTTTGGTGATTGAAACTTCTACTAACAATATTCACGTTCCAAATTCAAATCACTTTTAGTCCCTAGGGATTAAAGAGATATTTTAGTCCCTGTTTACGAAGAATACACTAGCTCTTTTTGAATAGATGTTATAAAAATGATATCTTTATAAATTATATACATAACATAAATATTTTTGGATTACATAGAATTCTTATTTGAGTAGTAGACAGGTTAAGTTACAGTACAGAATTCAAAAAATATATTTTTGTAATATTCCTTTTTATTTTATTTGATACTAAGAGCGGATTTCACCTATGAATCTGAACGCGATCAGCACATCTAAACCGCGTTCCAGAGCTGTCAGTGTAATCGTTATTGTGGATGATTAAATCATAAATTATTTTATTTCTGTTAGTAGATTTGTATATTATGTTGGATGAGAATTTAATCCGAAGTCATAAACTCTTTTGATAGCAATATACTCTATGTACTCTTTATAAGTAAAGACGGTCATGTCACCTTTATCAACAAGTGTGGTAACTAGGGCTAGAAAACAGCCGATTATATTTTACGTGTTATACAAAAACCAATCTTTTATTCACACCTCAACAGTATATTTTAAATACTAGATGAGGTCGGCGTTTCCTGTCTGACATACTCTGAGAAGAAAGGCCGAAACCAACTCAGAGGTCACAGCTTTTAAAGTCCAGACATAATTTTAGTTAGACATTGTGAATGTTGTTGTCTGAAATGCTATTTTGAGGAAAGAACCACACAGATTGTAAAGTATTGACATTAACAGATCTTAAACACAGTTTATGTGCTGATCGCCGTTCAATTTTATTGGTGAAATTGGCACTAAGTCTGTTGTCCCACTCTATGACCTACCAAAAACCCCAAAACCAAAGACCTATATACCAAAATACCTTCACAATTTTGATAACAGCCATTCCAAATTACCGGACGACCTACTCAAGCACTCTGCTGACCTCCCTAGGGCCCGAAGTTCCATAACTAGTTAAGATTTAATTAAATGCTTCCACAACTGTAGCTAATATGCTAAGCCAATAAGTTATATACTAATAGGCTAATAAGTTGTACAATATTCATCTTGGTGGAAGCTTCTAAGTCATTTCTATTCCGTTTACAATTTTGATCGTGGATTTAAATTAAACTAGATGTTAACCTACTACAAAATTGGTCACATTATCAATGGTTTGCTGTTGTTCAAGCTTCAATTTATTTTTAATTATATATTTAGGCAGGTATGAAATGTAAGATACTGGCAAGCACCCTAATTGCGTAACATACAGTATAGATACTACAATAATTTTGAAGGATATTACTAATCCATTGCTTCATATGTTCAAAAAGTTTCTATGTTCAAGAACGTAAAGAACGCAATGAATGTTGTTGAATTGTCAGAATGAAAGCTAATCCTACTGTTAGTATCAAACGTAATTATTCCGCAAATGTCAACTGCATTATACGGCATCAAAGAAAAAATTGCATTTTAGAACAAAATATTTTTTGTACTCCTCTAAATTTAAATATTACTTGAAAGAGACATGCAAGGATTTGACAACACACATGACATTGACATTTTGATTTTTTTTTTTACCATAATCATCAAGATTGGTGAACTATTAATGCCATAGCAGAAAATATGTTTTCACTCTGCCTTTAATTCCATTTTCTTTTTAAGTGAAAACTTCTTTAGCGGCTTTGTACACTTTTTTTTTAATGGGTAAAAAATGTTAAACTCGCGTCAGGACACGTGACCTGATCGAAAATTCGTAAGACGGATGGCCGTAGCCGGTACCGCGCGTGTTTGGTTATAAGACGATTCACAAAATACACACGTAATTGTTCAAGTTTTCACTTCTGTCGGCACTCCCGGAGTGCCACTGTTTTTTTTATTGCAAAATCGGCCTGCCTTTGACCTTGATCTTACCTGGTGGAAAGCGATGGATGAGGTCTATGATGGAACGACCAAGCCTAGAAGCTGCCTTTTCATAACACCCTAGTAAAGGTAGACGGTAGGTAGGTACCGAAGACTAGTATAAAAGATAATCAGCCTGTAATGTTCCCACTGCTGGGACACAGGCCTTCTCTCTGTGAGAGGGAGTGGACTGTAATCTACAATGCAAGCCCAGTGCGGGTTGGCGGATGTCACATGTCTACGAATTTTTGGTTCTAGAACATGCCGGTTTCCTCACGATGTTTTCCTTCACCATTATTCAGAGCAGTGTCGATGAAATAATTTACATAAAATAAAGTGCCTGCCTGGATTCGAACTCACGACCTACAACACATAAGTCACGGCCGTATCCACTGGACCACCACTGCTCTACCGAAAACTATTCAACTATATTCACTTTCTTAACTACTAGATCCCAAAATTATTATGTAAATATTCGTACAAGTTACAAAACAGTGTAACATAGAACACGTGCGCAGAAGTAGTGACTACCCTGATATAAGTTGTGTTGCCTGGAGCAAATAGAATGGACCTGAGTCTCCGAGCTTAACTTCAAACAATCCTCGAAATAGGATGAAGATATCTACGGAAAAGTGAACTATATATATAGGTAGTGGATGATACTGTGCTTTGAGATAAGGAAAAAAGAGACGGTTTTATATGCCTTCAGGGTTGGTTGGGTCAGCCATTTTTTAAGTTTCCTTACAATTTAATATGCAGTGTGTAAAAAGACCATCAACAAAGCATTCTGTACAGAATGTGTAGATGACGGCTACACCGGCACGCTGCTTACTAAATCACATTTAAAAAATCACAATGATGGGAAAAGGAGCGTCTTTTTACAACCGTTATCAACTTTTTTCACCTTTTTTGATGTTTTTAATACCTGTATTGTGTCTTTTCTTGCACTAAATAAACGTTTTATCTACCCAAATAAATAAAATAAAAGTGTCTGTTGGTAATGTCAAAATAACAACTTTTTACTAAATGCATATGAAAATATATACGGTATTTAAACTATTTTTAAAATTAATATATTATGTCTGATTGTTCCGGCTAATATCCGAAACGGCTGGACCGATTTTGACGGGACTTAGACTGGCAGATAGCTGATGTTATCAGGAGTAATATACTTTTATTATCTACTACTGTTATTATAGAAAAAGAATAAGAATCGAAGCGAAGTCGCTGGCACAGCTAGTTATTATATTATAAAGGAGAATCATTTGATCTCAACCACCAAATCATGGCCTATTGCCATGATTTGGTTATAATATGTATGTATGTTATTAGAAAGTTATTTGACATAGTGTTGACACTTTGGCAGATCATCTGCAAACGTCATGTAAAAATGTTAGAGTACTTTAATTTGACGAGTTGGTACACACATTGGAAGGTTTTTGTCCACTGTTTGTATTTGAATATAAATATTTGCGATAAATAGTACCTACGAATTCAAAACTCACCAATAGGTAATAAATCAGTTTAAATCTAAAAAAAAAACAGTAATACGCTTGAACCATTAAATATTTACATCAAACAAACCGCGATCAAACCATCTGTTGACACATTCAAAATATTCAGTGGTTACCATCAGAGAGTGATCGATAGCACTAGAATAGAATCCTATTTGGGGCGATTTATTCGAGCACAAAACAGAATACTGTTAAAATTAATAGAAATATAGTTGGCGATGGCTAAATATTGTAACAGAATATGTTCATAGCAATATTGGTGAAATATATTTTCTATCTCATGTTATTATTGAAGCAGACAATGAGAACATCACACTTCACACTAATATTATAAAGGCGAAAGTTTGTAAGTGTGTGTGTGTATGTTTGTATGTTTGTCACTTCTTCACGCTCAAACGGCTGGACCAATTTTGATAAAATTTTGTATGGAGGTAGCTGACACCCTGGATTAACATATAGGCTATTTTTTATCCCGATATTTCCACGATATCGATATTTAAGCGGGTGAAATTGCGGGGCGCAGCTAGTGTGTTAATAAAACACAATTTAAATAAGAGATGTAGCCAAAGACACTCAAATCAGACTTCTGAAACCATTTACAAAATCCAGTCTATCAATTACTGCTACTCACCATCTGCCTAGCCTTTTCCAAACTTCGTTGGGGTCGGCTTCCAGTCTAACCAGATGCAGCTGAAAACCAGTATTTTACATGGAGCGATTGCCTATCTGACCTTCACAACGCAGTTACTAGGTTGGTCATACGATATCCCTTGATAAGATTGGTTGTCACTTTGGCTATCCCGTATTCACAAAGCTATATCCGTTTGATTACCAAAGATTTATAAAGGGACCGGTGTATTACCTACTTCAGATTCATTCACACAAATTTTTCAACAGAAACTTAATGAAAACTATAAAATAAAACCATACATTATAAGCACCGTCCGCAGAATGTTGAGTACTGGAAACCCGCGCAGTCATTGCGCTCACATAAACACTTTTGTGAGGACTCATCGTGATCAAATGCTGGTAATAAAGATAGATTAATGGCATCCCACCGAGCCGAGCGTTGCCGAACTTTGCCGAACTAACATGTGAGAGCGGACTACGAATTGCAGAATAAGTTTTATTAATGGTTTTTGGTTCTTTTTTTTCGGGTTCCAAACTGGATGTAATTTTGTTATGGAGTTTTTTGTCATATGGCTGTGCTTGGCTTTGATAGTCTGGCTTCACGGTGTTTGATGCAAAACATGTTAGACTCAGTTTCAGAAACATCACTGCCTATTAATCACATTTTTTCGTTGGAACTGGTTGCAAAAAAATCTTATCCCCTTATATAATTTATGACCAAATGGATCATAAATTAAAGTTTTAACCGGTCAAGCTCCGCGCGTATCCTATTTAATACGATACAATAGAAAATCAATTGTGTCTCATTAGCGGAGTTTGAGAGGTCATATAATATTGAAGCATACAAATTTTACGATAACAATGTTGCCATTTTAAACTCGACAAATCAAGGCCTTATCTGCAACATAATATTATCTATTTCCAAATTAAAACACCGTTTCGATAAAAACCCATTCATCAGAATCCATTATTTTGCCAACATTACCATCGATGCAATCTATCTGTAGACGAGTCTTGATTTATTCTGTTACTGCTAAGTGTGTCTGCTTGACAGCCAAAAGATTTATTGCTACATTTTTTCCGCTCCAAAGGTAGAGCCTATGTTTATCTGAACCAACTATCTAAATACGGTGGTATATTAAGTAAGTTGTATCTGCCTGGTTCACTCTGATCGTATAAGCGAAAAATATATGCGTGGTAAATCCTGCTGAGCTTTCTGATTTTGTTGTATCAAGATCGTATTTTCTTCTTTATGACCTTGTTACTTATGTTTTATTTATTAAATATAAGTCCGAACAGTATAATCGGCCCCTATTTCTTGCGTTTGTGGACTATGAAAAAGATTGTAACTCTATCGAGACCTGGGCGGTTTTGGAGTCTTTGCAGCGGTGCCAAGTCCACTGGATATACATCCATATGCTGAGATGTATTTATGAAAATGCGACAGTGACCGTCTAAAAATCAGGACAAGTGAACTGAACGCGTGAGTGAAGTGAGTTGAATGCCGTGCAACAGGAGAGACTTTTATCCAGCAATGGACTGCTGTAAACTGATGATGATGAATTTATGTTTTAGCACGAGATACTTGAATTCACATAAATCAAATCCATTCCCATCCAATCATCCCGATTACCACTCTGACTACATAAAACTTTCAATGTAACACTTATCAAATAAACCTATCAAAACTTGAAGTTTCTATCAGAAAACTATACTACTACCTGATTCTGTTTTCCTTTCCAGACGTGAAATTCCTTATCTTTAGTGTCTGTAAAATAAATGAATGGCAATTTAAGTTAAGTGAAGAACTTAACTTCAATTGCCAATCATTTATTTTGTCTTTAACCATTTGAACTCAAAATTTATATAGAAGTACAGAATTTTCTTTACAATGTATGCTATATAAACAAGTGAGCAACTTTTGCCTTTTTCTGTTCTGTATTTCCAAAATAACAGTCGTTTGCGAAACTCCCTAGTACATTAACAAAATTGTCTTCACTAAAACAAACAAGCCCTTTGCGCAACTTCATGAACAATGCAAACGGCAATTTCATACCCAACTTTTTGTTCAACAAAAGAAAATATCCTTTTCCCAATAATACTAACGACGAAAATTGACGCTTCACAAAAAGGGATCTAAATTATTACTCCAGCTTTGTTTGTCGTCATCAAAAGGAGAAAACCTTAAAGGTATCTTTAAAAATCCATTTCAGAATTATCCGGTAAAAATGCCTCGGGTGATTTTTTTATATCCATATTCGCCATCTCAGAACGCTGGGGTGAAGGTAGATGGTGACACACGGTAACAAAGATTAATGATACAGATCTGAAAAGTTTTTTAGTTTAATATTTTTCGAGGATTAATGAAGAGTGATTAATTGTTTTTGAGTAGCGTAGCGATATTGGAAAGTTGTGTCGACAAAAAAAAAAAAATTGTACGTGAAGTGACTATATAATTAAAACTAAGTATTGTGGTAATATTTCGATCATTGCTTTGCAAAGTGAACTTTTTCACCATGTTGTACACAATCTCTATGTGTTTCATTAGGAAAAACAGTTTGAGGCTAACGTTAAATCAACATAATTGACTGTACCTATTTATTAATTTAACGAATAAATCAATCGTGGGCCAATCTAAAGGCTCCATGAAGCATTCCACAGTGTGTCTTCCATAAAACTCAATAGGATGGTGGGTGTGACCGTTTTATTCTGCCGTCTCCTCGGCTTTGCAATTCGCTCGTCGTTCACAGGGCTACAACGAAGGGGAAGTGCCCAGATGTCGCCCGAACAAATTATTTACTACCCTTCCTTTTGTCGAAGGCCTGCATCTCCATATTTGTTATTGCGAAAACGGTGTCAACCGAATTTCGGAGCATACCTGGAATTGGATGGCGCAATTCATCTTGATTCTTTTTATGGAGCAAATTGGGTTTGAGTTAGTATGTAGGACTGGTAACCATTTGTTAATGTCTACCGGTTTGGCAGCAAATAGAAAATTTTTGGGTTCTGGTAAAATATTTGTTACAGGAGCATTGTAATCTCTTACAATTTTTGTCCTTTTACAATGATTGTTGGATTTTGTGTGACAAGTTTATTTTATGTTAGAATTTTATTTCCAGCAATATAACTGTTTGTGCTAGAATTTATTATAATATTTCAGTTTTTTTATGCAGAACACAATTTTGCTATAACTTTTATTTCATCCATTAATTAGAAAATTACGGAACATAGACACAGCATTCCATAGAGCTGACCGGAAACAAACGCAGGTTATAAAAAAGTCACCGGCACATGTTGCATTCGAGTGCAGTGACCGCACATACACTTATGCACTAATAGTACTGGCTCTCGACTATTGTGACTGGATTAGTGCAAAGTATATAGCTACTTTCCACGAAGTTTTTTTCTGTTAATATAGAAAATATTATCGTAATGATCTTTGCTGACGTAATCATTGAATCTGGTAAAAATAGAAAAACATACAAACTCAGGTAAGTTCGAGAAACTGACTCAGAACCAGAAGAACTGCAACTTAAGATTAAGGAAAACTGAATACTGTTCTCGAATAAAACAATTTCAGGTTTCTATAACAGTTGGTATTATTTCCTTTCTTCTTTTTGTCACGCGCTGAGGTTTCAGTAATTTCAGACCTTAACATTTTAACCACGTCTGTAATTTTTAAGAAAATTGTAGAAGCACGATCCGTGTGCAACTTTGTGTAGCCATATATCAGTCAAAACTTAAATTTACGCTACAAGTTTAATAGAAATGTCGGTTACATTTTGGGTATCAAATCCTTCAGCACAGAATTCTCAAAACTCTAGAAACTCAAATATCTTTCTCTCGGGTTGGAGGAGATATTTTCCCGTGATTTAGACACCAAATCCAGCTCATACCAAGGCGAAATGGGGAAGATAAGTACAAACAAAGCTGCAACGTACTTCATGCAACATATGTGGAAGACTTTTTTATTGCTGCGTCTGTGTTCGTGTTATTGGTCGAATTCATCCGGGGTTTAATTCCATTGCATGTGTTTTTATATCGTTTGCTCTGTTGCCTTTTTTGCGTGTTGGGGCTTAGAAGAGTTATGCTGTTAATTGAAATGTGCTTGCCTGTTATTTGTGCTTTTATACGTTTTTGAGGGTGAGAAGTATATAATATTGTATTTTTTTATGTGCATTTGGAATACGAATTGAGAAATGGTTATGGAAAAGTAAAAAAGATTATCAATTTGCTTTTGTACCAATTATAAAATGGAAAGACCTCGAAGGGATGTACATCCAGCGCATGAGAGTAGAAAAATTTTTTTTTGTATATTTTCATTTTAATTAATTAATTAATTTTATTTCATTTTCATTTAAATTATTATTTTAATTTTTAAGTAATTTGTTAGCATTTAATTGTGCTTTTGTGTGTTGTGCTATGTCTTTTATGTGCACTGAATAAATGGTACCTATGTATATCTATTTAATCATTATTATTGATATTATTTTGACTCTGCTGACAGGTAAACTGACACTTATTACTACAGACAAATACATATCACTTTTATTTGGCATACAAATCTAGCTTTATGAATAGATCACAATTAAATTACCACCGAAATGTTTGCCCACTTCCATCTTAAATATACCAAAATTGTTTAAAAGCTAGCTGATATTTCTCTAGTCTCATTTTCAACATATCCCAGGAGCGCCATTTTATCTCATCCACACAAACCTAAACACAACCCAGTGAAGAAATTCGAAACATTGAACTCTCATCTGCCACATATATGTAAAATATCGTATAACCTCCCATATTTGTTTTCCATTAATCCACTAGTTTGCCTGAACAAAGTAAACACGATTCCACTAACTGTTATAACGAAACTTTACTTGGAGTATACTCTATCTTGTTTTAACTTGGGAGGTAGGAATGAGATGGAAGCACCGCGATGCTGTGTTGTGATAATGCACAGTGTATCGCTTTTTCAAACGATGAAGTAATCATCTTTGAATATGGTAAACATTTGAAAATTGTATTGTTGTTAGCTCAGGGTGTATGCTCGATTTCATTTAATATTAATGGTAGGCATTTTGGCTTCTTGTTATAAGGTTTAGGTAGGTATCAAAGAAAGTATTATTATCATTATTTCAGCCGAAAGACGTCCACTGCTGGACACCCTGGACGTCCACTGCTGGCCCCAAGTACCGCCACTTCGACCGGTTCTGTGCTTCCCGCATCATTACACAAAAAAAAATATTTGTGAAGTTTTTCAGGCATCAATCCTTTGGTACCTACTAAGTAAAGGTAGATATTTTTGGCTACATCTTCGCCTGTCTTTTATTGCATGAAACAAATGAATAGTATTTCTTTGACTTCAGACGGCGAATTCTCACACTTAAAAAACGGTCAAATTCAAGTCGCTTTTTTTTACATCTTGGAAATGGAATGCGAACGTTCATAAAAATCTGACTAATCTCCTCCAAAACGAAACATGACTAATATTTTGTATTAAAACGAATGAAGAGTTTCAAAAGGTGTACCTAAAAGGTGTGTTAAGGGGTTGCTTGGCAAAGATTTATGAAAGACAACCCTAAGTCACCCCAGCAACACCCTCAAAGATAAACCCTCAACAAACTGTTTTGATAAGACTTCCAAGTTCTTAGTAGTGAACACGATGGCATTTTGAAAGTAATTAATTATCGAATTCATCACTCAGCCCCTTAGGCAGCGTTATTATGTAGATGTACAGAAAATGGGTATATACTACCTGGTGTATTGTGTGTCTCTTAGTCTGTGCTAAATAAATGTATTTTCTTTCTTTCTTTCTTTATATAAGTACACCGTTTTTGCTTTGACCCTGTCTGTCTGCTTGTCACACTTGGATACTAATTAATACTCCATAGTGTTTTATTTAGTAACTAAATGTCTGTTTAATATATGTAAGTAAAAATAAATATACATAGACCCAAAAATATTACCATTATAATTTTTGTATCTTTTTATATACCAATGTGTATCACGGAATTTTAACATAGTTACTTTATTGTTGAGGTACTACAAGACATATCAATATAATTGTCTTGTAGTAATATATGACTTAAAGTTTAAAGGGCCTAAATATAATTAATTACCAATGGTAATTAATTATATTTAGGCCCTTTAAACATTAAAATCACAAATATTACCTAAAGTGTGAGTATGATACAAGTATCCAATTAGGTACTGTCTGGGATTTTTATTGTTAAGCAAATTGACACTCCGTCAATTTACCGTGTTATAGTCATTTCATACAACTGTCAAAAAAGAAAGTTGTAGATTTGAATAAATGGACAATTTAAGATAGTAAGCTTGCTTTACAATTAATTGTCCTTGCTTTATATTGGTTAGATAAGTACAATAACAAAACAAAACAAAAATAAAGCAATTACTCGTATAAAGAGAACAGCTTACTCCAGCAGCGTCGGTCATCTCCTCACAATGGTCACAGTAGCGAGTGCGTTTTATTGTCCCGCAGGTTGTAAGGGCCTGACACGAGCACATGCAAATATGCGTTCTGGTTTCAGTTTATGTTATTGTCTTACAGATACAAATTATTGTTGGTTATAACTTTAAATATCGTAACCAACAATTTGGCATAAAGAATTTCCAACATTTCAACGTGTTTATGGAAAATTGTTACAAGTACTACCTACTAATTATACTAATACAATGACAAAGAATATATTTTGATAATCTTAGTAGTTTTTATAGGAATATTTTAATAAAGTAATTGATGAAAACTGAACACGAAGGCATAGATTTATTTATTTATATATACTTTAACAATAAAGTATATATAAATAAATAACTGTATGTGCGTGTGTATGTGTGTGTGTAATGTGTGTGCTATGTATTTTTGTGGTGTACAAACACTACAAAAATACATAGCACGAGAAAAATACATCAAACACTACAACAATGGGCGGCCTAATCGCTTTCTGCCATCTCTTCCAGGCAACCTTGGAATGGACAATGATTTTCCTAGACATAAAATGAGGCTGTTGTTAGTGCAAATATTGTGTATACAATACATTATAATAGATACACAGATATATACATATCCAAAATTATAAATACATACATACTAAATTATAGAAGCGAAGAAAAAAAAAGAAGACAGCAGATGATTGCAGTAAAGACAACAAGATTACAACGACAAGTAGTGTTCCTTCACGAGTCTTTTGAACACATGTGACGACTGCGCACGCTTAATTTCAACTGGCAATGCATTCCACAAACGAGCAGCCTGGACAGTAAGGGATTCATCAATGAAAGTTGTATAGATGTGAAGTGTTAATTGATAGAATATGCTTTAATCATACACAAAAAATGAAAGCGTAGCGCAATTTGAGAGGGATCTATGTATGTAAAGCAGTTGACTATGTTGTTTTTTACTTTGCACATTATTTGCACCCAATTGCAACTACGAAAACTTCAACTAATACCATGTAAATGCTGTATATATTCAAATATGAAGACAGTGGATATGAATAGTTAACGCCTTCAGTAATGTTGTCTGGAACTACAATCGTACTCGAGCATACATTAACCGAGTGCCAAGCAAGCTGATGGGATAACTGGCATTTGAATAAATAATATTTATATAAACAAGGCTTATAGATACAATACCATAATAAAAATGATGTCCTACATAGGAAGTTGCCCCCTAACCCTACTTTTTACCGCAGTTCATGCATCAAGATATTTCAATGACAAAGCTCTTTGAAACTCAAGGTTGCAGATGAGTTGTTGCATAAGGAGAAGGTATTTCTTTTTTAGACAATAGTTAGTATTTATTTTAGAGTCTAGCTGTGTATTACACGGATCAAGTTTTTTGAATGCCTATGGTAGACAATATAATTAAACCGACAACACACTGTTTACACAGTGCAACTTTTATTTCTTCAAGATAAGGTATGCCACTGGCAATTAAATTACTCCGTGTAAATCAGGCTTTAGTTTCAAAACTAAAATCCTTTATACATAATATAAGACTTTTTACGTTTTTTCAGTATTTAATATTGGATTGTAATAACAGCGTTTGCTTTCCAGTCTTATGCTATAATCCTTTTAAATTCATAAGAAGATTAAAAAAATGTAAGTACTGCAAAAACACAACAACAACCAACCTCTTAGTTGTCTAAGAGGTTGGTTGTTGTTGTGTTTTTTATTAGAATGGTTTTTTTATTATGAGATTGTTCTCATAATAAAAAACATGAGAACAATCTCATAATAAAAAAAACATTCTAATAAAAAACATCATTATAAGAAACACATTTTTTTAATCCCCCAGCATTATGAATACGCCCTTCCCCACTTTTACTGCCTGTTACTTTATTCGGAGTAAAAAAAAAGAAATTCGGCTATGATGCCTTTATTACCGGCCGTAGACGTATAGAGTTATAGCCCTTCTCATTTCGTTAGATAGCCCTTTGTTTAGAGGACATATAACTTTTTATATCTGGGCCTGTCATCTAGTTTTTTGTGTATATAGCCGTTTGCTTTTCCGGTGATCCCGCTTACCTTTGTTTATTAGCTGTCGTGTTTTTCAGATGCTGACTTTTTTACCGTTTGGACAAAAAAGGTATAAAAGGTGAACGGAGTAGAAGCCTATGGCGCAGAAATCTCTTTTATTTTTCATTAAAAATAAACAAAATCTCCCTTTTTTTACATTTAATCCTTTAATTGAAGCCGGCCGATGGCTTCAATCAAAGGATTAAAATAATGCCAAAAAAGAGTTTTATTTTAATTAAAAAAAAAAGAGTTTTTTTAATGCATGTTGAATTTCCGCGCTTAGAGTAGAGTAGAGAACGTTAAATTGTTTTATTATTTGTCGATTTATTCGTTTTTTTTACTATGTAAAGTTTACTTCAAAAAAGTTATAGTATTTATTGAAAGGTTAATTTCGTTTTTTTTATAAAAGGTAAACGGAGTGGAAACTCCGTATACCTTTTTACCCTGTTTGTGTCCAGACGGTAAAAAAAGTCAGCCGTCCCAGGATTTTTATGTCGTCTAAGATCTGAATGAACCGATCTTCGTAAAACGTGGAGAACCTACAAAAGTAGAAACACTGCGAGGTCCTAATATAATGACTCTGGATCCAGACTCGCCTTTGACCAATATTGGTATTTGCTTTTAACTAGATATGCCTGTAGGTAGGTATTATTTGTATTTGGCACAGAGCGACAGCCGCCTGACCTCCGCAACACAACTACTGGTTTCCATAGAAATCCAAAACAAGATCAGCTATGAGAATTTCGGGCTTCTGACTGGTCGTGTCAATATATCGTGAAAATCAGAACCGATGGACTTATATAGTCCCCCAGGCAGAAATGGGTCTCCATGTATGAAGGATTGTTAGGGTTCCGTACTCAAAGGGCAAAAACGGGACCCTATTACTAAGACTCCACTATCCGTCTGTCTGTCTGTCACCAGGCTGTATCTCATGAACCGTGATAGCTAGACAGTTGAAATTTTCACAGATGATGTATTTCTGTTGCCGCTATAACAACAAATACAAAAACAGAATAAAATATATATTTAAGGGGAGCTCCTGTACAACAAACGTGTTTTTTCGGCGTTTTTGCCTTGTGATACGGAACCCTTCGTGTGCGAATCCGACTCACACTTGGCCAATTTTTTTTTTATATTTCTTATACTGTGTTTCGTTCGTGTATTACGTACCTACGATATAGTTTTAAATAATATTTTTATTCTATCATTTCATCGAAATATTGAAAACCGGTAACAACAGAACCCCTTCGCAGCTAAATCTAATACATATAGACTGAAAACCGAACAAACACACACAGGTGCCTTATTGTCACAATAATAAAGTTCAATATTGTTTAACAAAAGGATGGTTTAGAGTAGAAAGTTGACAATGGCAGAGTGCGCAGCGCCAAAATGTTTTGAGCAAATATTCATTGAATGTAAATCCACCGAGGCCGTTTGGATTAGAAATGGTATACCTATACTGTATACTGTAGCAATTTTAAAACAAAAAGCGAATTGTTATTGATTCGTTTCGAGTTTGTGAGTATGTGGTGGTTTATTACGGTAATTTCGCAATGCAGAGAGGGGTAAGTTAGGTACCCTAAATTGATATAATATAGAACTGCCTATTCTACTGACATCAGTTCAGGAAAACTCACGAGTCTCTGCGTAGCGAATATTAAAGTTTAAATGGAATTGATTAAAATTCTGATAAGCTGTTGCAAAAAAACAATACCTGACTTTATATTACAAGTGATTTCCGTAATATAACAATTTTCAGGTGTGCCTAGCCACACAACAAAATATTCAATGTAAAAACTTTAAACAAAGTGAAGCTTCTATTAAATTCTGATTACATCTTATAGGCACTGATGTATATTTTTGTCATATACTGCTGTTCAAAAATGTGTAACATGAAATATTTGTAAAAAAAAAAAATATTATTTTTAATACAGTTGCTCAAAAAGTGGCGTATTGCAGGGACGTATAGCGTTCGGGATGTGGGCTATTACATACTCGTGTTTTTTTTTTACCTTTCCCGAACTCGTGCGTTCTCTTTCCCAACTGTCAAAATAATGTCTATTAAAAAGAAAAACCAACCATGAAGTTTTTACTAAAAAAATTCATAGAAGTTTTTATGATTCATGCAAATACGTATATTTCTAAAAAGAAGCTACTAATTTGTTTCAATATCAGATTTAATGATTTGATTGAATGAGTTAGGTTAGGTTTCATTTCATTTCATCTCATTAAATTTCATTTTCATTTCATAACAATAAAAAAAATTTACTGACTTGGCTGTATGGGCATAGTTCCCTTTGCCTACCAGAATGAGTGAAGAAAAAAAATCTCTGCTTATATTTTACGGTTGGCGCCATTAGTTAATTGAGTTTATTGTGTTTTTTTATTTTATTAAACTGCTTCAGTTTTTCGCAACTGTATTAAAAATAGTCGTTCAGTACACGTGCGAAACCGTCATTGCAACTTGTTCCGACTGTCAACCCTCGCCTTCGGCTGCGCCTCGGCTCGGGTAGACATTTGTCGGAACTCTTTGCAATGACAACCTTTCCGCACTTGTAATGAAATATACTATTTCCTATCCCAGTTTAGCTAGTGTAGCTTAATAACAGATATCTGAGTGGTCAAAATAGACGAATATTCATTACGGAAAATATAATTCCCCCTCACCTGTTTTCAAATGCTGAGTAAGTTATAACCTTGATCAGAGATCCCGCAAAGATAATGCCGTAATTAAGGCCGCGCCTGCCAGGTAGATTAGAGACCCTAATATGATGTGATGTAACTTCAATGATAAATGATGGTGATGATTAATGATAATGATTTTTGTAAATTGATCCCAAGAAAACACTTTTACACGTCAAAATTAAATTCTTTTTTTAAAACTAGATGAGTTCGGTGTTTCCTAACTGACTATTCTGAGAAGAAAGGCCGAAACAGACTGAGAGGTCACAGTCTCTTTTAAAGTCCAAGCATCAGGTCTGAGATGGTCTTTTGAGGAAAAAACTAGGGTGAGGGCGGAGCTGTCCAGTCAGTTCACGCAGTCGCCAGTAATCTTAAAGAGCTTAACAGCCCTCTTACATTTCGGTACTGAGCGCACATCATTTTTTATTTTATTTTAATAAATGCCAAATCCGTCGTCTGCTTAAACGGGCTTATTTGTGGATGCCTCAATAAATTAAATAAATTCAGTTAGATTTGTTCCATAAGAACAAATATCTTATGGAAAAGTGCGTATGGAACAAATCTAATTTAAAGAGATATATTAATGATTCTAATGACTATAATTCTGTAAATATATCTACTATAGTCGCGAATCATATTTTAATCAAGATACAACCTGACACTGACCTGCAAATTGCAAAAAAACTTATGAACATTTTAATTTCACGGTCTATCACAGCGCATTCACCTGGCAAGATATGGGTGTTCTATAGCTTCAGCAGCTCTGCCACAGATAATTTATAAAACTCGCCCTGCCTAACCCATCCGGATTACAAAGCGTGATGTAATGTTTGTTTACAGGCTGGTCAGAACCCTGATTGCGTAATAAACTATCAATTGGAATGTTTTGAAGCCAATTGCTAGTCTATTGCTTTGTAAGTTCGAAAATGTTGTCTACTCAACACGTAAATAACTCAATGAAGTTGTTGAACTGTCACAACTTACGCAGTTGTCCCGGAGGTTATACTCCTCAGTACTAACATTATGGTCTCAAAATATTGTATATGCTTTGTTCTTATACTCTTTTTAAACTACCACAAAGCTCCAGTTGTTCCAGTTTATAATTGTAGCCGCTGGTTCATATCACCCGTTCGCATATGCAAGCCAAGCTTAAGGGCAGAGTAATTAACATTTTTATATGGCTCATTTGCATACCGCCTTGATAACTCTATGAATTTAAATTTATTAAAGGTTGCTCTACTTGTTGTAGTCATTCCAGTAATCAAAGGGGTCAGCGTTGCTGTTGATGGGAAGTTTGTTGAAAGTTTTAGTTTGTAATGTTGGCATTATATTTTCGGCCAAGGATATTTTACGTAATATGTGACTAAGGCGGACTAGGGGCGTGTGTGGGGCTTGCGGCCAAGTAATAACAGCGGCACGGGTCGATCGATCAGGTTAAGCTACACTTGCCGCGGTTGGTCCGTGGAAGGGTGACCATCTTCACATACCAAAACGCCACCGTGCCTCGTAAAGCGCGTTAAGCCGTTGGTTCCGGTTGTCATTCGTAGATTTTTGACAGTCGTTACGGGTCGTCAGTAGCCTGAAAGTCTGACAACCTTAGCAAGGGGTATCGTATTACCCAGTAACTGGGTTGTGATGCTCAGATAGGCAGTCCCTCCATGTAAAATACTGGTAAACAGCTGCATCCAGTTAGACTGGAAGTCGACCCCAAGATAGTTGGGAAAAGGGTTACGGCTCGTCGTCCCCGCGCTTACGTCTCTCCGTACCCGAGCTTACGTCTGTTCGTCCACCCTTGCCCCTCTCACCCCTTCGGCCTGCCTGCTGCCCCATCAACCATCGGTCGGCGAGCCGTTACCGTAGGCGCGGCGTCGCCTAGCCGTAGCCGAGTCGACGTATCGGAGCTTCTGATCCGCTTTGGTTACGTGCTTACGTTAAGTTGACGCCTGTTTACCCGTATGATGTCTGATGTCGTATCGGGGGCGTCGCGGCTGAGGGTTGAAGGCCGCGGCGGGAGAGGAGTGCCGGTATTACGGCGCGCCGCTCTCCCTACCTTCCGCGGCCTTGACGGGGTCGCCACCGTAAGATGGCGGACGCGGTGGGGCTGCAGGGGAGGAGGAGTGCCGGTATTGCGTTGGCCGCTCTCCCTATCCTCTGCAGCCGAAAATTGGCAGGCGGCGGAGCCAATGACCTGACCCGTCGCAGGGGGACCAAGGGTGCCCAGACACGGGGTCCTCTGGCGCCCATGTGCTGGTTTGGTCCCTGGGGTGGCCACGGCGTGCTATGTGTTCTGGTGCGCCGGTGATGGGGAGTACTCCCCAGAGGAGGGTCCGGCAACAGACAGCCACGGCGGGTTCACGGATGAGTGCTAACGCGTGCCCGTGTTCCCGCCGTAAGCGGCAAAGGAGGACACCGTGGAGTTTTAGTGGGTTAGAGTCCCACATAACTGCACTATCTCCCCGTGGTAGTTAAAAAAAAAGGTTGACGCCTGTTTGACGGCGAGGCAAAGGCGATACGATGCCGATCCCTTTCCGATTTGATACGTGTGCTAATGACCTTGAATCTCTCGGATGGGTTGGGCAGAGGTGTAACTTTTAGTACACCCACAATAGAACATGCATAGCCTCAACGGCCTACAATGTTCCCACTGCGAGGTACAGGCCTCTTCTCTGTGAGATGGAGTGCGCGCTGGTAGATTTCACATATCTTTGAATTTTTTGGTTCTAGGACATGCCGGTTTCCTCACGATGATTTCCTTCACCGTATTGAGAGCAGCTGTGATGAAATAATTTACTCAAAAGAAAGCACCTGTATAGGTTCAAACCTACGAGTAAGTCACAGACATTACCACTGGTCCACCACTGCTGTAATAAAACAAACACTATAATGTAATACCGCAGTCAGCAAGGTTGTTAGTGGAAACTGAGGCCTAAAGCTTCTGTAATATTAAAAACAATTACTATATTTACAAAATATTTTCATAACACCATACGCTATCTATTTCCGCCATCATATTTCCAATCACTTTCATCCCCTTAAGTCATGTTATCTTAGAAACTCATAAATACTGATCACGCGTCCACTTTTTGCTCGTCATCTTCGAGAGTATCGCGACATAAAAAGTGTAATGGCCGCCAGTCATGAGGACACCATAAAAATGCTTTGGAAGAGCCGAAACTCTTGACTAAAACTTTTTTCCTTTGTGAATAGGTTGAGCACAAAAAAGCTATCATTTTCTACATTTAAAAACCTGCCAAGTATAAGTCGGACTCGCAAACGACTCCCGTACCGTGGTACAATAATCAACACAACATTTTTTTTAAGTTTCTTTTAACTGGACCTCCTATATTTTTAACTTTAAGGCTCCTACAAACAGGCGCGACACGCGATATAATCGCGCGCGACACAAAGGCACCGCTCGTTGCGCGACTTGCGGTGCCTTTGTGTCGCGCGCGATTTTATCACGTGTCGCGCCTGTTTGAAGAAGCCTTTATTTAATTTCGAGCATTTGTTGTGAGTACCACGTACAATGGTCCACTTGAAGGACTTAGTACGGAAACCAAACCCATAAAATAGAACATAGAGTATTTGTTGTTATAGCGACAATAGACATACAAACTCTGTGAAAATTTCAATTGTCAACAGACAGACGGACGAACAGCGGAGGCTAGCCTCAATAGGATCCGTTGGCACCCTTTATATACGGAACTCTAATAAATCATTAAGGCATTAGGCATTAAGTCCGCCTCTGTACATTTATATGCTTGAAGTATTAAATAAATAAATCATGTTTCCTCTGTTTACTGCAAGTCTATTGTATCTGGGTGAAATATCGTGTTATTTTATTCATAAATGATGATTGGTTAATGCAAATTTGGTCAACCAATGAGAATAGCTAACGTGAGATTTGACAGCATCAGGTTTTCAGTGTAACAAATTAAGGAGTTAAAGAATTATTCATAAACTAGTCTTCTACTTTGTTAAAAAAAACGAAATCTTTCTTTTTAACCTCTCTATGATTTGTGAATAACTACTAAAATCACACGTCATTATAAAAGCATCCATCAACAAATCATTAGGTAATAAATAAAAAATATCATTTCATCAGTGACGTCATCGAATGTCACGCTGTCAACCCATTCATAATTCGGGCCATTCATCATGCGACAGTTCCGAACTAATTTAGTGGACACTATAAATCTTACAAACAACGTGGCGACAGTTATACCACTCAGGAATTTGATGACACTGTTATTACTTTGATTGGGATGATTTTTAATAGGCTAGTTTCAAGTTAGCAGTTGTTAAACACTTTGCGTTATTTTCCTCAAAGGAGTCACGAGCCGATTTTGATAAAAACTATAACTTTGTCATTAAATTTTTGAAAAATCAACTTTCCTAGCCAGAAACCAAAACAGTTGACTCAACTGAACTAACAGAGTCAGCCGTAAGGGAGAGAAGCTTTTTGTTTAATTTAACATAAAGTTTTTTTATAAAGGAAATGTTGCCCGTCAATCTCGGTTTGATACCCAAAGCTTTTTGTAAAGTTTGATCCCAAAGGAGGAAATGCGAGTGAGCGTTTTAAAGATTCAGAAGACGGCAGTGTGAAAGTTGGTAATGAGCAAGGAATGGATGCAAGTGACCCTTTAGTTTGTAGTTAAGTGCTCAGGAATATAAAGTTTATATGGATATTAGGCTCTGGGTGAAAATGAAGAAGCACAAAAAAAAGAGGGTGCGTGCTTATGCCTATCCTACTCTATCGTGTGATAGAAGCGATAACTTACGACTGGAGCCGAATTCACGATTCAGCGTCAGCGCCCGACTGGAGCCAAGAATAAAAAAACAAATGAAAAGAAAAAATATTGTTTTGGCAGGCATCGTAGGCCCATAGCATGTTAGTATTACAAGCAACTTATTAGACTATGTTAGTAGTAAGTAGGTAACAAATTAGGCACAGAAAAACAATACTATAAAAATTATAAACATTTTAAGAAACATAATATAAAGCACTGAATTACAGGAAGCTTTATCAAGCCCCATGTCTGACATGTAGCTTGATAATTATAGGCCCTTCTAACCTTTTTGAAAATACCTTCAGGATGCTGTTGTCGCGTCCTCCCACTCTGCATATTATTGGCGCCACTTTCTTGCGCATGATCGCAAAATAATAGCCAATGTGCGCTTCAGCGAACATCAGTGACGCACTACAGTCAGGAGGAAGCCTCAACATCGTGCAGCGTCCTGAAGGCTTTGTTGAATACCCGATCCGATACCCGTTCACTGTTCTGAAAGAGCGTAAAGTGCGTCTTAGCAAGTTTTTATCTCAAAAATAATGCCATAAACATCCATATCGTTTTAAATACAACGCACGAGCCTCTCACACAACTTTTATTTTCTTTAACCTACCTATACATATACAAGGTACTAGGAATTTCAGCTATTTTAAACAAACAAACTGACAAAACTAAAACACTAGCGGAATGTTGCACACTTGTACTGTAAACGATTAGTAAGAAGAGTGGGGCGCGTCTTCGTTGATTGCGCTATCTGTACTTATGTAATGGTGCCCAAGACACGGGCCGTGCCTAGTTTGGGACCAACGATACCTCCATGTTGTAATTTTGAATTATGAAATAAACGTTTGATGATTATGATTATTATCAACTAACTGTTGCCCACGACTTCGTCGGCGATCCAGGATGAAGAGTAGCTTATGTCCTTAGCCAGGTCATGGTCTATCTGTGTGTTAAATTGCATCCAAATCTGTTCAGCCGTTTAAGCGTGAAAGCGTAACAAACAAACTTACTTTCACGTTTAAAATACTAGCTTCCGCCCGCGGCTTCGCCCGCAACGTATGTCGATAAAAGCTATCCTATGTCCTACCCCGGGATGCAATCTATCTCTCTGCAAAATTTTATCGAAATCCGTTCAGTGGTTTAGGCGTGAAAAGGTAACATACAGACAGACAGGCAGAGTTACTTTCGAATTTATAATATTAGTATGGATAAGTTAGGATATAAGTATTGAAGATAAATTATTGCAGGTAAAAAGTTCTCTTTAAAGTTCTTTGGTATTTTGTTAAAGATAAATCCACTCATATGATAGCAGAAACAACAAGCAAAAACAGTATCAATGAAATCGAATAGAAAGCGGCCAATGCGTCAGTTTGCAGCTCGCAGCGCATACAAGGTTTACTCCGAGTATGTTATAACAAAGGTCCAACACCGGGACCGGTCATTTGCAAATGTCAGCCGCTTCCGGTTTTTGTTCTACAACGACTTTTTCAAAATCTAGTTTTCGTGCTATCCGATCTGGGAAAGGAGAATGGAGTTTGAAATGTTTGTTATGAAGAATTGACAGGGTTCAATGGATACAGCAATAAATATAAGACTATACATTGCATTACATTTAAGTCACAAACGTTTGTAGCTAATGTTTCAAGACTGCGCAGATTTCTTATTCCCTATCATTGAACTTCGGGCTTGCTTTTTTTACACACATATCATAACATCACGCCTGTAATCACCAAGGGCTAGGCAAAGGTAAATTTAGTAAATCGAAACTCGCCATTTTAAGGCCCATGTAATAGGAACGAGCTCATTGCCATCAACCGAACACAAATTCAGACTCCGGTCTGAAAAGCCGAGAATTTTTTTTCTTACCTGTTACTTCAGTATAAAATGTTATAATTAAAACAGCTTAAAGTAAACGGACTACATGCATAAAACACGAGACACGTCACAAGAAAAATCTCCAGAAGAAAACTGGTAAAATAAATACGACAGAAATGTTGCAATTTAAAGTACACAGACAAATATGTGGAGTTAATTAAGTATGAGTAATATATAAATGTGGGCGAGTATGAATGTGGGGGTCGCCGGTCGGTGTGAAAATGAGACACGTTGATGTTCTGAGCACACGAGGAATGTCACAGGAAAAAAAATTAAATTAAGTACAAGTAAATAAATACCAAGATTAAATGAAAAACTGTAACAGTAAATGTAAGAAAATTCTGCTAAATGTAATGGGCTTATGGGACAAGAATCCCATTCTTTTTCGGCCATAGGTTTGGTGGTAACTTGTATATGAATATCTGCATCCTCTTTTATATCATAAAAGTCCAATTTGATCATCGACTTGTTTAGTAGAACGTAGTGATTATATAGCGATTAACCTAGTAACAGTTAGAACTGAAAAGTTGACTCCCAGTGGATGTTTTGTTGTGTGCGTCCGTAAAATATAAAAGAGAAAATTTCTTGAGAAAAGATTAAGGCAAACTTTAAAAATAAACAAACTCAACAATACAGAAACACAAATAACAAATTTTTTATTTTTTATTGGGTGGGAAATTATCGAATAACTTCTCCCGCTCTGGGCAGAGCGGGAGGGTGTGTCAGACTTTTACTGACTAAAACCCACCCGTGTTCCTTCAGTTGCCTGTGCCAGGGGCCACGGTATCTCTTTCGAACAACCCGCGACCCTGGCAGGCATAACATTATCAGCCTTTAATGTTCCCACTGCTGGGACACAGGCCTCCACTCTGTGATAGGGACCGGGCTGTAATCCACCACGTGGGCCCAGTGCGGGTTGGTAATGTCACAATATTTTCGAATTTTTGGTTCTAGGACATGCCAGTTTCCTCACGATGTTTTCCTTCACCATTTTGAGAGCAGTGGTGATGAAATTATTTACACAAAGTAAAGCGCCTGCCTGGGTATGAACCCACGGCCTACAACTCGTAAAGGCTTCTACAAACAGGCGCGACACGCGATATAATCGCGCGCGACACAAAGGCACTGCTCGTTGCGCGACTTGCGGTGCGTTTGTGTCGCATGTCGTGTCGCGCCTGTTTGTAGGAGCCTTAAGTCGGGGCCGTTACCACTGGGCCACCACAGCTCTCACAATAAATTAAATTGACTGAATTAAAGAAAGTTGTTTTGGAAAATCTACTAAGAAATGTTGAGAATCCGACAACCTACAAGAAGTTATTTTACTAAATTAAAATCAATGTTGAATTCCTCTTGAACCGTTTCCCCATTTGTAATGTTGGTAGGTAGGTACCCAATGTTCAATTAGTACGGTCCGCAGCCAATGCCGCCATTTTGTTAATGAGCCATTTTAGATGTTTGACATTTTGTCGTAAACTTAGTTAGCTGTTCATGATTAAATTATACTTTGATTTTATGGGACGCCGTAAAATTTTATTTCATTTCATTGGTTTCTCGAAAATCACAAACATTTTAAAGTTATGCTTTGGTTGTAAATGAGGTGTGATTTAAAATGCTTTTATCACTCTATTGTGGTTATTTATGTGGATAAATGTGAATGTAAAGAGTTGGAAAATCACCAGAATTTAAATTTAAATTAACCCAGCAAACGATCGCAAACTAGAAGCCGTTTGCATGTTACCACTCAGCGGTTTTCACGATTATATTTATTGTTATTTTGAGTGTATTTTTTGTTATGAACAGCTGGTTCCTACGAGATTTGTGGGCCAGTAAGTAGATACTCTATTATTACAGTAAACATAAGGCCACTTCTCATAATTAAAATCCCTCAAAATCTAGTCTCCGTATCATCTCAGCGACATCAAGCACGTCTTATCAAAAATTGAGGGAAATTTGTTGTATTTTTGACAGATTAAGACTGATATCAGATTGTGAACTTTCTTAAAATTACGAGAAATGCCCCTCTGATTGATAAACAACACTATAACAGTTGTTTGCCCATTTAATTCCTTTCTAGAATTATTACGAAATAATTTAATTGATTCAACAGTAAACCGCAAAATCAATGTTTAACAAATTATAGGTACGTAGCATCGACCACAGAACAAGTATTGCCAGTGTTTACCACTCGCAGATGTGTAATATTCGGTCAACACTGCCCTGGGGGACGTTCGCAAATTGCGAGTACGGACGCTTCCAATTTTTAACACATTTTTAAACGGAGCTGCAGAAAAATATATGAGGTGGAAGTGAATACCTACTTCACTTCAATTGTAACCACTTTTAATATTTTTATTGTTGCCCTATTAAAACTGCACGCTATTAAGGGGATTAGAGGACCTAACCGCAAAAAAACACAAGTTTTAGAAGCACTAAAAGTATATGATCGACTACAGTAAACAAAATCAGAAAAATATGTGATATTCTTCAGGATATATGCTAGGTAGATTGTGTGTTGAAAACATAATACAACTAATTTGAAACGATAGAAAAAAATTATGAAGATACCTCTAAAAACTTTCTTTTTACAATAAAAACATATATAATATAAATAATAATATAAATATAATCATTGTGATTTTTTATCAGATTATTTTACAAGCACACTAAAGCAGTGTTTTAATTTTTTAGTCCAAACAATAGATTTTTTGTAAATAGATAATTGCTTCATATTTATTTTCCTCTCAGAATTGCTCCTTGATTATGGCATTCAAAATTGAAAATATCTTTTTAATACACAAAACCAATGTCAACACCTACCCACAGTACATAAATCCTATTACGCAGTTGTGTGAGTTGGTCAACAGTCCCCAGGGGAAAGCAATTTGCGTCTCCATCACCGTTTCAGATTTTTGCACGGTCCAACAACAGAATAATGTTCTCGCACCGAATGTCTCGTAAACCTCCCGCAATTACCTTTGGAGGGTTATACATATATATATTTTTTTAATTTTAAAGTTTTCCGGGGGTGTTGAATGAAGATTAATAGGGATGTAACTAAAATATACGTACCAATTTAAGGTTTTATAAAAAAATGCATATGTGTAGTTTATAGATCCTTAGACTTCCTTATTTATAAATAAGGGAAGCGAGTTTGTCTAGTTATCGGGCAAAAAGCCAATTTCTTGTCGTCACCAAAACAATTCTCAGTTTTAACGAGGAGATTTGATATTCGAAAGAGGATTTTTATTCTCCTCTGGCGACTTTCTTGATATTAGGTTACAATGCGGTAACTAGACACTCAAAAGAACTGTTTCATCTCGTTACATAGATTTTTATAACACAGAACCACAGCTTAATTGTTGACCGGAACGAAGAAATTCAAACCTAAAATTAGTTTCCTACCCACAAGTTTCCTAGCCTAACAATTCTACTAGAACGTACTACCCGTGTCCCATATACCAAGTGCGTGCAAGTAAAATCTTTGGCACAATCAATCCACATATAACAAGCAGCTTATCGCCCAACATCGATAATTAAATGTTATTGCGTTGATCATAAATCCTCGCTTTATATGCCTAGTGACGTAAAGAGAAGTGCGAATGCCATAGTGGAGGAATTCGCAGAAAGTTGGTGTTGGTGTGAGTGAAATAATAGGAACGGTGAAAGAATGAATGACTGAGGAATTTAATAAGTATCGTGCTGTCTTATTCTGAGACGTATTGCTGTCTCTTTTCGTGGTTCACGTGGTATATTAAAGGTGATAAGGATTATTGTTTATTGGTTTCCGTGGAATATGTTTGAAAGTAGGTAGTATTTATAAACTGACTTATCATTGTACGAAAAACCTATAAAGAGCGGTCTCAGCTAAAACTGGAAATGTATAGCTTGTTTAAGTAGCCGTGTTTACAGCCAGCATGAATTATCCGCTTATTATACCTATGGTATGGCGATTAAATAATCACTGGATTCATTCATTTAATCACGATTTTGATTCTGTCGTCTATAGAACACAATCAATATTAATTATTTTGTATATTTTGCTTAATAAATTTGCTCATGCGTTTATTTAAAATTTTTTGACTTCTACATACGAGTTATCAGCCTTTAATGTCCTGGGACACAGGCCTAAGAGGGAAAGGGCCGTAACCCACCACACTGGCCTAGTGCGGGTTCGTATGTCTTCGAATTTTTGATTCTAGGACATGCCGGTTTCCTCACGATGTTTTCCTTCACCGTTTCGCGACTTCTACACTTACTAATACTATATCTACAGCAGACGACAGTGTCCGTTCCCAAAAAGAAAACTGATTCGTCGCTATTCTAGTTACCACCGGTTTATCACGTCGTAAAGATTGAAGTGAAGCGAATAGGTTCGCCCTTTATCAACGCCTCCCAGCGTCGCTCGTTGCGATAAAAATTCGATTTGTGACAGACACGACAAATGTAGCCGATATGGAAATTTTCTGGTGAAATTTTAATTTTTTGGTTGAGAGCGCCTTTCGAATCCAATTTTCAATGGATTTATTGCTTTGTTTAGAATAAAAGATATAAAGGTAACATGATTATTTCATTACTTTTTAACTCGTCATTTATGAGACACTTGTATGAAAGAGTAGGTACATACTTACTTCTTTGTATCCCTAGGTTCGAAAAAAGAGCCTCTCACGTCCTTGCTTATTTTTTTTTGGTTTGGTTTCTAACCATGAGACTACAATATTATGCGTAGACATTATCATCTTGCGCAGTCAATTTACAGCAGATATCATATACATTGCTCAATTTTGACCTAAATTCTTGCTAAAATGGCCGATCCATCACATCACCCACGTTTCTTTTCCCGTTCATTGATCACCATTCTGAAAAACAAATGGGCTAACCCCATCCAGCCATTTTTTCCATTTCATTTGTTTCATATCTACATATTTAAATTACAACATTAAATTATGTTCGATTGTTATTGTTTTTTTTTAACTTGTATTTTTTTTTTTGGTTTACATTATTTGAAGAGATTACAATGCGTAATACATCACAGTTATAAAAAACAAAATATCATGAATTTAAAACAGAAATCACCGCAAAAAATATCAAATTACGGAAATTAGTTAGTGAGAAAAAAAGCTATAAAATTGGAAACGCTATAGCGCTTAGGCTGAGGCTACAGTAGGCAGCGATTTGCGATGCGACTGGAAGAGCGAAACGAGAAAAACATGGTATGGCTACATTACAAGCGAAAAAAAAGCAATTTTCTAATAAATTCGCCTCAATTTCGCTCATGTTGATGTAGCCGATGCCGTGATTTCAGTAATGTTGTTCCTATCGCATAAATAAATCAAAGATCGCTAGTAATATTTGATGTACGGTGTAGCCATATACGTGAGCATTCATTTACTTGTTTTAATCGCTCATGTGTCGCAGGTCGCGTCGCGGCCTAATGTAGCCTCAGCCTTAGAGCGGGCAGTCGGGCACAGTGGCGGGCGAGCCGCGAACGAATGAGCGTATCTCCTCAAATGGAAACAACATGGCGGAAACACCTAGTCAAGCTCAATCTGGTACATTATTTTATGGTCCCGTATAAGTAACAACTAAGCGAGTCTTGTTGCACCTAAGAAGAACCCAGTAATGCTAGTCTGTATTGACCATATTTTATAGACATGTGGCAAAAGTCTTTGTCGGTTTTTTTTTTAATGAGCAAATTTACAAAACATTGCAACCTAAGGTCTATTTGATACTGGGTACAATGCAGCAGTGTGACGCCAATAGAAATGAAGATGGACCTACCAATACCTAATATCAAAGAATTCGCACCATTTATTCCCATCTACGAATAAAAAAATTGTACGATGCTGTCGTAATATTGTCAGATATTCAATATTTCACAAGATACTACGATTTGCTTCCTAAAAGCTGATTTAAAACATTCAAATTGAGAACTTCCTCCTTTTTTGAAGTCGATTTAAAAGGTAAATCGGTGCCATTGTAGATGGATATTAAAAAGCCACCATAAACCAAAAGATGAACAGAGCAAAGGGAACTCCGAACTCGCGGCGCTCGCTCGGTTGGTCGGAATTTTTACGCGCACTGTTATAGGCTTTCCTGCTAATCTCTTAACTTTTAGCCGGGAAACAATAAAATGTCGCAGCCAGTGGGCAGCGGAAAAAATGTATATTTTGGTTAAAAAATTCGGATTACTGGGAGATATTTTTGTTGGTAGACGGTGTTGAAAGAAGAAAGGAACAGTTTGAGAGATTGAATAGTGGATAATGTAATAATGCTCGACATATTTTTGTGCAATGCGAGTGTACTGTAGGTACCTATACCTCTGTCTAAACTTACGGGGGAAAGAGGCGTACTGTCATGTTTTTTTTGCGCCTGGGAAATTTAATCTATACTTCATAACAGGAAATCATCATATGATTAACCTTTTTCCCAACTATGTTGCGGTCGACTTCCAGTCTAACCGGATGTAGCTGAATATCAGTAATTATTTGACGTATTCATATTATTTGACGTATTCATATTATTTGACGTATTCATATTTTTCGCCATAATTTTGTAATTGTAATTTGAAACAACGCTTTTTTTGGTTTGACGATAGTTACCACCATACGCGTGCGTCAAATGGAGAACAACGCGCCCTTAAGCAGGCTTTGTTATAATATTATATAAAACGTACCAGAATTCTAACGCCGCATTAAAACTGCGCACCCAAACAAATGACATACCATGACATAAATATTCATCTCTGAGTTGCACCTTGTATGACAGTGTACTGTGCATCGAGACTGCCCACAGCCCACTAAAAGCACATCATCCATAGGGAGCGGCGAGTTTTACGACTAAACGTATAAATTCCGCGTCGTTTATTTACTTTTTACAGCGTCTAGGTCGAGTGAGGGGAACGCGCCTACGTAAAGTGCTAGCGTTAGTGCGGATGACTGGTTTAAATGCGCATGGTAGGAGTTCAATGTTTGGGCCTCTGGATTTGCATACAGCATCATTTTCATATTCTAAGCCTTTTGCGACAAAACACGTTTTATTAGTGCCTGCCCTAATAAACCATCATCTGCCTAGCCTTTTCCCAACTATGTTGTAGGGGTCGGCTTCCAGTCTAACCGGATGTAGCTGAATTACAGTATTTTAAATGAAGCAACTGCCTATCTGACCTCCACAACCCAGTTACTGAGTAATACGATACCCCTTGGTAAGACTTGTTGTCAGACTTTCGGGCGTCTGACTACCCGTAACGACTGTCAAAGATCCACGAATGACAGCCGGGACCAACGGAACAACGTGCTTTCCGAGGCACGGAGGGGTTGTAAAGATGGTCACCCCTCCACAGACCAACCGCGGCAAGCGTAGCTTAACTTGATTGATCGACCTGTGCGACTGTTATTATTTAGCCACGGGCCCCTCCCACGGGCCTACCCTAATAAACCCACTAGTCTAAAAGTTAATCTTTCAATGATGGCCATACTTTACCTTTACTGCACTTCACAATCAAAGCGAACCAGACACCTTGGATTAACACATACGAGTAGGATACTTTTTATCCCGATATTCCCACGGAATCGGAACTTATGCGGGTAAAACCGCGGAACGTTGCTAGTTGGTTTTATAAAATTACTTAATCTTTTACGACAGCCTGACCTACTTATACCCCACAACAAATAATATCACTTTAAAATGTCCCCACTCCCGGTAATAGAGGTTCAGGCCTCGCCACTCAACGTGAGGCCACAACCTACAGCCAGGCCTCGGGACTCAAAAAACGCGGGAAGTGGAACGAGACGCGACCTCACTTACAATTTCCTCCATTTCCGCTAAGGGATGGGGTCGCCATGTTTCAAATTTAAATGAGATATTTTTATCTTGCAACATTAAAATTATCACGCATTGTGATACAGTTTTATGACGGACCTTTTAATTAGGGTGCCCCTTGTAAAGTTATAACGCCTGTAATTGTAGGGACAGTGCGGAAAGAACGGTGTTATTCACGCATTAATTTTGTTTTGTTTGGATGCAATGGTGGATAAAGATCGTTAAAACTGGAAAATTAATATCACAGGGGTTAGGCTGGCCCGAAATTTGTTAGTTACTGAGTTTCCAAATTAATGATTCAAAAGTCTTCCGATAGAATCAATGTCGTATCTCATTTGAATGTCTTAAAAAATGGCAGTACTTTACGGCCATTTTTTTTTAACTCTTAGAAGTGTAAACTTCTTTAGATGCACTTAGCGCTCTTTCTGAACGCGACGGACGGTGACGCTGAATCGGTTATACCCGGCTCCAGTCAGTCGGTGATACTGAATCGGGTTTACCCGGCTCCAGTCAGTCGGTGATACTGAATCGGGTATACGTGGCTCGAGTCAGTCGGTGATACTGAATCGGGTCTACCCGGCTCCAGTTACTCGGTAATACTGAATCGCGCCCTCTTTTTAGTTTACATATAAAAAAATCAACTGTTCCCTACATTTTGACGAGTTATACGAACATAAATGTAGGGAACAGCTGTTTTTTTTTCGCTATTTTAGGTTTGGTCCCATAGTAAAGGTTGTTCATAATGATGAGTAGGTACTATGACTTCTTAAGAGGTTGTTAATGTTTTACCAACAACCCTGTATACCTCATTTAGCGCAGATTGGGGCGGGCCGTACCACAACGCAGCGTATTACAAAAATCCTCATACATCACTTTCTTACATTTTATAAGAACCAACATATGTGTTGGTTATACAGGCGGGCCGCACCGCACTTTTTTGTATAAAAAGCGTTGCGCTGCGGCCCGTTGCGGACGTGCGTTTGGCGTCAAAGCTCTCACCTATCAACAAAACAATCTATTTCACTTCGATTAAATTTAGAGCAAATTGAGCGTTCTTCATTACAATTCCAACAACCTCCATTTTCAAATCCAACTCCACAACCAACTTCCTTATCACAGCATTTATGTGTTCTCAAGCAATAATTGTAGCCATCAAAGGGTTATTTAGCGTGAGCATTGCAACGAAGTATGAAGCGTCTCGATCTTCGATAAGTTGCATAACAGTCGGCTTGCATGCGGCGTTGCATGCACGTTTAATAGTTCGGTCTATTGCTTAGTTTGTCACACACGGGCTTGCCTACCACCCAACAATGTAAGGAATGTATCGTGTTTATTTTGCGTGTTTCGAGAAAAACATGAGTGTCGCGCTTTGTCTAACTTGTCCGAGTGAGTTATTGTGGCGTTCGTGGGCGACCTGTCGAGTTTGTCACTGTATATACTTGTACAGGTGTTGTTGTAATTATTTTTGTGACGTTAATGGTGAAGTATGTTGTGTGGATTTAAACGCATTTAGTGGTAGTTCTTGTTTTTGTTTTATTATCTGAGATTGACGTTAATTTAAGTCTACAATAAAGCGATAAGCTAATATGCTTTACTGCTCCTGAGTTACGGTTTTATTCTGTAGGTACCAGTTAGCATTTACTTTATTTATGAGCAAGGCTTTCTTTTAGAAAAATGGCGTTTTATATATTTGTGTTGCGTGTAGGTTAAAAGGCTCTCTCCCATAGGCGCGTTATTGACGGTCGAAAATATTGGATGCGTTATTGCGATATCTGTTTACAGTACATTTTGTATTGGGACGGCCACAGAGTTACACACAGCTGCGATAATAAAGACGCAATAGAAGTAGGACGCTTGCGTTCATCCTTCCTGCGATATTCCGATATGAGAATTTAGAATTTTTTTTATTAGGACGCATACGATTTTACACACGCGTAGTAACGTGCAGCGTGGGCTGGGGGCCAGTAGTTTAGGTTACACGCACACGATAGAAATATCGAACGATGAAAACGCAGCTGTGTGGCAAGGAATTGTGACACATTATCGCAATAACGCATCCAATATTATCGACCGAAAATAACGCACCTGTGGGGGAGAGCCTTTACTTTTATATTTAACACATTGAAGGACACTGAACGAGACACAATAGAAGTCTTATTGTTATTACGTCGAGGGGCGTTGAGTGTCCCGCAAAGTGTTAATTCAGTTTCATGCAAGTGGATTTCACTTCTTTTTTCGACAGCCAAAATCCAGCCTACTTGCCAAACTTTCGGCCCGTACATTCCACCGCTATCGGGCCGATGATGAGGCTTCCTGCCGCCGTGCTGTGTTCAATCGACTTATAATCAAACATTTGATACCATCGGCCATGTTTTCACATGTTAAATTACTAAGAAAATAATAGCAAAACTAGTGTCGATTTCGAACTCGTTCGGTTTCTACGAATGGTAATTTAATAGCTTTGCATACGTGGAGTTTCTTGGCATTGGACCTCAATGTACCTACTTTATATGCATTTATTTCTTCCGATGAGTCATGCCTGACTTGTAACATACAAAGGTTGAATCAGAGATGTTATCTTTATTACGTATGTCAGTATCTCGGATCTGATAAAGTGACGATATCTAGGATTAGCACCCTAACTGATTGAAAGTAACTACCTAGTAGGTATATCAATCATCAAGGTTAAAGTTTAATAGAATAGTCACTGCTGCTACACCTACATTTATTTAGCCGCTAGGCACTAACCGACTGGTTTGAGCATTCCATTTCGTCGTAGGAACTTCACCATACAAACACCATCAATGTCTGTTACCTTATAATACGTTTGTCGTCTTGCATGAAACCCATGGGTGTGGAAAAAAGTCGGGAGGTCTTCTTTGAAAAAAAAACTAGGGAAGAAAAATTCCACACTCTTTATTTACATTCATTTTACGGTTAGGTGCAACAAAATACCAGTCCATTCACATCATCTACCATAAAACGCCCACCAGATAAACTATCAAACTGAATCGATGTACCAGATCAAGCACACGTTACGATGAGCGGCGAGGCTTGTAAATCTTGACTACTGAAAGATAAGTATATTTCAGTAGTTTCTGCTAAGTAGCAGAAACCGTAGAAGTCAAAATCAAACCACTTATTTTGAATAGACTACAAACTGGTTCTTTTAAAAATATATAGAAAACTAAATAAAACATAAATGAGCAGCAGTCCCACCTATAGCATTGGGCTGGTTTTAGGATTCCACGTTTTTATCGGGGAACATTTAACCACACAATAAACATTAATACTGAAGTCGTCGTACACGATACTCATAGGAAAGATAGAACTGTTTCTGACTTTCACATAATTTTACTGCTACATCTGAATCCCAGCCCATCCTCATCATTTACCATAAAACGCCCACCAGATGAACTATCAAACTGAATCGATGTACCAGATCAAGCACACGTTACGATGAGCGGCGGGGCTTGTAAATCTTGACTATTGAAAGATACTTATCTTTCAGTAGTCAAGATTTTCTGCTAAATAGCAGAAACCATAGAAGTCAAAATCAAACCACTTATTTCAAATAGACCAGAAACTGGCTCTTTTAAAAATATACAGAAAACTAAATAAAACAGAAATGAGCAGCAGTCCCACCTATAGCATTGGGCTGGTTTTAGGATTCCACGTTTTTATCGGGGAACATTTAACCACACAATTAACATTAATACTGAAGTCGTCGTACACGATACTCATAGCAAAGAAAGAACTGTTTCTGACTTTCACATAATTTTACTGCTACATCTGAGTCCCAGCCCATCCTCATCATTTACCATAAAACGCCCACCAGATGAACTATCACACTGAATCAATGTACCAGATCAGGCACGTGTGAATAAAGTCTTGCACGTTACGATGAGCGGCGGGGCTCGTAAATCTGGACAACTATCTGCAATACTAGTTGTCTGGAGAGCACTTAGTACTGTCCTCGGACTTGAAGGGGTGGTGTAAGGGAGAGGAGGAAAGCTATGGACTTGGTGGTCAAAAGAATATAAACTCCTGGTGGAAGAGAATCTATCTAGTTTTGTATCTTATGCTGCAGGATATTATAACACAAATTCAAAAAAATTGCCAGTGTCCAGTCGCGAAAACGGTTTTAGAAAATATGAGAAGATCTTGATTCTTTCTAGGTACCTACATATAAAATCCGTGTAATCTTTAACTGACTTCCGCATTTTTTTCGAGAATGTTGGAGGATTTTATAAAAGCGTGTCAGTAGAATTTCACCAAACCATAGTCAGGAGAAAACAGTGAGTTACGAAAAATTATCGATATTCCCTCTTTCTGATTGTATTGTTTACGTTGTTTACTTGCAAAAGAAAAATGACCTGTTTGTGTATAGACCAGTACACCTGACTTACACCCTGCCCGCTGCCTTTTCCACCTTACACCACGTCTTCACAATCGGCTATACCGGTTTATGCTCTTTTTAGCGCCGTGCAAAGAGCTCACGACGTCTCGGGAGCAGCAGCTGCGCCGAGAGCCCCGAGATGGCGGCAGTTGTTAGTCTCACTCGCTGTTGTGTTATGTGTGAGGCCAGACGTTTGTTTGGCGGAGAATTCTAGAGAATTTTCCTAAGTTTTTTGAGGAAAATTCTTATTATTTATGGTACATATACATTACACCAAACTATGTTATAACATTATTCGGGCAGCTTATTTACAAATGTAGAATTGAGTTCTTTGACAGCAAATCTCAGTGCGAAAGAGAAATTTATGTAAATGCCGATAGTAAATAAGTGCACATTCATACTTAACATACCAATAACATAAAATTTACCCTCAAACACCGACCAATTCAAAAGATGTTGCTGTAATAACCTAATGTGTTTGGGCTTATGTGATAACAAAAGCGTGTACCTTTAGGTATATAAATAAAAACGCCTCTTTTTCATCTGACATGAAGATGTACAACACGTAATACATAAGACGGCACTTAACTTCACAAGGCATTCCCTGTCAGTCGACCGTTTGGTTAAAAAGACTAGACCACTAAAATGCATTTGTGTGCTTTGATGTCATTTGAATATTTTGATCACACTATGAACTTAATCACAAAGTGAATCGCGGGCTCAACTTTTTTATCTATGTAAAACGGAAAGCCAAAGCTCGTTAAAAGGTAAAAAAAAACAATTGAACACAGTTTGCGATAGTTTTTAATTCAAATTGATTTTGAAGCTCACAGACTAACTCGCAACAGTCCCGCGGCCGTAAGAGCTTAAAAGAGTTCGAAACGCCGCATGGGGCCTACCTACAGTGACATAAATATACGAGGCGAGCTACCTACGTAGTAAATATTTGTTTGTAATAGCAAGTAAACCGATCCGAAAAATCAGTAATTGCGTTGTTTTATGGATAGACCAACGGGACGAACGTCCTACTTGGTTGGAAATGGTAACCATCTGCTTTTAAAATCTTCAAAAGCGAGAATTGTGCCACTCAAATCAACAGCACGCATACTCTTCAAACAAAAGTAATCACAATGCTGATTTTCAGCAGATACACTTATTTTCCAAACGGAATTGTGTTACAAAGAACTTTGCTACAAACGTTTTGCTACAAGCCTATAATGTCCACTGCTGGGCAAAGGTCTCCCCCAAATCCTTCCAGGAACTCCTATCCCACGCCATCTCGAACCGGCCCTCGCGGTACGCGTCCAGGTTATCTCACCATCTCTTTCTGGGCCGGCCTCAGCGTCGCCGTCTATCTTCAGACACCCATTGTGTGGAGATTTTTGCCCAGCGGTCCTCCTGCATACGGTTGACGTGACCCACCCAATCCCATTTGACCCTGGCATCCCTTCCTACATCCAGTATGCCCGTTTTGGAATGCAGCGTGTTGTTCCGAATTATGTCCTGTCTTTTTACACCCAAACCAAACAAATGTTTACTAGTTACACAAGCAGTTGGTAACATGACATAGACATTTCCATTGCTAAACCAATTTTCCCTTTTTATAACCCTAAGCTAGTTGTAGCTGTTTGTCTATAATAGGGTCTATATGTTGATATAGACACTATTATAGGCAAACTCTCACATATTTAGCGCAGTTATGCAAGTGTCAAGCATGTGCATACCAAATCGATAGTGTGAACGGTGCCTAACGCCGCCGGGACGTAAACACGTATTATACGCTGATTGGTTCGTGATCTGATTCGAAGGAGTTCAGTGTCTAACATAGTTCAGTACCGTTTAGTAGAAACTGGGTTGATTGGTTGGTTGGGAATGTAAATAAAAGCTTTACCTTTGCTTTTACATATTTGGTATTTCTGTTTTGATCTGTCTTTATTGTAGGATTTTTCTGTTGTTGGAGAAATTATTTAAGTAATTATTTTTACTCCTTAGAACGTCAGCTTTGGAATTTCCGGAGTATTGACTAAAGTCACGCCTAATGATATACTTATAAATAAAGACTCGTACACAGAGGCGTGACGCGACACGCGACACAAAGGCACCGCTCGTTGCGCGACTTGCGGTGCCTTTGTGTCGCGTGTCGCGTCGCGCCTGTGTGTACGAGCCTTAAACCAATTCTGTAGATATTAAAATACGAATCGCTAAGTCTCGGATATCGAATTGTTGCCGTTAGGTTTCGTTCTTAGCGTTTTACATTCTTCATAATACTGTGTTAGATAAATAATATAATTATTGTACTTACCAGAATACCCCTCACCGAGCATGTACACGGTCGGAGTGAACTCGTACGCACTGAGCGCTTCCATCTCGAGGAGATGAAGCAGCTCCAATCTGAAAATAAACAAAAGAATAATTAAGAGTACCTACGTTTAAATACACAGCATAATCAGTCTATAATGTTCCCACTGCTGGGACACAGGCCGCCTGTCTTCGAGAGGGAGTGGGCTATGATCTACCACGTGGGCCTAGTGCGGGTTGGTGGACGTCACATGTCTGCGAATTTTTGAAGTGAAAACTTCTTTAGCGGCGCTGTGTACTTTTTTTGGAATGGGTAAAAACTTCTAAATTCGCGTCAGGTCACGTGACCCTGATCGAAAATTCGTAAGACGTAAAACGTCAGACGTAAAACGTAAGACGCGCGTTGTTGAGGACAGCGCCATCTATGCACATCGGGAAGAACTACGAGGGCCTCGCGTACTAACGTCAGACGTATAACGTAAGACGCGCGTTGTTGAGGACAGCGCCATCTATGCACATCGGGAAGAACTACGAGGGCCTCGCGTACTAACTACGTAGTTCATCCAACAACGACGAGATGGCGCTGAACCACGGATATATAACTGACGACGAGCTTATTTGTAAATCTGAATAAATTCCTTTCACGAGAAGAATAAACCAGTCACTTTGGTCATCATACCTGATTTGCAAAAAACCCTATAAAATAAGGAACACACCTTAACACGCGTGTTTTGTTTATAAGACGATTCACAAAATACACTCGTAATTGTTCAAGTTTTCACTTCTGTCGGCACTACCGGAGTGCCAGTGTTTTTTTGGTTCTAGGACAAGTGAGTTTCCTCCCGATGTTTTCCTTCAACATTTTGAGAGCAGTGGTGATGAAATAATTCACACAAAGTAAAGACGTCTGCTTGGGTACGAATTCACGACCGAGAACTCATAAGGGGGCGTTACCACAGGGTCCACCAATGCTCGTCTATGTACGCTTAAATACAATCAACAGGATTTCCCATATCAGTGGTCATTTTGCATTGCTAACAATTCCAGGTTTTAGTATGTTTGCGTTGTCAGTACGAATTTCCATGCTGCAAGTAGTATTCGAACGAAAGTTTGAAATTCGCTTACGTGGCGTATAACGTGTTTGCACAAAAGCTTGCACTTTAGCCACGCAAGACCTTGTAAAATGATGATTATGTCCAATATAATATGCAAGTAGTTGCAATGGAAATAAATTATATCTTATCAATATTGCAAGTTACTAATCTGCTTTTCTGTTATTTTTCATGCAAAAATATATGACAAAATAATTCGTCACCCGGGCTTTTTAATTAACAAATGTATACTTGCACAGTTTTCCAAGCCATTAGCCTCCAAGACCAGTTTTTTTTGAAGTGAAAACTTCTTTAGCCGCGCTGTGTACTTTTTTTGGAATGGGTAAAAACTTCTAAATTCGCGTCAGGTCACGTGACCCTGATCGAAAATTCGTAAGACGTTAAACGTCAGACGTAAAACGTAAGACGCGCGTTGTTGAGGACAGCGCCATCTATGCACATCGGGAAGAACTACGAGGGCCTCGCGTACTAACGTCAGACGTAAAACTTAAGACGCGCGTTGTTGAGGACAGCGCCATCTATGCACATCGGGAAGAACTACGAGGGCCTCGCGTACTAACTACGTAGGCCTCGCGTACTAACTACGTAGTTCATCCAACAACGACGAGATGGCGCTGAACCACGGATATATAACTGACGACGAGCAAATCTGAATAAATTCCTTTCACGAGAAGAATAAACCAGTCACTTTGGTCATCATACCTGATTTGCAAAAAACCCTATAAAATAAGGAACACACCTTAACACGCGTGTTTTGTTTATAAGACGATTCACAAAATACACTCGTAATTGTTCAAGTTTTCACTTCTGTCGGCACTACCGGAGTGCCAGTTTTCTTATTTATGTCAAAGATTTTGAGAAAAAAAAATTGTCCGAGCCTTTTTTTAAGTTAACAGCTTTTTAAAAGCAATCATTACAGATTTTCTCATCTGTCCATCTGGAATGCGTTCAATTAAAATGTAAATGTCACCATCCACCATCAACTTCATCCGACGCCTTTCAAACTTATCGGACTCCGGCTAAAACCGTCCCATGAAAAATACATGTGCTGCCATCTGTTATTTTAAACAGGCGACGTCTTCAGAGTTTTAATATTACATTACTGTTTTAATATTATGGTAATGTCAGACATTGCAGGCAATGGAAATGTAACTGATTGCAAGTTTGAATTTGTACGCAAAATTGTTGGTGTTGTATGTTTTTTTGTTAGTTTCTATGTTTTGTAGAGAAAATATCAATTCCTAGTTTCTTTATGTAGTTCTTGATATTACTGGTGATTTTTTTTCTATTTAGGTAAACGTCTCTTTCAAAGAACGAATGGACTACGTTTAAAGCTAATCTAGCAAGTTTAGCTTTTGTACGCAGTATGCTACGCAGTATCAGTTAATGAACATAATGCAAATAAAGTACCTATTACTTTATTTGCATTATGTTCATTAACTGATTGTAGGCTTTCACTATCAGCCATCCTTTATTTCGTACTTCAGCATGTCTCTGCTGGACGGAAGTCATCAAGTGAACTGACATTATTGTAGGTACTATGTATTATTCTTAATCTGAACTTGATTTTCTTCCTCTACCAGTTACTATCCATTTCATCGTATATATGGGAATCTTGATATATATACATACTAGCAGCGTCCCGCGGTTTCATCCGCATAAGTGGAATATCGGGATAAAAAGTAGCCTATATGTTAATTCAGGGTGTCAACTACCTCCATATAAAATTTTATCAAAATTGGTTTAGCCGTTTGAGCGTTAAGAAGTAACAAACATATAAACACAAACTCACATACTTTCGCCTTTATAATATTAGTGTGATAGTGTGATTAAAAGATTTTTATCACATCTATTAAACAAGAGCGTGTCGGGCCACGCTCAGTGCAGGGTTCCGTAGTTTCCCGTCCGTCACAATAAGTGTTCCCACTTATGAGTTTAAAAGTGGGTATCCATTATGTTCGCGCTCCAGCAGCGCTCCGCGCTCCTGCAACTGCTCCCGGTAGTGGGTACGTGCGCGAACACGGAGCGTGCATCATTGCACGCTCCGCGGCAGGCGCTCCGACTCGTGACAGTTTTTAGCGCGAACACAAAGGGATACGTTCAGGATAATAAAATATGTAAACGAAGTTAAAAAAATGCTTGCATATACGATTATACTACAAACTTAGTCCAGAAATTATTTTGTACAACTTTTTGTCTTTTTTGTACAAAAACTGTTGTTTCTATCAAGTTCAAAATAATTTTCCTAGAAAGTCCTTATAAAGTTCTACTTTGCAGATTTTTTTCATATTTTCTAAACTTATGGTTCAAAAGTTAGAGGGGGGGGACACATTGCTTTTTACTTTTGGAGCGATTATTTCCGAAATTATTGACATTATCAAAAAATTATTTTAGTAAACCCCTATTCATTTTTAAATACCTTTCCAACAATATATCACACGTTAAGGATGAAATTAAAAAAAAAATCACTTCCCACTTTACATATAGGGGGGCTACCCTAATAAAACATTTTTTTCCAATTTTTATTTTAGCACTTTGTCGGCGTGATTGATATACATATTGGTACCAAATTTCAGCTTTCTAGTGCTAACGGTCACAGAGATTAAGCGAGGACGGACAGACGGACAGACAGACATGGCGAAACTATAAGGGTTCCTAGTTGACTACGGAACCCTAAAAAGAGCAAATAATGAATACACTAATTCTTTGTAAACAGGGACTAAAATAGCTCTTTAATCCCTAGGGACTAAAAGCGCTTTGAATTTGGAATGTGGATATTGTTAGTAAAAGTTCCAATCACCAAAGAGATCAATCACGAACATTGTATGAACAAGTAATAAATAGGCTGTATAAAGAAAAACGAGCGCGAGCCAAATTAAAAAAAGTTTGTGAAAAAATAAAAAACGCGCGAAAATCATTCTGACTTCGTTTGTAATTGTTTACTCAAAATTATATGTAAATAAATGAACATACTATTCATAAGTTGCACTTACTTATTTTTTCATAGAGGGTGATAAAAAGTAGTGTCCGCCTCGGGAGCAACACTATTTTAAGCTCGAGTGACGTACTATGAATCCCTCGCCTTCAGAATGGTTATTTGCTCCCTTGGCAAACAATCTACTATTTTTCGTGAAGTCTTATTTTTAACACATGCGAATGTCAATAAACGTTTATTGTATCATTTGTGCAAATATATAAGATAGGCTTTTGTATTTTTTTTTGTTAGAAGATTTTCGCACTTTCTAACATAATTCTGAAGTGCAGTATACTAGGGTTAATCTCAGACTCAGTAACATAGAAAAGACGTTCCAGCCAATTGTCTCCATTGTCCCGCGAAACACCATTCCACACCTTAAAATTAACTCGCAGACCCGAGTCAGGTACTCCGAGATTCAACTCTTGTTTCCATCGCGGAGTAATCGTGTTCCTGAAATTGAGTCTGCAAGTTTCGGCGTGACGCGTTATCGGATTTGTTCAGTACGCGCTCGGAATCTGGGGAATGCTCCGCCTACTCACAAATTGCATCGGATACTGAAAACGTTGGCTTGCTTTTTAGTTTTTAGTTCCGTTCCTTTGTTAATAGACGGGTAAGAGGATTTTGGAGCGAACATTCTAGGTTGGGAGTGTGTGGTGGTGTGAAATAATGAAGCAGTTTGATGGGAATATAATTTATGCTAATACTTTATCTGACTTAAAGGTAAAAAATACACTAATTTTTTTTTGCGATAAACAATTTAGATAAATATATAAAACGTTTATTCAGTGCAACAAAAGACACAATACAGGTATTAAAAACATCAAAAAAGGTGAAAAAAAAATAACAAAGATTAAAAAGATAAATTGAACCATAGACACCTAGCTCATAAACATCTATAACGGTCGATCACTACTGAGCGGTGTGTGTCTCATGGTTGCACCAAATGGGAGTCCAGCTCAGCATATACCTGACGCTGGTATTCTGCTGCATCCCGTTAGCGACACACGGACGTCGAGAAGACACACCTGAGTTTCAACAAAATGGTACCTACATAGTGCGGAGCGTATATTATTAAGGTGGCCATTTAGCCAGTTAGACTTACTTGAAAACTTCAGAGAGGCAATTCTCGTAATTTTAAGACCGTTCACATTCTGAACTCAGTCACAATCTGTCAAAAATACCTCTAATGTGCCTACATTTTTGAAAAGTTTTTGACATTGATTGTTGCCGAGATGAGAATGCGACTAGATTTGATCGTCTTTAATTACGGGAATTGGCCTTGAGGATGATAGATTATAAATACGTACCTACATTTTGTACAAAAAAGAGTATTCTAACTATCTACAGTACCCGGCGATAAATATTGCACATCGACCTATTCGATCCTATCGATTTTATTCAAAGAATAAAAATAATTATCAAAAGAAGCAAATCATAATTGTTTTAACAGCTCCTAATAGATACCGGACTGTTTGTATTTCGTGCGACAGAGATAACGCTCTACGAAGCCGAAATTAGCCGATTGTCTCTTTCCAAAGATCGATGTGCAATATTTATCGCCGGGTACTGTACTATCTTTAAATTCCATAAAAATCTCATTCATCAAAGCATTTGAATACTTAGGTTGCAATAATTTAGTGAATTTTATTGGCCATCATCATCATCAGCCTACAGCAGTCCACTGCTGAACATAGGCCTCTCCTATTGCACGCCATTCAACTCGATTTTCGGCAACTCTCAACCAGCTGCTACCAGCCATCTTGTTTTTATTGGTCACCGTTGTATTTATTTTATATCGCGTGTACAGGTAGCATGTCACCAATAAAGACCGTGTAACGATCACGGTCAAAAGAATACCCACAAATGGAAGTATTTCCATGGCATGAAGCAGCATATTTTTACACTGTAAATATTCACGCGTTATAAAAGTCAACTGAGCAAAACAGCGTTCGTTCGTAACTCGCGGGACAGGCTAACCGGATCCTGTTTACGCACCATTGCAGACTTTAAAATTGTTCACCTTTTTACTGTTTTTAAATGTGCATTGTGCATGTTCTCAAAAGTTTTGGCAAGGTAAAATTACTTACATATTTTTTGGGCTGAAGAAAAATCCCGAATACACAAATGAAAACTTGTAGAAAGACTGTTTCACAGAATATTCTACTCCTTTTTGAAGTCAGCGAAAAAGATAACTTCGTTCGTCAATATGTTGCTACGGCGTAGCTGACGCGTCGATATGTAGCTACGCCGTAGTTGACGCGACGATGACACAGCTACGCGATCGTAGCAGATAATCCATCGCGTGTTAGAACTTTCAAGAAATATATTTTGTTGATCTTTCATTTTCGATCTTTGAGATAAAAATCTTTTACATGTATACATACACACGTATCACCTATAGGTACACGTGCTCACCATAACATGCCTTCCAAAAGCTATACAAAAGCCGTCAAATATTAGCGCAAACATTTACCGGGGACCTTTTAAAATGAAATAACAAGAAAAAACATCCCAGTTATTTGCAGAGGTTGACAATAACGGTTTAGTGAGCCGAATACCGGTTTTTTTTTCCACCCCGCCCCTTTACGAGCATCGGTATTATTGAATTTCGCGAATGTAACGCAAAAAACCGATATCATATAATCGCCCAAGGGCTGAATGGTGATTTTGAGGGCACTTGCCGCAAATCCTTTTGGCAATTTTTATCTCTTTGTTTATTTTAGTGTTTTGGGTCTCCTTTTACATGCCGTTAAGGCTTGTTATGGGTTTCGGTCTCGTGATATTGGATAAGATGTTCTGTTTTGTCTCATTAAACGTTTTATTGGCGCTGCTTTTTACATCTGAAAATCTTGCCCTGTTTTCTCTCGTCTCAAGTTCAGAATTTCATAAGGTCTGTCTAAATATAAATACGTACAGAAATACAACCAAGATAAATTAATACAGTTTTCTTGAATCTTGAAGACACTGTAAAGGATAATAAATTCAGAGAAAATTCAAAATTCTCCGGCAAAAATATACAAACAATTCCAAAATGTTATTAAAAAATATCTTCAACCGAATCCAGATTTCAACTGTAGATTTAAGCCGCACCAAGTCTTGACTAAACCAGCGAGCTTGGCTTCAGCTAACCATTCGCCACAAATTGTTCTTATAGCTTATTTACGTTGGGGCACAGAATATATGGGTACAGAAGGTCAGCGCTATACAACAAGCAAAAACGCATGCATACATAGACACAACCTACGAGTACGTATGATCAAGCAGCGAAAATATTTAGCAGTTTTCCAAAATTTCCCAGAACCAAAATGAATCGAAGACAAGTGACATCCACCGACCCGCACTGGGCCCGTGTGGTGGATTATGGCCCACTCCCTCTCACAGAGAGGAGGCTTGTGTTCCAGCAGTGGGAACATTATAGGCTGATTATCCTATTATGCTCAGACCTGGTCGCTCACAGAGTCGCAAAAGTTCCACCTTGGAGTTTTCCAAAGAACGATAGAACGCAGCTTTCTGGGTGTTAAAAGACAGGACAGAATTCGGAACACCACGCTGCGTTCCAAAACGGGCATACTGGATGTAGGGAAAAAGGTTGCCAGCTACAAATGGAATTGGGCGGGTCACATCAGCCGTATGCAGGAGGACCGCTGGGCAAAAATCTCCACACAATGGGTGCCTGAAGATTGACGGCGCCGCCGAGACCGGCCCATAAAGAGATGGCGAGATGACCTGGACGCGTACCGCGAGGGCTGGTTCGAGGTGGCGCGGGAAAAGAGTTCCTGGAAGGACTTGGGGGAGGACTTTGCCCAGCACTCGTTAGGGAGCTGGCCTTCTATACCTATTTATTCTGTGGTCGGGGCTTGCACCTGTCTTGCCTTCTATTGGGGTGATTCTCGTTATTGTGGCACCGTTTGTTAGGGCTGTTTGTGTTACCGAAGTTACGGTACAGAAGTGAACAAGATTTTTGGCGTTTCGCAGCTTCAGGGTTGTATTTTGGTGTAATTGTTTGGGTGAAGTTTTCCTGGAGTTAATTAAAGGGTACAAGAAAGAGAGAGTGAGAGAGAGAGACAGAATAATTAAGATAAGGCGATCAATAATATAAGTACCTATAGATAACTTTAAAAAATTGTTACTCACGTTTCGTATTTGAGTGTACTTTGCACGTGATTTTTAAGTTAGGTAGTTTAAGGCCAGTTTTCAGTCTCCTGAACTTGAGTTAAAATCTATTGAGAATAACACGTCCCAGCGCTAAATTATATTTTTCAGCCTTTCAGGACAAATTCATAGATTATCCCTTTACCCCCCCCCCCTCCCTTTTCCCTTTTGATTATCCTTTTTACCTAAACAGAATAAAACCTTTGGAAATAGCTACCATAAATCTAAAAGGGAGAAAGCATCAAACACTTTCAGCGTAAATCGAATGACCCAATATTTGATTTCACTTGAGGACTGCTTACATTGACGGAGTAAACGGTATTTATAGTGACATCCTTTACCTTACTATTGAAAACCTATTACTATGTGAAAATGCGCTTTTCTGTTTATTATAGTACAAACGCCAGCACATCAATCTACCCGAAACTGTCAAATTTTCCCAATCATCTTTGAACCTTATGCTGTAGCGATAAAGTTGAAAAGCTATTAAAGAAATTTGACAGATTGTAGTAACTTGATGAGCTGGCGTCTGTACTTCTACAACGTCACGAGTTGTTGAGATTCATCATAACCAGCCTATAATGTGCCCACTGCTGGGACACAGGCCTCCTCTCAGTGAGAGACAGTGGGCCGTAATCCACCAGCGGGCCCAGTGCGGGTTGGTAGATATCACATGTCTTCGAATTATTTGGTAGATGTCACATGTCTTCAAATTATTGGTTCTAGGACATGCCGGTTTCCTCACGATGTTTTCCTTCACCGTTTTGAGAGCAGTGCTGATGAAATAATTTACACCAAGTAAAGCGCCTGTCTGGGTTCGAACCTACGACCTGCAACTCGTAAGTCGCGGCCGATACCACTTGGCCACCACTGCTCTCACTTGTTGAGATTAAACAGTGCAAATAATTTTTATTATGTGTCAAAATATAGAGGTATGAGAAACAGTGTGTAATTATATAATTTATCTGTTACTTCTCATACTTTTTACAAAAAAATGTAAAATAATTTCATAATAAATTCTATTTGACGAAGACTTACAGTATAAATATTAAAAAGTTTAGTTACATTTTTGCAAAGTAATTAAAAATACTAACTGAGCGCGCTATTTGGAATATTAAAAGCCCTTTTAAATTAGGTTGCGCTACAGGCTATGCATATTAAACAGCCTCTTAAATACTTAGGCTGTCACAAATAAACATTTCTTTCTTTCTTGAATGACGTCACTAACTCAACATAAACTCAATCGACGTTAATAATACCGTAGCTATTAAAATTAATGGTATTTACACCAACCCTTTGTAAACATAATTTGTAAACGTTACTATAAAACGAAATTATACAAGCAAGCTAATTCCATTAGTCAAGTTCCCCTAAGTTAAAGCTTGTAAATTAATTCGTTTGCATCAATCACATTGCAACAGCGCAAAATGCTTTTACTTGAAACCAGTAGTTTACGGAGCGTAGCAGTTTGTTAGCTTTTGTGACAAAAAAGATAATTTAAACTACGATGCAGGATTTTTTAGCAACAAAAATCAAAAGAAAACGGAGTGAGTAGTAAATATTAAAATTCAGTTAATGTATTGATAAATCATTTTATTTCTGTAAGTAGGTTTGTGAAAACACGTTTATGCGTCAATCATATTTTAAAAACTAAATCAGGTCGGTATTGCAACAGTATCTAGGTAATGAAAGCATTTACAGGTACATTAGCATTTTCAAGAAGTCTGTCAGTTAGAAAGCTATGTACAGACGCCATCACAGCAACCTACCCGAAACTGTCAAATTTTCCCAATCAATTTTGAACCTTATGCTTTAGCAATAAAGTTGAAAATTTACTAAAGAAATTTGATAGATCGTAGTAGGTTGATGTGCTATGAAACAATCGTCAGTCATGTTTTTCAGTCGGTCTTTACCATACTAATAGAAATTCTATGCGAACCGAGGTCTGTAAACCGTTCCAACTTCCAATTTTAGGTAAAAAAAAATTGAAAAACATATTTTCTTAGGCGGGCCCTAGACGATATTGATATAGAACAAAGTCACGAATTACGCAATGTTTTGGACCGTCAAGGATTAATATTGAACATTGTGCAAAGGTTAAACAAATGTTTGAGCGAGTAAAAGAGTTGATTTGATAAACTAAGAATTAATAAAACATTAGAAAACGGGAGGCTTTTCATATTAATCCCTTATAATTTAATCTCAATGCACTATTCAGAATGCCTTCCATATTACTTGAGACTGCAATTTCATTGAGCGTAGACATTTGCATGGCGAGACGTTCCGACGAAGACGAAATAAATAAACCATGATTCAGTGTCATAAAAGAGGTGTAGGTAGTTTGAATTTTATGAAGCACTGACATCTTGGTGACGTCATACTGTGAATATGAATCTGTGTACCAAGCGGCATTATGGAACAGTATAGTTTTAGTAACTTCAGAACGGTCATCTACTGAGAAATCCAGCGAAACAACTTTTGTTCTCTCGGGATCTAAAGTTCTACCGGCGATCGTGAAGTACCTGGTCTGTATATACTACATCGGTCTGCAGATACTGGTCTGCAGGCTACATATTTTCAAAAACCATGTAGTTTTGTCAAGGACCGTCTACAATGGTCGAGGTTTTCTAATCGAGAAACAATTTTACTAACTTCATTCATCATAACGCTTTCAAGGCCAAGTAATCCTTTTCCTAGACTTAAAATTTACAGGTTAATTTTGAATTCATCGGCCATTTTTCAGTGAGTGAAAGTACTCTCTTAAAGAACAACAATAACCAAAATCAAAACTAGCTAACCCGCCGAACTTCGTACCGCCTAAAATCAATAAATACCAAATGTATGAAATTAATTAATGAATTATCTTCATAATTTTTTTTTCGTGAATTTTTCCATGTCTATCTAATCCAACAAAGATGAACACATGAAAGATCATAAAAATCGGTCCAGCCGTTTTTGAGTTAGAAATGGTGTAACTAACCCGACTCTTTTATTTATAGATATTTACTACCAATGAATTTAGAAATAAAATTTCCATTTTTTTTTTATTTATACACACTGTGATTTTGATTGTGATTGGTACTGAATAATAAAAATGATTATACCTAAATGTTTAGAATCGTCCTATTATTGAATTATTGTTTCACAAATAAGTACCTTTTTTTTTTGTTGTTGTCGGGGGGAATCCTTCAAAAGGCACCCGACCTCCGGGGAGGGAGGTCGGGGAGTGTGGGATTTTTACCTCACTAAAACCGCCCCGGTGATCACCTTCAGCACATAGGGGTGGTCCCGGTTCCTCTTAAAAGACCAATTCCGGAACCCCCCCGTGTACCTATATTATTTTTTTATTGATATTGCACAACTTCAATAGTGATATGGAACAAACTAAGATTTCTTTGGAATGTGGGACAAAACTTCAGGACGAACAAAGATTAAATCACATACTCCAAAAAGCATAAAAAAAACTATCAACTCAAAAGTATCTCTCAAACATACATACTCCGCAATCCACATCCCGCAATCGGTCTGTGCTCACACACTGTATTAAATCGTCGGTCCATGCCAGCGGCTGAGTGAACGCAACGATTTGTAATCTAGCCATTAGCGGAATGTATCGTGCTTGGCGGCAAGCCTACCAGGACTGCCAACAGATGGCACACGCTGGACCAGATACTACCAGTGTTCCGCTTGCTTGCTTTGTGTGGAGATTGCATCTGTAATCTTTTTATTGAGGTTGTTCAGCCAAATGTGTGTGGAGATTTGTGGTTTGGCTTGGTAAGATGCGGTAAAACGAATAAATGTTTTAATAATAGAATGAACTGAGAAAATATGATACTACTACTTAAGACTCTTCTACATTTTATATAGGATAGGTCCTACTTTTCCTATTTCGTAATTATATATTTAAATATCACACTTAAAGGCGAAAGTTTGTAAGTGTGTTTCTAAGTTTGTTACTTCTTCACGCACAAACGGCTGGGCCAATTTTGATAAAATTTCGTATGGATGCTAATATCCTGGATTAACATATAGGATATTTTTATCCCGATATTACCACGAGATCAAGACTTACGCGGGTAAAACCGAGGAGCGCAGCTAGTATTATTATAAATGCGAAGTTTGTGGGGATGTATGGATGGATGGATATTTGTTACTCAATCACGCCAAAACTATTGAACGAATTTTGATGATTTTATAAGCTTGATTAACACAATGGGATAGTGTTTATCCTGGTATTACGTTTCCGTGGAATAACCTGACTTTCACGGGGGCAAAGCCGCTGGGAAAAGCTAGTAGGTTGATATTCTTCCAATTTCATATCTAAATTGAAGCTTGAATGGAAAGCTAATAGTCTGATGGAGAACTTTAGACTACCGTAAACACGTCATGCACATCATCAAACCGACACAGACCTTCTCACAGTAGAACAACACCATCGAACCATGAGAGACCCCACAACAATGGCTCAAAGGCCTCACTACAATCAAGGCATCAAATTCTGCAACCGTAGGCACACACAATACGAAACAAGTGCGGTCAGGCCGGACAGAGGCAGATAAACGGCAGCATAGCACATAACAAGGAGAGCAGAATAAAGAACGGGAAGGGGGACAATTAGGATCGCAATTACAGGACAGTATGTCCCAGATTACGGCCGCACACTCCACACAGATTCACATTCCGGTGTCGAGAATAACAAAGCTTGCCAACTAACTATTAAGACGTTCTGAACTCGAGCCTCGCTTTATGGCCGCTCAAATTGCACTTGTATTTTTGTGTTAAAATTGCCCCGTCACAATCTGGAATTTGTTGAGATTTTGCACTGTTACGTTTACAAGCGCTTTGTCAGTGGGGTTTGGATAAATAATATTATGTCAGGTTCCTATATTAGGCTTTTTTAACCACAATCACTTATCGCATAAGAGACATAGTAGTTAGAGGCAATATTTTTACGTTAAGGGGACTACATGATGTAAAGCGCGGTTACTGTCGAACTGCATAGAAAAGAAAGAGAAGCGCGAAGACACAACGCTGGTAATTTATTTCAAAATATGAACCAATTATCTACCTATTTACAAAAATCTATTGTTTTGACTAAAAAATTAAAACACTAGTGCTTTAGTATGTTGCTTGTAGAATAATCTGACGAAAAATCAGAATGATTGTGTGTGTATTAGTATGGTTTTTATTGTAAAAAGAATGTTTTTAGAGGTATCTTCAGTATTTTTTTCTATCGTATCAAAATAGTTGTTTAATGTTTTCAACATAATTATATCCTGAAGGATATCATATATCTTTCTGATTTCGTTTATATTTACTGTAGTCGATCATGTACTTTTAGTGCATCTAAAACTTGCGTTTTTTTGCATTTAGGTCTAGTAATCCCCTTAAACCACATGTAAAGAATGAAAGGTTCTAATAAACAAACATAATTGTTAACTGCCTCGTTGGTATTGTGGTCGCAGGCGCTAAAGCTGAGCATAAGGTCCTGGATACAATTCCCAGGTCAGTAAAGTGTTATTGGGTTGTTGGCGAAATGTGGGTGTAGTATAGGAACAACTCTGGCTAACCCTTCGGATTACAGGGTTGGTTTTATTATTATTTAGGTAGTAAGTTGTAAGCACAGAACCAGTCGAAGTGGAGGTGCTTGGGGGAGGCCTATGTCCAGCAGTGGACGTCTTTCAGCTGAAATGATGATGATGATCATTAGTAAGTTTTTGTTTACATTTTTAATTTTGCTTTATTATTTTTTTACTTGAGTACGTATAGTTTTAATTGTATTTGTTGGTTATAATATATAGGCGTGGCTAGCTGATGTATGGTAAATAATTTAATTTAATATTCTGTTTTATGTTAATGTTCTGTGTCTTCTGACTGACCGACTTCTTGACAATTCAAAAGTGCCTGTAAATGGTTTAATTGAAATAAATGCTTTGATTTTAGTTTGAGTCTTGTAATGTTAATTACTTTGCATACCTAGTACTGTATACAATCAAGTATTTTCTAACTAAACAGACAGCTGGGGAGTTTGTTGCGCCACTTCTTCTCCCCAGCGAAAGCACTAGGAAGTAGTGAAGGGCGGGCGTTTTGGGGGACTGTCTATTGTAATTTTTGACGTTCTAAAAGTGCTGATTCTCAGCTTAGTTTGAATAAATGTCTTTAGATTTTGATTTGTTATTATGTTATGCAGAATTGGTGCCCTGAGACAGTGAGGCGGGGTCGCGGTAGACCACGTAGGAAATGGCGGTACGAGCTGGATAGGTTCCATCAAAACTGCAAGGAGGACGCGCGGGCTCGCGAAAGATGGAAGGCGTGGCCCAGGAGTGGGACAGTGCAAGCTAGAAAAAAAAATGTTATGTAATCATTATCAAACTACAATTTCTGAACGATACGTTTGTTGAAGATACAATACTTGCCAAAACCGGTCAGTAAGATACGAGAAATAGAGCAAGAGATGAATGACTTCAATATAGAAAATTAGATGCACTCGTCCATACGCAAAAGCAAGCTGTATGTTGCAGCAATATTTTTAAATTTGTTTCAGCGGAGACGGACTTAGCATGAATATGCGAATTGAATTGTCGTGCGAGTATGCAAATCACTGGTTTTGTATTTCATTTTTAAATAAAATGTATGTTTATGAATTAGGTACGTTCTGCGCTGTTTGTTTGTGTCCTTTTTCGTGAATTGTACGTAGCTGTCGAGGTACGTAATTGCGGAATTTTCCTTTTCATGAATTCGTTATTTTTACGCTAAAAATGAAACACCTAAAAACTGACAAGTACAGACACCAGCACATCAAGCTACTACAAACTGTCAAATTTCTTTAATAGATTTTCAACTTTATCGCTAAAGCATAAGGTTCAAGGTTGATTGGGAAAATTTTACAGTTTCGGGTAGCTTGATGTGCTAGCGTCCGTACCTGCAAGTTCTTTAGTTAAGCCCGTATTTATATTATTTAAATGTAATTTCTCATTGCTTTATTTATCTAGCCGATTATAGTATAATTTACGACGTCAAGGCGTTGGCTTTGTTTACAACATTATTCTTTATCAAAAAGTAATCCGCTTCGGGTAAATTATTGGTTATTAAAGACAATGCAGTAGGTATATAAACTTAAATTACTTATATGAATGTTATAATAACTTTAGCATATTATAGTGTGTCTGAATTTTTGGTCGCAAAACTTGTCTGACATTAGTTTTATTATAATCTTTATTGATTTCTATTAATTAAAGTAGTAACGTGACTAAAATATTAGTGCGCCAATATATTATAAGGCTAAACATGATTCCACTACATGTAATGTAATTTACTATCATCTTGCACGCTCTTGTATGTATACCATGTTTATACAAATAAATAAATCTTAGCTTATCTTTAAAATCAAGTAGATGTAATAACTGAATCGCCTAAGATTCAATTATACGTATCGTAGTAAAGAGAGTAGAGTCGTATCAGTCAGGGCTAGTATAACCTACCTACTTAAGGCTCCTTCAAACAGGCGCGACACGCGATAAAATCGCACGCGACACAAAGGCACCGCAAGTTGCGCAACGAGCGGTGCGTTTATGTCGCGCACGATTAGCGTCCCTGTTTCCAGTAACCTTTAGAATTTCACAAAATAAATCATTTGCTCGTACATTTTTACGTGAAAATACGTGGCTTTCTTAGGTAGAGGTAAAACCTAATAGACGGGTTTTACAACGACCTTACCAATAGAACAGTATCCTTAGATACAAAAAACCGGTCAAGTGCGAGTCGGACTCGCGCACCGAGGGTTCCGTACTTTGTTGGTATGTAAATAGTTTATCACGGAGTTTTTTTTAACGTACAGACGCCAGCACATCAAGCTATCCGAAACTGTCAAATTTTCCCAAGCAACTGTGAATCTTATTATATATTAACTATGTATAGCGATAAAGTTGAAAATCTATTGAAGAAATTTGACAGATTGTAGTAGTTTGATGTGCTGGCGTCTGTACCTACAAATTTATGGTTTTCTGATTTTTTCCTTTACTTGTGCTACATGATCTTGCTTCTTGCCAAATTTCATGATTCTATGTCAACGGGAAGTACCCTATAAGTATTGATTCCCTTTAAAGTGTTGAAACATACACTTTTTGCGGCAAACGGCCGTATCTTTTTTTTACGTTAACTTAGAATTTTGATTTTTTCACAGCTGCAAATTAAAACCATATACTCAGATCTACAGTATCTGAGTATATGGTTTTAATTTCAACTCGATACCTCCACGCGTTTCTGAGGTAAAGGGTCTTGACAAACAGACGGACGGACGGACGGACTGACAACTAAGTGATCATATAAGGGTTCCGTTTTTTTTTCCATTTGAGGTACGGAATCCTAAAAATATGTAAAAATCTCCATACAAATACACCCTACATATTATAATATTCTATTCCAGCATTTCCGTTTATATTCCAGCCTTTTGTACGAAGCGCCCCGTCCGGTGGATCTGCTTTTTATGTAAAACCGAAAGGCTATTTGTCAAGGTAATTTGAATTTACTCGCACGCTCCGGCCCTTTGAAATGCATGCTTTAAAATATACTAGTTTTTACATGGACTGCTTCAAACAAATGGAAATAGACGAGCTTTTGGTTATGTGGCGAATATTTTTAAGGATGATTTAGTATTCATGGGATGTATGATGATTTTTATGGATTTTTACATGGCTGAAATATTGGCATAAAACATTTTAAACAGTACACTGAATCAATCTGCTAGGTACTTACAGTTACCAAAAAAGGGTCGATTAACACATTACTTTCTAAAGATTAATTTTTGAGCAAAATATTTGTGAAAATCGAAACAGGAGTAAAATTTAAAGAATATTAACTGAATTTTATGAAATGATGCCATTTTATGAAATGCTAATGAGCAGATTATCGAATCATTTTGTGTCAATTTAGATGCTGTGTTAAAGTAGCAGAGTTATTAAGTGAACTTTTAACCACGTTAGAATTTCATATTCCGATAAATTACACAGTGCTATCGAATATGTACGAAATTTGCAATTGCAATTTGTTGCGAGGCAGGTGCCTCCCGTACAAAAAATCTGCTAATCTGCAAATCCAGATTGGCTTATGAGCAAATTAGCTTATGAGTGAACGAAATGAACCAACTTTGAGGGAATAACTAAATGGAACAGAATAGATAAGATGTGACTTAGACTATGTGGGAATAATAATAATTTTAGTATTTATATGTGGCGGCTTGTTAACAATAATATAAAATATATAAATATGATATAATATAATTTAATATGATATAATATAATATAACATAATATAATATAATATAACATAATATAATATAATATAATAATATAACTAACAACTAAATAGTTGTATATTATTGTTATTATAAAGTTATTAGTCTGTAAGCCTTCCGAAAAATAATAAAATAATAACAAAAGCTTTCTGAAATAATAAAAGCAATGATTACACTTCTTTGGAACCGACAACTAAGTTAGTAAGAAAAAAACCTAGCAAACTAATCGAGTAATGTTGAACATAAAATGAATTCGTTTAAAAAACAGATAATATTCAGTCCATCGAATAAGAAAGAAAACCCACCCAACCAGACTCACTTGGGAAAACTCGAAGAAAACAGGAACATTAAAATTATTCTGCTATCCATATTTCCATGCTAATTAAGCCATAAAATATAAATAAAACATTTATCTTCCGCAGAGAATATTGCCTCGTTTTGCTCATTATTTACGGCGCAAAGAATACCCTATTAAATCTTAATAAGACTCTTTAATTAGTTCCATGCGATGCTATCGCCTCCAGTAATATTGTTTACATAAAGAGAGTTAGTTAGATGAGTGCTGGTAAGGTAGAAAAAATAGGATACACACGAGTCATTTGTATACTTCGAAGGTATTTCATCATCTGTCTAGCCTTTTCCGAACTATGTTGGGGTCGGCTTCCAGTCTAACCGGATGCAGCTGAATACCAATATTTTACATGGAGTGACTGCCTATCTGACCTCCACAACCCAGTTACTGGGTAATAGGATACCCCTTGGTGACACTGGTTGTCAGATTTTCGGGCTTCTGACTACCCGTAACGACTGTCAAAGATGCACGAATGACAGCCGGGACCAACGGCTCAACGTGTTACTATGAAGGTATTTGTAGTATAAATATGATTTCTACTGCCTCTCTAGTGCCGACACGAGTTATTAGACAATCGCTCTTTCAATACGACTTGAGTAAATGAGTGAAACAGTTATTATTTTTACTTGTAAAAATAATAACTGTTTACGAAAAATGAGTATCACTTCAAACCATTTCGTAAAACCGTTAGTTAAAAGTTATCTAGCCGTTTTTATCTAAACTAAGATTATGAAGACGTAATTTTTTTTGTTTATTAGACTTAATCTCTGGAAGTACTGAACCGATTATAAAAATTGTTGCACTGAAAGAAAGCGCTTTACATAGAGCTGATCCATGCGTTATGTTCGAGAACGGGCACCCTCTGTTGAGACTAGTCTTAGCTGCCACGGCTTTTAATTTATTTCTGGATTGTTATTTTTTTTTTATTATTACAGCCGCACAGGTCGATCGATCAGGTTAAGCTACGCTTGCCACGGTTTACCCGTGGATGGGTGACCATCTTTACATACCAAGACCCGTCCTTGCCTCGGAAAGCACGTTAAGCCGTTGGGCCCATCTGTCATTCGTGGATCTTTGACGGTCGTTACGGGTCGTCAAAAGCCCGAAAGTCTGACAACCAGTCTTACCAAGGGGTTTCGTATTACCCGGTAACTGGGTTGTGGAGATCAGATAGGCAGTCGCTCCATGTAAAATACTGGTACTCAGCTGCATTCGGTTAGACTGGAAGCCGAACCCAACATAGTTGGGAAAAGGTTAGGCAGATGACGATAATGGATTGATTTTTTTATTGTTTCTATTTGTTGTATTCTGGACGCTTTCAATGCTCGTACGTCTTTTTTACACCGTTCTCACATATCATTATAAATTCACCATTAATGAATTAACTTATATGTTCGTAACAATATCATTTAAAAGAGTGTCCATAGCGTTTCTGGTCCGTTCTTCTCCATGGAACATACTACCCTTTGGAATGGACAACTAGCTTTACAGTACCCGGCAATAAATATTACACATCGACCTATTCGATCCTATCGATTTTATACAAAGAATAAAAATAATTATCAAAAGAAGCAAATCATAATTGTTTTAACAGCTCCTAATAAATACCGGACTGTTTGTATTTCGTGCGACAGAGATAACGCTCTACGAAGCCGAAATTAGCCGATTGTCTCTTTCCAAAGGTCGATGTGCAATATTTATCGCCGGGTACTGTACATTATTTTTTGACTGACCCACTCTTTGACAATTCAAAAGTGCCTGTAAATGGTAAAATCCTAATCTCAAGCAAAAGCTTATCTGGTTTGATAAACCAAAACCAATCAAGAGCTTCAAATCCTCCAAAAAAGAAGGCAACATCATTTGAATGAAAGACCCCCACTAGTGAAGCTCCGATATACACCTGAAAATTTAATCATGCGTCCGTCTGTACGCTCCGTGTGCGGATACAGGGCCCGGATTTCGCGTCGCCTTTTTTGAATACATGCGGATTTCCGCGTGAATTAAAATCTGCACCGTTTAAAATGTTGCAAGAATCCTTGTGGACAGTAGAATTTTATGTATTTTAACAATTATTTAATGGATATTTTCAAGAAGTTGTCTTTTAGGTACTACATAGAATTTTTTAACAATTATTGTGAAAGGAATGAGGGTTTTCTGAAATGACGTTCGCCAGGTGGCAGCACTGACACGACACGTCCAGACATCTGTCAAAGAGCCTATATTTTCTTTAGTCATGACTGAATGATGAACGAATGAATGAATCGAATTATGAACGTCATCATATATTTTATATTGGAAGATCTCTTGTCACAGTGGTGCCAACTGGTGTCGTGAATTTTCACGAAAACCCTCATTGAATAGGTGGTCATATTTTTTAACATGTATTGTATTGTGTCTCTGAGGGCAATTTTAACTGTGAGTGGTTTTAAAAATGTATCGATGAATCGAGTGTGTGTGACATGCTTGAGCCCTTCTTGGGCCAATGAGGATTTTCTGAAATGACGTTCGCCAGGTGGCAGCACTGACACGTCAGGTCCAGACATCTGTCAAAGTGCCTATATTTTCTTTAGTCATGACTGAATGATGAACGAATGAATGAATCGAATGATAAACTTCATCATATATTTTATATTGGAAGACCTTTTGTCACAGTGGTGCCAACTGGTGTCGTAAATTTTCACGAAAACCCTCATTAAGTGTGCGTTTGTGTTTCCGAGTGAATACAACCCGAATCTCTTCAAAGTAAGAGTGAACAGGCTTCTTCTGGGTAAGCTCACTCCATCGTAGACTTTGTCTGTGTCATCTCTGACCTAGATTAGAGTCAAGAGCAAACCCATTTCAAATAAAATATAATAAAAAAAAATGTGAGATATTTCCAATAATATATTTCCTACTGGCAGCGCCCCGCGGTTTCACCCGTTTTAGTTTAGATCCCATGGGAATTTCAAGATAAAAAGTATCTTGTGTTAATCAAGGAAATGGACTATCTATGTGCCAATTTTCATCCAAATCTGTTCAACGGTTTACGCGTGTTTGAGTAACAAACATCCAAACATCTTCACAAGATTTCACATTTATAAATATTAGTAGCATTCCAACAAAAGATTGCGGTCTACCCGTATATTATAAAATAAATAAAGTCGTCTAGACCTAGTTTCGGCCATAACGACAAATCTCAGCGGAGACTAGCCATCGGTGCGGAAGATATTGTAATGCACAAGTGTGCGCGCAGACACATATGCACTCTCTTCCCTCACTCTCATAGTCCGATGGGACGGCAATCCGACACGACCGGAGAGAGATCAGGCGCAGGACCAACGGATTAACGTGCTTTCAAAGCACGGTGCACGGGGGTAGTATCACACCGCCAACTTCCAAGCTCTGGCCTGTAACCGTGCCGTACCGTGTTCGCTGTGTCCTTATCTATATACTCGTATATAAAATTCAAAGTCCTGACTGACTGATATACCTATCAACGCACAGCCTAAACCGCTGGTCCTAGAGACATGAAATTTGGAGGGTGTGTTCTTTGTGAAGAGTAGGTATCCGCTAAGAAAGGGTTTTTAGAAATTCCACCCCTAAGAGGGTGAATGGGGGGAAGGTGAAATTTTACGTAGGCGAAGTCGCATGCAGAAGCTAGTATCCTATACCTACGTCAGTAACTATAACTATACTATATAATAGAATATAGTTTTGACCTAAGGGCATAGATGCCACTTGAAACTACACACAGTAATAATATATCGAGTTTATAGTTCGAAATGCATGCTTACCTAAAAGCTATTTGGGTGTTCCTATCAACCTCTAACATAGATTAGAATATGAATCTATTATTTTGTATCTAAATAATAACGCCGCACAGGTCGGTCTTCAAGGTTAAGCAACGCTTGCTGAGGTCGGTATGTGGATGGGTTCCATTACATACCGAGACCCGTCGGAAAAAAACGTTAAGCCATTGGTCCCGGCTCTCATTTTTAGATGTAGCAGTCGTTACAGTTAGTCAGAAGCCCGAAAGTCTGACAACCAGTCATACCAATGGGTATGGATCGTGTTACCCAGTAACTGGGTTGTGTTGCTGGCAGTCGCTGCATATAAAATACTGGTATTCCGTCTGGTTAGACTGGAAGCCAACCCCAACATAGTTGGGAAAGGGCTAGGCAGCTGATGAATTCTGTATTCAACTATTTCCAATTCGATTTTATGGAGTCATCCAGCCAGGTATATTTTCAATTCTACATTCTAAGTTCATAATTTGGAAAGCAAACACTAATAGTCTCATTTTGGTGGTAAAGTCCGTTCTCAGTAATTTTACCTCTGATTTTGCATCACTGTCCAAATCGCAGTGATTTTTATTCTCATTCTAATAAAGGTTCTGTATTGTGTTGCCACTGACAACTCTGTCAAAAACATTGTGGTTTCTATCTCGTTACAAAAAGGGGTCAGTTAGGTTGCTGCCGTCAGAGGTAAAATAATTGTGAACGGACTTGTAGCAGACGCATTTTGTTTCAATGTTATCAAAAAGTTCATAGAAAAAAAAACAAATACCTACCGAAAAATTCTTATATTTTCTTTAGTAGGTACTAAACTCAAAGCGATTAATGGCGTTCGTTAAAATACAAGCAATTATTCTATTAATTGCACCCAATAACACTGAAACACCAAACCGCAAAATGGCCGCAATTTCTCAAATGTCTCACTCTCAGCCGTTATAGTTTTCATTTACTTTTCAACTTTAGATTGTAAGTCACGAGGTACCGTTTGGTACAAAATCTATAGGCAACATATAAATATATAGCAATAGGTAACACGAGAACGAAGGAACAAAACTCATAAATTTTTCTGCCAATAGCGAGAGTTTTGTAGGTAGTGTCAATTGTTTTGTTCGGGAAGGTGGTAGGGTCATCACTTGGGTCGTTTGTCATTCGACTCGTTCAACTGATTGGCAAAACCAAAACTCATTTTGGTGGGCTTCACAAGCCAATGTTTGACATTTCATTTTTTTTTTAATGTTTGTAATTTGTACAAGAATATACTGGACGGTGACCCCCAAACTAGGCATTTGCCTGAATCTATGATAATATGATAATCAGCCTCTATTGCCCCACTGCGAAGGGCAAAGGCCGCGCCGCCCGCCGCCGCGGTCACCCGCGCCACAACGCCGGCTGCGGAAACGTCACGCGTAGACACGTCGACCCTTAAACGTGCCTACGCTGCTATTCTCAACAGCGGCAAATCAGATGCGTCGCAGCCTAAGCGACAAACCAGAAAAGGGGAAAAACCGATAAAGGGTGATCAATCTACCCTGACTACGGTACGTAGCTCTTTGCCAAGAGCCAGCGAAGTTGATGAGGAGTGTTTCATGAAAGTAGAAAGGAAGAAGAAGAAGCCTTGTTCTCGTAACCTGTGTGGCACTGCACCTAGTGGACCCAACATGCTGCTGCGCCCTGCTGTGCCTACGACGCAACTGTACTTTTCGCGTCTGCATCACTCCACGATAACTGAGGAAGTCGTGCAGTATTTGAAGGTGAAGACCAACTTGACTCTGTGGGTCAAAAGGTTGGAATCGCGCCACAACATCAACTTTAAGTCAATTGTGGTACGAGTTCCAAGCCAAAAAATTTGAAAGGTGTGTTCTTTGTGAAGAGTAGTTATCCACTAAGAAAGGATTTTTAAATTCCACCCCTAAGAGGGTGAATGGGGGAGGGTGAAATTTCACGCGGACGAAGTCGCGGTGGTCGCGGGCTGAAGCTAGTCCATTATATTTCCCGTTCCACATTTTGCCAGCCCTGTGAACTAGCGATTATTACCGAAGCGGAGCGTCGCAAAGTTTTGAGGTGTTCTTGGTATTCTGTCCCGGTTCCAATGTTTGCGCATTGTGGCATCCACACTAACTTCTGCTGATTTTATTGATTGAGTAATGAATGAATAACATTGGGTTATTAACAAACACTTCATTGTTTCAGTCGAAACTTTGTTTTCAAGTTTAATTGTTAGGTATCTTTGGCCAAGTAATAACAACCGCACGGGTCGATCGATCAGGTTAAGCTACGCTTGCTGCGATCAGTCCGTGGATGGGTTCATCACCATCTTTCCATACCGAGACTCAACCGAGCCTCGGAAAGCTCGCTAAACCGTTAAGAATGAAAGCAAGAATGAAAGCCGGGACGGCTTTCATTCTTGGATCTTTGACAGTCGTTACAGATGGTCAGAAGCCCGAAATTCTGACAACCAGTCTTACCAAGGGGTATCGTATTACCTAGTAACTGGGTTGTGGTTTGTTGGCAGACGCAATATGTAAAATACTGGTATTCGGCTGCATCCGGTTAGATTGGAACCCGACCCTTTCAAAGTTGGGAAATCTTTACTTTCATTCCTTCAGTCACTGACAGACAACGCACAACCTAAACTGGTGGGTCTCAAAGCCTACATTTTGATTAAGATTTCCTTATATAGCTTTTAGTTATTTTAGCAGTAACAAACGATAAAAAATCACAGACATTGCAAGCTTTACCAAGTTTTGTTGTTTCAATTGACCGTAAATTAGCTAAACACACAAGTTTTACCCTATAACGTTTTCAACATACCTACTTAAAACAGGTTTTTATATTCATATTATTATTCACTAACCCCTTACTATTAAACGTTGTATAGCATCACACAATGCTTTGTCTTCTTCTTTCGAAAGTCAAATTACTGACAACTGAAAGAGAGAAATCGATGTGTCACTATTCATCTGATATAATATGTTTATTAGTAACGGAGTAAGTAAGCAGCAAATATGAATTAAGACCAACAATAATCGCAACTCGACGCGGCCTGCCGACCTCCAGGAGATTATTTTGAGAGCATTAGTGTATGACATACCTACTCCTAACCAAATCCCGCGAACATCATCGCAGCACAATACGGCGATCGATTAAGAGGTAGTGAGGAGCACTTAATCCGCTGAGTGCGTACTCAGGTTGAGCACGCCAACACACCGCAACAGGGCACCGTGTATTCCACGTAATGCGCTTTGTGAGCTGTCGTACTAATTTATTAGATGCTGATAGTTCGTTCAAATACGGTGACACTATGAATCTTCAAAGGCGTGCTATATTTAATGCGAATTTTGTTCAGTGCTTGTCTCGAATCGATTTTGTTGATAAACAAAAACAATCCTTACTTAAAGGTATCAAAACCTTTTTAAACCAACTAAAAGAAACAATTCAAAACAACTTTAGTATCGGAAGTCGGTGGCAAAAAATGAATCAAACAAAACAACAAACACCTTTCTAATAGAAACAGCCCGCCGTGGTAAAGAATTATCGCTGGACATTCTACACACAAAAACATATTCCGACGAAAACCTCCTCCTTTTTTTGAAATCGATAAAAAACCATATGCTAACTTTATAAATACACAATGCACGACATTCTCACACGGCACTCCTTTCCCAATCGCATTGATTACAAAATGTATACATGCCTTTGACCTGCACTACAGGATTAACACAAAAGTATTCGATACGTGGCCATTTACTAATCAATCGCAATCTGACAAATTGGTAGGATTCTAGTTATATTCAGGAGACCGGTCTGTCCGATTACGAAACATAAAGATAAACAAACAATCCTGAAATAGCTTGTTACAAAAACAGTACTGTATCTTTGACATTGAAACCTAAATAACCCTACATAATAGTACATTATGATATAAGTGCGGTAAGTTGAAAATTACAGCCGAGGCGATATTGCTTGCCCGAGCCGTAGGCGAGGGCTAAAAGAAAGCAGAGGCTGTAATTTTCAAAGCGCACGTATGTCATACGACGTTTTATAACATATTTGCGAGGAAATAAATAAAACTCGGACTGAACTTGCATATTTGCTTGTTTTCCATATGATGAAATTTTGATACGCTTGTAAGTATCTATCGGTCGATTTTTCGGGCGAGGCTTAGAGTAGCCTTTTTCGCTGCCTCTGAGACTTCTGGCGGTGTGGAATTAATAAATTCATCATTACTTGACGACATTTTCAAATAAAAAAAAGTACAGCGAAAAGAAAAAGCGCGCGGAATAATTTTTACATCTTAACAGATAAGCGGATGCGCGCGCGTTCGCGCTTTTTTTTTTCAGGCATAGGCACAAAACAGCCAGTATTATTAATAAAGTAAATTAATATTTTTGTTTTTTTTTACAGATATTAATGGTTGTAATTTATTGTCAAAATTAACTAAATTAAAGAATTAAATGTTTATTTATTATATTTTATCTCCCAAACTTAATTTTATTCATAAAATGTTGACATCTTTTCTGAAATAAAAACTCTTTGCTAAGATTTAAAAAAGTACCGTTCGTTTTGACGGAGCATCTTGATAAACCGTGCGATTTACTTTACATTACCGCACAAGTGCGTAATGAGATACATTACGATATTGAAATTGGTGAAATAAGAGACCCTTTTTTTTTTTTTTTTTTTTTTTTTTTTTTTTCAGGATGGGAAATCATCAAATGACTCCTCCCGCTCTGGGTGAAGCGGAAGGGAGTGTCAGACTCTTACTGACTAAAACCCACCCGTGTTCCTTCCTTCGCCCTTTATGTTCCGGGCCAGCGGTAACCCTTTCGGACAATCCCGCTGACCCGGCAGGCTTCGGCCCTGACGGGCCCCTTCACTTGATGCTGACATCTCTTTGAGGCGCGCGTGGAACACGTACGCGCCATCCGGCACGGGCCTGGTCCTGATCGGACGGTGAGCTACCCATTACTCTCCGCCCGCAGGCCCGCGCCTACGGTGGCCGGGAGTCGTCGCGCGGCTCCCGACGCCCGGAGCGTCTCCCGCGGTGGCTGGGACGGGAGGCTCTCTCCCTCAACCGTCCCGCCGCCTCCTTCGCTAGCATGACTGCTTCGCAGAAGGAGGCGACTGCCCACCACCCCACCCTTTACGAGCAAATATGTTATAATAGTACATTATGATATAAGTGCGGTAAGTTGAAAATTACAGCCGAGGCGATATTGCTTGCCCGAGCCATAGGCGAGGGTTAAAAGAAAGCAGAGGCTGTAATTTTCAAAGCGCACGTATGTCATACGACGTTTTATAACATATTTGTGAGGAAATAAATAAAACTCTGACTGAACTTGCATATTTGCTTGTTTTCCATATGATGAAATTTTGATACGCTTGTAAGTATCTATCGGTCGATTTTTCGGGCGAGGCTTAAAGTAGCCTTTTTCGCTGCCTCTGAGACTTCTGGCGGTGTGGAATTAATAAATTCATCATTACTTGACGTCATTTACAAATAAAAAAAAGTACAGCTGAAAGAAAAAGCGCGTGGAATAATTTTTACTTCTTAACAGATAAGCGATGTGCGCGCGTTCGCGCTTTTTTTTTTTTTTCAGGCATGGGCACAAAACAGCCAGTATTATTAATAAAGTAAATTAATATTTTTGTTTTTGTTACAGATATTAATGGTTGTAATTTATTGTGAAAATAAATTAAATTAAAGAATTAAATGTTTATTTATTATATTTTATCTCCCAAAGTTAATTTTATTCATAAAATGTTGACATCTTTTCTGAAATAAAAACTCTTTGCTAAGATTTAAAAAAGTACCGTTCGTTTTGACGGAGCATCTTGATAAACCGTGCGATTTACTTTACATTACCGCACAAGTGCGTAATGAGATACCTTACGATATTGAAATTGGTGAAATAAGAGACCCTTTACGAGCAAATATGTTATAAATATTATTTCAAATGACTTAATAGGTAGGTTATATGTAGGTAGTATAGGTGTGGTTGTGTAGCTATAGCTATATAATGTATCTTTAAAATATCCACACTATGAGCTTTTCGAGACATTTGAGAAACCGCTTTCAGTACTGTAATGGGCCACAATATTTCTAGACATGAATTATTTAAGTTTAGAACCACTCATCAACACACAGAAGAACCTACAAATGTCCATCTATATGGCTCACCACAACTCCAAAGTATCTGACCAAAACAAACCAGGCTACTTCATCAAAGATTCAGCGCTCTACCATATCTCGTGCATTTAAAACAAAATTCAGCCGAAGACCATTGAATTTGATGCACACGTCCTCACTCGCTCTATAAAATTAACAATTCTTATCACTGTCGGCGCTCGTAAAGTCGCCGTATGACCCTGTCACAGTGGGGAGGTACTGCTGGAGAGAGACGAAGTTAAGAAAAATTGAGCCTAGTTCAGACGAACCCATGTAAAACTGAGACTGTAACAGAGGAAATCACTGAAAAACAGCCTGTATCAGAGCATCTTTCATACCGTCAATTAATTTACAGCTTGTAAATTACAGATTTTTGGTACAGATCTAAAATCTATAATTAAGATAGATATTAGATATCTAAAATTAAGCAAGTAATCAGCAGTGCGATTCTGTAACCATCTCACCGTGAAAACATATGTGAAGTGAGCGTGGAGTGAGCTGTCAATAGTGTCAATTCCTAGCAAAAACAAACTCACATCACCTGAGTTTTCACGGTGAGATTTTTACAGAATCGACCGGCAGTATATTTTCAAGGTTTCTTTGAAAAAAAAAAAGAATAAATCTTAATGCTATCGAGAACCAAAAGTAACACCAAAACTCTCATAAAAATCACAATATCACGTAACGTCGTGGAGTGGTGAAAAAAAGCATTTGACAGCCACTAACTGTGAGTAAAAAGATACCCTCCTTTCTTTAGTGGCACCCCATTATTACATAAAGCAGTATTTCTTATTTAAAGCTCTCAAAGTAGTACTATTATCGAACATAGTAACCGTCTTATGTCAATCGTAGCCAGGTTGATCATCACTTCATATTTATGTATGTATTTATACAGTGTCCGGTAATTAATTGATAACCTCTTTAGGGGTCATTGTACTTATTATTATGAACAACTATTACTACGGAACCAATATGACATCGCGAAAAAAAATCAGCTGTTCCCTACATTTATGTTCGCATTACTCGTCGAGGAAACTGCTGATTCTTTTTTCGCGATTTCAGATTTGGTCCCATAGTAATAGTTGTTCATAATGATAAGTACAATGACCCCTGAAGAGGTTATCCATTAATTACCGGACATCCTGTATATAGGTATATACAGTGTATTTTTTTGTTATGTATTTTCTGGTACAATAAGGTTATTGTACCAGAAAATACATAACAAAAAAAATACACTTAAGACTTACACAAAACACAATGGGCGGCCTTATCGTTTTCTGCTATCTCCCGGCAACCTTGGAATGGACTGTGATTGCGTGAACATAAAAATGCGGTTGACATGTCTACTACTACTACAATCTGTCAAATTTCTTTAATATATTTTCAACTTTATCGGTAAAGCATAAGGTTCAAAGTTCATTGGGAAAATATGTAATTTGTGTACCACATTTCATAAGAAAGTCAATCCGTTTAGTATTTTTCCAACTGTGTTGAGGTCGGCGTCCAGTCTAACTGGATGCAGCTGAACACCGGTATTTTAAATCATAAATGATTTTATTTCTGTAAGTAGGTTTGTACAAAACACTTTTACACGTCAATCATAATTTTAAAAACTAGATGAGGTCGGCGTTTCCTATATGACTACTCTGAGAAGAACCACATAATAATATAATAATAATAAAAACTTTATTGCTCAAAAGATTACAGAGATTTTACATTGGCCCCAAACAAAGCAAGCCTGTATCTTGGGCACCAATAGGGCACCATGTGTTTTACATAGAGTGACTGCCTATCGGACTTAAACAATCCAGTTACTGGGTAACACAATACCAAGGGGTATTGTGTTACCCAGTAACTGGATTGTTGGTAAGACTTTTGGGTTGGGCTTATGACTAATCGTAACGACTGTCAAAGATCTACGAATGACAGCCGGGACCAACAGCTTAGCGTGCTTTCCGAGGCACGCAGGGATCTCGAAATGTAATGGTTGTTCACCCATCCACGAAATGACCGCAATAATAGTAGCTTAACCTTCGATAGACCCATGCGGCTGTTATTATTTAGCCATATTTCATAAGCAAATAAGGGCTTATATTTTCATCCTTTTTAGAACTAACTTACTATGCCAGTTATTCTCAGGGGATAAACCGAAACCCTTGAGGTGTCTGCGGATAAGTTTGTCTTTGACTAGAGGCGTTCCAGAGATGTAATTTGGACAGATTTGGCAGCAGTCCAATTTGATTCATAAGATTTAGTATGCATCTAGGTGCACCTGAATATAATGCCACTTGGAAACCGATCGAGCAAATAAGAACTTTCTACACGTATATGCCTGTGAAAACTTACTGAGCTGATTATGAATCTTTGAATAATTCCAACCCTTTGTAATCTCAATCCTATGTTAATGAACAATAATCCTGTAACAATATGCTGTGTGACCGTAAATGGTGCATGTGGTGTTAAACTGTGACTAATTTGTGCACTTATAAATGTATAGTGAAGCAATTTATTGAAAACTGGCGACCCGCCCCTGTTTCGCAGTTTCCTTATTATATGTTAGTTGAATATTAATGCATTATACACGAAAATCCGCTGCGTAGTTTAGAAAAACAGCGTGGTCACACAGACAGACACGAAGCGACTATAATCTATAATATGTATGTATAGAAGATTATGTTGGCGCAAGATCGAGTTAAGTGGAAAAAGGGAAGGATTTTTGCTCTGCAGTGGAACAAAACAGGATGATTCATTTATTTTATTTATTACAGAAGATAAAGAAATAGATGTACCTATTGTGTAAACAATGTAGGCTAACCTAAATAAATATTTGGGACACCTAAAAAAATCGCTATAATTATATTGTTTTTGATAGCTACAGGGGGGACACTGTTGCGAATTCGCAACAAATGACACATATGAGAGGTGAAATAAAGGTGTGCTATGATTATATCAAAATAAAATCCTACTATAATAACTCTACTAATATTATAAACGCGAAAGTTTGTGAGGATGGATGGATGGCTGGATGAATGTTTGTTACTCTTTCACGCAAAAACTACTGAACTTATTTGGCTGAAATTTGGCACACATGTAGTTTGTAACCAGGATTAACACATGTAATACTTTTTATCCCAATAATCCCACAGAATCGGGACTTATGCGGGTGGAACCGCGGGGCGCTGCTACTAAATAAAATAACTCTTATATTAAATCAGACAGATCGCTATGAAACAATTTGATTTTTTCGACATACTTGATAATGCAGTCAGGTAAGACGTGACGCGAATGAAAATTTCTAAAAATATAAGTTTTTGGGTTTGGATTTTATACGGTTTTGGTCGTAAATTAATGAAGCAAAAGTTTTGGTCATGAGTTCTCGTACACCAGTCGTATAAATGATTTAGATCATTATTTATTTGTCATGTATTGTATATAATTTATATATTTTGTTGAAGATCCTAAATTAATTCATTAATTATAATTATGTAAGACAGCTAATAGAGGTTTATGGAATAATAAGACCATGCTGGGACAACCCTAAAAATTCATAATATTATTATCTCCACATAAAGTTTTGTTAAGTTTTAAGTGAGATGGGCTGTATTGACTTGACCAACTCGTCCCAACTAGCTTCTGCCTAAAATTACACCAACTGTGACAGTTGCTAAGTGTAAATGCATGTGATACTCATATTCATTGATTTCAGCAAGGCCTTTGACACACTAGGGCATAAAACACTATTAAAAACACTCGAAAACTCGGGTATAAGAGGAAAATTACTCGACTGGTGCAAAGAATACCTTCGTAGCCGAAGTTATCGCGTCAAAATTGGTCCTAGCCTTAGCAGACCTGTAAACGTGACAAAAGGCACAGCCCAAGGTTCAGTATCTGGTCCACTCCACTACCTGGCATACGTTAATGACCTAGAAAATATTATAACACACTGTTCTCTTTATCAATACGCTGATGACACCTGTTTATTATCTGCTAACTCAAACCTTAACTTAGCCGCAGATTGCTTGCAAAAAGATTTTACTTCTATGTCTAAGTGGGCCCATGATATGGGTCTTGTTTTGAATCCACAAAAAACTAAAGTTATACACGTACACTCAAGTCACATAAGTACCTCCCATCCCTTTCAAATCATAGCCCATAGTCATGATTGTTTACATAAAAACATGCCAGACTGCCACTGCTCGCCTATAGAACAAGTCCCATATCATACCTATTTGGGATTGGTAATTGATAATCGATTCAACTGGAGTTACCAGGTGGAATCGGTTTGCGGCAGGTTGCGTGCGATACTCACCAAATTTTCCATTATAAAGCGCAATGTACCGTACAGAACCCTCCTTCAAATGTACACAGCTCTTGCTGAATCGGTAATATCCTATGGACTCACCAGCTACGGACGCACATTTAAAACATACCTAGACAAAATACATAATTTGCAAACACGTTTGTTGAAACTTGTAGTACCAAACTATGTAAAAAATGAATACCAAGACAATTACACAGGGTTATTTAAACACTGCAAAGTATTGCCTGTTCTAGCGCGCGCTGAGTATATGCTCCTCATAGAACATTTTGATAACAGTGATATTCAAATTCCAGTTAAATATGACGTGAATACACGACAAGTTAAATCAAAATTATTTCAAGTGCCACGCAAAAATAACTTTTATGGTAGGCGTACTGCTTCCTTCACAATACCCAATTTGCTAAACCAAATACCTGTAGAAATTAGAGACTCAATGAATAGTAAAAACATAAAGCTTAAGTTGAAAGAACATTACATCAACTCGATTTTAACCTAACTGATAATAGCGCGTTGGTCAAATCTCAGGCCATGGCATGCTAGGACAGACCCCAGAGGTCTAATTGTGTGCCTTGTTTAAGTATAAGTAAGTAACTGTAATTTATAAAATAAATAAATAAAATAAATAAAATAAAATAAATAAAAGAGGCGAGCACGGCGCGGCCACATAAACGGCGCATAAAGCTCTCCTGAGAGGCTCGCCGGTGTAATGGCCTCGCCAAGGCATGTTGTGACCGCAGAAAACTTGACAAAATTTAACGCTTATCTATTGCAAGTTTTTATTTTCTTAGCATTTCGATTATATTCTAAATTATGAAACATTCAGAGATACTATATCCAAAAAAAAAAAAAATACCAGTTACTGAGTTGTAGAGGTTTGATAGGAGGTCGGTCCACGTAAAATACTGGTATTCTGCTGTATTCGATTAGACTGGAAGCCTTATTTTTTTGATCCGGGTTGGATAATCCTCATGGATGTCCACCGCCCAGGGGAGGTCGGCGGGGTCTGTCAGACCCTAACAGACTAAAAGCCACACCGGTGTTCTCTTCCCACACTTGGACCGGGGCTCATGAGAACTGCTGCGAGCCTGGAAGGCTACTCCAACATAGTTGGCAAAAGGCAAATGATGATGATGTTACGGTATAATTATGTGACCATGCTCTAAATGAAGGTCGGGACAGGTAGCTAGGACAACTCGACAAAGACCCATATCCAGGAGTAGTTGCCATGGTTAGAAATGATTGATGGTCGTTGTGTTATAACCCGGTCAGTTAATCTCTAACACATACACCATATGAGGCCCACACAACATATCCGTATCAAAGGACCGATCTAAAAATCTATACAAAACTTCACTATAACGTTCATTGCAAAAATACTATAGATAAATATTAATAGTTCGCGGTACAGGTAGATAGAATGCAAAAAGAAATAATGGAAGAGAGGAGAATCTGGTAGAGTTTATTCCTGCAGAGTCACATAACATATCACAAATTCTGTCATGAATAAATGAGGAAAAAACTATGCAGCTTTATAGACAAAGTTAACATGCAAATAGCGACCCACCTGACTATGTATCAAAATATGTACGGTCGTTAACTACGCAAGTTGCACTTAACGCAAAAGGTTCAACTTTACTGCTGGGCGTGCTATAAAACTGCACTTTACGAGTACATCGCCGCAAAACTTAGGTACAGTCAAACGCAAGACTTCAACTACAAAAACCAACCTTTCTGCTACAACTTAAAGACGCTGTCAATTTCAAATTGTGGCCATGGACATGCAGTTGATTGTGACACTAAGTATATGGGCATGTAAAATTTTTACTTGCAAAGATAAACAGGTGATACAATCTGTATGGGCTTTCCAGTCTTTTGGTAGTAAAAGTGACAGATGTCAAGCAGACTATTATGCTAGGTACACACGCAGTGACTTCAGTCGTCGGCGACTCACATCTCACGTCCATACGCAGATTTTGACATCGCTAGCGACAAATCGCCAACGAGTATGTACCTACCACTAGCTAAAAACCTCGTCAAAACTAGTTATAGTCTGTTTTTTAATCTCGTAGACTAAACTGACATTACGAGTGTTGTCAGTTTATTGCAATTCTTAAATAGTGATGTGGCACAACCGAAACTTAGCATTAATAAAATCAAGTATCGTTTTTTTACAACAAGTTATCCTGAAATAATGTTCCTGTATAGTTACTATACTCTTTGTAGTTACTATACTCTTTGACTGATAGTTAGGGAACAAATCGAAACCGATATAATGTTAGAATGCTGCAAACCTATTATTTATAATTTACCCCTAACGGCGAGAAATTAAGAGCTTCAGCATATTTGGTAGAGATTAAATAAACATACTCAGTTATTTATTAGACTTTCTGTTCGCGACGATGCGTCACCACACAATATATAGTGCGTTTTACATAAACACAAGTACATAAGTGATAACAAGTGAAAGTGAAACGGGTAAATAGTGCTAGTAAATAGTGATAGAATAAAACCGTAAGTACGACACCTATTTACCTCAGTTAAGTGGGCTATATAGCTTCAATGTTTGAAATTTTAGTACATCCAGGTAGCCTAGGTCAAGACCTAGCCCAGGACATAACTTTTGTGTATCTAGTCGTTCGATAAACCTACTTAATTGAGATTTAAGTGTCGTACTGCGATAGGCTTATGTTTTTTAATATTTGTTTTTATTATTCATCGTTTCAGGGCGCGTCACGCCCTGAAAAATATAGTTTTACAGTTTAAAATATTACATTGTTTTAGGTCATTGGACCAGCCTGAAGTACCTGAAAACAGTTTTGAAATCGGTTCAGTAGTTTTTGAGAAAACTTACAAGAAAAAATATTTTTATTGAAAATTTAATATTTTTTCTGTTTCCGCTGAAATAACTTTTCAGCGGAAACAGATATAGATGAAAACGGTACTTCAGGAGATAGGAAATTTAATAAGGAATCCAACGACATATCACAATATACGAGTATGTTCGTATATAAGTGGTATATAGTGTAAAACAACATGTAAACATAGTAAAAAATAGATCAATAAAATGGTTTAAAATGGAAGTAATTGACGGCTCTCGTTACGGTAAAGTTTCGAGTAATGTAAGCAAACCAGTAAATAGAACAAATTTGTAGTCATCGGCAAGGAATATTTTTATTTTTTATATACTTAGAGTCCCGTCAATTACTTCCTGAACAGTCATGAAGACTTGTGTATCATTTCGAAGGTAAGGTTCCTCATCACCATGGTCATCTGATCATCGAGTTCTTCAGCAGACATTGTCAAAGACGTATACAGAAATTGTCAAAAACGTATTCAGAACATTGTCAAAAACTGGTATCCCTAAATCAAGCCTTGAAGCTATCCTGAACCGTCGGTGTAGGACGTCAGCGCCGCTTGGACAGGGAGAGACCTATCCTCACACCGGGATAAACCTGGATGGGTTTACGACCTCCCTACACACCATAGCGTCCAGCGATCACGCCCGTCCGGCACATTCAATGGTCCTGTCGAGCCGGATCGTTTCAAGAATCTTGAAGATTTATTAATCACTGGATACGTATCCCTGAAGAGTTACGTCTGAGGACTTAAACCGGGAACATTTTTCTGGAATACTGAAGATTCCTGGAAGATCCGTTTGAAGATTCGGTTTTGAAGATCCGTAACGGAGTTACAGTTTGAAGTTACGTTTTGGAGACTCCGTTTTGAAGATTCCGTTTTGAAGATCCGTATTGGAGATCCGTCCTGGAAGATCCGTATTTGAAGATCCGTATTTGAAGATCCGGTTTTGAAGATCCGTAACGGAATTCCAGTTTGAAGTTACGTAACGAAGTCCCGTTTTGAAGATTCCGTTTTGAAGATCCGTCTTTGAAGATCCGTATTGGAAGATCCGTATTTGAAGATCCGGTATTGAAGATCCGTAACGGAATTCCAGTTTGAAGTTACGTAACGAAGTCCCGCTTTGAAGATTCCGTTTTGAAGATCCGTCTTTGAAGATCCGTATTGGAAGATCCGTATTTGAAGATCCGGTATTGAAGATCCGTAACGGAATTCCAGTTTGAAGTTACGTAACGAAGTCCCGTTTTGAAGATTCCGTTTAGAAGATCCGTCTTTGAAGATCCGTTTGAAGATCCGTCTTGGAAGATCCGGATTTTGGATTGAGGATTTGCCTTGAAGATACGGGGTTCAATTTGAAGATTGAACGTTGGCCTTTGAAGGTGGGACTCAACTTGAAGACTGAAGACGCGATCAACTGAAAATCAATATGCCGGTTACAAGATCACAAGGCAAGGCCCCCGCAGCATGGACAGTGGAGGCGAATAGAGCACGTAGTGTATCAGCTATCCGTCACAACCAACCACCGCGTTCACCGTCCACCATCGAAGGGGCCGAGCAGCTACAACAACCACAGCGCCCTTCCACTTCAAGGGAGGATGAAGAACTTGTACGAGTACAGCCTGAAGAAACGGAACGACCGTCTACGTCCAGGAAAGAGACCAACTTGGAAGGAACTTCAGATAGAACATTGAAACCAGATACAATAGAGAAGAAATTAGATCAAACTTACAGCCGAACCATGCCGATGACTACCCGGGGTGACGCCCGTACCGAACATAGCAAGCCGCCGTCGACTACAGATAGAACGACGCGGACTAATAGAAAAATTTCAAGAGCACGCGAAGACTTATTGAAGATTAAGTTGGAGCTTGCTCAATTAGCACTTCAGAGAGCCGAGGAAGAAGATTCCAATGGCGAATATATGGATGATAGAAACTCAAACGATGAGTACGTGCGATCATGGCTTGAAGAGGCACCAGAGCCTGAGCCAGAGAAGGAGGCCAATGCCACTGAGGGGGAAAATAGAAATAGAAGCCGAGAGCAACAACCCCCCCCTGTGGACGTCGACGTTATAGCGGACCTCCAGACGCGAGTACCTTTGTCGCATCCTACAGTAAATGAAGTGAAGAACAGTGTAGTCCCAGTGAAGGAGATAGAAGACACCAAGGGAACAGAGTCACTCCGTCCTTTCATAACGGAGCTGACGGCCGCTATAGCGTCGCTCGCCGACAAGAAAACAGAACAGTGGACATCGAACCATCCCTCGGCGTCAAAGGTCATAATGACCTTACCGAACTTCAGTGGGGCACATACAGAATGGCTTTCATTTCGGGCCATCTACGAAACAACAAGAAGATACTTCAACGACGTTGAGAATACAGCAAGACTTAGAAGAAGCCTACGTGGACGCGCTTTGGAAACAGTGAGCTCGGAGCACATTGGACATGCCAGACCAGATGACATCATGAGGGAACTCGAGCTGCAGTTCGGCCGTCCGGACTCAATAGCTCAGGCTGAGACAGACAGACTCCGTGGACTGCCGCGCTGCAGTGAATCACCTAAGGACATCTGCAACTTCGCGAGTCGAGTCAGGAGCGGCATAGTCACTCTGCGTGCATTGAAGAAAGAACACTACTTGATCAATGCTGAGCTGATGCGGCTGCTGACAGAGAAGCTGCCGAACTCCCTGCGTGTACAGTGGTACAGGACATATACAGAAAAGTACCAGTCGCTGCCAGACCTCTCACTCTTCAGCGAGTTTATCACCGAGCAAGCCCGTTTCTGCAGCGCCTTCGCTCCGCCTGAGAACATCAATTCGGAAGCCACAACAAACAAGCGTGTCACACAGAGAACTCACACAGCTACCGACAAGACGGCTACGAAATGCCGTGTCTGTGAGAAGGAAGGACACCACGCTTCTGATTGTTCAAAGTTTAAAGAGGCATCTAGTGACAAGAAATGGGAACTCGCGAAGAAACTCAACCTATGTTTCCGTTGTCTGCGAAGCCGTCGTTTGGGTCACACGTGCAAACGTAAGGAGTGTGACGTCAAGGGGTGTACAGCCACACACCATCGACTTCTTCACCACAGCAAGAAGCCTGCTGCAGTGGGTATCGAGAAGCCCAATGCCCAGGAAACGAAGAAGGAGTCTCAGGAAACGGTGGCCAGTTCGCGAGCAACTTCAAGTCACGCCTACCTCAAGATGATACCGGTCCGAGTGATCGGACCGGCGGGAGAAGCATCAACATTCGCACTTCTCGATGACGGGTCCACCGTTTCCCTGATCGACGAAGACGTAGCAAAGCAAGTCGGGGCAGAGGGCCGCATCGACCCACTGAAGATAGGTGCGATCGGTGACAACATGATCGACACTCCTTGTTCGCGAAGAATCACAGTCACTCTTGCGAGCCCGCTGAAGAATAAGGTGCCGTTCAGAGCGCGCACCATACCGAAGCTCAATCTCGCACCACAGACAGTCAGTGAAGAAGATGTCGCACATTGCAAGCACCTAGACGACCTGAGGGATCAGCTGATATATCACACAGGCGCACCGAAGATTCTCATTGGCCAGGATAACTGGCACCTATTACTGGCCAGTGAGACCCGCAGAGGCCCGAAGCACCAGCCTATTGCATCACTCACTACGATGGGCTGGACTCTTCACGGCGCGCACACCAGAATATTGGGTCAGCAGGTGCATTACGTCAACCGACTCACAGATAGCGATGAAGACCTCGACGAGCGACTTCGTGAATTCTTTGCTATAGAATCACTGGTCATCAATCCAAGACGACCAGACTCCGATCCCGAGAAGAAAGCAGAGGATATTTTGAATCGTCACACTCAACAGTTCGAAGATGGACACATAGAAACAGCCATGTTATGGAAAAATGAAAGCCTAGAAATGCCAGATAGCTACGGGACAGCTCTCAAGAGGCTCGTCTCGATAGAAAAGAAACTCGATAGCAACCCCGCTCTTCGAGATAGATATACAGAACAGATGGACTCTCTCATACAAAAGAGGTATGCAGAGAAAGCGCCCAAGACGAGCACACCGGGTAGAACGTGGTATCTGCCTCACTTCGACGTGTTCAATCCGATGAAGCCTGAGAAGCTTCGCATAGTTCATGACGCTGCCGCCAAGTCAAGAGGGCTGTCACTAAACGATTTCCTTCTTACTGGACCAGACCTGCTACAGTCACTGCCCGGCGTCATGATGAGGTTCCGCCGACATCACATAGCCATTTCCGGGGACATAGCGGAGATGTTTATGCAGGTGAAAGTGCGAGCTCAAGATAGAGACGCTCTCCGATACTTGTGGAGAGGGAATAGAAGAGAAGGCGCGCCTGAAGAATATCGCATGACGTCCATAATATTCGGCGCGGCAAGTTCGCCGTGCACAGCCATCTTCGCGAAGAACTGGAACGCGAGAAGGCATATAGAAGAGCATCCAGAAGCAGTGGAAGCCATCATACGTAATCATTACATGGATGATTACCTCGATAGTTACAGAACAGTTGAAGAAACGACGCGCATCGCTACAACAGTAAAGAATATACATCAGAGGGCGAAGTTTGAACTAAGAAAATGGGTATCAAACAGTGCGCAAGTCATAGAAAATATAGATCCAACACAGATCCGAACTGAAGTGGTCAGAATCGGAGATACAGATGACACAGAGAAGATACTCGGCCTGATATGGAGACCGAGTGAAGACACGTTGGGTTTCAACCTGACGCTCGCACGCCTACCTAGTGGCGTTTTAAAGAAAGAGCGCCGAAACAGCGAGCGCCGGGGCGGCGGGCGCCCAGGCGCTGAGCGTCGCCGCGGCAAGCGTCGCGGCGGCGAACACCGAGGCAGCAGGCGCCCAGGCGCTGAGCGTCGCCGCGGCAAGCGTCGCGGCGGCGAGTACCGAGGCAGCAGGCGCCCAGGCGCTGACCGTCGCCGCGGCAAGCGTCGCGGCGGCGAACACCGAGGCAGCAGGCGCCCAGGCGCTGAGCGTCGCCGCGGCAAGCGTCGCGGCGGCGAACACCGAAGTAGCAAGCGCCCAGGCGCTAAGCGTCGTCGTGGCGAGCGCCGCGGCGGCGAGCGCCGAGGCGATGGGCGCCCAGGCGTCGCGGCGGCAGGCGTCGCGGCGGCAGGCGTCGGGACGCTGATCGTCGCGGCGGCAGGCGTCGCGGCGGCAGGCGTCGGGACGCTGAGCGTCGCGGCGGCAGGCGTCGCGGCGGCAGGCGTCGGGGCGGCGGGCGTCGCAGCGGCGGGCGTCGAGGTGCTCCGGGCGCCGCGACCACAGCCGTCGCTCACCGGTGCGATGCAGCGCCGCGCCGACTGCGCTACGAGTCGTCACTGCACTGCACGGCGGGAGAGATGTTCGCGACGATGCGTCACCACACAATATATAGTGCGTTTTACATAAACACAAGTACATAAGTGATAACAAGTGAAAGTGAAACGGGTAAATAGTGCTAGTAAATAGTGATAGAATAAAACCGTAAGTACGACACCTATTTACCTCAGTTAAGTGGGCTATATAGCTTCAATGTTTGAAATTTTAGTACATCCAGGTAGCCTAGGTCAAGACCTAGCCCAGGACATAACTTTTGTGTATCTAGTCGTTCGATAAACCTACTTAATTGAGATTTAAGTGTCGTACTGCGATAGGCTTATGTTTTTTAATATTTGTTTTTATTATTCATCGTTTCAGGGCGCGTCACGCCCTGAAAAATATAGTTTTACAGTTTAAAATATTACATTGTTTTAGGTCATTGGACCAGCCTGAAGTACCTGAAAACAGTTTTGAAATCGGTTCAGTAGTTTTTGAGAAAACTTACAAGAAAAAATATTTTTATTGAAAATTTAATATTTTTTCTGTTTCCGCTGAAATAACTTTTCAGCGGAAACAGATATAGATGAAAACGGTACTTCAGGAGATAGGAAATTTAATAAGGAATCCAACGACATATCACAATATACGAGTATGTTCGTATATAAGTGGTATATAGTGTAAAACAACATGTAAACATAGTAAAAAATAGATCAATAAAATGGTTTAAAATGGAAGTAATTGACGGCTCTCGTTACGGTAAAGTTTCGAGTAATGTAAGCAAACCAGTAAATAGAACAAATTTGTAGTCATCGGCAAGGAATATTTTTATTTTTTATATACTTAGAGTCCCGTCAATTACTTCCTGAACAGTCATGAAGACTTGTGTATCATTTCGAAGGTAAGGTTCCTCATCACCATGGTCATCTGATCATCGAGTTCTTCAGCAGACATTGTCAAAGATGTATACAGAAATTGTCAAAAACGTATTCAGAACATTGTCAAAAACTGGTATCCCTAAATCAAGCCTTGAAGCTATCCTGAACCGTCGGTGTAGGACGTCAGCGCCGCTTGGACAGGGAGAGACCTATCCTCACACCGGGATAAACCTGGATGGGTTTACGACCTCCCTACACACCATAGCGTCCAGCGATCACGCCCGTCCGGCACACTTTCAATAGAACATTTTAAATCATAGGTTTAATAATGTTATTCGTACGTGTCAAGGTCGATTCCATCCGATAACATTGATTACGTAACTGAGTAAACAGCCTATAGTCTTTTTTTTAATCTCGTAGACTAAACTGACATTACGAGTGTTGTCAGTTTATTGCAATTCTTAAATAGTGATGTGGCACAACCGAAACTTAGCGTTAATAAAATCAAGTATCGTTTTTTTACAACAAGTTATCCTGAAATAATGTGTAGGTACGTATTTAAAACTTAATAATACAAAATTAATAATGTAAAACATATATTTTTAATTACATAACTTAATTACAGGTATTCGCGTTAATCTGATTCAGATAATGACTCCATGTCTGAGGAATATTCTGAATCATCAGAATCGCCACCTACTTCTATGATAAACCTATCAGTAATGTCGTCTGTTATATGGCCCAGATGACACATGATCTTCAATTTTAATTACATGGACTACACAGTCTTTCTACCGCTGCGGGGTGACTACTTCATTCATTTTGAATGTTTTATTATTTTTAGCGACATGCCCCTTTACTTGAGCCCAGACCAACTCAATCGGGTTTAGCTCGCAGTGGTAAGGGGGCAGTCGCAAAATAGTGACACCCCGTTCAGCAGCCATCTCGTCGACGACATACCTTTCATGGGCTTTTTTGTGCTTTCGGGCAATTTCATTTAATTCGGGCTTTAACATTGCAGTTCTGCCGTTTCGTAAGAGAAAAGGGTTAAGATTGCCGTTTTAACGCGTACGGGAACAACACTGATGGCGTCTATAATTTTTTTTTGTTTAATTTAAAGGCATCGAAACATGGTCGGATTATGCATGGCGTTGCGTGGTCAGATTTCCCTGGCAGTTTGTAGCACGGCGTGCAGCCGTGTGTACGTACGTGAATTTTAAATATAAAACTGAATGAAAATTAAATTCGTCTATTATAGATAAAAAGTTACGATTCAACAAACCGGTATCGTAGGTACAACACTGCACAAAAGAGCTGGCAACATTATTTGTAAATTTGACATTTGCATGTGTCAATTTAGTCTACGAGATTAAAAAACAGACTTTAGGAACCTAACTGTTGATATCTAATGACGAATTCATTCCTCCTTTTGTTACTAGTAGATGTATGAGATATACATAGATGTTGTCTATATCTCTGGAGTTTGCCCTCAAGAAATACATATGTGACGAAATGTTAATATCTACATACATTCATACGTATTTTCTCTATATCTAAATGAATATGGAGACACGCTTGTGATTGTTTTGTTTTGTTTTGTTGCTTGTGTTTTTTTTTTTCAGTGACTGAAAATTGTGTTTTTTATTGTTTTGTTTCATGACGTTATTATTGAACTATAATCAATCAGCACGTCAGGAAACTATATTAATAAAGACAGATAAATGTATTCAAATAATTTACAAAATTATGATCTTGAAAATTCGTTTTGTCTAAATTTTACATTTTCCACGAACGATTTTCAGCATTATTTATAGGACCCTTAACTTCCAAGTAATATTTAATAAACCGATCCCATTAATCAAGTCTCCGAAGGATAACAAGTAATATAATAATCTGTTCGTTCATAAAACAAAACCACTTAGCAATAATAAGCGGAATCGTTGTGAAACAAAAGGTTTTAGTGAAAAAGTTTTTAATTTCCAAGGCATTAGAACTCGGGCCACGTAACTGTGCGTATGAATAATTTAGAGGGGCGCCTATATTTGGCTTACACTTGTGGTGTTCTGTGGGCACAACTTCGTTTTAGGGTACTACTGACGTTTGCTACTAATTGTACTCGAAAAATTGAGGACGAGTTGTAAAGCGATGTAGTATCGGCTTAATTAAAAAAAAGAAAGATATTATTACGAATTCAGTCTGTTCTGTTCCCACTGCTCGAACACAGGCCTCCAGGGCTCTCTTCGAGAGGGAGTGGGCCATAATCTACCACGTGGGCTCAGTGTGGGTTGGCAAATGTCACATATCTTTTAGATTTTTTGGTTCTAGGACAAGACGGTTTCCTCACGATTTTTTTCTTCACTATTTTGAGACCAAAACAATGACTAAAACAAAAAAGTCATGCTTAAATAAATCGAAATGATACTGAACCAATAGTAAAATTGGAAACGTATCAATAGTTAACTACCACAATTAATAATAGTCCTCCAGACCGAATGCGCAATAGTGCACAGCTGCACTCTCTCTTCCCTCACTCTCACAGTCCGATGGGACGGCAATTACAAACGTAATCGACACGCAAAACAAACAGTTATCTATAGTCTGGAGACTACTCACCGGGAGTTTTGATTCTCTTTTTGCTTCACTAAAACTCGTCTAATTATCACTTCCAAAACCAAAAACAAATAGTAAGACTGCAAACCAAAACCGGCTCAAAGTTACTAAAAACGAAAACCTTCGCTCATTCGGCTAATGAGTTGCTCGACTTTTTGGGCGGTTTCAAAAAAACAACTCGGGAATATTTCCCGAAGTATGTACCTGTGGCTTGGGAACTTTTCCGACGTTTTTTGTTGAGTCTGCACCGCTTGTGAGCGACGCCTGCGTTTGGCAGCTTTTCAAAGAAGTATTGTTCTTTACTTTACCGACGACACACGACTATGGGTATGCAGATAGGGTAAGTAGGTGGTCTGGTAAATAAGACTAGCATAATATAAAATTGGAACAGTGTTCATCTACCTAGCCTTTTCCCAACTATGTTGGGGTCGGCTTCCAGTCTAAAAGGATGCAGCTGAGTACCAGTATTTTACACCACAACCCAGTCAGTGGGTGATACGAAACCCCTTGGTAAGACAAAAAATTAAAATTGGAACAGTGTATCGGTGAAATTAATAGGTTGGTATGAAACTTACGTAAACTGTGTTTCCGTCATTTTAGATGATTATCTGATACCTGTAAAAAAATAAAAATTGTTGATAATTTGCACACCAAACATTTGAATAATATTAAAAGTATTGTAATGACTGATTGTATGTAAATTTATTATATACCCATAAACATACTAAGCATACAATGATTGATTGATTCATTATTTCGTGTATGAGAAAACCAAAAATATTCAATCAATGGTTTGACTGGTTTTGACAGCTTAGAACTAAACTAAAATCAAACTCAAAGCATTTATTTCAATGGGGATTGTCCAAAATTTCTAACCATTATATTTTATTTTATTTTTTGTACATTTAGAGCATTTTGAGACACTAATTTGAATATTTTGTGGCTCAATAGTTATTTTAATAAAAATTATTTAATTATTTTAAGTTTTTAAGGTAGGTGACGTCATCCAGTGGCATAAAGATTAAGTGCCGTTGCCTTACTAGTACATAATTAAACATTTTAATCTGTCAACACAACGTCAACAATGTCACATCTGTCAAAGTGTCCATAGGCTGAATAGACGTCTTAAATAATCGAATCCTAGCTTAGCGTATGTATTTACAAATGGTTTTTTTATGTGTAAGTGTCCTCCAAGGAATATACTACTCTCTATCGTCACTAGAACAATCGACGCGGCGACTTAGAAATAGAATAATAACGCACGCGGCGACATTATTACTATTATTGCTGCAAGTTGGAACAAAGCAGTTGCTGTATTCCACCTCTTCCAGTATATTAAATATTGTCGAGTGTTGAAATAATGCATGTAATGTAATAATGAGATATAAACAAGAATGTTTATATTTTTGACATATTTACAATAATTTGACATTTGGCAGATTGTAGACAATACTTGCCTCTTACTTTTTATTTTCTGAGGCAACGATACAAAACTGTACGGCCAAAGTCGTACGTAATTTGAAGGGCAAAGAAGGTCAATCGTATTTTATCAAAAATATCAATAACATATGAATATTTTTCAAAATTAATTAGTCCGTAATGATCAGTAACGCTATTCCTCGAAATGGTTTTTCATTTACAACATTTAAAAAAATATGAACAATGCCCGTTAAACCTTGTACAGGCACTTTTGAATTGTCAAAATGAAATAGTCTGTCAGTTAGTCAGAAAGTTGAAGCTAGTTGCCCATTCCAAAACGTAGGTCTCTATAGAGAAGAACGGGCAAGAAACTCCATGGACACTCTTTTAAATCAAGATGTTACAAAATCCTTTGTACATTATTCTTGTTGCTTGCTAAATCAACCCGCCCAAATTAGCACCACAAAAATTAATAAAAAACCTAAAAAGAAAATTAAACAGAAAGTTTCCAAAAAAAAATACAAAAAACGGGGCAAATAAAACGGTAACGCGTTGGCTTCCAAATAAATTTGGCTGAATTCAATCCAGTTCAGTAATAGTTCCGGACCCATCGGCAGATTTGACCAAGTTCGCGCCGTCCGGCCAAATCCGGGCCGCAACGAGCGTGAACCGGCAGATACGGTATCTGTACGGTTCCTGTTATTCTTTATTTGTATTCTATTGCTCCTACTTTTGTTTGTTTGCTTAAAATTTCGTTTGATTTAGGGCTCCCCACACATATGCCTGTAACTTGCACAAAAGTATGCAAGTAGCTGGCATATCTGTATGGTATTCACCAATCAGAAGTTGTTATGGCACACGGTATGCAAGCTGATTGGTGAATATCATACTGACATGCAAGCTACTTGCATACTTTGGTGCCAGCTACAGTACCCGGTGATAAATATTGCACATCGACCTTTGGAAAGAGATAATCGGCTAATTTCGGCTTCGTAGAGCGTTATCTCTGTCGCACGAAATACAAACAGTCCGGTATCTATTAGGAGCTGTTAAAACAATTATGATTTGCTTCTTTTGATAATTATTTTTATTCTTTGTATAAAATGCTTTTGTGTAAAAAGGTCGATGTGCAATATTTATCGCCGGGTACTGTACTGGCATGTCTATACTTAGCATTAGGTTAAGGTTACATGTTTCGCTGCACTCATGGTGGCATGTGCTCAACGAGTTTTCGTTTGCTGCAGCTGATTCTTCAACAAAGATTTTTATTGGAAAACAAGGACTTATTATTTTACTAGAAACCTAAACCAGTCTTTTGGCAGCAGTTCTAATAATAACGTTTATTTGGACTCGATAAATATAGCCTTATACAGTTATATTAATAACTAGCTTTTGAGCGCGACTTCGTCCGCGTGAAATTTCTCGTTCTATTCTACTACTCCAAAGCATGTAGGTATCTTCAAACTACATACAAACATACGGAAATTTTTAGTTAGTAAAAAATATGTTCGCAAAAAACTACTCTTCATATGTCCATGTATTGTCGGAGACAAATCTGCCTGGCGCTGGCTGCGACTTTAATTACTTTTTATTGGAGCCTGCACCATACAGTACGATATTAGATTGGTAAACGTTCGTGTGGTTTTGGTATAGGATGTATTTATTTCTATTGGTTCACGGTTTTGAAAGATTGTGGTTGCAGTTTAAGTAATTAGGTGCGTCCAGGGTTTCTGGACGCATATTTTAATATGCATAATTTAATTTGTTGTTACATTTCATTTTTAACCGACTTCAAAAAAGGAGGAAGTTCTCAATTCGGATGTTTATATATATTTTTTTTATGATGTTCGGGCATAACTCCCTCATATATAGACGGATTTGAAATATTTTTTTTGTTCGGAATAGGTTTATTCTGAAATGGTCCCATTTAAATTTCGTAAAGATCTGATGATGAGTTTCGGAGACAGACAACGGAACTCTTCAACAAATGCCAGCAAATCAACCGCGATTGCTGCTATAGCATATGTATACATTGTTTACGCAGTCACACAACATAACATAAATTCATTAGCACACGTGGGTACTGCTTGCCATCTCCTCGCCATCATTTCTTAATTAATTTTATAACAACAACATAAGTTAGGGGTACTAGATGTCATGATTTAATTGATTTAATTTTTAAAAAACATGCATTCTTTATACCGCATTATAGTACGGCATCACTGTCAAAGTACAAATTATTAATATTGTAACAAACTTTTAAAATGTATTTCCACTATGGCAACTATGTGCATTATTCTTGATTTAATTTTTTAAAAACATGCATTCTTTATACCGCATTATAATACGGCATCACTGTCAAAGTACAAATTATTAATATTGTACTAAACTTTTAAAATGTATTTCCATTATTGCAACTATGTGTATTATTCTACTTTGGCAACACTTGGAAATAACGGTTATGATATTATCGTTATTTCTGGATGGGGCAAATGTCGTTTTAAATGGTAAAATGTAGTTCAAAGCTAGTCTTTGTTGGATTGCGAAAGAGTACAGTTGTGTGATTAAAAAGTATTAGCAAGAAAAGGGTGTTTTCTTTATACTTGGCAGTATCTCTATACTCTTACGCTTATCATAATAAAACACAGCTTTAACTCACAAGTTACTATTCCAAGTTGTTTCCATTTGTTATACATTCTGCGCAGCTCCACGCCAGCTACGCAAAACTTCTTTGATTACACTTTAAACAACATCGCCTTCAAAACTTAACTACTTAGTATCTAACAGAATTCTAAAACTATTCAAACTTGAATACATCTCCAATTAACAATGACAACGTCGGTTTAAGGAATTCGTGTAACTTAATACTTACATGGCCTTGTGTACAAAATGGCTTTAACTTACACAAGTTCTGTGTTAAAGAGTTTGTGTGGGAACAAGTTACCACTAAGCCAAACAACGTTGATGGATTTTGGTTTGGAGACTTATAATTTTATCTTATAACGCGTAATAATACGTCTGGCATATCCAAGATAGAGACGACTCACAAGATAGCTAGCTCTGTTTTATTGTTTATTCTTAACTAGCTGCGCCCCGCGGTTTCACCCGCATAAGTGTCGATTCCGTGAGAATAACGGGATAAAAAGTAGCCTATATGTTAATCCAGGGTGTCAGCTACCTCCATACAAAATTTTGTCAAAATCGGTAAAGCAGTTTGAGCTTGAAGAAGTAACAAACATATAAACACACAGACACACTTACAAACTTTCGCCTTTATAATATTAGTGTGACTACAGCGCAAAGGCCGTTTCTTATGCAGAGATGGAACCAGTTATGATCATTACACTTACTGATAAACTCCAATATTCCAACCTAACTTTTGTGGCTTATTCTAGGATAGTGTTAACAATGACCTTGAAAACAAAAAAAAAAGATTGTAACCTGATGCCAAAGAAGTATCTAATCCTCTGAAGGCCAATTCCCGTAGTTTAAAATGCTCAATATCTTTTCTAAAATGTAGAGAAATTAGAGGTACTTTTGACAGATTGAAACTGAGATCAAACTGTGAACGCTCTTAAGAGGAAATTCGGATGGTTGTTTCTCCATAGAAACGCTCTCGAGGCCTAGTGTACAAATTTGTCAAATATTAATGAAAAAGAAAAACAAGGACACAGTATATATCCTTCTTATTCAGTTTATGAAATATCTTTTAAATTGTTCCAATATTGGAGGAGGAAATAGGCGAGAGCCAAACCTCAAATTATGACCTTTTACTTAGGCTTTTGTAAAAGTCTCTCCGACCGCATTTCCTCTTAAAATGACCTCTGGTCTTTTGCAACAAGAAAATCTTCCATTACTACCTACTTAATTTGAAAAAAAAAACTTGTTTTGTTCTGAAAGCCGAACCGAAAGTGTTAAGCCAATACCAAAGGATAAAATCCCTAACACACTTGGCACTACAGGATAAAACAATGACATAAATCGGATAACTAATTACGACTGTCTAGATCAGATGGCAGAGTTACCGACTTATGTGAGTCCAATGTCCACATTATTAAAAGAGGCTTAGTGTTGCGCGCGGCGCCGGCGGCACTACCAGCCTTGTGTTGGGGACTTACGGATGGATGGGATAGCGAGCTTAACCTTTTCAACTTAACTTTTTCAACTGATAACGTATTTTGCTTAAAGGCAAACATGTTGAACATTAAAGCACCGTGTTTTATAAATTGCGTCCGGACAGTGCGAGGCAGTGCTTCGGATAGTAAGCTACGCATGTGACGTATGCCTCAGGATTAGTTGTCTGCATAGGATAGCATAATTGGCCTATAACGTTCCCACTGCTAGGACACAGGCCTCCTGTGAGAGGATGTTAGCCGTAACCCACCACGCGAGCCCAGTGTGGGATGGCGGATGTCACATGTATTCGAATTTTTGGTTCTAGGACTTTTGGATTCCTCACGTTTGGTTACCTCACGAGGCATCTGGTGTAGTATATTATAAAAAATGCATTCGCGGCACATGCCTGCATTGTCTGGACTCTCAATTGGCAGCAGCTTTTTTAAATCACGAGGTTCCTGCAATAAGGACGTCAAAAAGGTTGAATTTCCTAGAATTTCCCGATAAACACAAAGAAGTTTGAGTTTATGGGAATTTTGACAGTGATCAAAATTACTGATGTCATCCTAGTTATACTTCAGAAACAATTAAAATTAAAAAAAAAATTAATTTCAATTCAATCAATTTCAATTTTTTTCAAATACAATTCGAGACACAGATGATGATGCCCCCGTCAGGCCGCCTCGCGTCGGCGGCCCGGCTCAATCGCTCATCGGCTTGGAAAAAAACACAAGTTAATTCAAGTAATTCTCCACCATTTACATCCCCACGTCTGTTCTCTATGGCTCAAATATACAAAAACACTCATGTAAGTACTTAAAGTTCAAAACTATTTTTTTATTTAATTTAAGAAAAATCATCTGCTCAATTTTAGCAGTTTCCCATCCTCTGCCTCCGCATGTCCCAGCATATAGCTCGGAAACTTGCTGACGGGCAACATGCCCCTTTGTGCTACATACTCAACACACACAACTTATATAACACACTCTATTAAACTTTACCATGGCCCCGGATATTTTTAAATAAAAATATTATTTCGAATTAGAGGGATTTCCTTCTTTAAACGGAGGTCGAAGTTTTTCAATTGAGATGTGGGTAAGTTGTGTGAGCGAATGATCAAAAAAACGAATTAAGAATCATTTATGGAATAACATACAAACTAATGGTGCAGCTTCAATGCGGACATTTTAGAAAATTACATATTATGTTTCTACCTATTAAGAGTGACACAGTGGCTCAGTGGCAACGGCGCCGACTTACGAGTTGTAGGTCGAGGGTTCGAATCCAAACAGGCGCTTTACTTTGTGCAATTAATTTCATCACCACTGTTGTCAAATTGGTTCTGTTGTCAAGAGGGGCCCGTGGCTAAATAATAACAGCCGCACAGGTCGATAGATCAGGTTAAGCTACGCTTGTCGTGGTTGGTCTATGGATGGGTGACCATCTTTACATACCGTGACCCCTCCGCTTTCCGAGGCACGAAAGCACGTGGCCGTTGGTCCCGGCTGTCATTCGTGGATCTTTGACAGTCGTTACGGGTCGTCAGAAGCCCGAAAGTCTGAAAACCATTCTTACCAAGCGGAATCGTATTACCCAGCAACTGGGTTGTGGAGGTCGGATAGGCAGTTGCTCCATGTAAAATACTGGTATTCAGCTGCATCCGTTTAGACTGGAAGCCGACCCCAACATAGTAGGGAAAAGGCAGCCAGATGATGTTGTCAAATCGTCGAAGGAAAACATCGTGAGGAAACCGGTACGTCCTAGAACCAAAAATTCGAAGACACTCCCTCTCAAAGAAAGGAAGCCTGTGTCCCAGCAGTGGGAACATTATGGGGGATTATGGGATCTGATGACCATTCGTCACATTAGCTATTTCGTCGCTATCCCTAATAGGTCACATTCACTAAAGGCCTTCTTCCTACAAACAAGCGCGACGCACGACGCGAATCGCGCAAATCGCGACACAAAGGCACCGCTCGATGCGCGACTTGCGGTGCCTTTGTGTCGCGTGTCGTGTCGCGCCTGTTTGAAGGAGCCTTAATACGTCACCTTGTGCATCTGGTCAGTTTTCTTAACTCGTTTTGTGATCGTCAATATAATCATTGGCTCTCCAGTTATTATGGATAGGAAATACTGCACTGAAAGAAATAAGCAGTAAATAAAAATGAAAAGACATTATTCTGAACTGCTTTAACAGTTCCTTGAGAGCCTAACGTTTAAAACAGTATTTTTTACTGATCCGAAAACAGTTAAAGCTTGAGGCAAAATGTTACCGTCATGACAGTAGACTTTAAAGTTTTAAGTAGCTAAAAGGTCACAAAATTAATTGTTTTATTCATTTGGTGATATTGTTCACACCATTGAAATTTACTTACATTACAATAATGGTGGTTTTCCTTTTTTTGTTGTTTTTTTTTCTGTAAATAGTATGTTCAATCATTAAAAGTTACTGTTTCGTCTTTTACTGTTTTACAAACATTTCTTCTTACTGTATAAAGTCAGTAAGTCTTAATGAAATCGCTTTAATGTGGTGTAGTAAGAAATTACTTTTCAGTGTGCAAATAACAGTAGCTACACGCCAGAAAAACGTTTTGGCAAACTCTTTGTACTGATCAAATTTTATTTTTAGTAATATTTATGAAAATAATTAATTATTAGGTAATTATATTTTTTTTCAATAGTTTGTTAATTACCTTTGTAAATAAATTTGTACTAATGAAAACAACATTTCACCAATATCATAGAATAGAATAGAATAGAATACTCTTTATTATGTACACCATATAAATAACAGACATAAATATAGAAACAAAAACAAACATAAACATGCGATTTGAACATCGCTATCGTTAAAATATCACGACTCTCTTTGAATCTGTCTCAACGCATCGAGTTCAAACTCTTTACAAGTCAGAAATATTGTAAAAGTCACGTCCCGAAATTACAGTAACCCCTTTCTTTCAATCGAGTCTCAGGACTTTTGTGAAAATATAAATTATTCATATTCGATTACCCGAAGTCGCTTCGATCAATGTATGTGGAACCAAATCTTTTTCGATTTGCCCGAAACGTTTTCTCGACCTACTTTTCGAGTTAGTTTTTCGTGTAGCCATTGTTTTTGTTCTCATTAGTCACTCGTGTGGTCATTACGTACCTTGTTCTTCTTTTTTTCTACCTTCAACGTCTATTTTCAGTACCTAAAGCTCGTGAGGACATAACCTCATTTTTTTGGTCTACATACTCTTGTAGTGTCCAGTAAGTAACTGGGAGGTCAGATAGACAGTCGCTCCACGTAAAATGCTGGTCTTCAGCTGTATTCGGTTAGACTGGAAGCCGACCCCAACATAAGTTGGGAAAAGGCTAGGCAGATGATGACTATTCCAATGTCCATGTTGGATACAATAGACGTGGATGATTCATAGCATCATATTTGACGATATTCAATCTCTTAGATGCCTATTGATTTCGGAGATTATTTTCATTTGGTCTTCAAATCATTCGTATCAACATAAAACTCTCACAAACATCGTCCAATACAAGCTGTTCAGCAAACTTGTAAACAATTCAAGTGGAATTTTTCTTTCCGCAGATTACGATGCAGCTTGCAATTTTTTTACATCTTAAGAGAATAAACAAAATCTACTCGCCTCGTCCAATCCGTCGCGTTTTCCTTTACATCGCGCTGTGGCCATGAAATTGGAGTGGCAGCTTGTCATGACAAGTAACCTAAAGTAAAACTTAATTTATTTTTTGTCAGTTATGTAGAATAGGTATGTATTTTTTTATTTTATTTATTTATTTATCTACTTACACAAACCATTACAGGATATAACCCAATGCGGTAAATGTAGAGTGCTCACTATTTCATTTAGGGGTGGCTTTCGTGGGAAGTTACTTAAGAGAGTACAAACGTTTGGAAAAAAGTCTATCGTGACCTCTTAGAATTTAAGGTGTTCCACGGAACGATCCCCCGACTTCCATATGAATTTATCTGTTTTAGTCTTTTAAATTATTTTATCCTTTTCCAATTTAACCGTCGTGGGTTTTTTTCAAATTTTTTATCTTTTACCTTTTTTATTCTATTTGTGTGTTGATTGAGTTGTGAAAAATATGTAATCCGCCATTTTGTGGCGGCGGCCATCTTGGACCGATTTTCATCAGTCATAGCTAAGAACACTTCCGACTAATTCACCTTTCAAACAAAAAAAAAAACAAACGTAAAACAAACAAACATATTTATTCCTCAATGGTTATGATTGCACCTACCACTGTTTGTCTCTGCATCACCCAAAGGTTGACTAGTAGAAAATGCCTATGTCATTATGTCCGCCTCTGTACATTTATGTGCTTGAAGTATTTAAAATAAATAAATCAAAATTGGTTCATCCGTTGGAAAGCTACGATGCCTCAGACCGGCACACACACAGACACGTCAAACGTATAACACCCCGTCTTTTTGCGTCGGTGTTAAAAAGGAGGATCTTCCAACCAGACGGGCGTTGTGCCTGGTGGGCAACTGCCCTGTAGTTTGCATGTGGCGATGTAGGTGCACATTTATGTTAAAAGAAATTATTAATTTTTGTTGCTAAGTTGTGTATAATGTATTGGTGTTCAATGTACAAGTACATATCAAATGGGTCATAACTAGCATGAAAAAGAAACAAACCCCAAATCCAAACATTGTGTCCAATAAAAACCTGTTTCTCCTCCTCTTTATCCAATATTAACAAGCTCATACTTTATTAAAAAGATTGGCCAGCCAGCCAGGTTAGTAGCTCAGCTGCTTAGCACCTAACGTACTTAACAAAAAATCATCGCTTTATCCCCAACAATGGCTAAACGCTGTTCTCCCAGCCTGAGTTTAAAGCGATCTTTTCTGAGATGCCAGTCACTATCTCCGCTTTTGTACGGAGGCTATTCAACGTCGGCGGGTGAAGCGCGGAATTGGACAGCCAAACCCAATTACCGTGGAACGTCCGCGCTAGAGTTTTTATTTATGCACTGGTCCTTTGAAAAACGTGCCCCTTGCTAATACAATAGCTTCTAGTTTGTTCGTATTTCTTGTAAAAAGGACGTAGATGAGGTTGTTATAGATCAGTATAGCTATTCACACCCACTCGATACGATTCCGTATCGTATCCAACATTAATCAACGTTATAGTAGGAGTTCTCTAAACGTTGTTCACAAGTCCAAAACCCCAAAATAATTGTTAGTTTAAATCAAATAGATGTCCGCTGTTCGTCCAACAGTTCTTTACTGACGGGGGCAAGGCAAATCAGGTTATAAAAATGTGTCATTTTCGATACCTGTCAGATAGATAGATAGCAATTCAGAAAGATATTAAGAGGGAAAGATGAATTTATTCAAACGCGACGTCAACATCAGGTACATCTTGTATACCTACCGCCTTGTCACTAATCTAGGAAGTATTAATTACAGACTGGTGACTATCCTAAGATGGACTATATATTGATATAAATCTCAAATATAAGCCAAACCAACAATAGCAAAGTATCTTCTTGAGGGAAAGTTACTAACTCGCTGACAATATCTATGCTGCCAGTTCGAGAAATTGAACGAAATATTACCTGTGTAAATTGATCTCTTTCAACTAACGATAAGATCCTATACCTAATGATGTGAGCATTGAAATACTACTAAAGCTTTTATGACATGAAAAGAAAAACTCAATACAAAAATCTCTTGAAACCTGCAATTTTTATCTTTCCACTACTTATTAACAGTATAGCTAAAGTGCCTAGATTCAATGCATTGAATATGACTGAACGAGACCCGATTCATTCGTTCGTGAGTGAAGTAAGAACTGCGAGTACACACGGTCACGTAGCTTGTCGAGCCAGCGATGAGCTTGTAAAAGCGCTCGTGCGTTACAGATCATACAGATTGCTGGCAGCGTTCCATTTTCGAATATGATTCGTTTTTAAATTATCTGTGAACGTTTTGTCGTGACTTAGGAATTTTCTTGTTCAGTGAATCAGGAGAATGGCAAGCAACCGCCGTAATGGTAGAATCCAGTTGTGATAACGACTTCGTCTTCCCTGCAGTTTTGTGCGCTCACATGGTGTCCTATTTTTTTCACATTTTCAATGCTGTAGTTCTTTCTTGCTTAAAGCATTTCTTAAGAACACTTCAATAGTAGGTATCTACATTAAATGTATTTCGATGCAGTGTGCAGAATTAGGAAAATTGTTACTTATAGGAGTTTGGTAGTTCTTCACTTCAGCTGTGACGCACCACATTATAAATTAAAATTCTAATGATGCAAATGCTTGAACTGCTACAACGTTGTGATTGACTAATGCAACTACCTTTGACTTATCATAAACAATAATCAAGTAATCCGTTAGGAGCACCTGATTATTTATTTATTTTATATCATAATGTGGCATTACAGGTGACTGCTGAAGTGGAAAAATGTCAACTAACTTTTGGATGCCTACTGTACTTACCTTCTAACTCAATAATAAATTCTCAAGCAACTTTGAGATTATTTCGTCTTTGGTCCGTCCGTCTTAAGGATAGATATCCATACTAATATTATAAATTCGAATGTAATTCTGTCTGTCAGTCTGTATGTCTGTCTGTATGTATGTTACCTTTTCAGGCCTAAACCACTGAACGGATTTCGATAAAATTTGGCAGAGAGATAGATTGCATCCCGGGGAAGGACATAGGATAGTTTTATCAACATACCTCGCGGGCGAAGCCACGGATGGAAACTAGTGAGTGATAAATGTCATTAGCATGATCAATATTCAAAAACAATTTACTGCAACTAACCCGGAAAATCCACGTTGCATCTTATATTATTATTATATATCCCACAGACAGGTATACCAAACCAGAGCCAAAAATAGCCAGTCAATAAAACACTCGATTTAAAACACAACATTTTTACGCAAACTTTTGCTTACAAACTTTGTTTTTGGCAAGCAGTCTTGACTTCAAAGTTGTACGTCTATCTCAGCCGTGGATCACAGCTGGTCCAACTTGAAACCCACGGGTGCTTGATCCAGCCTCTCTTTTTTAATTAATACTACTTCGAACAGAGAACCGAAAGAATGCTTCAAGTCATTAAAAGTTTTAATAGCATTTGACTTCGAGTTGCAAGGATGGTAACAAATTTTAGTCGAAAACTTTTTTGGTTTTTGAAACTGTAAGAAATAGTTTGCGCGGCTCGAGTTTTTTAGAATGGAAAAGTGTTGGCTCGAAAAGGGTTGGAGTTGGAGTTTGGGGAAATATGGTGATTGTGTGTTTGAGTTATACCGTACGAATGGGCTGGCAAAACTTTTTAGTTACTTTTGTGTTTACAAAAGTTTTATTAGAATTAATTTAATGTTTTTGCCGGAGCAAAAACATAATGTTTCGTCATTCACCTGTCGGAACAGGTGAATGACGAAACATTATGACTAAATAAATGTTTTCCTGTGGCCTTTCCTCAAGAGTTTTTGGAACGAAGTTCTATAACGCGGCTTGCGGTAAAAATTAACTGGTAGAAATCGTCACACAAGAATCAAAAAAGCGTTCAGTATGCCCCGTCCATTCGACTTTTTCTATTCCAAAGATGGTTTTCATAGTTTTCGAGGGTGCTGAAGCCAATAGTGAGTTAAAAATGGAAATCCAAGATGGCGACAACTTTATGAGAGCTTCAAAAAACTTATACCTACTGTATGGTTATGTATTAAAAAATCGTATTTTTACACTTTCTCTCAGAGTCTGTCTCTTTCTATTATATACAAGTGTGTGTGTGTGTGTGTACGATTATCGAACTTCATTCCTGACGGAGGTCCACTAACCGCACACGTTTTTTTTTTATAGTTGAACTAATACGTGATCGTAAGTTTTTTCTTCCCTAAACTCCTCTATTTTTTCACTCAAAAACACATCTCGACCATAGTAATTATGTATACAAAAACGAAAATTAAATCTGAATCAATCTAATATCCCTAATACACACTCCAGCATAATTCCAACACGCAAACACCCACCACACAAACAGTCGGCCAACTCAGCAATCATTACAAAATCCCAAATTTAAGCCGCAGGTCCACCTGTAAAAACATAATTCTGTGTAAGGCCTTACATAGCCACCCTCTGCTTTTAAATCGAAAACCAATTACGGAAAAACTGTACATAAATACAGCCGAGCATTGTCCGGACGTGTGTATGTATACTCATATAGAAACGGTAAATGCGACAACAGAGAACTTGTATGCCTGGAAGGGATAGCCTATTTGTATTCGAAGAAAAATAATAAAAACTTGACCAATATTCTACTAATTACTCGTAGTTCATTTAAAAAAATGTATATAATTGATATCTGTTAATATCGCCGATAGTTACGGTGTATTGTGGTCTCTTAGTCTGTGCTAAATAAATGTATTTCCTTTCTTTCTTACAAAAAGTCAAAGTCAAAGCATTTATTTCAAATAGGCACATAAAATGCATTTTTGAACGTCAAAAATTAGAACAAAATAGAATTGATTCTTGTCGCCCATTCCAAAAGGTAGTTTTCATATGGAGAAGAATGGGCAAGAAACTCCACCGTTACTCTTTTAAAATGTTTTACAATATTTTGCATAGGTACATATATAATAATAATATGTGAAGACGATGCACCTAAAATAAAATTACTATACCACAATAGGTGGAAGAATTAAAAATGAAACCTTGACATAAATTAATTATCTGATAGATAGGTACATGGTGCTCGCACACCATAAACGGCTAGCGATTAAGTATGCTTGCTGAGAAGATTTAGACTCTAGACTAGGATGAAGCAAAGACCCTTTTCCTTGGATCAAACGTTTCTAGGTTAAGAGGAAATGCATGACTTGACCGAAGTATGGTAAAAAGCCTTGCCTTGCCTATGTGGACCAACCATCAAGGTGAGATTAGCCTAGGATGGGCGGGGTAATTGCGTAACACACTCATCATCTGCCTAGCCTTTTCCCAACTATGTTAAGGTCGGCTTCCAGTCTAACCGGATGCAGCTGAATACCAGTATTTTACATAGAGCGTCTATCTGTCCTTCACAACCCAGTTACTGGGTAATACGATACCCCTTGGTAAGACTGGTTGTCACAATTTCGGGCCACTGACGGTCCGTGACGACTGTCAAAGATTCACGAATTACAGCCTGGACCAACGGCTTAACGTGCTTTCCGAGGCACGGAGGGGCGATGTGTCATATGTGAAGATGGTCACCCATCCACGGATCAACCGCGGCAAGTGTAGCTTGACATGCGGCTTTTATTACTAAGCCACAAGCCCCTCACGCGTAACGCACTAGCAATAGCAATAGCTTTCATTTTGACACTTCAACAATATTCATTGCGTTATTACGTTATTGAGCAGACATTTTTTTCAAAAATATGAAACAGTCAGTTAGCAATATGCTTCAAAATGATTCAGATTGTGATTGAAAATGTGTTACGCAGTTAAATGACATGCAATTCAAAAGGCCTATGTCCAAAATTACCAAGGCAGTAGTAGCAGAGAATGCTACTGTGCCTAATGTTAGCCCAAAACCCTTCCAAGTCCACTACCCCATCCATAGAGCTGTATACCAGCAGATGGCACGTTTAATTAACACAAGTGACAGGCCGATGTGAGCCGAAGCCGACGCAACGACTGGCACATATACACATAGTGAAATAACAATACCTCGCTATGTAGTGTGGATTATAAATGGGTTTGATTTAAAACACGTTGGTTTCGAATGAGGAGAGATCTTCGTTTGTTTGTTTGGATGAGGTCACGTGTTAATTTTTGAGGAGCTTCATCGAGAGCTATGGAAAGGTAAAGTAAGGGAAATTAATCTTAATGTAACTTTTTGCGTTGGGCAACATTGTTGAAAATTACGAAATAGTTCAAGAGTTGTGTTATAAACATTTTTTGTCTTTAAAAAGGAAAATTCTAGCACGCATTGATCACTTAATTAAAGCAAGCTACTGTAAACATACAGTTTTTAATAATTATAGTGGCATAACCAAACTAAAGAGACTATCCTGTGAGAAGTGTTATGGATACATATTTTCCAGGAAAGAGTTACCTTAATATCAATTCACAAACTAACTCCATGAGAAGAACGTAGCGTTGCACTTGTCGAAAAGACGTTCTGCCGTTCTGTTCTGGTTGACATCGTAACAAGACGCGTAGGGTGCTAACAAGTTCTCCGAATATTACTTTAGATATTGACTCCAAAATGATCATTGTAAAACAAAAACAAAACATGTGTTATGTAGGCAACAAAAGAGGTGCTTCAAGGGTTAATTATCGTTGTTGCTATATTGTTTAAATTCATAATCACGCCGCGAAAACGCTACTACATTGTTATAAAACTTTCATATTAATATGCAGATGTAGTGCCCCACATAATGATTTACAAGCAAAGAACAACATTAATTCATTACGAAACAAATTAACATAAAATAACAAGAACGGAAAAATACATAAAATATAGAATAATATAAAATACAGGCGACCATCCATATTCACTAACAAGGGAACGCGTATTACCATAATTTTCGACCTACCTATACAGATACAAATCCATTTAACCTGTTTTATATTCCGCAAAAGTGCCCAGAAAAGGCCAGAGGACTTAACGAGTGAATTAGAATTTTACATTGTAATGGTTGTTGCCCGCAGAGAAGGGTGAAAGAGGGGTAAAAAGTGGGGGGATGAAAAACGCCAACGTCGAGTGGCATCTCACCTAGGCGCGGCGCACACTTCAGAGCTTTGAACTAATTATCCGGTGCTGTGTACGCCCCGCAAGCGGCAATTTCACTAATTATTACATTCATTGAGAAACTGTGAAAATTAAACCGTATTTTTTGGTAGCGAGTAGTGATTTAAATGTTTTGTCACGAATGTGAAACAGGAGTAAATTGGTTTTATACTTCTTTATTACAAGTGCGCTTGTGTATGCGTTTTCCTCGTTGACTTGTGTACCGACAGCGATGCAAATTGACTCTGTATTTTCACTTGAAACTAAATGCTTTTCGTTTACTGGAATTGTACTCATGACGTTAAATGTCTCAGCGGAGTTTCAGTTTCTGGTAGGTTACTCAAATTCTGATGTATTTAAATAGATTGTCGAATCTACTGAAGAAATATTCTGACGCTCTCGTCGTAAATCATCACAATTATGTCATCTAGATAAATTTAAATTAATTTCAACTAAAACGATAGACAGATCTTATCAAAAAAAAATACTTGACAAGAATTGAATTCATACATCAACGAATAATAACAGATAAAATATTTTTTGATAAAACCGATATCTGAAACTTCCATTAAAATGACAACTTGACAATATCCAAGAGCTGGATCAATTTAACTTCTTTCCAACTTATACATATTAAAAGAATGACAGAGAACTTGAACACAATTGTGAGTCGTGACAATTCACAATGAAACTTTATTTGAATTTAAATAGTTTGGAGTCGTCAGGCGGGGAATAAATGCGTGGATCTGAAGCTGCCAGGGGACTAGACTGACGTTTGAAAAGCAGCCAAGAAACTTAATACGTTTAAATTCTTTGCATTATTATATTTTATGTTTTTGAAGTGAAAACTTCTTTAGCGGCGCTGTGTACTTTTTTTGGAATGGGTAAAAACTTCTAAATTCGCGTCAGGTCACGTGACCCTGATCGAAAATTCGTAAGACGTAAAACGTCATACGTAAAACGTAAGACGCGCGTTGTTGAGGACAGCGCCATCTATGCACATCGGGAAGAACTACAAGGGCCTCGCGTACTAACTACGTAGTTCATCCAACAACGACGAGATGGCGCTGAACCACGGATATATAACTGACGACGAGCTCTATGCGAGCGGCTTGCTTCTCTTACCACTGCCGCGACCAACACCACGAACTGAAGTCTATCCTGTGTGCTTATTTGTAAATCTGAATAAATTCCTTTCACGAGTTGACGAGAAGAATAAACCAGTCACTTTGGTCATCATACCTGATTTGCAAAAAACCCTATAAAATAAGGAACACACCTTAACACGCGTGTTTTGTTTATAAGACGATTCACAAAATACACTCGTAATTGTTCAAGTTTTCACTTCTGTCGGCACTACCGGAGTGCCAGTGTTTTTTTTCTTTTAGGGTATTGCATTGGGAATAGAAACGTAAATGATAAATGATTTAATTTTTGTAAGTAGATTTGCACAAACACTTTTACACGTCAATCACATATTTTTTTTTTAACAAGATGAGGTCAGCGTTTCCTTCTGACTACTCTGAGAAGAAAGGCCGAACAAAACTCAAAGTTCACAGTCTCTTTTAAAGTCCAGACATAATCTTGGTCAAGTTATATGAAGACAATGTAGATCGATGTCTGAGATGGTGTTTTGAGGAAAGAACAGATTGAGAGGACCTGTCCAGTCAATGCACGCATTTGACAGAAATCGTGCAGCTCAACTCAAAACTTAAGGAGCTCAACGATTCGACGAACAATAACAAAGAAAGGACATTTTGGTAGGCCACATAAATTACTCAAACTGCCAGACCATGAAAAAAACATTACTTTCTTAGGTATTTATTATTTTAATTTGCAACAATAAAGCTTTATGGTTAAAATAAAAAAAAGATAAACTTAGAAATTACATAATATGAATTGAAAAAGTCACTTCGGCACTTGCCTGGATAATGTTGTTTTATAAATAAAATAATTTCAATAATTACCGAAGCACACGTTTAATGAAGCATTCGATTTCGCACAAACAGAAATTAAAACTTAAAAGGAAAATCTCGAAACAGACCATCCCATTTAATTTTAAAGTCCCAAAATTCGTTTTAAATGAAAAATATTAATCCAAATTAAAACGCGGAATCGGAACACATCAGCCGTAACCGAGTTTACCGGCTTCCGATGAGTAATATACCACGCTCGATGGCTTGCAGATTACGGACTATAAATTATTATGAAGCAATCAGTGTATGGCAAAAGTTTGGGCCCTGTTTTGTATCGGCGATGCGGGGACGATACGATGTGTGATGTTTCATCTCAGAATAATAATTCTGAAATAAAAATTTTACTGAAATCGATAATATTTTTCCTGACCATTGAGCCACAGGCAAAATTCATAAAAAATAAGATGTAATTGTTAGATAGTTCAGTTTCGTACTTTCATCTTCAGTCTGAAGTCAACTATACCTTTCCTTTCAACTATATTTTTCCGTGTCCCAGAATATTTTTGTAATCCTCCAAATATTATAATAATTTTGAAAGGCAGAAAAACATCCTCACATATTTCGGAAACAACTCAACACCGATACAAGATCGCCATGCATAAAGGGTCTTGCTCACGAACCGTGAGCTGCCGTAGATTTATTGGTAATATAATTTTGATTGATCGAAGCGATTTCAGCCACCAACTTGAGGTTTAAAGCGACGCACCGAGAGCTTAGCCGTAATCAATCTTAAACGGCGCACTAATAGGTTTAGCAGGTGACATAATACGTGTAAGAGTTTAGTGCATCGGGAAATATGTTGCAAGTGCAAATTTTGTAACGGAGATTAAAGAGGTCGTTTTGAAACGTTAACATAGAAATTTTTATTACTGAGAAGCAAGTTGCAATTTAGTATGGAAAATTGATTGACTGATTTGATTTATGTTTAAATTTGATTGACTGATGTTGTGTTATTTACAATTTGGGGTTTTATTAACCCGGCGAGCGTAAGGTTAATATTTGTTACATCGAGCGTAAGGTGGGTGCAGCAAACCCATAATGGTGGACTAGCCATTTTAATGTGTTTATCATATTTTATTTATGTTTTTATTTACTAATGTCATTATTTAATAATTCAAGAAGTGTTTGAGAGGGACAAATAAAGCGAAAAAATATTTTTTAATCTTTATTTACGAAATTAACAAAATCAACATTTTTTACTTTTTTTTTACATGGCACTTGGAATTATTCTTTTATAAAAAAGTAGACTTAAAAAAAAACAAAACGAAAAGCTTTTCCTTCTAGCTAATAAAATTTGGAAACAAATGAGATCTAAACTTATACTATATAGTTATTCAGAATTCTCATAATCATCTTCAGTTTGAGCGCAATATCCACACGTAAAAACAGCATGTTCCATACACAAATATCGATTGCATTTATAACAAGTTTGTTTAGTCTTGCGGTCTTTTTTAGTGGGACATATTTCACAACTCCTGATAGGCTTAGGAACTTTATTTGAAGGTTGTTGTGAGTGTGAGGATTCACCGACTTGATCTAAAATTCTTTTGCGAAGCTCTTGAGGTAAATGCTGATTCTCCTTTCTGTTTTGCAAGTGTTCTGAAACCAAACCTATTCCTAGGTCTCTAAGAAAAATTCATTTGTAAATTATGATGCTATTTATACCAGCCATTTTCAGAACTGCATAGAAAATTACCATTGGCCAGCGCTTTGTATTGCGTGAAACATCGTAGTTGGCCCACAGCTCGTCTACAACATCAACACCTCCCTTGGTCTGGTTATAAAAGGTAATCATTTCTGGCTTTTGGCAAATATGACCTGTTTCCTTCGCTTTCACATTCTTCGGATCCAGCTGACTCTTTTTCTCCCTCATTTTGTAATCCTATCTCTTGTTCCGAGTCACTTTCAGAACTTCTTTGGCTAACATTATCAAATTCAAAGTCACTACCGGAATCATCACAAGAACTATCGTCACCAGTTGCTTCGAAAAGTCTTAATAATCTTCTTTGGTTTTCTTCGTATGACATATTAATTATTTACCTGAACAAATAAAAAAAAAACGAAATAAATCGAATATAAAACAAAAAAGTATTTACGCAAATTTGTAACACGAAGCGTAAGGTGGGTGAAACTCACCCAGCCGCAGCTTGGACACCATCTAAACACCTAGCCAGTCGGTGGTCAACTGCGTCGTGAAACACAACGCTTACTTACCTCCCCCCGCGCAGCTACTCAGACGCACAACTCATTTTGACGTACGAGATAAAAAATATCGAATGATTTATTACAGGCTGGGTGTATAACACCCAACCTTACGCTCGCCGGGTTAAATAAACTATTTTTGCATTTATTTCAATTTAAAATTACAGGCACTTTTGAATTGTCAAGGAATCAGCTAGTCAGAAAGATGAAGTTAGTTGGTGGCTTTAGGTATCTCTAAGCAATTTTTTCTTTAAAGGTTTTTATTATTATCAACGAAACCGTAATAATCCAAACGTCACGCCTTAGTAGAGGCTAGAAAGACAATTAAATCGTAATCTTATACAGGTAAAAGCTGTGCGATATGACGGAGATATTAATTTTTCACTCTTAATGTAGTAATTTTCTAATAAAGGTGACAAGACACTGATTCCCAAAGTTTAATACATTTTTTCATGTTGATTGATTAAAACTATTGAAATTAATTACAGAACTAGGTATTAGTAACAATATGAGCCATTGAGGATCATTGGTACCTACCCTTTGTAACGGCAAAGTGTTTTATAAACAGTCTTCTCCTGATCTGTATAGTTATTCACAACCACTTGATACGCTTCCGTACCGTATCGAAAACCAATCAATGTGATCGTAGGAGTCTCTAAACGCTGTTCACAAGTCCAAAACCCGAAAATTTTGTCAGTTTAAATCAAATAGACACTGCTATTCTTCTGACAGTGGCTTGATGTCTGGGCGAGGCAAAGCAGGTGATCCAAAATATGTCATTTTCGATACGACAGCCTGTCGGATGATTGTGAATAGTTATGGTGATCTTGCATTGACTGACCTGTATAGATTATAGAAATAAGTGGAAAAGGGAGAGAAGAGGGGAAGGTCTTTACCTACTTTGCATTAGGACAATGCAGGTAAACTTGATACATAATATATAGAAAACAAAAGTTTCCTTAATCTGCACCTCACGAAACATGATAATTATTAACCAAACGTAAAATTCCCCTTAAAAAAAGACAATTAAATCGTAATCCAATACAGTCTGTATCCAGATAACAGCTGTCAGATATGACGGAGATGTTCATTTTTCATTCTTAATGTAGTAATGTGGTAATAAAGGCGACAGGTGACACTAATTCCCTTGTCCCGTGTAAGCTCACGGTGGAAGCGAAAATTAACTCTGAAATTGAAAGACTGGTTACTTTGATACGTTTAATTTTCTTTTTATTAAAATATCTTAAGAGCGTTTACGACGTACGACATTTCAAACAAACTTTCAAGCCTTGTTTTTCGAAATGAATGAACGGATTTTAATGAAATGTCATACGCATAAGTAGAATATAAAGGTCTTAAAAGTTATTTAATAACATTTTCGAAATATCTTATTGCAAAAAGATAACTGAAAATCTCTGTTTCTATGGAAAATGTAAAATCGGTCTAATTTGACTGTAACACTATTTTTCGAAAATGTTCTTAAGTAACTTTTTAGACCTTTGTGTCCTGCTTATGCGTATGAAGTTTCAAAAAAATCGGCTTCAAAGTTTGTATGAAATGCCGTACGTCGTAAACGCTCATAATGCTAAAAATCATAATAATAATAATAATAATAATAATAATAATAACTTTATTTGCCAAAATGTAGGTGTACAAAATAGTATGATGTTAATTATAAATGTGGCCCAATTACATTCTACCATTACATGTGGTGTGCAAATATTTAATTTCATAATACATTAAATTATTAAAAATGTCATAATATTCCTTCATTATTATTCTATAAGTTACAAAATGTCTAATTAAATAAATTAATTGCAAATATTAAATTTAACAATGCATTACATAGGTACTTTAAAAAGTCATCATAACATTACATCAGTCACCAGTATTGATATGATAGATATGAATGTCAGATTTTATGTATTAATTGAAATGTCAATGTCCAAGAATATTGTTATAATGTCAAAATAAAAATAATAATAGTAAGTAAATGTCAAATTAAAAATATCTCAATCATAAATCAAATCATATCAAAAATAAAAATATCTAAAAACCAAAATTGACATTACTTTTTTTTTTCGACATGTGACATAAATTCAGTAACAGTATAAAAACATTTTTCTTTAAGCCACTGAATCAGCTTTTTCTTAAACATAGGCAAAGGTAGTTCTTTAAAGGCGTTTGGTAATTTATTGTATACCTTAATAGCCATTATAAATGAATTTCGTTTATGTAAATCGAGCTTGCATTGTGGCAAGCAGAGCCTATGTTTATCTCTAGAGGCAGCAGTCCTTTTGGTTACATCCCTATGCTTAGTAAAATTTTCAGCATGTTGTCGTACTAATAAGCACAATTCTTTAATATACATGCATGCTAATGGTAAAATGTTGTATTTTTTTAAACAGTGGTTTACAACTATCCATATATCCAGCTCTACAGATTGCACGCACACATTTTTTTTGTATCATAAACGCTTTATTGACATCCACCGAATTACCCCACAACAAGAGACCGTATGAGAGTACGGAGGAAACGTATCCGTGATATGCACAAAGAGCCGCTTCAGTTGAGACCGTGGCTCTTAATCTTCTTAGTGCATAGATAAATCTGTCCAGTTTGTCACAAACATAGTCGACATGCTTTTTCCAATCGCAATTTTGATCCAATTGTATGCCCAGGAATGCAGCACTTACTACTTGTTCAATAGTAGTGTCATTATATTCAATAGCCAGCTTTAATGGGTTTCTCCTGTGTGTTTGAAATTGAATCATTTTCGTTTTCTCCATATTAATTTGTAAGTTATTGGAGTTTAACCAGTGTATTATATTTTTGATGGCTTCATTAATCTCATACTCATAGGTGTCAACTCTTTCACACTTCACGACGAGGGTCGTGTCATCAGCAAATAAGATCAATGTGTGGCGAGTGACATTTGGGAGGTCATTAATATATAGAAGGAATAAAAAAGGCCCCAATACACTGCCCTGCGGCACTCCAAAATTATTTTTCTGATAGTCGCTTCTATAAGACACTTTTTCGCCACTATGGATTCTGGAGATTTCCACACATTGTTGTCGGTTTTTTAAATAGTGTCTTAACCAGTCGTTCGCTTTTCCTCTTATTCCGTATTTCTCTAACTTGTGTAAAAGCAATTCGTGATCTACAAAATCGAACGCCTTGCTCATATCCAAGAGGATTGCCGCTACTGGTAAGCCGTCATTTATCGCCTGGGTGACATTCTTCATTAAATTGAAACAAGCCAAAGACGTGGTACTGTTTTTTCTAAAACCAAATTGCTCGTCTTTAAGTATACGCTGACTAATCGCAAATTCTTGGAGCCTTCTCAGCATGACTTTCTCCAAGATTTTTGACATGATTGGTATCAAAGTCACTGGTCTGTAGTTCTTCATGTCAGATGCATTACCTTTTTTAAAAAGTGGCTTTACTACTGATTTTTTTAAAATCTCTGGGAATGCACCTTCTTCAAAAGAAAAGTTTATTAAATAACTTAACGGTTGACAAATACATGAAGCGCACAATTTAATTGCCTTTGTTGTTATGTCATCCAGTCCTACTGCACTTGTATTTTTGAGATTTTGTATTATTCTAAATACCTCCGTAGCATCAGTAGGTTTAAGAAATATTGTGTGGTCATTATTACCATCGATAGTCTTGTTTATCTCGTCAACATTGTATTTAAAATTAGACTTATTAGTCGATTGTATGTAGAATTGATTAAATATGTCACTTATTTCCTTAGGGTCTAGAATTGTCCGGTTATCTTTAGTTATTACGTCAATTTGCGTTTTAGCGTTTAAATCATCAATATTTTCATTAATCACCGCCCATGTGGCTTTACACTTATTTTTATTATTGGCAATATACTTTTTACTTTGTAGCTGTCTAGATGTATATATACACTTTTTGAGAATGTCACTATATGATTTATATTTTTTGTTTAGTTTTTGCCTCCTAGTTTTATTGTGTTGTTGACTAAGATAAAGAAGCCTTTTCTTTACGCACGATTTTCTTATGCCTTTTGTCAACCATTTGTGGTTTTCCTTATGAGATGACATCTTTTTAGAATATATTGGGAAGCACAAGTCAAAAAATAATTTAATAAGACCGTGAAATTCCTCAAACGCTTCCTGAAAACCATGTTTTTCGAGTACGCTTGAAAAAGTGAGAGATGATATGCAACTATAGAACTTTTCCATGTTTTCCTGACTAAAATCTCTAATTTTCTCATACCAAGTGCATATTTCGTACGTTTTAATAGTCTTCATCGAAAGCGTCTGACCCGTTTCATGATCGGACAAGGCAAGATGATGCACCTCCGGTTTAGCTTGCTTGACGTTGCTTGCTATCTGATCCAAGCACGACATCTGTCTGGTGGGTGTTTTAATATGCAATTCGATATTAAAATTTTTCAAAATGCTTTTCAGACTTTCACAGCTTTTGTTTGGCTTTAAAATGTCCAAGTTCCAATCCCCGCATAAAATAATTTTTTTATGCTTTCTCGTCAATCTTATTAGCAACTGTTCTAGATTTCCAAGAAATATTTGAGGATTACTATTTGGAGTTCTATATAGACAAACAATAATAATATTATTTATTTCTACGCCACAACATTCAAAATTAAAATTACATATCAAGTCGTTAATATTACTCAATTTTTTATATATCATATTATTATTAAGCAGTATGCATACCCCTCCTCGTTTATTGTCACGTGAGTATGATGCAACTAATTGGTACCCCGGAACTTTTAAAAGCATATCTGTACCTTTTTTAATAAAAGTTTCAGTCAGACACACTACGTTAATTTTCGGCCCTTGTTGCGATAGCTCGTGGATTGCAAATGTTAATTCCTCCGATTTGTTTATAGCGCCTGCAATATTCTGATGAAATATTCTAAAATTAAAATCCGAATTAGGGACGAAAACATTTCTGTGTTGGCAATGGTAACTTTTTGTCGGATTGCATAGATAAACACGGTGTAATTTTTTTAAAATAATATGGAATGGTTCCCTTCTTGTGGGTGTCGGTGTTTACCTGCTTACTCAAAGAGGCAGTATTCAAGATAATATTTTGACCATTATCGCTTGAATGCGTATTCTTATTACGTTGAAAGTAGAATGGAATAGTACCTTTCCTAGGGACAGTTGTGCATTCTGTTTTAGCCTTCGATGGATTCATAAATAACTTAATATTTTTAAAACATAAAAATGTCCTGTCATAATAATTCGAGTCAATGATAAAGTTAATTTTTTTACATACCTCTGACAAATAGTAGTCCTTCTTGTACTGGTAATTACTTCGTATATTCACAAATGAACAATTTTTAAAGCTGCTACATAACAGTTTTAAGTTGTTATTTAACAAACTACAATTCAAATATTTGTTTTGCAAAACATTAAATACAAGCACGTTAAGTTTTTGAAAGGATTTTAACAACGATCCTAATTCTAATAGTATTTTATTGGGGTTGGTATCATTTTCCCCTACACATATAACTAGATAATTATCTTCCAAATCTTCCAGTTTGGAGATAGGCTTGAGAATCTCTTCTGTGGTGGCGTATGGTTTCGTATTGGAAGAAATATGGTAATTCTTGAACTTAGTATTGTTTCTAGATTGTATAAGTAATGTAGCCAATCCTGTGAATTGTTTTCCTCCAAATATAATTAACTGAGAATTTGATTCAATTCGGGCACATTTTGTCAGTATTTGATTTTTGTTTAATGTATTCACTTCATGAAGATTTAGCGAAGCGCCATCTAGCTTGTTTTGATCGTACTTCTTCAAATCTGTGTTATTCTCTTGAGGCGACTGGCTCGTCATCACTGAACCGCCAGCGCCATCTGTTGCACTTTCTTCGCACAATTTGCTCTCTAGATCGATTAAACTCATATCAAGTTTCTTTTTGTTTAATAAATCTAGATTCTGTACCTTACTATTCCTTTTTTTAGAATTGGAGTATTTTGTGATACTATTTATTGGTTCGCTACATAAGTTTTTTAATTGGGTTATGGCATGTTGTTGTTCAACTGTTTGTTTCTTCAAAGTGCTGTTTTCCAAGATTAAGTTGTCTATTTCATTATTAGCGGCATGTAACTGCATTCTCAGCTGATTAATTTCTTCATTTAGTCTTTCAACCTCTTCGTAACTTAAACCAGTAGACAATTGCGGTAAACTTTTTGAAAGAATGTCAGAATTTGTGGATTCGAATGACGAATTAAGTGAGTTAATTGTTGTTTTATTTCTTCGTACAGTTACATTTTCAAAATCCATATTTGCCAGATTTCTTTGTTTGAAGAAAACAAAAGTAATAAAACGATCTTCAAAAAAAATACAAAAAGTTGAATAGGGTGAGATTCGAACTCGTGTCTGCTTGTAATTAAAGCGAACACAATTATCAGCGGCCACGGCTACCATGCGATTCTATTCCAATTTTGGGATCTTATTCTGATTACGCAAATTTTTGAATCAAACAAAGTCGTTAAGTTGACTCATGAGTAAAAATTTTTTTCCACATTATTGCAGTCACTTCACAAAACTTTTATTATTTTGCTTTTTAATGAGCACCAAGCGCACTGATTTAGGATGGATTTATTAGGATGGATTACTGCACATTATATGTTGTTTATAAGTTCAAAACTTAGAAGTCGTTTTGTCACTGGTTCGTGTCAATGCTTTTTATATAAGTTTCTAGATCTTATTTGAAAGATTTAACACTGGATAACACTTTCACTAGTACTGTGGAGCTTTAGGAACAATGTTTATTACTTTAAAGTTTATAAGTCGTTTGTTTATATTTTTATTTTGTAAATTATTACGGAGCCGATCTTAACGTGACAGCTAGCGCCATCTTCCAATCATTGCGTTGTAGTTACGTTATATTGAATCAAAATGGTAAGAATAACTATATAAAATAGAAAAATATGTATTTACCATGCCATTGTTTTTTTATTATTTTCCTTTTTAGCATTCCTTCATAATTTTCAATCTGTGCAAATTCTTAACAAATTTTATCTTGAACACAATTTTTTTTCGTTAACCTATAGTGTCCCTGTGCTGAGTAAAGGTCTCCCCCATATTTTTCCACTTTTATTTATGCTGTGCCTTCTCCGTCCAATCGGTTAGAAACGAGTCTTAATCGTCACGCCAGCGTTTCTTAGCCCTGTCTCGGTGAGTCTTCAGGCACCCATCCACGTAAATTCATTATTACTGGTCCACATAAATTCATACTGAATTATTAGAATTCAATAGAGAAACATTGAATACAACGAAAATAAATCCAATATACCTACAACCGAATTCATAAAACAATTTCAAAACAAAAAACTTTTCAAACGAAGCCATTGCCAACCTCGCTACTCCACAGTTAGCCAAATAACCTAAAAAAACATAATTTGTCACCCATTCAGATGCACGTTGTACAAAACAGCACGTCAGCGGCAGAACGCCAGTTTTTAATTGCCAAACAGCGTGCCTAGTGCCATTTCATTCAATTACTGGCATGCCAGCGCTCTCGCATAACACCGTCGAGTTTTCTAGATAATTCCATAATGTATGTTTAAACTTTGTTTTAATTCTGCTACGGTAGGAATGTGCTGCAGGTACGTTGGAAATTCTATTTTTGTCACGTCAACATTGTTAAGACCTGTATTTAAATAAAATTAAACTATAGCTGTTGAATCCAATGCAGGAAATTACACTGTCTGAAAAAAATAGAATACGAGCAAGCAATGCTCATTCGATTTAAATTAAAATTATTCTGCACATAATGAAACATACAAAAGAAACTCTGAGAGTGGAAGTGAAATCCGAAACTGAAAAATCGGAGCACCATTTTAAAGTCAAAGTCAAAATCATTTATGAAGTAAGTAATTAAAAGGCATTTTTCAATATTTACAAGAAAAAGGAATTGATAGTAGTTGCCCATTCCGAACGGCGATTTCCCTAACTTAAGTATTTGACCAAATGAGCTGGACTTCTTTAATAAAGATTGGTCCCTGGCAGCTCTGGACAGAGGGAGCTGGAAAGAGCATAGGAAGGCCTATTAACTGCCCAGCAGTAGAAAATTAATGGCTAATAATAATAAGTATTTTGAAGCACCGTGGGCAGTCAGACCCGCTCCTAGTGTCACTCACAAGTTAAAGAAGATATGTATCAAGATACTTGATCTGTTTATCTTTCTCGGCTTTCACGAGGTTCTCACCATGCGGGACGGTTATGTCAACAATCATTGCGCGCCGCTCTGATCGATCCACCACCACTATATCAGGCTTATTGGCAACAATAATCCTGTCAGTGATGATGGATCGATCCCAGTACAATGTGATATTACCATTTTCGAGAACTGGGTCGGGCACATACCTGTAGTACGGCACCTCCGATTCCACAAGGCTGTATTTCAAAGCAAGCAGCTGATACATTATCCTGGCTACAAGGTTGTGTCCACGCAAGTACTCTACGTTAGCCAGACGAGAACATCCGAAGATGATATGCCTGATTGATTACCCCGGCCAGTGACATGCCCGATAAAATTACTAATTAACAGTAATATAATATAACTAATAATAATGATATCATAATAATAATAACATTATTATTAGTTATATTATATTACTGTTAATTAGTAATTTTGCTAATTACAAGCCGCCACATATAAATACAAAAATTATTATTACTCCCACATAGTCTAAGTCACATCCTGATGATTAATAAAGGAAATAATAAGTATTTTGACGCACTGTGGGCAGTCAGACCCGCTTCTAGTGTCACTGGCTAGCCACTTTTTACTACGACTTGATCTATTCTCGTAACATTATAGTTCATAACGACATGAGACGAACCTAAACTAGAGAATGAGCAGAAATTGAGCAAAACTCTCAATAATAAAAAAATACTGGAATAATTAATCCATCCCACACAATGTACCTACTCAGTATGTCCCAATATCCCAACCACATACATACAAGCACATTTCCCGTCGCCGCTCGTCTGCTATCCTCTCGCCAACTCGCAGCGCCTGACTAGGCGCTTACATAACTTGCATTTTCGGACATAATTAAAATTTCCACGCCTGGGAATTCTATTATAGAATTAAACACATCTCGCGCCGTGCGGATTTAAGCTGAAATCATTGTATTTTCCGCAGAATGAATCCTATGAATTTTTGAGGATGAAATTTCTGAAATATTATGTTGGATTTTATGTTCTTTGAATATTTAGAGGAGTTTATATTGTGAAATTACTATTTTACTGTTCGTGGGATTATGAGGTTGTATTTGTTCTAGAAATGCTTTAAAAAAAAATATTTTATTTATATATATAAATTTTATTTCAGAATTTATAAATAAATTTTATAAAAAGCTTTTATTTATATATATAAATAAAAGCTTTACAATTAATAATTAATTAGCCTATAATGTTTCCACTGCTGGGACACAGGCCTCCTCTCTGTGAGAGGGAGAGGACTGTAATCCACCACGCGGACCCAGTGCGGGTTGGTAGATGTCACATGGCGTCGATTTTTTGATTCTAGGACATGACAGTTTTTTTTTTTCTGGATGGGAAATCATCAAATGACTCCTCCCGCTCTGGGTGGAGCGGAAGGGAGTGTCAGACTCTTACTGACTAAAACCCACCCGTGTTCCTTCCTTCGCCCTTTATGTTCCGGGCCAGCGGTAACCCTTTCGGACAATCCCGCTGATCCGGCAGGCTTCGGCCCTTGCGGGCTTCACTTGATGCTGACATCTCTTTGAGGCGCGCGTGGAACACGTACGCGCCGTCCGGCACGGGCCTGGTCCTGATCGGACGGTGAGCTACCCATTACTCTCCGCCCGCAGGCCCGCGCCTTCGGTGGCCGGGAGTCGTCGCGCGGCTCCCGACGCCCGGAGCGTCTCCCGCGGCGGCTGGGACGGGAGGCTCTCTACCTCAGCCGTCCCGCCGCCTCCTTCGCTAGCATGACTGCTTCGCAGAAGGAGGCGACTGCCTTCCACTCCCTCTCGTTCCGGACCATGGCTTGAACCAGGCCCGGACGCGAGAGGTCGCCGCCGCTGTCGATCGCCTCTACGAGGACACGGCGGTGCTCCGCTCAACCGGGGCAGACCTCCACCGTATGCTCCACCGTGTCCTCTGGGCGATCCTGGCAATGGTGACACCCGGGCGTTTCCTCCTGCTTGAGGACATGACGGTTCCTCTCAATGATTTCCTTCACCTTTTTGAGAGCAATGGTAATCAAATTATTTACACAAAGTAGGTAAAGCGCCTGGGTTCGACCCCACGAACTACAACTTGTAAGTCCGGGCCGTTAACACTGCGCCATCAGTGCTCTGATATTTGTATATTGTGCTTAAAAATATTGTTATTTTATAGATAGTCAAGTATTCAGTTTATTTACTGCCGTAAATAATTAAATTATCCATCGAAGCACAAAAATAAACTACTCATTCAACAAACAACGTTAAAAAGTACAGCGAGAACGTTGAAGTACAACACAAGTTCAAACAAAAGAAAAGTTTCTATCGATTCGCTCGGTACAAGTGCTTCCGCCAACCTCCCAGCTACTTTTTCGCGAGATGGCAGCACATTCGCAAATTCGAACATTTTCAATTTTTACGCCTAACTCAGAAATCTTTGAGGGACAACTTCATTATATGCGTCAACTAGAGTATTAACTTAATTTTTTGAGATATTCACTTTGCTTGATAACTCGTCTCATACAAAGATTTGTACCCCTAAACGTTTAGCCGTTTCACTTTATTTGATTACACACACATGTAGAGTAAAATAGTTTTACTTTCGATACCACTAGATGGCGTCGAATTCATAAACTTGGTTTGAAATAAGTATGTTGAGATGGCGTTAATTGAAATAAAAGATTTTTATGATGACCATCCTTCATTCAGTAAAGTAAAAACTGAAGAAAAGAATACTTATATATATTTATTTTGTTTCATAAAGGCTCATATCATGATTGGCCACCTTTTCAACACCACAAATTATCCAATTATTTAAATCGTTTTGTCGTGTCTTAACAGTTATTACACTAAGGGCAATTTTTTCCATCGCCAGATAACTTTTATTCAAGGAATAAAATTGACGTTTGACAGTTTTTGTATGAACTGTAAAAGTTTCAAAATTATTCCACGAATAAAGTTATCAGATGATTGAAAAGTCGGCCCTAAATAAATAATAGACTCAAAGTCAAGTCAAATAATTTATTTCAAATAGGCACCTAAAAGGCATTTTTTAACATCAATGTTTATAACAAAAACTGACTTGATTGAAATGTTTTACAATATTTGTATACATTAATTATATAAGTAGGTATATATGAAGACGATGCACCTAGAATACAATTACTATACCACAATAGTTACAAATAATTAAAAATCGTTATTTCGTCGTTTACTAGATGGCGCTGTTGTAAAAGTAATTAATATGATTTCCAAAAATCGGGAAAACAGTTAAACTTTATCACAATTTTATAAAACAAGTATAGTATATGTTTATAGAGTAATTACACAATTAATGACATAAAATTACTTAACAATTTCTCAAAAACAAAGAAGTTATAATCAAAAATTCTACATCGCGCAAACAGAATTTTCAACACAATAAGCTTATGGTCGGTGATTTTAAATAGTTAAGTGGAAGTTTGTTCTTTAGTGTGATATTACAAATGTGTACGACCAACTCCTTGTCACAATCTTTAAAATATCAAGGTCCGTAGTCGTTCAATTTTATTGTGAATATTTATTTTTGATACTAATAAAATACGTCAGTTTTAAAATACGTCGTACATCATCGTCGACATCATACGAATGTTATTATAACTTGTTATAATAAAACATTTCTTACCATAATAAACTTTACTATACCTATAAATAATTAGGTGAAATATATGCTCGTTTCACGTAGGTATTGAAATGTAGTTCACAAGGCACAATATAAGTAATACGTTCAAAAATTAAAAAGACGTTGTACCTACTTGACTCACTCTTGCTTCACACTGTTCGCTAAACATTTATTTATATTGATTGAAATAACGTTTTCGTATTGCTTGTACCTAATGAATAAATTATAAAATTATTCTTATTTGAATTAGTTTGCAGTTCAGTTTCTGAACGAATGGTTTTCAGTAGGCGAGACGCCTAGCTAGTTGAGAATGACGTTGACCTTGACGCACTGTGTGCTAATAACACTGAAAAGCGCAAATACTATGAAAAAACAAATCGTTTGTTTGTGTATTCGCTTTCCTGTAACTACCTTTTCGATTTGAATGCTGGTTTCACAAGAATTATATATAATTCAATTATTCGATTAGGTACTACCTACGCAACGGTGAATCGTAGCTTAGGGAAAAAATAGGTAAATAGTTTGTAGGTACCTACTTATACCTTGGACCTCCTCCGCCGCGCCATGCATGAACTTCTAGCTAGTAAATACCAAGTTTATGGATTCTTCAACCCCAGACCATGGATTAGGGTAATCGTGTCAGAAAATGTGGAGCAGCCAAACTTGAAACTTGCTCAAAAACACGTATTTCCCGGCAGGGGCGGATCTACTTAAAGGCTTTTTGGGCTGCAGCCCAGGGCCCCTTGGATACAGAGGCCCCCCAACCGAACTGAAAACGATAGACGATATTGTCAATAATAAAAATTATCTAGAATTAAAAAACCTCCGATCATAATAAAATGGCAATTGGTTGAGTAATTAGGTAGGGCCCCTAAGCAGTATTAGCCCAGGGCCCCACAAATTCAAGATCCGCCCCTGTTTCCCGGAACAAGTTTCATATTTCCGCACACTATTTTTCGTTCAATTTTATCACGTTCTCACTTGCTTGTTAGTCGACAGGCGGTATGAGGTGCGCGGGAGTCGAGTCGTGATGTCCGTGACTACCGCAGGACCACCAACGCCAATCGCTTCCATATTTGGTAAATAATTAGTGCTCAATTGGTACTAATTAGTACTCGAACAACAAAATTGGTACCTTAGTAGTTTTCGAGAAAATCGACTTTGAAGGTGGTCCTGCGGTAGTCACGCTCCCTTCAGCAGGACCCCAAGTAGCACATTAGCGATGAATTAGGTCATAAAGAAGCTACATTACAGTCTACAGCTTTTATGCAGATGTACTAAAGGATAGGACGAGTCTTTAGACTGTATTAAGGAAAGATTATACACTATTAAACAGCATAGCTGACTAATGACTTTGTAATCGCGAAAAAATATACTAAAAGCATTTAAGTAGAATTTTAAAATGATCTAGTCCATCTTTTGGCTGCAAGTGATACTACTAGCTGGTTTAGATATCCAAAGCTTGTTAACGACTGGTTAATACGGAAAGTTTACCTCTCTTGTAATGGTGCGGGCTGCATTGAAGTATCGAATAATGCCACTGGCTTTTAATTGGTGTACACTAATTCTATTCTAATTCTACTTCAATGAGCTTGTTAATGGCTGATTAAAAGTGGGTATGTAATCTCTACAAATGCCGCTACATTTATAAGAGAATCATTAATCCACCTTGAGTTGTAAATTGGAATAGGTGTACTCTATCCTAATGCCAATGCATAAAGTGTAGCTGACAGCTATTTTACAGCTTTCGGTGTTATTTAAGAGTAAATCTAGATTATTGGTGTTTTGGTGTTTAAATTACGTCAGTATTGCAAAGGAGCAGTACTGATTGATATTTACAAGCCAGTGTCGTTTTCGTATAGTGAGGGTTCCGGACAAACAGGTTTTGATCAAAATATTGATGCTTATAATAATCAGGATTTTCATGAACCAAGCTGCAGTAAAGAGAAAGCGTCGCACAAACAGAATTCCATACGTTTAATGGATTCCGACAGAGACGAATTTGAATTAAGTACACATGAAGACAAGGAATAATTTATTAAAAATATACAATTTAAAAATAGCATAGCTACTAGCTGCCTCGGAATTGTAATCAACGCTGCTGTGTATTATTACTCTTTCCTCATCATCTGGATAATCGGTCGTATCACTACAGTTCAACATTGTTTCAAGGACTTCTTCAGCTTTATTGTAAGTAGGAATGACCGTTTGACTGTGCACTCCATTTTAGTCCAGTCTGGCAGAGGTGTCGATTTGTCACTTTTTATTAGCAATTTTAAAGAAACTTTTTTTCCTGGCCATCTCAAAATGCCATTATGCTCCCAACCACTTGGAACAATTATTAATCTTTCCTTTCCTTTTTCAACGGTTTTGATTATTTTAAACGGCATTATTATTCCTGAAAACAAAACTAAAGTAATTAGCAATCATAATATAGTACGAAAACGGAAAATCAAAATCAAAACAAATCAAATGAAGTGAAGGTTTGTAGGTAAATTATGTACGATTGACTAAAGGTTTTCTGTCGAGATTTCTTTATCCCTGAAAAGCTATTTTATGCTCTCTCTTTATACCAGTACGCAGTAAGAAAGATAATTAAAATCCTTTGTCCAGCCAGCATAATGCTATAAGCTGGTACATAGACTTGGTAACGCCACAGTGTACAGTAAATAACTTTTGAAAAGAATTTAAGGAGAATTTGTGCTGGATAACAAATGGACACCATTTTAGGTTTACAGAAACGATTTCTTATTAAATTTCCAAATGATTTCTTACAGATTTCAAGGATATTAGATAGCTTTTAATTCAAACAATATATTTTCCACTTATTTCCTAATAGAATACAATAAGTTAGAAAGCAATAATTTAATTGATAAATCTATTAAGTATTCGTACACCATTTATCTTGTGAAAAATTTTCGTTAAAGCGATATTATTCTGATGGCGCGTGTAATATTTGATGTAATTACCTATACACATTTACAGTAAAATGGTACTCGCAACTCAATTTACATACGAGGACATTCAAAACCAACGTGAAAACTATTAAAAATATCTTACCTTAAATAAATATGTCCGCCCGCGCACTTTAACAAATTTAATAATAAATGTCGTCTTCTGTTACAAATACACAAAAGTTTTTTTTTTTGTTATTTATACTTTAATAAAAGCTGTTGCCAAGCCTCTAAACATCTAAAAGCTGTTGAAGAGAATTAAAATAGCTGAATATTAGGCTGCAATGACTGTTGTATAGCTGTATAAGCCATTGTACAGGTCTTGTACACCTGTTTCAATGATTATACTGCCGTTAACCAGCAACTGTAATGCTCAAGGCTGGTTAATTTGGGGCCCAAATTAGAATTACAAGGGCTGCGTAGCTAACTACACAGGCCCTAAGCAGGAAACTAAAACAGCCTTGAGTATTCACAAATTCTATAATCAAGTCACTGAGCAGCTGTCATGTGCTACTTGGGACCACCATGAGCGCCGAAAAAGGGCCCACGCTACAGCTATTCTAAGTATACAAATAATTAGTACCCATAAATGTGATTTATTTCGTAAAAAAACAGAACTGTAATATTTGTATTTACCGAGAAATCAACGATGATAACTTTCTCGAAATTGTTCAGCAGGACCACGATTTTGAATGTTGATTCCAAGCTAGAGAAGCTTGTCGCTTTCCTCAAACCTACATAGAAAATTAGTACCCTGCAAGATAAAATTAGTACCCAAAATTCAAAGTTAATACTTCAGTAGTTTACGAGATATACCATGCCAATGGTGGGGTGGCGGTAGTCACGGTGCCAAATTTTCATTTCAATATTTCTCTATTAAAAACTCTATGATTTCTTCCCAAATTTATACAAAAATTAGTACTCCTAAAGAAGTTAAAGCGACTAGAAATCCAGATTCCTAAGTGTTGTATTTTAAGAGAAATTAACTTTCATTACTTTTCCATACTAAATCTCCGCGTATAACCCGACCAAATTAAGTTGTCAATGGTATTAAGCTGTTTAAGAGATGTACACTCGTGCACATAAATTTATGGACGTCGAAATAGTATTAACATTCAATATCTAAATTTTTATACAAACTGAACTTTTATACTTAATAAGAAAAAAAAAATAACTTATCGCTACCCATCGCCTGTGATACCTTTGTTATTGACGTGGGCAGGTAGGTAAGTACTCGAATAATTATTTTTCTGTAGGTATTGTAAGTAGGTATCTACCTTCTGTGTTGTTGTGAATGAATATCATTAAAAGCGATAGGTATTTTTTATTTATTTCTTTTCTACTAATTTACCGTTGCTGCAAGCAGTAATACCTACCTAAGACCTTGTTCAGAAGGAGCGAATTCGCCGCGAAACGTTTCGCGAGAATTCATTCGCGCGTTAACGAGATACTAGGCGCCAATACATCGCGTCCACAAGCATCGCGCGATTTCAAAATCCGCGCGTAAATCGCGTTCACTTCGCCAGCCTCGCGCGTTTTGCGCGCGAGTCGAGATACTGGAGACTCCTTGTTGCGTCCAGTTGACGCGCGAACTTCAGAGCGTTCTACTCCATGTTTTCTACTGACAAATGAAATTCGAACCCAAATGCTCGCGCGTTGGTACGCCCCTTCTGAACGCAAAGGTCGCGCGTAATACGCACGAGAGAATCGCGGCGAATTCGCCCTTTCTGGACAAAATGTTCGTTTAGCGGCCAACCACAGATAAAATGGCTGCAAAAGTGACATTTGCATTCCGTTTTACTTTTTTTTTTGTTACCTACCATAAGTACTATTTCTTTGTTAGCGTTTTTGACAGATTGTGGTAGATTCTTTACCAAAACCTGGTAAAAACTCTTAAAAATCTATGTGGGAAATGCTCAATCCATAGCCTGGTTAAGGGTTAATATGTACCTAGATACACAGTTTGTATAAAAATTTAGATATTGAACTGTTGATACTATTCCGACATCCATAAATTTATGTGCACGAGTGTACATCTCTTAAACAGCTCAATACCACCATTGGTGCCTATTCACTTGTTCACAAACTAAACTAAATTTGAGTTCAGTGCATCTTTTTCTATCCATTCATTAAGAAAAGGACAAAAGATAAGTTTTAGTTTAGTCCTATCAAATTAATCAGCGTCTGACGTAAATTGACGTAACATTAGTAGGCATGTTTTTAATCACATCTAAACTTGTATTGAATAGTGTCAGGCTCTGATTACTTTGACAGGACAAAACTAAAATTTATTGTCTGTCCTTTTCATAATGAAACAAAAGATAAGATGCACTGAACTCAAATTTAGTTTAGTTTGTGAACAAAGGAATTGGCACCGTTGACAACTTAATTTGGTCGGATTATACGCGGAGATTTAGTATGGAAAAGTAATGAAAGCTAATTTCTCTTAAAATACAACACTTAGGAATCTGGATTTCTAGTCGCTTTAATTTCTTTAGGAGTACTAATTTTTGTATAAATTTGGGAAGAAATCATAGAGTTTTTAATAGAGAAATCTTGAAATGAAAATTTGGCACCGTGGCTACCGCCACCCCACCATTGGCATGGTATATCTCGTAAACTACTGAAGTATTAACTTTGAATTTTGGGTACTAATTTTATCTTGCAGGGTACTAATTTTCTATGTAGGTTTGAGGAAAGCGACAAGCTTCTCTAGCTTGGAATCAACATTCAAAATCGTGGTCCTGCTGAACAATTTCGAGAAAGTTATCATCGTTGATTTCTCGGTAAATACAAATATTACAGTTCTGTTTTTTTACGAAATAAATCACATTTATGGGTACTAATTATTTGTATACTTAGAATAGCTGTAGCGTGGGCCCTTTTTCGGCGCTCATGGTGGACCTGCTGAAGGGAGCGTGACTACCGCAGGACCACCTTCAAAGTCGATTTTCTCGAAAACTACTAAGGTACCAATTTTGTTGTTCGAGTACTAATTAGTACCAATTGAGCACTAATTATTTACCAAATATGGAAGCGATTGGCGTTGGTGGTCCTGCGGTAGTCACGGACATGAGTCGTGCGGGGTCGGGGCGAGGTGAAATGGGGAACTTGATTGACGAGCGCCGCTGGCGCGCCCGCTCCGCTCGATTTTTTATAGTGTACAGCCGGCCTATTCTGTACAAATATCACCGTGAAAACCTAAGTGATGTAAGCTGTCATTCCACCTGATTGTTACGGATTGACACTATTGATAGCTCACTCCACGCTCACTTCACCTAAGTTTTCACGGTGAGAGGGTTACAAAAACGCACGGCAATATTCTACTAGTCAAGCCCTTTCATTTGATACCCACATTGAGGGGGTTGTGAGAAAATATGTAATCCGCCATTTCGTAGCGGCGGCCATCTTGGATTTACAGTGATACTGATGTATTGTCATCAAAACTAAAGTGTGTACTAAATATCAGATCAATTTGCCAACAGGAAGGGGGTAAAATTTCAAGTACTAAATTTGAACCAAATAAATAAACAGGTTAAGCTAAATAAAACCGTTTATAAAAGTATCCTACATAATTATGTCCTGTCCTAACCCAGCACCCTAATTGCGTAAAACATTATCAATCTCAATCTCTCGGACCGCTCGCGCTGCTGCGGTGCCGAAGCGGTATTGCGCACGCACGGTCGTTTGTTTTTATACAAAGCACGCGGTGCGGCAACAGTGCGGCATCGGTACCGCGAACGCTCGACAACAGGACGGCAACGTCGCAAACAATAATAACACACAACAAACACAACACACACTAGCATACAAACGCACGGCAGTCGGATACGCTTTCGATTTAGGCGTTTGGTATCGGACTGCTACCGTACCGTACTGTAGCGGCCCGGGACGGTAAACGTGCGGCAGCGGTCCGACACGAAACCTCTAAATTGAAAGAGCCCTAAGATCTAAGAATACCAATTTTAGGATTGTTCTTTCAGCAGGATTGCAATAAAACGCAATAAGTAAAGCAAAACTAACATTTTGTTAATCAGCTGATTGATAACTACCGTAGGTTACTACTTACAGTAGGTCAATGAACTTTTCTTTGGGGCACTACTACTTTCATTAGTAAGATTTCCGCATTCTTATGATACTTAAAAATGAGTTAATTGTCTAGCGTAATTTATGACAATAATGAAGGTGATTTTCGAATTCGAACTAGGATAAATTATGGCCATTCGGTCACTCTAGGTATAAAGCGCGCACGTGCGCAAGCGCGTGTATGTGTGTCGTAGTACCTAAGTGGGCGGTGCCTCGCGCGTGGAATGGCGACGAATTTTTGTAACTGTATAAGTACTCGAAATCAGTGAATGTATCGTTTGGTATTGTTGATAATATGGCACTGAAATGAAACTAATACAGCCGTTTCGGTTTATTAGATTTATATTTTTATAATTCTTTCTTTCTTTCTTTTTAGGGTTCCGTAGTCAACTAAGAACCCTTATAGTTTCGCCATGTCTGTCTGTCCGTCCGTCCGTCCTCGCTTAATCTCTGTGACCGTTAGTACTAGAAAGCTGAAATTTAGTACCAATATGTACCTATATCAATCACGCCGACAAAGTGGTAAAATAAAAATTGGAAAAAATGTTTTATTAGGGTAGCCCCCCTATATGTAAAGTGGGAAGTGATTTTTTTTTAAATTTCAACCCTTACGTGTGATATATTGTTGGAAAGGTATTTAAAAATGAATAGGGGTTTACTAAAATCATTTTTTGATAATGTCAATAATTTCGGAAATAATCGCTCTAAAAGTAAAAATCAATGTGTCCCTCCCTCTAACTTTTGAACCATAAGTTTAGAAACTATGAAAAAAATCTGCAAAGTAGAACTCTATAAGGACTTTCTAGGAAAATTATTTTGAAGTTGATGGAAATAACAGTTTTTGTACAAAAAAGACAAAAAGTTGTACAAAATAATTTCTGGACTAAGTTTGTAGTATAATCGTATATGCAAGCATTTTTTAACTTCGTTTACATATTTTATTATCCTGAACGTATCCCTTTGTGTTCGCGCTAAAAACCGTCACGAGTCGGAGCGCCTGCCGCGGAGCGTGCAATGTTGCACGCACGGAGCGTTCGCGTACGTACACACTACCGGGAGCAGTTGCAGGAGCGCGGAGTGCTGCTGGAGCGCGAACATAATGGATACCCACTTTTAAACTCATAAGTGGGATCACTTTTTGTGACGGACGGGAAACTACGGAACCCTACACTGAGCGTGGCCCGACACGCTCTTGGCCGGTTTTTTTTTGTCTACTTTATAAAGTAATGAAATCAAGCAGAGAAATTCGGCCAACTGCAGCTAACGCGACGCGTAACTAAAAACAGAACACGAAAAGTACCTACGAAAACAGCAAAGTGCAATCAAGGTCAACGTAAAATGATTTTAAAACTACGAGTACCTATTTTTGTTGAGAATGCCATACGATTTAAATTCCTTTGACGTTTATTGATGGTTACCTGTTTACAAAATAATGTATTCGGTATTAAACTCTATGCTCCTGTAAATAATGTTTAAAATTAGTATTAGACGTTAGCTTAGCGCGCTTTCTCGCTCGTTCATCTCTAGCTAGGTACATCACTCCCGCCCGCGCGCATCAAGGATACGGTACCTAAAACCGTGTAACTACTAAACTGTATAATGCGTGCCACGAAAGATGAGACTTGACACACCACGTGGTTTGACATGCGCACTACACGATTTTAGGTATCTTTAGCGGTATGAGGTCTGAGTGCGGGACGGGACCGGACGTCATAGGGGCGGCGGAAAGAGCGGGGGAGGCGGGGTCAAGTCTCATCTTTCGTGGCACGCATTGTACCTGACCTGAATCAGTTTGAACCGAATATCATAGATCATGTGATACGATATCGGTATAGTGTTCTAGGTACGCGGATACCTGATATAATATAGATTCAGTGCCGTCCGATATATAGGTAGGTATTGGATATTCTACCGATACATAGATATTATCTATATACGATTTGTATCGCCCACTCCTACTAAAAGAAAGGGCTCTCTCAATAGGTACTTACCTACATAATGCAGAATGATTTTTACATCAGAAAATTTCTCGAAGAGTTCATGTGTAAGTTAGTACCTACTTACTAAATGCATGTAGGTACTTACTTGAACTTAGACATTCATTACAGTAGTATCGAACCCAGGGTAGATCGCAGATAATCCTATCACTAAGTAATGCATTTTTTCTCACTTCATGATTAAATTGATAAAATATAACTCACACACCCACACACACACACAGCATACCTACGATTCGAAACTTGTCAACAATATCACGCATGTTATAAAATTGGCCATCCGTTGACAAACAACGCCATCTAACGATCAAGATTACAGTAGATCTTAATCGTTAGATGATAACTGATAACTTTAGCAAAAATGGTGTTCTGTTTCTTGAGGGTTCTTGAAATATCCTGTAGAGGGCGTGCCTCCGCCCGCGCACACATACAAAGATTTATCGTTTTTTGTCAGGCCTAAATATCCTACAAATAGTGTTTTTTTTAAAGTTTTTTACGATATGCGTCAATAATAGATCATAATCATTTAATGTACGTGCTTTTATTCTGCAAAAATCGTTTAAGTATCGAGATTTGTACCCCGATAGAATGTATGAAAAAGTGTCAGTATCCAATCACCAGAACTAAGGAAATGCCTACTCATTGTTTGTATGGGTTTTGAAAGTTAAAGAAAATAAGGAAAACTGCCTTATGTTTTGATAGTTTCCATCGTCGTATTAATCTTGATTTATTCCGGTCTGATCCTCTGAACCCTCCCTCCACCCCCTCGATCCCCTGCTAGTTCTTCTTCTATTTCAATCTCTGTCTTATACACTTTATCTAGGTTACTCTTTTTGACAGGTAAGTACAGTCAAGAGAAAAAGCAAAAGCTAGTTAAGACATAATTTGTTGACATTTGCCTCTGCAATAGCATCCACAACACTGCCAATAACATTATGTAATAAACATATTTCATGCGATGTTTGATGGCATAGCACTACAGACGATTAAGAAAAGATGATTGAATATAAGTATTATGTAATCTGCAGTATAGTGTATGTGGTTAGAGGAATAAAACCATAATAGCGTTGATGAGAAATGGAATTCGGAAATAAGTGAGAAAATACTAAAAGCAAAAAGAATCCATAGGATGGCCGTCAAGCACAATCAGTAAAGTAATCTGTTACTCTCTCGGCTTATTCCTCTAATTCATCTCTGGTAGAAGTAAAAACGTTGGTTTCATTTCAATTAATTATTCGTCCCCTCGGACCGCTCCAAACGTCCGCCACTTCCAAACTTATTAGAGAGAACATAAAAGAACGAATAGAAACAATAAGTAGCGTCCAACGAATGAATATATGAATAAAATCTTTGTCAACTTTTGTAATCAATCTGGAGCGAGTTTCAACAGTCGCTAACGATCTCATTCATAACAAACTTCGAATAGAAGGCAAACCTTAATTAAATCGTCGATTCATATTCCTCTGTCCCGATACCCAATCAAAGGCAGATGGGAATCGGAAAAAAGTCGAAACGTTGAAGACTTTTGTAATTAGCCAACTGTGGAAGCGACAAAAAATATATTTCGCTCGTCCTATGAATATGCAGGTGTGGTGTTTGTCTCGGCCCGTGACCACCTCTGAATTATTAATGTTTACGTAAAGCAAACGAGTCTCACTCTAGATATAATGTGGGTAAGTAGGGATCACGTTGGCAGAAAGACGATCCGCCTTTGCTTTATTACAATGAATTGTCGACGTCAAAGCGACTAAGTCAGGGCACAATAGAATTGTATAAGTTTCAGATTATGATGAATTAGCTTAATGGATAAACGACTTTGCGGTTTAATTTGAATGGGAATTATTGTTGAGGGAGCTTTAGATATTACTATTGTTTCTCATTTAGGTTTTGTAAATCTAGAGATATTTTAACTAATTTAGGAATCTTTACATTCGATAGGAATAAAGGAAATAATCACAATGTGATAGAAACTGAACAATCACAATGTGTTAGAAACATTTATTAAATTTGTAATCTTACATAACAAACGTGTATACGATATGCTGATCAAAACCAGCCAGAGAGCCTAAATCACAACCATTGCCTCACCTCTTATCTTGCTCGCTGTGAGAATGTTCACAGTCTGATCTGAGTCTCAATCTGTCAAAAATACCTCTAATTTCCCTAAAGTTTTTGACATTGATTTTCGCTAGTTTTTAATTACGGAAATTGACTTTCTGCACTATGGAAAACCTTTGCGAGGCTAACGCTAACGCCGTCGAAGCAGCCGAATTCTGGCCGAAGCTTGTTTAAAATTAATAAAAGAGAATCGAAGGGAAGCAAAGAAGATAAAAACCAGCCAAATTCTACTCTACAGACTGACGAAATATTCATAAAACTGCGACCAAGGTCCCGAGACTTAGCAGCACAATGAACAGTTCATTGGCTTTGTGATCCAAATGTAATTAAAATGTAACAGCCAAATGAATAAGGACGCCTTTGGCATAAGAGAGATCAAGTTCAGAAAAACCAGTCTGCAAAACCCGGAACTCAATGAAAACTGAGATTATAGACAAATTTATCGTCCAAGGCGTCTAAATGAAGTCTCATTCACACGATGCAAGTTTCTTGCATCTTATAGCACTGTTTACGGTACTGATCACGGCAACTTTATTATTGCTGCAATTTGTCACAGGCAATTAAATAGCATCGTGTAACTAACGCGAGCCAAAAAATTGTTGTGTTCCGTTTTGGAGATCTCTTGAAATCACACACATGTCAGGCATTTTAATTTTTTCCTTATATTTGCAACGCATCCTTTCCATCCAACACCATCCAACATTCCGCATCTTTCTATCAAATGAGCCGTCTCAGTTAAGGTAACTTAAGTAACTAACGTCTTGACAATTCAAAAGTGCCTGTAAATGGTTTAATTGAAATAAATGCTTTGAGTTTGAGTTTGAGTATCACTATTTCAATATATATCGCAAAATACGCGCATTGACGTGGAGTTGCGGACACCAGCCCGTATTACCACTATTTCAATGTTAAAGTCTTTAGCACGTGTTAAAGAAGCCAGTATTAGAAGAACTTCTGAATGTTCTTTTGTTTTTCTGTCGTTCAGGCTATTGACAATGACCTTCATTATTTTCGCGTATCTTTCGTTTATTTCTTTTGTGATTACATTGTTTTTCTTCGACGCACAGTCGCTCCTTATTTTAACGAGTTTCTTTGAGATTTGATCTGTAGTGAGGCATTTCATTAATTTACATTAATTTAACATGAATATCGTTAAATTATTTTGTGTTCTTTTATTTTGAAATGAATGTCTTGTTATCATAAATGTGAAGACATGAAAGAATCTGTTTTATTTGGAAAGAATGTCTATTATAACGCCAAACCAGAAAATGAAAATAACGATTTCAGACAGGACACTTTTCTTTGTCTTTTGATTGTATTTTTTATACGAATTTACAATTAATTTATGGATTTTGAACCGTATTCCGACAACCGTAACGATCATAAAACAAAATTGACAATTTAGACTCGGTACTAAAGTTAGTTTTTTTATTGAGAACTTTAAGCTTCTTGATATAAAGTTCAAAATATAATAACTGAGTGGAAGGTTTCTGTTTTCCAGTCAACTGGCTTGCAGGTTTCAGTTTGGACTAAAGTTATAACTCGTTTTGTGATGAGACGGAACCATTCGAAAATAATAAGACCCTAAACTGTACAAGTTGTAGACATGTTAAAGGCTCCTGCAAACAGGCGCGACGCGCGACGCGAATCACGCGCGACACAAAGGCACCGCTCGTTACGCGACTTGCGGTGCCTTTGTGTCGCGCGCGATATTATCGCGTGTCGCGCCTGTTTGAAGGACCCTTAACACAAAAACAATGCCACAATTAGCATAATTACACGCCCAGTTGGCGATGACCGGCCTGGCTCGTGCACGTCTTACAATTAATGCTACCTAAGTTCCACTAAGTTGTTTGGCTAACTTGCGCCTGACGATGTCCAGTTACTAGTAGTATAGTCGTTAATTGGAGCGACAAATTAGTGACTTTCTAGTGTGTGTGTGTGTTTTGTAGTCCTTTGAACAACTTTTGTTAGTTTTGTAACCACCCCAATTTCTTTGCAAACATAATTTAGTAGAAATTGAATCTTCTCTATTTCATTACCTACATGTTTTCTTTTAGGTGTAGGTATTAAATTTTATGCTAGAATTATCAAGATCGTGCAACAGGAGAAAACATACTGTAATTAAAAAGCGAAAATCGTTTATATCTGTAGATTGTAGAAAGCATCATTTTGATCCTATACGAGCGCTCACTGTATTTAGTATCTATTCTTATACAATAAATAATAATACATCACACTAATATTATAAAGGCGAAAGTTTGTGAGTGTGTGTGGGGGTATGTGTGTGTGTGTGTTTGTATGTTTGTTAATTCTTCACGCTCAAGCGGCTGGACCAATTTTGAAAAAAAAATTGTGTGGTGGTAGCTTACACCCTGGATTAACATATTATATATAGGCTACTTCTTATCCCGATATTCCCACGGAATCGACATTTACGCGGGTAAAACCGCAGGGCGCAGCTAGTTTCAAATATTATCCTCTCAAAGTACAACAAATACTTAATTGCAAAACCATTAATAAATGTGCTTGATGGTTTTAACAGCAACACATAAATGATGATCTACCAACTCCCAGACTAAGTCAAGCGTGTATTTTGGGAGTAAGTGGTTAGTGACTTATGACGGCACAAATTCAGGAGTTTAATATTTCAACCTAAATATTGCCTGAACCATATATTCAGAAACCAAGAATTCCACACTACACAGCCGAGCTAAGACGCGTAAATACAAAATATCAATAACACAAGCAAATGGTAAGGTTTGCGGTTTTTGGAACGCAGCACGCTCCGAATTTAACAGTATTAAATTATTTTCGATAGCATACAACAGCCGAGTTATGTTGGCTTGCGGATACAACTTTTAACTGAATCATTCCGACTATGTTGTTTGTCGGCGTCGATGATCGTGGTATGTTTTATGTGTTTGATTAGGTAGATGAATAACTTTAGGTAATTAAAGCAACGTAAGTAGTAATTAGAAGATGGCGGGACAAGCTGCACCCTAATTGCGTAAAGGCTCCTGCAAACTGGCGCGACGTGCGACGCTAATCGCGCGCGACACAAAGGCACCGCTCGTTGCGCGACTTGCGGTCCTTTTGTGTTGCGCGCGATTTTATCGCGTGTCGCGCCTGTTTGAAGGAACCTTAACACACTATTGATATCAATTTGAATCATTTTGAAAGATATTGCTAATCCATTCCTTCATATGTTCGCAAAATGTGTCTGCTCAACAACGTAAATAACGCAATGAAGGTTGTTGAATTGTCAAAATGAAACCCTTTGCTACTGATAGTGTGTGATAGTGTGTGTGTGTGTGTGTGTGTCTCTGTGTGTGTGTGTGTGTGTGTGTGTGTGTGTGTGTGTGTGTTGAAGGAGGACGCTCCTGCTCGCGATAGTTGGAAGAAGTCAAGAGAGCCCTTTGTCCAGGAGTGGAACAGCGTAGACTAGTAAAAAAAACCGGCCAAGTGCGAGTCGGACTCGCGCACCGAGGGTTCCGTACAAACCTGCAAGGTTTACAAAGTTCGATCATTACGACAATCGAGTCATAACTATGGTATTTTTATTGCAAAATGAAATTCATAACATTACAATGGGGAAAGATGGAGGAGCATAAATTTAAGACAAAGATCTCTTTATCGTTTAAGTAATCCTTTATTTTATATTAACACATATCATTTATCTATAATATAACTGAAACACTTATACTAGCCTTGCAGCAGACTTGCGAAAGTTCTTTTATTAAAGTTATTTATTTACTAAGTTTTTTAGTCACTATTTAGAAATCTGGTTCAAAAATATTAAGTATTAAATTTGAACCAGACCTGTAAATGGTGACTGAAAAAGTTATGAATAGTACCACATTGAACATTGAAGTTCGAAAAAACGTTATCAATAGTTGTACAACTTCGTGTAGTGCTACTGTTTATTAACGGAAACATGTTTATGGATGAAAAATATGTGGAAATTCCATTTTGGGGATTCATTCTAAAATCTATATTGAAGTCTCCCACAACAATCAGACGAGAAGATGAAGTGTACATATTGAGGTTGCTGCCGAATATTGTTGTATTTATACATTCTATTGCAACATTAATTTGACAAAGCTATTGCTTCTTACCAAATTTCGAGATTCTATATCAACGGGAAGTGGTCTTTAGGTTTTAATTCCCTTGCGTGTAGTTGCGAGTTTCAAAATATGCGGTATCAATGGTTGTACTTTTGCGTTTTGCGTTTTTGCGTTGACTTAGAATTTTTTTTTTTCACGGGTTAAAGGCAATTAGATCTAAGTATTTGATATGAATTTCAACTTGATAGCTCTACGCGTTCATGAGGAAAAAAGTAATAAGTTTATATTTATTAAAAAATAAATATATATTTTGTAATGTAGGTAACTAAAAATTTAAGGTTTTCGGAATTTTTCCTTTATGTGTGCTATAAAACGTTGCTTCATGCCAAATTTCAAGATTCTAGGTCGACTGGAAGTACCCTTTAGGTTTTGATTCCCTTGCGAGTACTTGCGAGTTTCAAAATATGCAGCTTAAATTGCTGTTTCTTTTGATTGCGTTGACATAGAAGTTTGATTTTGTTACAGCTTAAGAGTATTATAGACCTGAGTATTTGGTATGAATTTCAATTTAATACCTCTACGCGTTTATGAGGAAATGGGTAGTAAGTTTAAAATTATTAAAAAAAAAATATATTATGTGATGTAACTAAAAATTTATGGTTTTCGTAATTTTTCCTTTATCTATGCTATAAGAAGTTGCTTCGTACCAAAATTCAAGATTCTGAATTCACGGGAAGCACCCTGTAGGTTTTGATTCCCTTGCAAGTGTCGAAAATTTGCGGCATAAACGGCTGTATCTTTTGATTGCGTTGGTTTAGAAGTTTGATTTTTTCACAGCTTCAACGGACAGTAGACCTGAGTAATTGATATAAATTTCAGCTTCATACCTCCACGCGTTCCTGAGAAAAAGGGTCTTGACAGACGGACGGACGGACGGACAACAAAGTGATCCTATAAGGGTTCCGGTTTTTCCTTTTGAGGTACGGAACCCTAAAAAATAAAGTAACTGTATTATATTTAAGTACTGTTTAGGTCGTGCACATTTTTCATCTATATTTAACTGTGATTTAATCAGTATATTCGCTCAGCTGACATCCTGTCATTGGTAATTGGGACTGAAACCTTGGTACAGTACCCGGCGATAAATATTTCACATCGACCTTTACCTTTTTTTGTATTTTATACACAGAATAAAAATAATTGTCAAAAGAAGCAAATCATAATTGTTTTAACAGCTCCTAATAGATACCGGACTGTTAGTATTTCGTGCGACAGAGATAACGCTCTACGAAGCCGAAATTAGCCGATAGTCTCTTTCCAAAGGTCGATGTGCAATATTTATCGCCGGGTACTGTATATTGATTTTAATATCAAACATTTATGTACTAACACGCACTGGGCCCACGAGGTGAATTACGGCCCATTCACTCTCACAGAGAGCTTTGTGTCCCAGCAGTGGGAATAGTGGAGTCTGATTATGCTAAATCAAAATAAAATAAAATTCTGACTTAGCCTTAATTTTCATGCCTGTTTGATTAAACTATGAAAAAAGCCATAAATTCAATGCAATTATTCTTAACATACCAGTGCACTTTAAAAATATCTAAAATTCCATCCAATATTCAACGAAAATGAACCTTGAACAAAAATATAGCAATCAATATCAGAGTGCCACCTCGAATATTCACACTAGTACCTACTGAAATAAAAATGTACCTATTCCTGAAAGACCTAGGTATCCCAACCAACAGAGGTACAGAACTAACTTTCTATCAAACTTTGAACGCTAACTTTTATTTCGTGGATGATCCCAAAAGGCAATTTTACAAGACTAACCCCTTGCGAGTCTGGAGGGGTGAAATATGTTTATTTCAGTTAAAATGTAAGCAATTTCTTTAAAAGTGTTGTTAGGCAAACGGGACCGATGAAAGTCATGGACAGATGGTGGAAGATATTTTAAGGGAATAGGGAAACACTCCAATATTTTACAATAATACCAATCTATTGAGTGGGGCCCGTGGTTAAATAATAACGGCCGTACGTTAAGCCGTTGGTCCCGGTTGTCATTCGTGGATCTTTGACAGTCGTTACGGGTCGTCAGAAGCCCGAAAGTCTGACAACCACTTACCAAGGGATATAGTATTACCCAGTAACTGGGTTGTGGAGGTCATACAGGCACTCGCTCCATGTAAAACACTGGTATTCAGCTGTATCCAGTTAGACTGGCGGCAGACCCCAACATTGTTGGGAAAAGGCTATGCAGATGATGATGGTGATGATGTGATGACCAATCTATATTATTGAAGTGAAAACTTCTTGAGGCGCGTTGGGTATTTTTTGAGATGGGAAAAAACCATTGAACTCGCGACACTGTTACCGTAAGCGACACCACGCGTTTTGTATATAAGACGATAAAAAAAATACCCGCTTCGGATGTGTTCGGCTGTCCTCGGGATGTACTCGGTTTTAATATACATCCGATATGTCAGTGAGTTTTAGCAAAGTATTCTGCCTGTGTTTTGTTTTGACTTCTGTCGGCACTCCCGGAGTGCCACTGTTTTTTTATCCCTCTGAACGGCAAAGGGCTTTTCTCATACAGAAAAGGCACATACGAAATTTCAGACTTATATTATTGACTACCCCTTCATTCATAAACGTTGCTCAAAGTTTAGTAGTGATAAGCGACTGTTTAATCATACATTTTTTAATCATCGTTTATAAATAAACCCATGTTCAGGTTTTCTCACGATCTTTTGCTCCACTGTATCTCAGTGATGTATAAAGACAGACTTTAATGCTTTAACACCCCCGTAAAAAAACATATACAAAATTCATAAAAATTACCATAACTTCTACCCCTTACAGCTCTGCCTACCCCCTCTGTTACAACGGGCACACAATACATTGACAGTAGCGGGTCGACCCTCGTCACCACAGATAACGTCAAATCAAACACTGACGCCACCGACGTCGACGTAACTGGGGTACGTCACTACGTCACGAATTACTCATTGATGGGTATTCGGGAGGGTTTTTTTAATTTTACATTAAAAAAAATATATTTTATGAGCCCTTCTCTGGTTAAAATAAAACAATGTGAGGAAATCAGGATTTTAATAATCTGAAATCGCTAACCCGTGAGCAAGCCTAGTATAGTCTTCCCTTCTCTGTAATTGAAGAGAAGTTTGCCTTATGATGTTATAGGCAAATGGAGAAAGAAAGAAATACGATTATTTGGTACACATGACGCAAAAAACCACAAACACAAAAAATAACAAGTTGGGGGAAAATATGCGTCACATCCACGCAAAACGGCCATCGCTCAGCATAATGCTACGCCCCTATGCGAGACAGTGCCCCAGCGCTGGTCGTAAAATCTAAGTATCTGTTATTTTGTCAAACGACAAAATAATAGATACTTAGATAGTTAAGAAAGAAACAGGGGAAGCATTTGTATGATCGATTAGCAGTTTGATTCCAGTTTTTAACGGATCAGTTTCTTCAGTATCACCCATCGCTTTAACTTTTAGTTGAAGTCACCTCTATTAATAAATTGATAGACTTACACTACATATGTCGTGTCAGATATTACGTATCATCATCATATTCTGCCAAGTTGAATACCAGTATTTCACATGGAACGGCTGCCTATCTGACCTCCACAACCCAGTTAAAATACGATACTCCTTGGTAAGACTGGCTGTCAGACTTTCTGACGACTCGTAACGACTGTCAAAGATCCGCGAATGACAGCCGGGACCAACGGCGTATCGTCCGATATTACGTTTAACAAAATTGTACAGTCAAAGAAATTAATTATTAGGTTAAATTTACACCACACCTCAATTTTCTTTATTATAGGCATTTCATACAGCTGTCAAAGAATGACAGATGTGATTTGAATATACGCACAAATTAAGTTGGTAGTCAACTTGCTATACAATCAATTTCCCTGACTGTAGAATGTTATGTTGTTATACGTAATATTACTCCCAAATGATAGAGGATTCCCGTATTAACAGGAGGTCGCAGTCCATTATCTTTGCTCAACTATTAGCCTCATTAGCTGTCTGTTCATTGGCTTTAAACTATACGTTCATCTATCCACGTCATTGGTGGTGAAGACATAGTAGGTATACATTATAGTGATTTTGAATTATTAAAGTTACTCAAATTTAAAGCGTTTATTTCAAATAATTCGATTACAGGCACTTTTAAATTGTCTAGGCGTCGGTCAGTCAGAAAGATGAAGCTAGTTGTCCATTCGAAAGCGTAGTAGGTACAGACGCCAGCATATCAAGCTACTACAATCTGTCAAAATTCCTTAATAGATTTTCAACTTTATCGCTACAGCATAAGTTTCAAAGTCGTTTGGGAAAATTTGACAGTTTCGGGTAGCTTGATGTGCTGGCGTCTGTACCTTTTGGGATGTGTGAACAAGCCCCCTCGTGTAGCGCAGTTTGTTCCGCCAGTTACTCAACTGAACCGAGCGCTCGGCGCGTCCTGGACAGTCACACCCAACACCTTATTTGACTGACCAATTCTTCCCTTGCGGTGGTAGGGCTAGCGCCCGCCTGTTTTGCGACCACCCTCCCACCGGTGTCCGGCGTCAAGCAGCCTTCTGTGTTTCGTCGATACGTGGGATTTCCAGTGCCTTAGGCATCTTCTAGGCATGCTCGTTCCATCGTAGACCTCATCTATCGCTTTCCAGCAGGCGTGATCGAGGTCAAAAGCGGGCCCATTCAACAATTTTTAAAAATATATATAAAAAACCTATGGAGAAGAACGGGCAAGAAACTGCACGGATCCTCTTTTAAATCACAAAATTGCTACAAAATATTGGTCCCGACGGACAAGTCAATAAAATATAGTTAGGTAAAGTCAGGAAAATTAATTGTTTATAAAGTTTACTACCAACTTAGACTCATTCTTTGACAGTTCTATGAATTGAATACTCTTTGTTATGTACACCATATAAATTACAGACATGAATATAGAAAGAGAGAGAGAGAGTAAGAGTATTCTATTCTATTCTATTCTAACGGCTATATATAAAAAAAACGAAATTGCTACAAATGGCATGAAATGGCTATAAATAATACAGGAAATTGACGCGTACTGTGTCAGTTTGATTAACAATGAATTTTGCTGTCTGTGTATCAGTGTCTCCCATTTAGATTCATCTTCTTATCAGTATCATTGACTCAATTCATTCAATAAATAGGTATATAAGTATGTATATCAGAAATAAATAGCGTCTAGACAAATGTCTTAAATGGGTAGGTCGTTATGGGACTTAGCACATGCTATGCAATGAAAGTGACGGAAGAGAGAGTGCACCTGGTCTGCGAATACACTTTTGCATTATAATATCTCCTGCGGAAATTCGGTCTGGTGGACATTATTTTATTTTATATACATGATCTGATCCTAGCATTACTTTATGAAATTTTTTCTTCAGCCTTTAATAGATGGCCAGTATTTTCCATGTGAATTTTGCGCAAATGGAGCGAAAAACTTAAACCAGATAAGCCGTTCACGCGAAATTCATTACATTGCATCCGCAATAAAATAACAAATGAAATAAAGTGTTTACTGGCAAACGTACAGCGAATATCATTTTATATATAAAAGCTCTTAGTTAAATCCTGAATCGAATTCCATTTGTAGTAACTTGTGTTAGGGTTACATTCGTTAGATTAAGCCTCGCCCGGTTCTCAGCGATAGGAGTCCACAGGGACTGGCAGAGAACGCTTGCGTCTAGCAAAGTGGTAGAAGACGTAAGTGGAAGCGACTATTAAGGGTCTATAAAAGCAGTGGTAGCCAAGTGGTAACGGCCACGACTTTCAAATACAGGTCGTAGGTTCGAAACCAGGCGCTTTACTTTGTGTAAATTATTTCATCACCACTGCTCTCAAAACGGTGAAGGAAAACATAGTGAGGAAAGGTGTTCTAGGACCAAAAATTCGAAGACGTGTGACATTTGCCAACCTGCACTGGGCCCGCGTGGTAGTTTACGGCCCGCTCCCTCTCACCTAGAGGAGACATGTGTCCCAGCAATAGGAACATTACAAGCTAATTATGCTTTTACCTCAGACAGCTAACTTTCAAAATATTTCTATTTATCTATCGAGAAGACGCCGACGAATATTTCGTACCATAATATTACATTCTATTTATCATATAATCAGTCAGTAGGTCTGTGTTGTTATAGTACTTTTATCTCACGAAGCGACACGCGCTTTACTTGAGGTTGAGTATTAACTTGTGGTTACCAAGTCTACAAACACGCTGTGAATGTGTGTCTGCGCAGATTTCGATACCGTCCGAGACAGTGGCAAAATCCGGACATGTGTGTGTGTTATGTGCTAACGCTACTTATCTTCACGCACACATTCACAGCGTGTTTATACACTTGGTTAGCACAAATAAAGCGCGTGTCGCTTCGTGAGATAAAAATACTGTACTAAGACTGACTCGTTCATTACGATATTTTCGTATAGCATCTGAAACGACATCTAAGGCTAACAATACCCGCTACATCGCAACACTTACAACTTCCACAGGGACGAAATTGGACTCGAAATGATTGAATGCAGTTGTAAAAGCGAGTAGTTTGAAATATACGGAACCCTTTGTTTTAGATGTATTTATTACGGGCTCGCCGTAATAATGTGTAACTTTCATTTATTGCTCTCATGCAATTTGTACGGAATGTACTTACATTTTGTGTGCACATCGCACTATAGTGTTGCCAGATGCGAAGATTTGGCGTTGTTACGTAAATGTCAAGATTTTCTTGTTTTCTCCTTTAGTGTAGGATGAGTGACTTGTGTTGTATTGTTGTGTGAATTTGTGGGAACATTTTTGATGTCTGTGGTGCTTGTATTCTTTTGGAGTTTCAGAATTAAAGAAATGGAATGGGATTTTCTTTAAGCTTGCTCGGAAAATTTTTAGGGCTTCGTAACTAAAGGGTGCAAATAGAACCCTGTTAGTAAAAGCCTCCGCTGCTGCCCGTGCGTCCGTCTGTCTGTCAGCGGGCTGTATCTCATGAAGCGTAATAGGTAGACAGTTAAAATTTTCACAGAATGTGTATTTTTATTGCCGCTGTGAGAACAAATAATAAAAATAAAATAAAGTTAATAAAAATTAAAGAAGGTCTCCATACAAGGAACGTATTTTTTCCAGTGTTTTTTGCCTTGTAGTACGGAGCCCTTCGAGTGCGTTTCCGATTTGCACTTGACCAGTTTTTCTTTATTCCTCTGGGAACAGTCTGTTTAGAATTTCGTATTTGACTATAGGCCGACCGCTTAATTGAGACGTTGCCTGAGGTAGCTGCGCGGTACGGGAGGGGTGATAGTTGTCACAAGTTGACGAATCACTGAGCTCTCGCATTACGTCACCACACCCCTCCCGCACCGCGCTGCTACCTCAGGCAACATTTCAGTTAAGCGGTCGGCCTATAGTAGCCGGCGCAATGCTATTTCTTTTGAAAAACAAATCTTGTAAAAATGTAATAAAATCAACTAATTTATTTTACAAATAACATTACGCAAGTAGGTACACCCACATTTCGCTAGCTATTTTAAAGTTGTATTGTATTACAAGGGGTGATCCGTTTTTTAATGCCCTTTAACGGTCTCATTGCCACATAACTCAAACTCAAAGCATTTATTTAAATTAAACCAATTACAGGAACTTTTGAATTGTCAAGGAGTCGGTCAGTCAGAAAGATGAAATTAGTTGCCCGTTCGAAATCGTAGGTACCTATGGAGAAGAACGGGCAAGAAATTTCACGGACTCTTTTTTAAATACATCTACTTACCCATTTGCCAAATATTACAACGATTGTATCGTGTAAAGTTTAAAATGTTGTGAACGATGTACAAATGAAGTGGTGATAAACAAACTTCAAAGTCAAATCATTTATTTCAAATAGGCACATAAGGCACTTGTGAACGTTATTAAAAAAAAAATAGAATGTGTAAAATAGTATGTAGAAGAATGGGCAAGAAACTCCATCGTTACTCTTATAAAATGTTTTACAATATTTTGTATACATTAATAATATGAGAAGACGAATCAGGAATGAGGAGATCCGCAGGAGAACCAAGGTAACCGACATAGCCTGAAGAATTACCGAACTTAAGTGGCAGTGGGCAGGGCACATTGCTCGCAGAACAGATGGCCGATGGGGCCGAAAGGTTCTGGAGTGGAGACCGCGTACCGGAAGACGTAGCGTTGGAAGGCCTCCCACAAGGTGGTCCGACGACCTTGTGAAGGCCGCAGGAACCCGTTGGATGCGAGAAGCACAGAACCGGTCGAAGTGGAGGTGCTTGTGGGAGGCCTATGTCCAGCAGTGGACGTCTTTAGACTGAAATGATGATGATAATGTGAAGACGATGCACCTAAATTATTACGAGTATACCACACAAAAAGTAACTCGATTTCACATTGTATAATATTCAAGGACAAAAAGATTCTCTCTCTATCTCTAAAGCTCATGTAGCCCGTCTCCTCATTGATTATTTCCATGTTTTAAATAAACTCTTTGTGCCTTTGTCTCAGTTGTCTAAGCCGCAGAAGATTATTCTTGCCGCTTTATTAAAAGCTGGTATTTTTCCGTGTTCCCGACTCGACGGATATTCAAGTAAAATGTAAGATGCTTTGGTTTTTAAATACTCTTGTAAATCTTTTGAATTGTTGTTTGGGTAAGATTTTAAGTAGGTATGGTATTTATAATAATAGGTCGGGGAAAAAGAATATTTCGTATTTTTTATACAAATCCATCACTATTTTTTTCATAGTTAGTATTTCATCACTGACTTTTAATAATAATGTTTTAAAGATTAATGGGGTACTTATTATTATTTATAAATAACAAAATTAAAATTAAATACTAACTTAACTAAAATTTATAAAAATATTTTTATTTATATTCATTTTTTTTTTATTTATTAATTCATTTTATACTAACTATAGTTAGTTACATTTTATTATAATATATGTGCACCATTTTTTTCAATAACTTGTTTTCATTTTGTCGGTAGTGACACTACATTGCTGTAGAAATTTTAGGACTTCTGATCAAAAAACTGCGACAACTAGTTTTGACAGTCCTTTCTTGATGTTAACCACACTACCTAAACACACTACACTACCTAAATAATTTACACTACACTTTACACTACCTAAATAATTCTGAAGAGACCGAATCAGGTGGAAATCTGAGGGTGCAAGGTGAGGACTATATGGTGGATGCATCAACACTTCCTAATCAAGCTCTCTCATTTTTTTCTGTGTGGCTAAAGATGTGTGTAGTCTAGCGGTATCATGATAAAAGACCACACCATTTTTGTTGATCAATTCCGGTAATTTTTTCTCAATTTCATGCTTGAGTCTCATTTGTTTTTGGCAGTACAGATCCGAATCGATGATTTTGCCCGACGGTAAAAGCTCATAATGGACGATGCCCTTCCAATCCCACCATACACTCAACATCACCTTATCGTGAGTTAATCCGGGTTTCGCTATAGTCTGTGGAGCTTGACTGCCCTTTGACCATAACCTTTTTCGCACGTTCTTGTCGTAGGTGATCCACTTTTCATCACTAGTGATCTATCTTTTCAAAATTGTTTGTATACCGACCTTTCCAAATGGGTCAAAACTGTTGTGGTCAACCCCTAAATCTTTAGCAATATCGTAACTACTAATGTGCCGATTTTGTTCCACTTTTTAAAAATAGCATCGTGTTTTTCCGTAACAGGACAGGCGAGCTGCATCTTTGACATCAAAATTCCCGGACTGAAAACGCTTGAACCCACTTTGTTGTCTTACGGACACTGCGTTAACTCCATAAACATCACATATTTTTTTCGAGACTTGTATCGCATTTTCCGAAGCTTTTCCATTTTTTTATAAAACTTTAAAATTTTGTCGAATTTCTTCGTTAAAACAATTGAAAAGTGACTTTTATAAAATGTCATCTATTTAATGGTTTCAAAACCAGCCAGATACAAACAATACAGCCAAAGAGTTTTATTACAACTTTATACCTATAAAATACGAAAAAACTTTTCCCCAACCTCGTCCGCATAGCTGTCACCCGGAAACGTGCCCAGAAGACTGGCAGCATTGCCAGGTTGAATGGCAATGCTAATTCTTTAGCCAAAGAACGACCCAGCACTCTGGTCACGTAAAGTGTATGGTATATTGTACGGAAAGTATATAATGCCCAGTAATCACGTAAAAATCGGTGTACGGGCATGAAAAAAAAAACCAGCCGAACACATAACCTCCTTCTTTTTTTGAAGTCGGTAAAAAACGATTGAGACCATCAATACGAAAGTTTAGATATTTGATTGCGGTTCAAATACGCCGAAAAGGCTGAATGTATTTGAATTTTTGGCACACATGCAGACAATTCTAGTTTTCCACCTACTTAAAAGTTTTCAGAGATCTCTATATTCATGCAGACAAAGTATTCCTACATATTTTTGATGAATCTAAATTCTGAAACTTCCTACCAATAATTGCAAACCCAAACTAATTTCACAGGAATGCCACTAATTGTTATCCGAATCACTTTCCTCCAGCATTATTGCAATTATTATTCTATCACAATAGCTCGGCCGTATATCTAATTGGCGAATGGCGCTAATGAAAAATACGCACGCTTCGGCATTCGGCATCGATCCGTCAATGCGTTCGTCGTTACGTGACTGAAGGGCTGCCTGTTACACCGAAGTGTAATGCGTGTTTTCTCCGTTACCGATGGATTAATCAACGTAACACTGACTTTATTAGTGATTTCTTTCTAAAAAGTTGGATGCGCAGTCTTTACTCGCAACCGGCGTACGTGTATGGTCCGATATATGAACGTGGATGCAAAAGGAATACATATACATAATAATGTGTAAATTGTAACAGGTTTAGGTTCTGCCTACCCATGGGAAAAAGGCGTGACTTTTTGACTACGGCAATGTATATTTAAAGAAAAACTCAGAAACATTACACCGTTCGTGTACAGACGCCAGCACATCAAGCTACCCGAAACTGTAAAATTTTCCTAATCAACTTTGAACCTTATTCTTAAGCGATAAAGTGGAAAATCTATTAAAGAAATTTGACAGATTGCAGTAGCTTGATGTGCTGGTCTGTACATGGTGCACATTTCAAATTATAAAGGCACAGCATGGGACTTTGTGTTTGGTTTCTGAACAAAACAACGCTTAATGCGTGCTATGGCGTAGTCGCATAAAATACACCAGTAAAACCGATAACAATAACCAGCTTTAGAAACTGAGCGCAAAGATTAGAAAAAAACAAACTGAAATACAAAGCTCATTTTACCCTCTGCCATGCTCGCACCGGTGTAACAGCCATCCTACTTAAGCTTAACATGCCGTTGGCGTCGTAGAATATTGGAACAATTTATGAGAAGACCTTTGTAATTTAGAAGAGCACTCAAATTGAAGGTATGGAGACTGACACCTTGGCCCCTCCACGGAATTTAGATGACTCATTTTGAAAGGCCTGAACCTTTAAGCCTCGTCAGTTATAATGTGATCAGTCTTTGCAAGCGTTATGATTTTTTTTGGGACTTGGATTTTTAGGGAAGTGTTAATCTAATTTTGGGACGTGTACAGATTTTTGTCATGTTGAACTTTTTATGTATTCTAGAGTTTTCGTTTTCAATCTAATTTATATGGTTTTGGGCAGGGTTATCTTTGAGGAAATATTGTTGATTGATCTAAAAATTCCGAATTCAGTTTAAAAAAACCTAATTATTAGGAAAATATTTTCAAATATTCTTGTTAGGGGTTGTTTTAATTACAACAATCTCCGTTTGAGCTATATGAAAGTAGCGCAGGTTTGATAACACAAGCCAGTTGGGATAGCAAAGATGCTAATGCAAACTACCCATAATGGTATGGAGATACTTAATTATCAACATTAGAAAGTAATTTTCAGTCAAAAACCTGCCAAATCCCACAAATGCCTTCAAAAATCATCCTCCAATTCACAGCCTACAAATACCAGTCTACTAAAGACCAGTGTTAATCCGGGCATCCCGAAACACCGTGATAACACCGCAACAAGCCCCACAGACGGACAATAGCCTGAATTATCTATACAGATCCGACAGGCCAACTACTCGGCTTGCTTCGATACAAGGCAGTATTTAGCTGTCACATGCGGTGTGACGATTAGTACGACGTATTGGAGTACTGGATAAAAATAATGTGGCATGTGGCGTGTTTCTTTTTTTTAAATGTTTTTTGAGGACTTCCGATATTTTTTCTAAACCTATTGGTCCATATTTTTTTTTTATCTATTAAGGTAAAAACTCACGCCATTCATAATGACGTTAAGGTGATATGTTGAAAAAAATGTGGGTTTTCTATTTCGTGTAACTTGCTAAGTATGTGGAATAGTGATTTAACATTTTGGTATGTTTTTTGACTCTTTGGTCTCGTATGTAAAAGGAATACATGATTCAATTAATTTTTCTCGATACAAAAAAAATGCAATGTTCTATCTATTTTTTTTTTCGACATCACGGCGTAACCCTTAAGAGTTATTCAATAGAATTTACTTTAAAACATAGAGAATAATCATATCAAAGTTTACTCAAGGTAGTTTTAAATTAAATTAATTTATTTTGTTAAAAAAGGAGTAAAGTTTTGCGTTTCAAAAGTAATTGCATCACTTTCGCTTAGTAAGTTTTTGAGGATTTTAGATTTTCGAGGTAGCCCCTTTAAGGCAAAAACTCACGCTTGAGTTCATCATGAGTGACATCGTGACTAATTAGTCACGATGTCAACTCAATAGCACAAATAGATATAGGTACTCCCCTGGTAAAAAATACCCTACATTTGATTCCAGGAAATACCAAAAGCTACGAAATTTATTTTAATATTGGGACACGAACCGACTCCAGTATTGAATAAAATTTACACGCTACATGTTTTTTCGGTATAGTTAAAACTACAGCAATAAAAATAGACGGTAAACTGGTTGGTATAACAGCCTGAAACTTTAGCTACAGCATGCGTAATTTTTTTTGCTATGATTTTCATCGGCAAATAAATAATTGATATTGAAGCCTGGATATTGAAATAAATTGGATCGTAAAAAAATATAGACAGCTCAGTGAAGTGATGAAAAAGCTTATTTTTCAGTTATTTTGTGGCGAAGAAATGTAAATATTTATTATGTTGGGAATATTCTGTTTTTTATAGTGGGTCCAATATTTTTTTTTTCAGAATTAAAATAATGTGTACGTAAATAATAATTAATAAAAAGCCAATTAATAAAAAAATACAACAAAATAATTAGTAACCAGAGTAACGAGAAATTTGTAATTTACGCAGTAAGTATATTATTATTATTTAATGACATTGAACTTACCCACAGGATATTAAAACTCCCCCTACTAAGAAACTTCTCAGTATTTTACTCTAAATATTAACTGAATAATTACGTTATTACATCCATACTAATATTATAAATTCGAAAGTAACTCTGTCTGTCTGTATGTTACCTTTTCACGCCTAAACCACTAAACGGATTTCGATGAAATTTGGCAGAGAGATAGATTGCATTTCGGGGAAGGACATAGGATAGTTTTCATCCCGATATTCCCACGGCATCGACACTTATGCGGGTGAAACCGCGGGGCGCTGCTAGTCTGCTATCCTTAATCCTTTCTTAAGGAAAATAATACTTCCATTTTATTTATTTTTTTGGCTTTTTATGTCTTACTGCTGGTGAACCGTACTCTCTTTCCACCTCTCCTTTCTCTCTTTTTTATTTAAATTAGCACCTTAAAAATTATACTGCAAGACGACATTAATAACTTCCACTGAAAGAGACAATGTATATTAGAAAACTCAAATGAATATCTGTCTCTTTCCAACTCTACCTCGGAAATGTTAATAAGCCTGCATTGTGGCGACAAAGTCGAGAAAATTATATAGTTTATATGACCACCCACTCCTTTCTCTTGCAAATCAGCAGCCAGTCATTTAGTCTGAATTATTCATCGCGTTTTACCAAGACTCACTTTCCAAAGTATTTTATTATTCAATATTCTCGATATTTTGGTGACTATACCATGAAATTTTCGTATCAAGACTCAGATATGAATTTTATTTCTGTGAGTAGGTTTGTACAAACACTTTTACACGTCAATCATATTTTAGAAACTAGATGGGGTCGGTGTTTCCTATCGGACTAGACTGAGAAGAAAGGCCGAAAGAAACTCAGAGGTCACAGTTTCTTTTAAAGTCCGGATATAATCTTGGTCAGATCATGTGAAGACATGTGTGACACACATGTCAGACACACACGTATTTGACATGTGTGTGTGTCTGAAATGGCCTTTTGAGGAAGGAATCACACCGATTGAGAGTCAGTAATCATGCAGCTCAACTCAGAACTTCAGGGGCTCAAGCAAGTGAAGTAAATATGTAAGTATTACAATATTAGCTATATATTTTGGTGACTCACATTCTAATTTAGAATCAATCAAAGTTCTCTAACTCAGGATAGCTATATAATATTCCCACTGCTGGGACACAGGCCTCCTCTCTGTGAAAGGGAGTGTGCCATAATCCACCACGCGGACCCTGTGCCGATTGGTAGATGTCACATGTCTTCGAATTTCTGGTTCTAGGACTGCCGGTTTTCTCACGCTGTTTTCCTTCACGATTTTGAGCGCAGTGGTGATGAAATAATTATAGAAAGTTAAGCGCCTGTCAAATGTCATGGGTTCAAACTTACGGGTCACCACGGCTCTAAGTGAGGTTAGAATTCAATAATATTCATATATGGCTTCATTCACGGATAATCAAAGAAACTATGAAAGGTTATGAAGCCAAACAAGACGCCTTCATCTATGACGTCGAAGACGCCTACATATTCAGACATTGTTGCCTCGTATTGAGGCCATTCAACAATGGAACAGTATCTACCTGATACATAGTATAGCATTAGGTACGGTCAGCATCAAAAGTCGATTAACACTTCAGTTTTTTTAATCTCAGTTATTGAGCAAACTATTTATTCACAATTGCAGCAGAAGTACGATGCAATTTTCAACAAATATTTTGCTCAATAACTGAGATTAAAAAAAACGGAAGTGTTAATATTTTTCTCAATAACTAAGATTAAAAAAACTGAAGTGTTAATCGACTTTTGATGCTGACCGTACCTATAACAGTCCTCACCTTATCATCTGCTTAGCATTTTCCCAACTATTTTGGTGTCGGCTTCTGGTCTAAAAGACTGTAACTGAATACCAGTATTTTACATGGCATAATCGATGGCGACTTGACCTGGGGGCCTAAAAAGGCCACTTTGGCAGAATCATAAAAGGATAACATTATGAATCATAATTAGTTGAAGACAGTCCGTGTTTTCTTTTTTTCGCTGCAGTATGTAGGTATAATCAAAGAGATTGGAATTGGATTGATTGGTATTTTAGCACAAACAAAAAAAATAACTGAAAAATCCTTCACCAATGGGATTTGATACGATTAACTTAACAGTTAACTGCCATTATGATTCATAATGTTATCCTTTTATGATTCTGAAAAAGTAGCCTTTTGGAAAAGGAGTTGGCCGTAATCTACCACGCGGGCCCAGTGCGGGTTGGTAGTTGTCATGTCTTCGAATTTTTTGTTCAACGTTTTGAGAGCAATGGAGTGAGTGAGTTTGACATGGAGCGGCTGCCTATCAGTCCTCCACACCCAAATTTATTGGGTAATACGATACCTCATGGTAAAACTGGTTGTCGGGCTTTTGGGGTTTTGAGTACCTGTAAAGACTGTCAAAGATCCCCGAATGACAGCCGGGACCAACGGCTTTACGTGGTTTCCGAGGCACCGAAAGGTCTTGGTTTCTAAAGATTGTCATCCATCCACGGACTGACCACGGCAAGCGTAGCTTAACCTCATCGGTCGGCTTGTGCGGTAGTTATTACTTAGCCACGAGGCCCTACAAACAGTCCTACTTACCAACCAACACAAAACATAAACATAAAAAAGAACATAACAACACAGGACTAACACCTCATTTTTCACCCTATCAAGATATAGAGCCCATCTCCAGATGGATTCCCTCAATAAAATACACGACTGTGCGAATTGTTTCACATGTGACCAACGCACCCATTCGATACGAGAACCATAGCTTTGTACTCTAAAAAACTTGCCAAGTGCGCATACACACAATATCTGAGGGTCCGTATTGAAAACTTAATCATTATTGTGTTGTGGATATAACGGATTCTAAACTGACTGTAAAGACTGTAAATTCTATTATGTATGACAATGATGTGTATATTGTGTATGACTAATGTCATTAAATGATATTATTATGCATGTACTACAAATATTTGCACGACTGATAAGTCGAATATAGTGAAACTAAAATTATTTTACCATATCATTTAAGCACCTATATTCTGGCAAATAAATTTCATTTCATTTCATAAAAATTTGTGAACAGATCATGTTCACAATAAGTTTTGATAATAGTACTTAGCTAAAAGTTCACCTATAGAAAAATAACAGAAAACAAAATGGTTTATTAGACAAATTTAAAAAATAAATAAAGAAGGAATATGGTTTATTACACACGACTTGTGCACCAACGACATCCCACAAGCCATTTATCTCTCAATTTTATGTACGAGAGCAGTCCTTACGTTTTTCATCTCAATTTCATTAAACAATACTTCGACATGAGGGTGGTCCATCGTCCGTCCTACAAAGTATCCATTTTTGTCGTACGGAACCCTGAAAACATCATAGCAACCTCTCAGCGAAATTGAAACTATAAACAACAGCAGGTGAGGCGAAAAATCAATCCTATTAATAGAAGTGTGCTAGGAGCGGACATATAGATTATATTGGTTCAGTTTTACATTTTTTTGTGAAAATTTAGGACCAGCCGGTCGATTCTGTAAAAATCTCACCGTGGAAACTTAGGTGAAGTGAGTTTGTTTTTGCTAGGAATTGACACTATTGACAGCTCACTCCACGCTTACTTCACCTAAATTTTCACGGTGAGATAGTTACAGAATCGCACTGCTGTTTCGATGACCGGATAAAAGCTTCTTCAAACAGGTGCGACGACGTTGCTGAATGTAAAAGATCGAAGCTTACAGACAGCGCGAGCGACTTTGTTTTATACCATGTTAAGAAGATTTGGGTCAACAACAAAGAGTTACTACTTAACAATTTTTACATTGCAAACTTAAATCTAAATGCCCCACACCATGCACTACGTTGTGCGTAGAAAATACCACCCATAATTAATTATCATTAATACCTTCGTATTTCCAATAAACATTCAAGCCTAGATTATGAGAACTCCTGTCAATACCCGATTGAAAACCAATTACCGATCAATTTCCCAGTAATTGATATGAAAGGTACTTCCATCATATCAATGACCAATTAACTGCCTATAAGTAATTTGATTGACGTTTTTAATTTCAAGAATTGCCATCCAATCAACGTCCTCCCATTACAATTTATTAACAAGACTATAAATATCTCTGTTCATTGTATGCGAAACATGTAGATAGCTGATACTATACATCTCAATATACATATGACAGACAATAAAATTAAGACACTTTATTTTTTAGGTTTACATGGTCGCTTGTTGTTTTAAAAATTGCAGTCCCCATAAAATCCAAATCAGAAGACATTTATTCAAACTAGGCTGAGAATCAGCATTTTTAACATCAAAATTACATAAGTCAGTCCCCCAAAACCCCTTTCACCACTTTCTAGTGCTTCAGCTGGGAAGAAGTGGCGCAACAAACTCCCCAGCAGCACAGCTGTCTGTTCAGGAAGAAAAACTTGATTTTATACAATAATAAGTAATTTACATTACGAAACATAATAAGTAAGGTACGTAATAATTATTATTACTATTTAACTGGAATACTTTCTCCTTCATATTTATAATTAAAAATAATATTTTTTTTAAAGCTCACTTCCAATAAGGCCATAACATTTACTCTTGAAAAAAATGGGACACAAAATCAAAAAGTTAAAAAATAAAACGAGTGAGAGGCAGTCGCGATCCCATGACCGTTCCGTTTTCCCAATTTTCGAACGGAACACTAACACAAATCAATTAACAATTTCCTGCCCCTAATAACATACCGCTCAGCATCCAATCAGTGTTCCCTAATTACCGATCTCCATACGGTTATTCAAACAAGTAGGAACATGCAATCTGCAACATCAAAGTCAGCTAATAGAGCCTGCAGATAGGGCACCGTGCAAAATTGAATACGTCCCAGGACTATCTCCGCGATAGATGCAGGACGCTGGTCTGAGTTGTAAGCGGAGCGAGTTTTGTTCTTAGTTCTTCAAGGATTTTTTTATTGTGGCCCGTTTACGTTGTTGTTAATCCATACTAATGTTATAAATTTGAAAGTAACTCTGTCTGTGTGTTAACTTTTCACGCCTAAACCACTGAATGAATTTCGATAATTGGCAAGGAGATAGTTAACATTCTGGGGAAGGACATTGGCTTCTTGTTCGAGTAGCACGTTTCTATGGGATAATTTCCAACTTCCACACGGATGAGGCCCCGGACAGAAGTAGTTAGTAATATAATTAGTGAATGCTCTGACGATCAAGTCGTCAGTGTTTGTACACACCGGGACTTACAGCTTAGTACGGCCGTTATTCCAAGTGCGTACGATGTGACTACGGTTGAGACAATTGAGCCTGGATCAGTACCTAAAGCCCAACTGACGCCGACCTATCCCGACAGTAACTACCTAGCACCCTAGTTATCCTAGCCCTATAGTAATTACCTACCTAGTACCCTAGTAAAAGTTACCCTAACGCCCTAGCCTACCATACAAACTACACCAAACGTAGGTTACGTTGGTTATATGAGAGGGAAGTCTGTCACAAGGAGACCTACGGTAATAGACGGAATTTGGGTAGGAAGAGGGTTTTGTGTACGTCGTGCAATGTACACAGGAAATGGTTTTCTTACTGCCGATCCCACAGACTCATAGGACCGATGATGGCTAAAGGTGTCTTGGCCACAGTAAGAGGAGGTATAGGAGATAAATCACACTCGACTCCAGCTTGATGACTAATTTAATTACAATAATAAACTTAATTATATACAATTTTTGTGGTCAATACACATTGATACCTATTTACATGTGTGTCGTGTGTGTATCGAGCCGATGAAGCGAAGATCTCAGTAGGCCACCTCTTAGTGCTGACGGTGTGCTGGTGTTGCCAGCGCGTAGAACGTATGTATGTCGCTCTTAATGCTGACGCTGTGATGCTGTTGTTGGCGCGTGTAATAATGGTATGTTCATGGTTGAACAGTGTTCACGTCTTAAGCGTTTGTTACAAATAACGCATAGAATAATCGCCACATTCACAGTAAACTCTGCCGATGTCCACAGCATAGTCATCCAACTGCTTCTCACGTCAATACCGCAATTTTTATTCATGTGTACAAAAAATAGATTACGCTAAACTAAAGAAAACTAACTTAATGTTTACTTTTGATCCCACTTGGGTCAAAAGACACAAAATCTGTTAAAATGAATAACTTTTTAATTCGAACATACCGTAAACTCCTTAATATTTAAAACAAAAGCTACTTGTTTCGGTGGTATTTAAGTAATATAGTAAGAAATTCTAAGCTATTTAATTATTGACAATAATCGCCACGACCTTTATAAGTTATCAGCTACCCACTTTATAAAGTTACTGGAGTAAGATGGAAAGGCCAAATTGAGACGTGACCTTTTGTTTACTAAAAGATGTATCCCTTTTTAAAGGTAAATGGTATACTTATATATATTTAATATATTATATATATAATATATATACGTCTTTTTATATACAATTAGGATAAAAATCCTTACTTATGGGCGGAGCCTGCCGACGTCACAGCCGAGTAGTGGAGAGCGAGCGTGGTGGGACGTGCGCCGCGTAAAAGGACGTGCGCGTCAGTTGGAAGCCCTTTTTCGCTTCGACTTCAGAGACAGACGGACGTTGTATTATCGCGTGTTAAATTTCTTATTTAGTATTTAAGAACCCATTTTGTTATTTGCTGTGAATTATATTGTTCGTGAAACTTTTTGTTATTTTTTTTTAATAAATTATTTTTGAGATTTATTAGTTCAGAAGTGGGATTCTTTCCCAGTTCTTAGAGGTTTTCTGTTATTTTAAAAACTATGTCTGATAAAAGTAAACGTAAAAGTAGGAAACGAGATTGTACGCCTGTCTCTGGTTTGGAGCAAACTCTTCAAACTATTTTGAACCGTTTAAATGTTTTAGAAAGTTCTTCCAGGGACAACGCTAGTGAAGGTGGAGGTACACCATGCATCTCATTAGCAGAACCAGCAGCAGCAACGGCATTTTCTGATCAAACCAACCGGCCGCCTGGCGTGTTAGTTGTACCGTCAAGTGCTGAGTTATGCGGTACGAGTGCGGACTTGACGTCGGTGCCCGGTTCTAGCGTGTCACATCCCAATACCGAGGTGGTTATGAGTGAGGTAACAGAAAAGCTTGTAAGCGCAATCAAGGCCATTCCGGTAAGATCTAACCATGTTTTTATATCCAACTTTGATCCATCGTTGCATAATTTTGATGTGTGGTGTAGTGAGGTTGATCATGTGCGTACAATAAATCACTGGGACGATCGCGAGTGTTTAGCACGAATCGGTAATTGTTTGAAAGGGGATGCAAAGTTATGGTTAAACGAGTGGGTTAGCAGCGATCGTAGCTGGTCTAATTTCAAGCGGGAATTTAAAACATTGTGCCCACTTCAGTTAGATATTGCAAACATTTTGTTCGATGTTATGAAAACGAATTCCGACAACTACCCTACATATGCCGAATATGCTAGACGTTCTTTGTTACGATTACGTATTGTCAGTGGATTGAGTGACGAGCTGATCGCGGCTATTGTTATACGCGGTATTACTGATCCTCAAATTCACGCAGCTGCTACCAACGCTAAGTTAATGCCTGATACTTTAGTTAACTTTTTGTCAATATATGTGAAGCCTACTCAGAATACATCGGTTCGTGAATGTAGTGGTTTTCGTAAAAATGAATCTAGTTCAAATACGCGAAAACGGGAACATGGCGATTCGAAAGTTAGATGTTTTCTTTGTAAAAAATTTGGCCACAAGCAGACAACGTGTCCTAAACGTGTAAAATCGGAAAAAACAACCGATGGTAGTGCAAATACTTCGAGTACAAGCAGCAATGCAAGCAAACAAGCAACAAAATTAGAGCCTTGTTCTTTCTGTAAAAAAATGGGTCATAAAGTTGAGGATTGTTTTGCCAAACAACGTACAGAGTCGCGAGGCAAGTCCAATGTTAATTTTTGTCACGAAAATGTTGACACGTTTAAACAAAATGACATTACTACCGCAGTTATTCAAGGGGTGCCTGTTGACATACTTATAGATAGTGGCTCAACTATTTCTTTGATCTCTGAGTCTGTCACGAAGCATTTGCAATGTACTCAACAGCCATCATTTCGAGTTTTACGCGGTATAGGTAGTCGGGAAGTAGAAACATCTTACCGTACTACTTTGACAGTTGAGTTTTCTGAAATTACCCTGGAGATTGACTTCCATGTTGTTCCAGATAAATTTATGAACACGCCTGTCATTGTAGGTACTGATGTCCTAAATAGAGACGGAGTTACGTTTACTCGTATGCGTGGTATGCAACGGCTCTCTAGAGTTCATAACGTTCTCGATAGTAAGTCTGATTTAGGTTCAATGATTGATTCACCATTAGTTGGTCAGGATAGGAAGCGACTAATGAACATCGTTAACGAATTTGCGGCTAATCTGGTAATAGGTACTGCTACTACTACTGTGCAAACGGGTTCTATGCACATTCGCCTGCATAATGAAACCCCAATCGTATACCGTCCGTATAAAATGTCTCATGACGAAAAGCTACGCGTTAGAGGAATCATTAAAGATCTATTGTGTAAACAAATCATTAGGGAGTCCGAGTCAGAGTTTTCAAGCCCAATCTTGCTAGTTAAAAAGAAAGATGGTAGTGACAGGCTTTGTGTTGATTTTCGAGCCTTAAATGCGAATACTGTAAAGGATCACTTCCCACTACCTTTAATAGACGACCATATTGATCGCTTAGGCAAAGCTAAATATTTTACAAGCCTTGATATGGCTACAGGCTTTCACCAGATCAAATTAAGTGAGGAGTCAATTCATCGAACAGGGTTCGTGACCCCAGAAGGACATTATGAGTACCTCAAAATGCCTTACGGTCTCGCAAATGCACCCGTTGTTTACCAACGCATAATATCAAAAACATTGCGTCCTTATATCGATACAGGTAGGGCATGTGTATACATTGACGACGTTTTGCTACCTAGCAACACAGTTGACGAAGGGTTACAGACGCTCCGTGAAGTTCTTGAGACCCTGACTAAAGCAGGTTTCTCCATCAATTTGAAAAAATGTAAGTTTCTTACTACACAGGTTGAGTATTTAGGACGAATTATTAGTAATGGTCAGGTGAAGCCGAGCGAGCACAAGATAGAGGCCCTTGTTAACGCACGAGTGCCGTCCAATGTAAAAGAGGTAAGACAATTCTTGGGACTTGCAGGGTACTTTAGACGGTACCTCCCGGGCTACTCTCTGAAGACAGCGTGCATTGCAAATCTAACTCGCAAAGGTGTTCCCTTCAAGTGGGGTGAGGAACAGGAGAGCGTCCGTACGGACATTATCCAACGACTCACCAGCGAGCCAATATTGGCTATTTTCGACCCTTCTCTCCCCACTGAAGTGCATACCGATGCATCAGCCCAGGGGTATGGTGCCGTCCTGCTGCAGACCCATGATGGTGGACATAAGAAACCTATTGCCTACTTTAGCAAGGTAAGCCAAGGCGCTGAACCACGTTACCATTCGTATGAATTGGAAACGTTAGCAGTAGTCAAGGCGTTACAACATTTTAGACATTACCTAATTGGGTTGAAATTTAAAGTCATAACCGATTGTAACGCCTTGAAACTAACTCAGCGCAAGAAGGACCTACTACCGAGAATTGCTCGGTGGTGGATGTATCTCCAGGATTTTAACTTTGAGCTTGAATATCGGAAGGGGTCAGCGCTATCTCATGCTGATTATTTGAGCCGAAACCCCATCAATATGTGTGAGATTAGAAAGCCATTAAATTGGGCTCAGATAGCGCAAGCCGCTGACGAGGAAACTCAAAGCTTGTTGCAGAAGGTTAAGGACGGAGACCTAGATGCGTTTCGGTATGTTAAACGTAATGACATCTTGTATTACAAGATGGATGTAGTCGGTGAAGAACCACGTTTTCTATGTTATGTGCCTAAGGGTCACCGTCTTAGCTTACTGCGTGTTTTCCACGACGAGCACCAACACGTTGGTATAGACAAGACAACTGACTTAGTTTTGAAACATTTCTGGTTCCCGAAATTGAGACAGTTTGTGCGAAAGTACATACAACATTGCGTTGTATGTCTTTCTCATAAAAAGATACCGCGTCAGCCTTTACAACCCATAGAATCGTGGAACAAGCCAGGTCTACCGTTTGATATTATACACAGTGATGTTTTAGGGCCACTTCCGGTTTCTAACGGTTTTAAGTATGTCGTTTTGATTGTAGATGCGTTTACTAAATATTGTCTTCTTTACCCAATATGTAAACAAGATGCTGTAGAGTTGATAAAGACTTTCCAAAACGCGATTTCCCTTTTTGGATGCCCTAGATTAATAGTTAGTGATCGTGGTCGGATGTATGAAAGTAGATCTTTTGTTAATTGGATCAAAGAATTGGGTTGTGAGATACATTTTATTACGCCCGAAATGCATCAGAGCAATGGGCAAGTTGAGCGGTATTGTCGTACTGTAATGAATATGATACGTGTAGAGTCAAATTTCCGACAAGAAAGTTGGTCAGACATTTTGTGGAAAGTACAACTCACTTTAAATATTACTACGCAAAAATCAACTAAATGTTCTCCTTTGCAGTTGTTAGTTGGCCGCGACGGTACAACGCCCGTTATACTGTCCCTGGTGCGCGATGTGGCTCTGGAAGCGACAAGTCCAAATCGCGAATCACTGCGCGAGCTAGCCCGGCAACGCGCTTCAGACTTGCTAGAGGAAAACCGTTCTCAGCAAGATGCTCGTGTCAATGAGCGGCGCAAAGCACCACGTGTATTCAAGAAGAATGACTTTGTATTCGTTCGAAAAACGAGTCAGTCTACGGGCAAGTTGGACTCTGGCATGCGCGGCCCATACGTGGTCACGCAAGTGTTGCCACATGGACGCTATGAGCTCAAATTGATCTCTGGCTCCTATGGAAAAACCACGCAAGCCGCTGCAGAATACATTACGCTATGGCGCGGGGAATGGACCCCCGATGTGTGCACCGCATTTTTTGAGAGTCAGTATAATTCTGTACCCTTCTAAAATACTTTTAGTTTGGTTGTACGTTTTGCATCCTGAGGGCTCTGCACTTGTATATCGAGTACCCTGAGGGCTCTACTCATGTTGTGTCGCACCCTGAGGGCTCTGCGAAAGTAAAGGACTGATACTCCTTTGTAGTAAATATCGAGCACCCTGAGGGCTCTGCTTTAAGGACATACCGCGGTCACTGTCGCGCACCCTGAGGGCTCTGCGAAATAAAAAGGATTGCATGAATTGCTTCCTTTTAGAAACAAGGGCATCCTGAGGGCACTGCCGAATTTTGTTTGTAATCTCAAGAATAAACTGAGATTACATCAATTTCTTTCTGGATATTCCTGAGGGCTCTGTCAAAAAGAAAAAAGTTTCGAAAGTAATCGAGTTGCTCTATTACTTTCGGCTTCCTTACTACCATGAAGTTAATGCAAACAATGTGAACTTTCAGATGATGAAGACGAGGAAGTTGGAGATTCTGCTCCGAATCAATCATGTGGTGGCGAACGTGAAGTGGTTGAAGTAGATGTACATGTTCCTGCATCACCACCTCACGGAAATGAAGATCTGCAGCAGCACTCACTTCTCCGCACTCATGACTCCGCGGGCGAGGACGCACCGCCGTCAGGAGAGGCCGAATTAGGATAAAAATCCTTACTTATGGGCGGAGCCTGCCGACGTCACAGCCGAGTAGTGGAGAGCGAGCGTGGTGGGACGTGCGCCGCGTAAAAGGACGTGCGCGTCAGTTGGAAGCCCTTTTTCGCTTCGACTTCAGAGACAGACGGACGTTGTATTATCGCGTGTTAAATTTCTTATTTAGTATTTAAGAACCCATTTTGTTATTTGCTGTGAATTATATTGTTCGTGAAACTTTTTGTTATTTTTTTTTAATAAATTATTTTTGAGATTTATTAGTATACATATAATAATATACACATAATTATTTAATATGTCACCATTGCCAGGATCGCCCAGAGGACACGGTGGAGAATACGGTGGAGGTCTGCCCCGCTTGGACGAAGCACCGCCGTGTCCTCGTTGAAGCGATCGGCAAAGGCGGCGACATCTCGCGTCCAGCTCCGATTCAAGCCATGGTCCGGGGCGAGAAGGAGTGGGACAGTCGCCTCCTTCTGCGAAGCAGTCATGCTAGCGAAGGAGGTGGCGGGACGGCTGAGGGAGAGAGCCTCCCGTCCCAGCTACCGCGAGAGACGCTCCGGGCGTCAGGAGCTGCGCGACGACTCCACGATCAGAACCAGGCCCGTGCCGGATGGCGCGTACGTGTTCCACGCACGCCTCAAAGAGATGTCAGCATCAAGTAAAGGGGCCCGTCAGGGCCGAAGTCCGCCGGGTCAGCGGGATTGTCCGAAAGGGTTACCGCTGGCCTGCAACATAAAGAGCTAAGGAAGAAACACAGATGGGTTTTAGTCAGTAAGAGTCTGATACTCCCTTCTGCTCCACCCAGAGCGGGAAAGGTCATTTGATGAATTCCCATCCTCGAAAAAAAAAATGGTATATTTTATTTAGGGTTTTAGGTTATACTATAGTGTACTTAATATTTGAATTGATAGTATTTTGTAATCAGAATAGATGTTTTATGTGTTTGTTATGGAGTTGATTGTTTCAACTTAAAGATTATTTGTAACAAAACAATTTTTTGGAGTCAACAAAGCTTGTATTCATTTATTACTATCACTCGTCTTCTAAGTGTATTCACCCATTTTCAAGACATTTGTTACTTGTCACATGATTTTTCATATTTTGTTATTTTTGTTGTTGTAATAATATAGTTTTGTAATATTTCTAGTTGATTAACAAAACTGGAGATTTGTTAAGGAGCTTACATGACCAAAAGCGCGGTCACTGTCGGACTGCATACAAAAGAAAGAGAAGCGCGATGACATACCGCTGGTAATTTATTGCAAAATATGAAGCAATTATCTATTTACAAAAAATCTATTATTTGGACTAAGAAATTAAAACACTGTTGTGCTTTAGTAATAGCTTGTAGAATAGTCTGCCAAAAAATCAAAATGATTTTATGTATATTACTATGGTTTTTATTGGAAAAAGAAAGTTTTTAGAGGTATCTTCATAATTTTTTTCTATCGTACCAAAATAGTATTATGTTTTCATAGAATATCATATATTTTTTGATATTGTTTACTGTAGTCGATCTTATACTTTTATTGCTTCTAAAGCTTGCGTTTTTTTTACGTTTAGGTCCTGTAATCCCCTTAACCAACATAATTCTTGCCCTTACCTAAATTCGTTTAGAGTCTATAAAGCTTTTTTTTATAGTACATATCCATAATATTAGCATTTGGTAATCTCAATATTCACCCCCTTTCAAGCCATTTGACCTTTGAAACATTACGTTCATCGTGGTTCTATTTTTCTCTATTCTTTGTTTAAATTATTTAAAACATAAATAAAACTTATGACATGTGGGTCTAAAAAGTTAAAAATAATTTGAAAACATAGCTTGTAACTTGCACCAAATCAGTGAATGTAAACTGTAATAGTTAGCCGCGGATCGGTCCGATAATATGTATTTCCAACGGCTAAAATGTGTTTGCTTTTTACGAACGAACGGACGGTAGCCCAGAATAATATTGAAAGAGTTACAACAATAACGTTTTTAACTGAAAATGGAAATTAGTTTCGTATTTTTTATTTGGTTCACTGAAACGGACAGTGTCTCGAGCTTTTAATGATAATACACCAATTCAGAGTTTAATATTTTTCCGTTTCCTTCATTATGTTCTTTCGTTTAGAAGATATTTAATTTAAATCTTTATGATGCCACAGGTTACTTCAAAACATACAATAATCAGCCTATACTATTCCCACTACTGGGACAAAAGCCTCCTCTGGGTGAGAGGGAGTAGGCCGTAATTCACCACACAGGCCCAGTGCGGGTTAGCCATAGGTGACATACGTCTTTATATTATTAGAAGTGAATTACATAAAGACAGCCCTACCGTCAAACTCTTAGCTAAGATGACACATCGTAATGGTACGGTCAGCAACAAAAGTCGATTAACACCTCAGTTTTTTTTAATCTCAGTTATTGAGCAAAATATTTGTTCAAAATTGCAGCAGAAGTACCTACAATGCAATTTTGAACAAATATTTTGCTCAATAACTGAGATTAAAAAACTGAAGTGTTTTACTTAATAACTGAGATTAAAAAAACTAAAGTGTTAATCGACTTTTGTTGCTGACTGTACGTGCATTCGGTGCCAACTAGCTAACAGCTATATTTTTTGTCTTCCCTACATCGTCTTAATAAGCAATCAATAAACAATAGCAATAGCTTATATGGTGCATATAATAAAGAGTGTTGTATTTTATTCTATTCTATTCCTCATCTGCCTGCCTTTTCCCAACTGTGTTTTGGTCGGCTTCCTGTCTTAACGGATGCAGCTGAATACCAGTATCTTACATGGAGCGACAGCCTATCTGAGCTCTACAATCCATTTACTGGATAATACGATACACCTTGATAAGACGGCTTATCAGACTTTCAGGCTTCTGACAACCCGTAACGACTGCCAAAGATCTACGGATGACAGCCGGGACCAACGGCTTAATGTGCTTACCGAGGCACGGATGGGTCTTCGTATATAAAAATGGTCACCCATCCACGGGCCAAATCGCGACAAGCGTAGCTTAACCTGATCGATCAACCGGAGTGGCTAATATTACTTAGCCACAAGGCCCCTCGTCTTGATACGCAATACCATAACTTAATCCAATCTAGATACACGCATACAAACACCCAATCAATAATACCTTCAATACCTAATTCAGATCGCCAAACATCTCACCTACCTACACGAGACACACTCCACATGAAGCATCATTGTACTCAAGCACGGACGGAATGCGCTCAGAGGCATAAACATTTTTACTTCACCATTTTACATTGATCCCCCTCACCTTTCCCCACTGACTGCATCAAGGTGACTCAGGGGTTGATAGTACCAACTCTAAGGGTCAAGTTAAATGGTTACCGGTTAATGGTATTGGCATGAAGGCGCCATGGTTCTTTATGGTGGAGACGAGCGTGCGTGCGGCGCCGATGACGTCATTGTCATGACGTCATGTAGTGCCCGTTAATTGTTTGAGCCTCCAACGTTCAGTATGCAAATCGGGTAATGGAGTCTTCAGGCATTGAGTGGGTGGACGAATAATGGGTTAACTATTTAGATGGATTCTTTAACTACATAGGTACTCGTATCTTATATGTACTAGGCTACTAATTGTTTTTTTTTCTTTTTAGGTATTTACATGGCAGCAGAAGAAAAGACAATTTTGAAGATGGTAACGAGAGATGTCTGTATTTTGAAAGCGGAGATATGAATGTTGTTGTGCAACTTAAAAAACCGGCTAATTGCGAGTCGAACTTGCACACGAAGGGTTCCGTACCACAAGGTATAAAAGGCCGAAAAAAACGTTTCTTTTATACCCCTTTAAATTTTAACTTTATTTTATTTTTATTATTTGTTGTTATAACGGTAACAGAAATACATCATCTATGAAATTCCAACTGTCTAGCTATCACGGTACATGAGATGCAGCCTGGTGACAGACAGACAGACGGACAGTAGAGTCTTAGTAATAGGGTCCCGTTTTTACCCTTTGGGTACGGAACCCTAAAACAAACAAAGGTAAACAGTTTAGTTTAGAAAAAACGCACATTACATAAAATATACACGGCAATACTATAGCCAAAAGAAAAATATTCGAAAGAAAAGTAAGTAATTAAAAAGTTTAAAGTCATATTTTAAAGTAAAAACTTAAGAGCGGCCTAAGTGGACTCTAAAGGTCTAAGTTGAATAAGTTATTTGGTCTAAAATAGAAAAAACTCTTCAAGGTGACGGGGTACTTACCTAGCTCAGGATACCATACCTACTGACTATAGGTATAAATGAGAAACAGTATCCGAACCACTTTGAATGAATTTTGACACTAAAACAGCTATTTTCCAAAAACAAAAACGCCGTCCACATAGTTCACCGAACATCGTACCCAATTAAAGTTGTGAACTTCAAAACGAGGTCGCGTCCATTAAAGTTTAGAACAAAAATCAAAAGTTTCGTGAACACCTGCGAAATTATTATGAGTAACGAAAATGACTTAATTAATTTTTTTTTTATCTTGACCGTCTTTTTCTCACGTTTTTTAAAAAAAAAGATAATAAGTTTTTAATTAAGTGTCTGATGTTATATAACGTGATCTTTTCAAGTTTATCTAGAGATTCACCTTGTATGAGGGCCTGGTGAAAATCGTGGCAATCCACCAGATGCGAGCAACGCCAGTCTCCGGTCGTTGCAGCGATGCTTGGGCGAGGTCTCTGTCCACTTGTGAATGTCTTCGATTATTATGATGGTGATAACGCTGCAACGATATTATTCACGACAATCTTGGAAAGTGACCTGATACTATCTAAAAAAGAACCTCATACGGAATATATAGGTCTCAAAACCGCTAACATGCAGTGTGGAAAAAAATGATCAATGCTACTTACCTATTTTTTGTGGTACGCATGCTTTTATCATGCACTTTTGTGCCGCCCCGCCAGCCGCTCAGCCCCCGCTTTTTAAATCACTGATATCTTCTAAAATATTAATTTTAATGATATGCTGTAAAGGGCAATTTTGATCTCCATGAAATGTACAACGTGTCTAATGTATTTAATTGGATAAGGAATAATACTGAATTGTTTAAAATGACTTGGTAAATAACCCATAATTTTTTTGAATGGTTACTGTGGGTTATCCTTAGGAGATAAACATATACCACCGTGGACTTATTTAATTTTATCGATATTTTTAAGATATACAATTCCGTAGTACATTAATTTGATCTATCTCGTAAGGTTTAGCCAGCGTTTGCAATGTAAGCGCACAAAAATATGTTTGTTACGACATCACATTACAAATCTTTGAATTTCTCGGCTTTCCTCTACCATACTATGCATGTATTATACATATAAACCTTTCTCTTGAATCACTCTATCTATTGCTGAATGAAAGTTGCATTAAAATCAGTTGCTTAGTTGAAAAGATTTAAGTTAACAAAGAGCGGGAGCGACTTTGTTTTATACTAGGAAAGATGGTTACGTTTTATTTTTCTCAAAAATTTTTTCTTCAAAACATGTTCCGTTGCTAACTTTGTATGTAGCCAACCACCTATGCATAAAATAAAACTCCACCACTTTTCTTCTCATAGATTACCACACAATACCTTGCCTACCACAATACAACCTTTTGGCAGAAACATGTAAGAATGCTGCCAAAAGCTGCATACTGTTAGAATGTATGACACGCGCCTAGCACAAGTTTAGCTAAGTTTCATACAAGTTCATACAGTGCTCGGCCGTGCAGCGCGACGGATTGTAACTTGTTCGGAGACTTATTCCAGGTACGTGTTTCATTGGTTTAAGAAAAGTTTTTAGTGTTATTTTGAGTCTAGAATGGATGGAGGCACTAGGATGATTTAATATTACTCGTAATTTTACCCCATTAACGTTGATAGCCGAACATAGGACTAGTAATAACCAATTAAGTGACAAATTGTCTTAACAAATACGGCTGGCAAACTGTTGGTATCCCTGGTGGGTGGCTATACCTGTCCACGTTTCCGCGGAGTGCAGGGTTCATATTGTAAAGTTACCTTCATCAACTGTTACACCACTTTTTATGATTATGTTACCGCTATTGGAACATATTTATTTAGATAAAATATACTTAGAATAAAAGAGAAATAGGTTTATTTACGCATACCTACGCGTTTTTCGGTAAGTTACAAACTCTAGAAACAAATACACTAAAAGCCTTGATATTTCGCAATCACATCGAGACATCTCTGGAAACCACTTTAGGTCAAATGCGGCCTTGATTAAATTGTCTAGGTAAGAAAACCTTTTATTTCTGCCCGAGCGGAAACTAAGCAATATCTGACAATTGATGAATTCGAATTGGATAGGCGTATTTTATATATTGGAAAGCATTTGTATACACCTGTCCACTGTAGTCTTACTTTTACCAAGTGTGAGAAATAAAATAAGTAAACCAAGGCCGACAGAAGTAAAAACAAAACACAAACAGAATACTTTGCCATCACTCACTGACATATGAAATACGTACTGAGTACATCCCGAGGACAACCGAACACATCCGAATGTTGCGCGGTGTCGGTAACAGTGTCGCGAGTTCAATGGTTTTTTCCCATCTCAAAAAATGCCCAACGCGCCTAAAGAAGTCATCACTTCAAAAACATAATTAAGTAATCATTATGTATCTGAGTAAACTTATATTTGAGTAAACTCAACGTCATTTTAAAGAAGAAGACTAGTCCTTTGAGATGCTATTAATAATTTTTGAAAGAAAATAGGATCGGCCGTGCTACATAACCTCAAAAATGAGAAAAAACGGTATTTTTTGCACTTTTAGGTTAGGATATCTTGAAACCCTGACGTGATAGAACAATTTTGAGGCCAGATTCGAATTTAGCGCGTCAAAATCCTTCGGAAAAGTATAGTCTGGTTTCTTGGAAAGAGTGTTCGTCAAATTTTGTTGACCTGTGATTAGCCTGTGACGTTCTTCTGCAGGTCAAAGGCCTTCCTACTCTCTTTCCAGGTCTCTCTGTTCAAAGCCGCTAAGGACCAGTTCTTGTGCAAGGAGTCCAGCTCATCCTGCCACCTCCGTCTGGGCCTGCCGCGATGTCGCTTGCCATTAAGGGGGACCCATGTTCCTCACATGATCTGACCAAAATAACGTCTGAACTTTAAGATGGATATACACCTCCGAGTTTGTTTCCGTGTTTCTTCTCAAAGTAATCGGATAGGAAACACCGACTTATTCAGTTTTTTTTAAATAATATTGTAGACGTGCAAAAAATTTTTGTTGTTTTTTTTTTTGTTTTTTTACTTCAATAAAAAATATAATATATCATCATCATCTGTCTAGCCTTTTTCCAAATATGTTGGGGTCGGTTACCATTCAAACCGGATTCAGGTGAATACCAGTATTTTACATGGAGCGACTACCTATCTGACCTCGAAAACCCAGTTACTGAGTAATACGATACCCCTTGGTAAGACTGGATGTCGTAATCATCATCATTATTTTATCGTAATTAAACGAATTTATATTTTCAACTATGCAGGCATCTCAACTTACATCCAAGTACATAAGCGAGAAGACAAGTTAAAGTTTGGTGGTTTAAAAAAACAAATTAGCGCAAGAAGTATTTTTATTTTTGTCTTTCTTTATTTTACACAATTTTCGATTAACTACGTTAAATGAATTCCACTTTTCCTCTTAGGTAACTTCTTTAAATTACATTGCTTTTTATCTGGCTCAGTGCCATTCGTGACTTAGTAAGCTAAGCTATTGACCTTCACTTCAACGAAATAGTACCTTTAAAGACAAGGTTAAGTCAAGGCTGACCTAAGGGCCAGCTTTTACGTAAGTCTCAGACTTCGGTACACGTGGACTAAATAAATTTAAGTGAATTAGCAACTAGTACTGGCCAATGAATAATTTTGTAGTAATGTAGACAAACAATCTCTCAGATATAACCGTAAGTCCAGCCACCTAGAGCCATTTTACAGTTTTTTTACCTCTAACAGCTGAAACCTAATAGCAACTTTATAATAACTAGAATAAAGATCATTGTGATTTGGACAGTATGAAAAATCAAAAGTAAAATAACTGTAAATAGACTGTAGCACAATCACTCTCACACAAACACACAAAATACTCAAGAGCATGCATGCACTAAAATCTCTTTCTTTTTACTTTATTTTAATTTTATTGCATAAATTGTTAATGTTCCAAAAACGGGTGAAGACACTAACTCCTGTAATACGGCTCCGGTTCAATTGAAAATGTAATACTTTTTTAAGTCAATAAAACATTTTATTAATACTGTTAATGAAGTAAGCTTAGCAACGCAAAGAGAAGCTTGAGTTTGAAATTAAAAGACGACTCTTGTACATACATAACTTTCGTCAATTCGTGCCTGTCATGTTTTATCAACCGAAATCACGTCACTGTAGCAAAGCCTAAACAAGAAATTATCTTCTACAAAAATGGCAAAAATACTTACACACACTATATTTCAATAACTCCAACATACTTCAAAAGAACATAATTTTCGAACCCGCAAAAAAAGGACAGTGCAAAAATTGTAACTGAAACCCGTGCCAGAAAAGTAACTTTTGAACACTTTTATATGGCTTTACGGTGTACAGTGGGCTAATACGTTCAGGTTGTCTTCCGTGCCAGCAAGTTTCGATATAAATCGTGGGTTGGAGTGTGGTGTAGAAGATAGCAGGCAGAAATTTTGGCAGGCGGCCCCTCGGCCTCCAGTAAGGGAGTAGGTTGGCTAGCAGTCGCCTTGTACTTGCGTTAAACAGTTACAGCCGTGTAAGTGAGCGAATTGAATTTTTGTTTTTATGCTAATTTTGGCAACCGTTTCGGCGTAAAATGGTCGTGTGAAAGCCTGGCTTGGGTATTGTCTTTTTGCCAATTCTCATGCTGTCTTGTATTACATTATAGACTCCCCGACTCTTAAATCGAGCCACTCTGCTTTTTTGTAACTAGTTCTATAGCTTTTATGGTATGGCTTTTGTGTTTGTGAATTCAAATCCTACAAATATTATAAACGCTAGTCTTTGGAGATGGATGAATGGTTGGATGTTTGTTACTCCACGCAAAAACTGCTGAACGGATTTGATGAAACTTTACAGTAATATAGCTTATACATCAGAATAACACTTAGGATACTTTTTATCCCGATACTTCAGCGGGATCGACACTTATGCGGGTAAAACCGTGAGGCGCTGGTAGTTTAGAATAACGAGGACACCAAAATAATAGAATGACGGCTTCAAATCTGCATCAAAACTTTTGTTTCACTTAACACTATTTTGATGTATTAGGCTTTTATACATAACATGGAAATGTTTGGAGGCTCAAAGGATCTTACGCCCATCGTCCACGACGCTACTCAAAAGCAATCCCTCTGCAGCAGAAGGACAGATAAGCATAATCCCGGAATAGCAAAATCCCAGATTAGCAGAAAGACAGATTTGCCTAAAGGCAGATAATGTACCTACTATCGTCGTCAAAAAAGATTCAAACCTTATTTGGTGTAGAGGGATGGCACCAGAGGATTAATACAAAAATACTTGCGAAACCTTCACTCTCCCTGTTTATTCAGCTGTTAAAAAAAGAAGCATACTTTCAAGATCTCAAGTTAACCGGCAATAGCAAACCACAAAAATGTTCTTATCTTACTACACTTAAGGATAAAAAAAAATTATCAAGCTATCACGAGTTTATTCAATGACAAAATTTCTGCAATAGAATGTTTGATATGTTTGGCCAAAGTTACAAAGACGAATTAATTTGTCTCAAAGTATTAATAGTTACAAAAAACATTTTACTAATTGTAACTATTCAATTTTATTTTTGTTTTCTGTATGGGTCTGTTCTTCTGCCTTTATGCAAATCTATTCTTCTGCTAATCTGGGATTTTGCTATTCCGGGATTATTCTTATCTGTCCTTCTGCTGCAGAGGGACCATTGAAATATTATACTAGTGCTGTGACATTCTGACTATTTATTGATGATTTGTAGGTTTGTAGATCGTAGGTTCGAATCCAGGCAGGCGCTTTACTTCGTGTAAATTATTTCATCACAACTGCTCTTAAAACGGTGAAGAAAAACATCGTGAGGAAACCGGCATGTCCTAGAACCAAAAATTCGAAGACATATGACCACTACCAACCCGCACTGGGTCCGCGTGGTGGATTCTGGCCCACTCCCTCTCACAGGGAGGAGGCCTGTGTCCCAGGAGTGGGAACATTTAAAGCTGATTATGCGATTGGTGATTTGAATTCGTAACATATTACTTTTGAGAAACTTAGTGGATGATCGGCTTTAGACTACTCCAAGTGCGGCAATAAGACAAAAAATGTATAAATGCTAGAACATTTTAAGGAGCAAAATGAGGCATATTTTCGTCCAGGAAAATTAAAACCGCTATGCTTGAACGGTAAACCAGAATACGAATATGCTCTACTGATTCTTCAAATCTTTTTGTGACCGTTACACGTGCCGTTCAATTTATATTCATAAACGAGTTCTGATTCACTGAATTCATTATGTAATATATTTGTTAATTGATAAACATGACACAACAATATGTGAATGTGAATGTTTGAAAATTAATTTGACACAATAATACCAATGAACGTTTTGAATTATATTTATTTGAATTGTGCAATGAATTGATAAATTAGCATAGGTTACCTGTTGAATGGCAGGTAATTAATTATTTTCGATGGATGTAATGTTTGTACGAATTAATAACATTGTAATTATAGTGTTAAGCTTTTAGGTGACGTTTCAGTTGTTCATAAATATTTGTGTTTTTAATGGCTAAATGTTTCAGTATCTAAATTGTGTACCTACAATTTTATTCAAAGGCTGGAAGAAATTATGGAGGAATTTGCCCAAAAGTAGGAGTATTAACAGATAGTCAGATAGTCTGCAAGCAGTCAGTCGGGACAGGTCAACTCAAAGTTGCAATGGCTCTTTCTTCAAAAGTCCCTTCCAGACATGGCCTGGCATTGTTAGATTCACATAAAATCTTACTAATATAACGTTTGGACTTTAAAGGAGACCATGGCCTCTGAGTTTGTTTCGGCATTTCTTCTCAGGGACCAGCCAACTAGAAAATGTCGGCTCCATCTAGTTTTTAGTTTTCTATATCATCAGAAATAGGGAAAAATGAAGAGAATGGAAAGATGTTTATTTCTGTACAAGAACAGCTCTGTAGAAGCACAGAATCCGTCGAAGTGGCAGTGCTTGGGGGAGGCCTACGTTCAGCAGTGGACGTATTTGACGATGATGACATGACAGTCAGTGATTAACAATTCTTTCTCATAAAGTACTTTTTCTTAGGAGTAGGGAATTCCATTCTACATATTTTTGATTTATCAACTACACTAGCTAAAGACTGGATAATTCAGTTTACCTTTATAATAGTTCGTCACCGTAGCGCATCTGCTACGCGACCACTACGAGTGCTACGAAGCTACGCCGTAGCAACGCAATATGTGCTTTGTCATTCACGCCTCGTTTTCATCACAATCGGATGCAGTTTCATTTGAAATGAAATTCATGTGAATTGTCTGTTTATTGTGTTGTTTTTTTAATGAGTGTCAATATACATGATAATTTAATTAAACCAACTAGTCGTATTGATAAAGGGTAGTCGTATTAAAATTGTTTTAGGTAACTTTAATTAATTAATAGTGTTTTACTAGGTACTTAAAGTTTTCTTAGAAATAACGTAGTGACATTTCTGTGTTGCTAGATCCTTTGTCAGTATTGTTCTCTCACGAAGTAAAGAGAAGTAGGTATTTCTAAATATTATCCTAAAATCGTTATATATGAATTTCAATAAGGCAGAAGAAAGAGAAATGTTGATTTTTTTTAAATTCCTTTTTTTAAGGAAAGTCGTAATATTCATGTCATACTAGCTGCGCCCCGCGGTTTCGCCCACGTAAATTTTGATCCCGGGGGATATCGGGATAAAAAGTAGCCTATATGTTAATCCTAGGTGTAAGCTACCTCCATACAAAATTTTATCAAAATTGGTCCAGCCGTTTGAGCGTGAAGAAGTAACAAACATATAAACACACACACTCACAAACTTTCGTCTTTATAATATTAGTGTGATGTGATTACTTACCTCAAACAAACACGTATTTAGGCAGTATTATTAAAGGTTAAAATTAAAAAGACAATGTACTTAACGATAAGACCGCCCGTTGTGTCACCCTTTGTACAGTTTCTATATTTATGTGTGGAATTTATATGGTGTACATAATAAAGAGTATTCTATTCTATTCTTAATTTAAAGCCAATAAAACCTAACTACACCTGAGGGGCAACCCTCGTAATTTCAAGAAAGTTCACAGTCTGATCTCAGTCAATCTGTCAATAACTACCTCTCAATTCCCTACATTTTCGACAAGCTTTTCTGACATTTGTTTGTCGCCGATTTGTAAATCATGACACTTTTATTTTCTCTTGACTGTACTTACCTGTCCAAAAGAGTAAACCTAGATAAAGTGGATAAGACAGAGATTAAAACAGAAGACGAGCTAGCAGGGGTTCGAGGAGGGGGGGGGGGGTGGAGGGGGCGTTCAGGGGATCAGACCGGAATAAAATCAAATCAAGATGGGACTACGACTAGATTTTCAACGTTTTATATTATGAGAATTGGCCTTCTGGCTAAACACCAAATCCGACAACTAAAGCCTTAAAGCTTTGCAACAATCGCATCATTACGTGCAAGTGGTCTGTCCCACCCCCCCCCCCCTTCAATGCCCCCTGCGCAGCCTCCATTACCGCGAGATGAAGATAATATGATCCAAGATGCTGGTCATGAATAATTCTACAGCCATTACCGATGCGGACTGGTCTGTTGCCATTCATTGGGTGATCCTCGGGTTTATTGAACAGTTTTGAGAATAAAAGGTTTAGGGTATTTTATTTTAGGGCATAAAACTGGGTTCATGCAGGCCTTTTTCCGTTTTTTTGTCCGTAGGTGTGTCCGTGCAATCACAGCGGGCCCTATCAGAATACCAGCTCAGCGGTATTTATTTTTTAAGCATCGCAGCATTATGCTAAGATAAGAGCCTTTTGGCCTCGCACAAGTCTTTTTAGGGTTTCTTACCTCAAAAGGGAAAAACGGAACCCTTATAGGATCACTTTGTTGTCTGTCTGTCTGTCTATCTGTGTGTCTGTCAAGACCCTTTATCTTGGGAACGCGTGTAGGAATCGAGTTGAAATTAAAATCATATACTCAGGTTTACAGTCCCTTGAAGTTGTGAAAAAATCAAACTTCTAAGGTAACTTAAAAAACGATACGGCCCTTTATGGCGCAAAAAACGTACATTTCAACACTCTCAAACAAAGTACGGAACTCTCGGTCCGCGAGTCCGACGCGCACTTGACCGGATTTTTTTTTGTTTTTTTTTTCCTTTTTTTTTGTTGACTTTAATGTATCTTTGTTAGTTTTAAATGCTTCTTTTTTTACTAATTGTATTTCCTGTGTGTGTCTCAAATAAAATATTTTTCCTTCTTTTTTTGGGAGTTTTCTTTATACATTTAGACTATTCAAGTTCTAGGCAAACAAAAGGGAGTAAACGATAGCGTGACGGTTGACAGGGGAGAATTTAAGAAGAAAACGTGTTGTGTTGACCCCAAGTAACATGGGACCAGGACAGGGAGTTGATAAAGTTCTTCTTGTGACTCGGAGAGAACATTGGCTGGCAGTATCATCACAACGGTAATATTTTCTCATTGTATGTCTTATTTCTTTTTATTAAGTTTTTTTATGTATTTATGTATATTTATTTGTAATATATTTATATGTAATTAGGTATATATTATATTCAGTTTTAATAGGTTTATGCCTATCTTTATATTTAAAATATTTATTCCACAATGGTCTGATTGCACCTACCACTGTTTGTCTCTGCATCACCCGAAGGTTGACTGGTAGAAAATGCCTATGGCATTAAGTCCGCCTCTGTACATTTATGTGCTTGAAGTATTAATTAAATAAACATTAAAATAACCTCTAGGAGTGGAGGTAGTTTAATGTGTATCCAGTGATCGGCGTTACATTTTGCTGACTGGCTAATATTGCCAGTATAGTAGCCAGTATATGTCATAATATTAGCAAACTCAAAGCATTTATTTCAAATAGACCAATTACAGGCACTTTTGAATTGTCTCTTGATATCAGGACGGCCACCAGTCGGTATGCATTTAAGCGGAAATTGCAGAGTTATTTACAAAACAAATAGAGTAGAGTCATCTCAACACCTCTCTCCCTTGAATTTGTATATATATATATTATAAGTATATATTATAATAAATAGTATGTATGTGTATATAACTTATTTATGTATTTGTGTACCTAGTTTTAATAGATTTTTTTTTATCATTGTTCCTCTCATTCAAAGCACCTGCCATCCAATCTCTTCACCACCCTTGGTTGACTGGTAGAGAATGCCTAAGGCATTAAGTCCGCCTTTGTATCTTTTTGTGCGAGAAGTTTAAATAAATAAATAAATTGTCAAGGAGTCGGTCAGTTAGAAAGATGAAGCTAGTTGTCCAAAGCGTAGTAGGTACCTATGGAGAAGAATGGACAAGAAACTCCACGGACACTCTTTTAAATCATAATATAGTTACAAAATATTAGTTACATCCATACAAGTTAAAATTATACATGTGACAATGATGTAGAAAGACGTGCACGTTACAAGCGTCCGTACTAAAAAAAGATAAAAACCAGCCACACAAAACAACAACTGAACAACAACAAACAACAACAACATAACACACGTTGTTGGAACAACTATTCCATACAATTCGCAACGATTTGAGAGAAATCAACTTATAACCCTCGGCCTGTGGGGTCCAAGTGCTCATGGTTTTTTTAAAGAAATTTCGAAACGGCTGGTTGACACTTCCCGTGACCCAAGGGCTGGCTTTTACCTTGGCCAGAGGCTAAGCATCGCCATACAACGTGGTAATGCCGCCAGTCTCTTGGGTACAGCGATGCGGATGAATTTTTCGACGCTGTTTTTAAGTTTCTGTATTAGTTAAGTTAGTAATTACATTTTGTTAATAAAATAATATTAATTTAATTTAAATAATAATAGTAGTAATTTAATTTTGTTATTTTTAAATTATTAATAATAAAATTCATTTAAAAGTCTTAAAGAAAAGTACTTATGTTAGATCAATCATTCTTTATTTTACAAATAATGATTGATTGATTGTTGAAGGATAGGATGTGGTCGATGTGATGTCTAGCCGTGGACATAGGCTAGGTATTATCGTCTGAAATTATGATAATGTCGAATCTTTAAATCTTTACAGACAAAAAGCAGAAAGCTTGAAAACTTACAAATTCTGACTCTATTGATTAGATAAATAAAAAAAGCAAAGTTATTTCGAAACACCTATTGTTTTTCTACTTAAAAATATGTTAGGCCTCTTTTTGAGTGCGAAAATTCTCAAACATAAAACATGAAAGTCCTTTACTACAGCGAATATTAAAGCAAACTTTTCGGACTATTTGACTTTTATAATATTTTTATTTCTCGATGAACGTTCGAAGTAACGAGTGACCTATAATGCGAACTATTCATGAGCCTTGTAAATGTATGGACACAAGTAATGGTCCACAGAGAGGAGGGCTGTGTCCCAACAGTGAGAATAGTATAGGCTGATTATGTTATGTTAGAAGTAATCGTGATAATTACGTATGAAGGAAAGAGAAAAGATTTGTCCTATTAATCCTACTAATATTATAAATGTGAAAATTTGTGAAGATGTTTTGATGTTTGTTACTCAATCACTCGTAAATCGTTGCACAGATTGACATTAAATTTGGTATAGAGATAGTTTGAGTTCCGGCAAAGGACATAGGATAGTTTTTATCCCGATATTCCCACGGGATTGAAACTTATGCGCGTGAAACCGCGGGGCACAGCTAGTTAATAATATTAATAAAGTTTATTCATCAAAAAAGTAACAACACTATGCCATATTCGACGAGCCACAAATTATGCGTCGCTTGTATCTTGTAGCTCTGTAGTGTGAATTTTACAAAGTTATAAAGGTGTATATTACAGTTCGAGTATGTAATTTCCTCTGAAGGTTAAAACTTATTCGGTCAAGAAACAAGTCAATCAACTGGTTTAAGATTAAATATCTACTTATTGGTTTCATACTCATTATGCATCACTTAATATGTGCTTACTTTAATCCCCAATAATGACTCCAATTGAGCCTTTGATTTATTCTATATGATAAATATGAAAACAGGACTCCCAAAATTGTACTTGTACAAACTTAACAGCAATCATTTAACAATTCCACACCATCAATACCAATACTTGAGGTCATAAAATTTTCATACACAATTCCGTAATGTAATCCAGTTTGAATAATTCTGAAGCCCGGAGGCCTGAGGCCTGGGGTGATACGGAGTGTCGGCTAGAGATAGCGTTTAGGCCGATTTCTTGGCACGGAGCCTTCAATAACCGCCGCCTGGACTCCGGCCTGGCCTATTCTATAGACAACTGCCAACGAGAAGCGATCGAAAGATAGTGATTGGTTTGACAAATTCTTAGTAATACGAGTTGTTTTATTAGTTTGTTTGTCCTGTTTTTGCGGGTCAGTGACTCGAGAAAATGTCGTGATTTTGGCAAGAGAGATCGACATAGTAGTACGTATGTTTTATACGCGGCACGTGTAACGACGTTAACCAAAGCCATTGATATAATTTGACTTAAAATTAATATCATGTCAAAAACAAATACAAATTACTATTCTTTCACTAAGAAAACTTGGCTTGGTGCAGAATATATTAGGCAAGGAGTCTTAAAATCTTATTTCTAAGCTAACCATACATTAAAATGTCGTAATTTAAATGTCGCAATAAAATCTTAGGGTTCCTAAAGACTTAACTACTTCTTTGGCCTTGTATTGTATTTAACAAGAATATTGTAGTCAACAAGATCTTTTAATTAACATTCCATTTACTGAAGCAATGTAAGACTTACCTCTAGTACATAACAGACCAACAAAAAAAAATTCCGCACACAAACTTTTTTCTATCCTCCTGCATTCGCAAGTCAATATCCAAGAACAAAAACGGGTCATAGGTAAAACCCAGTCCGAACTATCACATTTTATAGGCCACCTACAAACGATTTGTTTCCCCAAAATCGGTTATCCGAATAGGAATGCACTGTGGTCCCAAAATTGCGTTCGGGCTGTGAGCAAAAAATGTATATTATGAAATTTAGCCGCCGGCCATAGCATAAAGTTTAGGAAGTTTTGGTACACAACAAAAAGGTTCAAAAGGAGGTCAAGTTATAGTAGTTTATTAGTTTGGGATGTGAGGTGTTGATGGTCGAATTGGGGCTGAATTTCGTCACCCTATTTTTAGGTCCGGCTTACACACAGCACACACTCGCGTGATGCTTGATACTACAAATTATCACGATTTATCGACTGATTGAACAAGAAGGACTAGTCTAGTGGCAATCGCTTTCAAAGCATTTCGTATTCCTACCTGATAGCTTATGTCAGTATCGTAAGGTGGTAAATAAATTGTCAATATTTATTTCGCCATATTATGGCATGCAAATATATGTCAATAAACACGTCTTTTCCATTATCGTTGTCGCTGATAGAATGTCACTTCCCTCTGATATTCAATTTTCTTGTCTAAATATTAAAAGCAGTATAATGGGCAGAGACAAGTGTATCAAATATGTGAGTAGGTACGGATACAGTGTTGTCACCTATTCTTCTCCAGCATTGCTTTTATCATTTTTTTCCTTGTCTGTCTGAGAAACAGGGAGTAAATCCTCCAGAGGATTACTTACTTTATGACTATTGTCAATAACATCTTCTTTGCCAGAAATGACCAAAAATCTTTCTTCAACTCCCTTTTACTCAACATACAGGTGCAATTAAACTACACGAAACAAAAACACGAGCCAACATCCACTAAATAACTCCATCCACCTCCAAACTCTACTCGAAACAGAACAAAACTCATTTGGCAAGTTAAAGAAGTGTTCACGAATGATAGGCATATCAAATTATCCGAGTGTGTAGGGGTAATTAATTAAAACCCTGGAGCGTCTTAGCGAGGTCTTGAGATTCCCGAACTATCGGCTTACTCGACTTGCTGCGACCTGGAATGTTCGGGATATTAACCTCTTAGGGTGTGGTGCACGGGAGAGGGATACGGGACCGAGAGGGCACTTTATTTGTAATATGCTGAATTTTAGTAACGGTATTAGATACTAATAATATCGCGTAAAGGTAAAAGAATTATATTATGTCGCAGAACTAAATAATGTGAACACTTTTTAAAATATACACGTTGCTTAGTTGTTGAATAGAATTTAATTTAGGAAAACAGTGTACAAATTGCAAACAATATGCTGTTAAACAGAGTGTGATGAGCTCATTAGATTTTATCAAAGCGTACTCTCGTTTCAATTGCATAATTTCTGACTGAATTCTTACAACAGTTAATGTAAACTTCAAAATCGTTGAGCGTTGATCGCAGGCCCATTAAATTAACTCTCAGCAAATATTACTTGCAACGAAAAGTAGAATGAACTTATTTTTGCAAACAGACCAAATTATTTCTAACAACCAGTCCGCTCCCGCTCATACCTTGGACAGAGACTTAATAATTCCATAACTTACGCTAGATGACTATGGTACTCTATTAAAACACGATAAATTGTTGATCACCGTGCCAAATTTCATAACTATGGTAATCCAATTAGATTGTCTGTGATATCCCTATCCTACTTTGATAACGTATTAAGATTAGGGGATACACTGTGGAGAAATATGTGACAGCCATAAGCAGCCAAAAACTTTTGACTGTCAAAAATGTAGCACGCTATGTGCTATCTTTGGCTTAGTGAACTTACAGTGCGGCCGACGAGAGAATGCGTTCTGGACACCTGTCAGTTTCATACAAATGAATACGTGTTTTGCTAATTTGATCTTTATTATAGGCCGGCCGGCCGACCTTGCCTGAGGTAGCAGCGCGGTGCGGGAGGGGTGTGGTGACGTGACGCGAGAGCTCAGTTATTCGTCAACTTGTGACAACTATCACTCCTCCCGCACCGCGCAGCTACCTCAGGCAACGTCTCAGTTTATCGGTCGGCCTATAGCTAAAATCTATTTAAATGTATATTTCAAACACGGTAGGAATTAAACTATTTGACTAGGCGCAGAAACGTATACGTTCGCAAGCGACGGTACGGAGCCGATAGTATGCATCGACATCCTGCCGGACGCGATCGGCTGTCGCCGCATCCGTTCGTATCCTTTCCGACCCGATGCGCTGTGAGCCGTTTTGGTGAAAATCTCCCTTTACTTCACGATAGACTTTGTCAAATCAGTTCATAGATGTCATATGTAAATACATTTATTTGTTAAATACGAGGCTGTTCGATTCATTGTATTATTTATTTTTTATTTTATCACTGTTTCGTAATGAGCGTCTGATTTGTGCAGAATTGACACATTTTCTTTTTTTTTTTGACGCAATTGGCATACTTGGCATAAACTACCACTAACATACTTTACAGTGTTTCAAGAAAATAACACGTGATAACTAACATAACACAGTTATCTTCCACTTAAGAAAAAAATTGCAGCCTGCTGTGTTACGTCAATGCGCGGGAGTTCCAGCGCCTTAGGCATCTTCTGGGCACGCTCGTTCTATCATAGACCTCATCCATCGCTTTCCATCAGGCGTGATCGAAGTCAAGATCAGGTCCATTAAACAATAACATGAAATTTTGCATAAGAGTTCATTATACCTACATATAACCGAGGCAATCACTATGGAAGCATTTTTGAAAATTCATTCCCTTAAGGGACGAAAGTTTGTATAGAAGTTCATATTTTTTTCCTGTAGAAAATCCATCCAAGGCGCGGATTCAAATAACATTAAACGACACGCGAATTTCATATAAATAATTCTCTATGCCCTTAACTTATAACAACCATATCGCCTATTAAAACAAAAAAAACTTTATTAAACAAAACACGCCCGATAAGTTATCGCGAAAAACGAGGATATTTTAATAACGCTGAACTACAGTTAAAAACGGTACTTACTGGCATAATTACCGTAAAAACACATACTATAATAATCTTATAAAGTAAAAGGCGAATCAAATATGCTTTTATCACGGCAGGGAAACGTTGCATTTTTATAGCAATGACGTGTATTCATGGTGCCTTTGGCTTTAGTCTGATGCGTAGTATATGATCGTAATAAAATAATAGTTATGGTTCATAAAAACTCTATTATATGACCATACAGAGAATAATCTTTTTTTTTTTCAAAATTAATTTTCTATGTTTATTTTGGACATTGGTGAAGGAAAAATAACGTGAGAATTAACTAGTAGCGCCCCGTGGTTTTACCCGCATAAGTTTCGATCCCGTGGTAATATCGGGATAAAAACTATCCTACGTCCTTTCCCGGGACTCAAATTATCTCTATACCAAATTTCATCTAAATCGGTTCGGTGGTTTAATCGTGAAGAGGTAACAGACAGACACACTTTCACATTTATAATATTACTAGCTGACCCGACAGACGTTATCCTGTTTTTGATTCGAAAGGCAAGTGGCGCCAGCTATTGTCATAATAATGCTGTCTACGCCTGAACGCAGCCTTTCATATTGGCGAGAATGCGAACGCGCCCGATGTCGGCGGCGCTCGCGACACGCTTCACGCGGACGAACCGGACGAACGTCACTACACTTCACGATTAGCGCGCACCGCCATACTTGTCGCGACACACAATTATAATATTGTAATTTTTAAATAATAAACTTCTTACAAACAATCATCGAGGTCGGTCTTTATTGTATCGCCCACAAATGCTATTGTTGTTTTCCTCGGATACAGCACTTTTTTCGGGGTGAAAAGTACCCTATGTCCGTTTCTGTACACCTGTCAACGTATATGCAAAATTTCAGGATGATCGGTTCAGTCGTTTAGGCGTGAAAAGGTAACAAACAAACTTACTTTCGCATTTATAAAATTAGTTAGGAAAGTATGGATGTTAGTCTGAAATCGCCAACGCTTCATAAGCAAGCGTGGTGATCATGATCAATGCTCTTGCCTTCTCTGTTTCAGAAGAGGCCGTAGCAATGCCGTGGGACAGTAACAGGCTAGTATTATTATTATTTAAAATGCCTTTGACGTATCTTGGGACCCTAGGGTCCCCGATTTTTGGAAAGCGTATGAGGGGCCGAAATCAACTCACAGAGGGGCCGTTAGCCGCTGTTAGGCGCGAACCGACGACCCCTATGCACTATGCATTATCATTATTTGCAATGCTGCTTAGTAGGAAAATAGCATAGCTAGAACTTTCTTAAACAACGAAGTTTTTCACAGACAGCAGCTCTACTACTTCGAAATTAATCAGAATTTTTTAAAGAATATTTGTGACAGCAAATCACACTAAGGCGAAAGTTTGTGAGTGTGTGTTATATGTTTGTTACTTCTTCACGCTCAAACGGCTGGACCAATTTTGATAAAATTTTGTATGGAGGTAGCTCACACCCTGGATTAACATATAAGCTACTTTTTATCCGGATATTCCCACGAGTTCGACCCTTATGCGGGTGTAACCGCGGGGCGAAGCTAGTGAATAAATAAATTTAAAAATCTTTATTGCAGATCACATGATCCATGACAAAAACACAATAAAAAAGAAATACAATTAAAATGGCACACGACAATCTTGTGAGGGACCCATTGAATGTGGGAAGCACAGAACCGGTCGAAGTGGAGGTGCTTCGGGGAGGCCTATGTCCAGCAGTGGACGCCTTTTGACTGAAATGATGATAATGATGATGAAAATGGCACACCTACATACACACAAACATAAACTCAGGCCTTTCTCTCACATTAAAAAAAAACAAACATTTAATTAGCCGTCTTGGACTGTTTCTAAACGTACCACGTAAAGTTGCCTTACAAGCCAAACAAAAGTCAACATTATACAATGTATTTTATTTCAAAAACTATACTTTTCAAATACAATAAACCTTTACAATAACCCATCTGTCTTCGTTCCACTAAATTATTTCTCGTATTGCCGTCTGGCGACAATTTCTAGGAATCGATAACTAAAATTGTCTGCCTGTCATTCATGTCTTGTGCGGTCAGTTAATATTTTAGAAGTATTAGGTTTGGGCCTGACTGAGGTATGGTACGGACTGAGGTAATGAGGTATGAGGTAGGTAGGTTTTGAAGGCTAGGTTGAAACTTCACTGTGGCTGTGATAAAAGTTTCTAATCGACCTTTATTTCAAATCGATTTATGTTTTTACTAGCAGCGCCCCGCGGTATCACCTGCATAAGTGTGGATCCCGTGGTAATATCGGGATAAAAACTATCCTATGTCCTTTCCCGGGACTCAAACTATCTTTCTATACCAATTCCATCTAAAGCGGTTCAGCGGCTTAAGCGTGAAGAGGTAACAGACAGACACACTTTCACATTTATAATAATTAGTATGAATTTGATCATAATCGCGTCTGAACTTTTGAGTAGTACCTACCTACGTGTTTTTTTTATAAAAAACGATAGAATCAATGTATAAGTCTGTGGGACAAATCAATATAGTTAGAATATCAAATTTTAAAATTAGGACAATACAGTAAAGATTATTAAGTACTTTATTCACTCCACGTGTGTCTCATTCTTATTATCGACATAATTCAATACACGCGGCTTTCCAAAAATTAAAGTTAGAGTCTGCTAAAAATAGAAAGCCACTTTCAGACAAATCAATTGACTGAACATAATCGTTGATAGCGCGACTGCTCACAGGGGATGCTGTATTTAGGCACTAACGAAATGACTCGTCAATACCATCTCACGGTTCAATTCAATTAGCTACTGAATTCCAAAATGTAGTTCTTAGTTAAACCCCTGTTACTAGTTTAGAACTATTGAATTTATTAGTCAGAATATCATGTTGTACAACTGAAAGAATTTAATAATATAAGTTTTGTTTTGCGAGAGCAGGGCTGGCTATGTGGTAATAGCCGCGACTGACGAGTCCGTAGATCGTAGGTTCGAAAGCAGACAGACGCTTTGCTTTGTGTAAATTATCCTAGACTAGAGAGCGACACAGAGGCACCGAAAGTCGTGCAACGAGCGGTGCCTTTGTGTCGCGCGCGATTATATCGCGTGTCGCGCCTGTTTGTTGCAGTCTTTTTTTTCATTGAATTTTATTGTAAGTTTCGACTTCGCAATAATATAATTTACAGCCTATGAAAAACCAGAAACAATATTACTTACACAGTAACCTATTTATGACATCATTAATAGTTTTCATACGAAAAATAAAATGTTTCCCATAAAATAAATCATAATAGATTTATTTGACCAGCGTTTTTAATTTGTTTAATCTTTTACCTTTTCACGAATGTTTCATCGTGCACTGCGGATGAAAGGCATCATACACACATGGCCTCTTATTAATGCAGCAATAAAGTAAAAGAGATATTTAATTACACTCGTTTGCGACAAGCTTTACCACTCTACTTTCAATATTTAAAACACGATATTATTTCAATTAACAAGCGTTAAACGTGCTTCTTATATTTCTTTGAAAGAATGAACTGTAAATAAAATGGATTAAATAATTATTTGATGGTCTTAATTAATAAAACGAACTGGAGTTTACTTAGTATTTTCATTACTGCCCTTTATTTTATTAGCCGAAGAAGAAGAACGGTGGTGGCCCAGTGGTAAAACGGCCGCGACTTACGAGTTGTAGGTCGAGGGTTCAAACCCAAGCAGGCACTTTACTTTGTGCAAATTATTTCATCACCACTGCTCTCAAAACGGTGAAAGAAAACAACGTGAGAAAACCGGTATGTCCTAGAACCGAAACTTCGAAGATATGTGACATCTACCAACCCACACGGGGCCCGCGTGGTGGTTTACGGCGCACTTCCTATCGCCGAGAGAGGGCCTGCGCAGTGGGAATATAATAGGCTGATTATGCTCCTTAAAACAACCTTTAATTGCTATATGCAACAATGTACCTACAACTAACTAAATCATAATAAATATGACGTCACGCCTGTATCCCTTTTTTTTTGTTGTGTGGCAAATTATCAAATAACTTCTCCCGCTCTGGGCAGAGCGGGAGGGTGTGTCAGACTTTTACTGACTAAAACCCACCCGTGTCCCTTCAGTTGCCTGTGCCAGGGGCAACGGCAACTTTCAAACAACCCGTCGCGGTAGATACGAGTACCTAGCAGTCATCGGCCCTAGCGGACCCCGTCAGTTAATGCTGACATCTCTTTGAGGCGCGCGTGGAATACGACGCGCTGTCGACCCGAGTCTGACCCTTACCGGACGGCGAGCTGCCCATTGCTCGCCATCCGCAAGCCGGCGCCTACATTGGCCGGGAATCGGCTGTCGATTCCCGACGCCCAGGGCGTCTACCGGGCCAACTAGGAGCGTGAGGGCGCAAGGATTGTACCCCTGCCTGCCTTGCCTGTATCTCTCAAAAGGGCCGGCAGAGAGAAAAAATGTGTACACTAAAAAACAAATTCACCCCTTACATATGCAAATATCACTTTGAGACGCGAAAAAAGCTGTTTTAACTTCCAGTTCAGTCCTGTTTCAACATTGTTTTAACCTCTGCCAACCTACCCTCTTAACCTAATCTGGTCTGAGTGAAATAGAACTAACCTTTGATAAACATAGACACTTAGTTACGTTTGAACATGAATAGGTGTAGGTATACGGACAAGATGAAGCAACTAATTTGGGTATAGATAAGATAAAGAGACGAGACGAGACGCCACTAGATGCCGAGGCGAGACGAAAACCGTGTATCGGCAAGCATAGTATACGACCCCTCCAGCTAGGTGGACCGACGAACTTTAAAAGATGACTGGAATGGACTGGATGCGGAAGGCGGAGGATAGGGCGTTGTGTCGCTGCCTGCGACAGTCTTATATCCAGCAGTGAACTGCGTTAGTCTGAGTTGATTGAAGATAAATAATGCTTAGTGGTTAAAATCCTATTCTGAAAGAAAACTTCCACAATGGGGTTATCTCCGTCATCAAAGTTCGATTTTCGAATATTCACGATTGAACGTAAATCATTGATTTGAATAAATAAGGCAAGAAGATGATCAAGATAACAAAATATCATTCGATGGTTTGGCTCCCATAGCTTGCATGCATACTGCATGCTAGCATGATTGATTTTCAGGGATGGGTGTTATGTGAGATTTATGTATTTGTAAACAGATTTCGATATTTGGTAATAATCCATACTAATACAAAGAACTATTATTACTTAACGTATACTAATATAATATTATAAATGCGAAAGTGTGTCTTTGAGTCCCGGGAAAGGACATAGGATAGTTTTTATCCCGATATTCCTACGGTATCGAAACTTATGCGGGTGAACCTGCGAGGCGCTGCTAGTATATAATATGGACAAAAATATTGTTTATATATTAAGAAAGAAAGAAAATACGTTTATTTGCGGCAAACATGACGCACACAAAAAAAAAACACAAACAACAGAAAAACAAAAATAACAATTTGGGAGAAAGTATGCGTCACATCTACGCAAAACGGCCAACGCTCAGCATAATGCTAAGACCCTATACGAGACAGAGCCCCAGCGCTGGTTTTCAGCGACAGCCGGTGATTGACGTGGTGACGTCAGCCAGTGCAGCATACGATTAGATATAAATAAAAACAACAAAAAAATGGATGCTATTCACATTTTGATACATTCCATTTGATTGATGACAATTGGCAGACGAACCTAGCGATATAAGTAATAGAAGGAGCTCTATTACATGTGACACCTCTGCCAAACCTTTTGGCGAATACAGTCGTATCGTTATGTTATCTAAATTCAAAGTCCTGACTGACTGATATATCAACGCACAGCTTAAACCGATGGTCCTAGAGACATGAAATTTGGAGGGTATGTTCTTTGTGAAGAGTAGGTATCCACTAAGAAAGGGTTTTCAAAATTCAACCGCTAAGAGGGTGAATGGGGGGAGGCTGAAATTTCACGCGGATGAAGTCGCGGGCAAAAGCAAGTGTGTTCATATAAGGTACGGTAGAGTACTCGCTGATACGCGTCCATCTTTAAAACCTACGGATCCATGCAATCATACTACAGTGCATGCGCTCTATAGAAAATTAACCTCCTAAGCTCTGCAACCCAGGTCGAACTAGGTCGTTGTGCCATCCGCCTAATATAATTCCTTAGCCACCGAGGACACTTAGGGAAAGAGATTGGGAGGCTTATCCTTAGCCCTAGACTGGTGGTTCTCGGGCGAGCATAAGCCATGCAATTTCTTCCTGTAAGTGGTTCGTCTGAAATTATCTGATCAAGATGGATGCAAAAGCGAAGAAATGCCTAATGAAATCTATCATGCAACTGAGTGACATCAAGCCCGATAATCACGATAAAATTTTAATAACATAAAACTATTAGTAAATCATTGAAATGTAAATCTTATACCATTGTAATAAAGTATAAATTAGATTGATTGCCGTGAATTTGATAAAACTCTAGACAACCACCACCACCTTACCTTACCGACACAAGTGTTATATTGTAATGACTTAGGAACTAATGGTTGTATCGTGAATGTCCTATCTTAAAAACTAAAGTCTGCTCATTCGAAAAATACTCAAGCTAATAATCACGGAACAAACACATCGTGAAATCTAAAGAACTAAATTAACCTGTTAAGTTTAGTTTTACAAAAATAACACAGCACAAATCTAAACTGCCATAACATTGAAGCGCATCTTGAGACAAAACTTACAACATACACATAAAACATGGCCGCGTTCACTCTGACACGAAATCCCGCCGCAACACCAAATTTGCATTTTATTAAAATCACAATTTTATTTTCAACGTCAGCCTTCAAAATCCTTACTTTTACAGAGGATTTTGGATGTCTCTCTTAATTAATTCCTCGCCTGTTTTGGATTTTAATCATGCGGTCTTTTGATTAGGTCTGGCAATAAAGACGAGGAATCTGATTAGATGTACCAAGGCGCCATAAAACGCTGGCATTGTGAAAGACCGTGCGGTTTAATTTGTACGGATTATTGCGGATCGGATTGGATGTTGCAGTAAGCTTATTTTAATATGATCTTTGTTTAAAAGAAGTAGAAATTAATCTTCTTTCTGCTTATGTTAATGCTAGTCCTACTACCCTACTATAATATTATAAACGCGAAAGTTTTTGAGGATGGATGGATGGATGTTTATTACTCTTTCACGAAAAAACTACTGAACTGATTTGGACGTCATTTGCCACACAGATAGTGTATAACCAGGGTTAACACATAGGATACTTTTTATCCCGGTATTTCCATGGAATCTAAACTTATGGGGGTGAAACCGCGGGGCGCTGCATAAGCGCTGTATAAATAAAAATATATAAAACTACAACTACATACAACTAGGCTTCATAAATTTGAAACCTAGTTTTTGCGTAATATAAACTGACATTGTTATGGTCTAGGGTTGAAATGGTGGCCTATAAATTGCGATAAGGTTTACCCCTAATAATAAAGGGACCTTTATCGTCATCGGCGAATTGCGAAAGTAGGTTTGTGCACTACCTTTGCTAAAGCCTTACGTTTTGGTGACTTTGGTCATGATAAAAAAAAATGTAAGTATAGAATGAAATAGTTAACGAAAGAAAAACAAGAGAAAAATTATATCTGAAATCGTCAAAACGCAGTGAGTAGGCGTCGCGATTCAAAGTTGATTCATTCTCCATAAATATAAACATATATGCCAGACATTTAAGACATCGTAGCTCAAATTGTAGCAAATTTTGTATACATTAAAAATGTATAGCAACTTTTATAACATATAAGACAAAAATTTGAAGAAGTGCGAAAATATCGAGGTTTTTTGAGCACTACGCAGTAAGCACAGGCCTTTCGAAACTACAAGCTTGGTTTTACACTACTAGTATCTATCCTAACAACATTCCAAAAAATCAGTGCTGCGCAAGTTTTGCGACCTAACTAGATTGTTGTGTTAGCGACTGGCGTAACATTATCTGCAGTCAAACTATTATTTATTACAAACTGATGTCATACCTGGATACCAACAGATACGAGTCAGTAAATAAGTCAATACATTTTATTCCCAACCTACATAAAACTTTTATCTCACGAAAAAACTCGAACGCAAACAACCACACATCAAATAACACCGAAAAATGTTGTCAACATAAAAATTCAAAACTATAAAAATCCGTCACTTATTTTACGATTCGCTACGAGAAAATTTTAATGTGAAAACAGGGTCCATTAGTGAGTAAAGTTCTTTGAAGCGGGGACGTAGTTCCATAGCCAAAACAAACCATGCATCACTGCCAAAATTCTCGTGACGGCGGGCCGCATTAGCAGCGACTCCTATCTTTGTGTTACATTTTGTAGGCACTTGCAGACTTGCTAACGAAATTTCGGTAAGTTGAAAATGAACTGGAGTGTATTATGTGTCGAGGATTTGTCATTTTGTGTTGGCAATCTGGCTGTGTTTTAATTGATTTCGTAGTAGCTTCTTATGCAGAGATTCAGAAAAAAATATGAAGATTCACACCTATGTATTTCACTGAAAAAATATTTTCTTACTACGCCACATTAAAGCGATTTAATTAAGATTTACTGACTTTATACAGTAAGAAAAAATGTTTCTAAAACAGTAAAAGACAAAACAGTAACTTTTAATAAATCATACTCATTATCATCATTCTGTCTAGCCTTTTCCCAACTAGGTTGGGGTCGGCTTCCAGTCTAACGTGATGCAGCTGAGTAAAAAAAATCTGCTGTTTCATACATTTTGGTCACGTAGGTATTGAACGTTTGTATTAAACAGCAGATTTTTTTTTCGTGATTTCAAAGTTGGTCCCATCATGAAAGTTGTTCAGTTTGATGGTCTAAAGCACCTCTTAAAAGTTTGTTGGGTTAATTTTGAAACACTTTGTATAATAATATTATGTATAATAAGTTACTTTATAACTTATGCATTTGAGTCCTCAAGACACTAGGTTACCTCACCTAGTTTTAAAACATATTTCATTTTTGACGTGTGCATGTATTTTTTACGATCTCTTTGTAAGAAATAAATCATTTATCATTCTAGCAAACGGGTGAAGGCTCCTGCAAACATGCGCGACGCGCGACGCGAATCGCGCGCGTCACAAAGGCACCGCTCCTTGCGCGACTTGCGGTGCCTTTGTGTAGCGTGTCGCGTCGCGCCTAGGCTGTGTGTACGAGCCTTGACGCAACTCCTTATTTCTACGATCAAAACTCAGCATCCTGTTTCTAAACATCCCAACGCACCTGCCAGCCACGTTTAGATCGTCAGTAAATTGAAAGAAAATAATGATAAAAAATGTGACCACATCTTTCAAATAATGAAAAAAAATGTGACGGCGTCCCAAGCAATTTGTATTTGAAATATTGTCCTGACCCATCTAACTTTAATGTTCCTTGTTCCTTACTTTCTAAAAGCTGTTTTTTTCTTACTTTTTCCTTGAAACACAGAATATTTAGAACGTATAAAGAAATTCTAGAGAATGGAAGAAAAAGATAAGTCTCGTAATAAGACAAGCGCCTTTGAAACTTTTACGGAGATTTTTTTGTAGATTGTAGGATTTACAATATAATACTTTGTACGAACAATGTTAGAGAGCTTTTTCCAGTTTAATTAGTTTCAGCTAATTGGTGAAACTAACATGAACCTAGAATCTGAACACAGCATCTCTGAAACCCAAGAGCTAATCGTAGAATCAGGTAACCAAGCTATAGGTACATTATCCGTAAGTACTTCGTGTCTATCTTCTTCATCGTGTCGATGGCACGAATTAAAGTTGAATATATTTTGGCCCAAAACTTCGCCACTCCTACAGCGTCGATGGAAGCAGCGCAAAGGTCACTTTGGCTGCATTTTTTGAGGCACAGAAGACAGAATAGGAGATGGAGCATAAATTGCGACACAGCTCCATTCCACAGATTGCTGCCGTTACGTGAAGATCGCATTACGAGGCTGTTATTACATCCTCCCACTTGGGTTCGGAGGCGGTTCAGAGACTTCCAAGTGGACCTCAGAAGGTTAGACCCTGCAAGAAGATGCTCGCATGGTGGTAGGTACTGCGTGGATGATGGGAGAATATTCTGCCACAGTTTGCAACGGGCGTCAGCCGGGTTCCTTGGTAGAAACGCTGTTGATTTTAAAAAGCTGTGCCACCTTTTTAATCTTTGCTTTGGTAGTTTTGCGCCAAAATGTAGGTATCTATAATGATTGTATTAGATGACACAAAACAACATAAGTATGTAAAGGACAGAGGATTCCAGATTTGAACGCAGAAACCCAATAAATGGAGTCACAATAAAAAACAAAGTAGTCCTAAGATCAGATTGATCGCAATGTTCCTATCTTATTGCGATAGAAGAACAATATTGTATTATCTATTTCTATATCGAGTAGTATCACGCAGTGAGCGACATTGAACAACCTTACGCTGTGAATAGATGACTCACGGTAAAGCTGCGTGTTCACTAGGCAACAAATTTTTTGTGATTCAGGTGCCAGCGACATTAATTATTTTGCTCACTATTAAATTCTACTACAAAGCATCATTTTAGGAAAAAGTTTAATGTAAGAATTATAATACGCATAATGAAAAAGAAATGGAAATGGATACTCAAAATCAATTTTCCAGATAATCATCAAAATTGCCTGGCAATATTCAATCCAATTTTTCGCAAATTTGTATGCAACTCTTAATTAATTATCATTAATTGACCTTTTCCGTGCCTCGGAAAGCACGTTAAGCCGTTGGTCCCAGCTGTCATTCGTGAATCTTTGGAAGTCGTTACGGGTCGTCAGAAGCCCGAAAATTTTACAACCAGTCTTACCAAAGGGTATCGTATTATCTAGTAATTGGGTTGTGGAGGTCAGATAGGCAGTCGCTCCATGTAAAATATTGTTATTCAGCTGCATCCGGTTAGACTGGAAGCCGACCCCAACATAGTTGGGAAAAGGTTAGGCAGATGATAATGATGAATTGACCTTTTCCGTAGGTAAGATTTGAAAGTATACTAGTATTTTTTTTTTCTTTGGAGTATGTTTATTGGGAGCCGACCACTAACTCGGATGCTTCTTCTCCTTCGTAGAACTCTCGTTAGAGCGGTCGTGGTCCTCATGTAGTTTCTTGTCTGGGGGTTGATGTGATTCACCTCACGATTTCTCGCCACCTACTCCGATTGTTGGTATTCTTAGTGCACTCATATAAGGGATCGCCCACTGCGCATTTAATTTGGTCTGTCCATCTCATGGGTGAGCGTCCGCGTGGGCTAATGCCTTCTGCTATACCCTGCACAAAAAGGCGCTCTATAGAGTCACCCTCACGCCTCGAAACATGTCCGAAGTATTTTGATGTTGAGTTCTTTGCGTATTGAGGATACTTACAATAGTTCAAACGGAAGCAAACTGAACGCTCGTGGTCACTTCTCCGCTAACCAAAGTCTGCATGGGTGTCAACAGCCTCTAGAAGAAGACGTTTGCTTTCTCACAGCTAACCTCTCTGACCCGTATCTATCCGCAGCCTTAGAGACTAAACAGATTCGTTCGGTTACGACTGTTTTATTTCGCAATCAACCTCAAAGTTGAACAGATGGAATGTGAAGTTCTGCCGCATAGTTCGTTGCACTGTTTCTGTCTTTTGTAATGTCGAGCACTCGCTAATAAAAATTTTATGTCGAAACCAGTTTTTGAACGTCATTCTTATCAAGTGTCTGTCGTTGAGTTCAGTTCTAGTGAAACAACTTGGTTTATGCACATTTTAGTTCAATAATTTTTAGGTCAAAAACATTTAGTTTTAACTAGCTGTGCCCGCGACTTCATTCGCGTGAATGAAGGAAAACAAATTGGATTTCATGGGTTTACATTTTTTTACGCGATACTCTATTTTTTTATCCTAAATAAATGTGTATATGTTACTCCTTATAACATCAGTTATCTGCCAGTGAAAGTCCAGCCATTTCGGAGATTAGCCGGAACAAACAGACAGACGATTTTTTCTTAATGGTTTTTTTTTCAAATATCGTATATACTTTCATATGCATGTAGTAAAAAGCTGTTATTTCGACATTACAAACAGACACTTCATTTATTTGTATAGATTTTATAACCGTGGATTGCAATAGTCATAAAGCAGAAAAGAATGAAAGTATGTTTATTGACATAATCACCCTATAATTTTCCCACTGCTGGGACACAGACACCTCCTCTCTGTGAGAGGGAGTGGGCTATAATCCACCACGCGGGCCCAGTGAGGGTTGGTAGATGTCACATGTCTTCGAATTTTTGGTTCTAGTACATGCCGGTTTCCTCACGATGTTTTCCTTCACCGTTTTAAGAGAAGTGGTGATTAAAGAAATAATTTACACGAAGTAAAGCGCCGGTCTGGGTTCGAACCTACCCCCTCCCCTCCCCTGCCCTCGTAAGTCGTGGCCGTTAATACTGGGCCATCCCTGCTTTCATGTTTATTCAGCACATGTCATAAGTACAAAAAAATGCTGCCTCACGACTGTGCCAAATAGGCATAACCAAATGCCAGAGACTCGTAACTATGCCTGAGTCTGGTTTTCAACTGGACCTTAGAGACAGTTGACCTACTCTAATTATTTTCTTTTGTATGCCGTTATTAACTTTGCCAGAGATTCTATTCCTAATTATGCAGTTAAAAGTTGTTGCCTTTCATTGCACAATTAGAGGGATAGTTGGCGGCTGCCAACTTAATCGTGGCTACAATGTTAATCAAGACTGTCTGAAGCAAACTTGACATCAAAATCTTATAGGTATTCTGTCACCCAGCGCTCTGCTTGCGTAATACACTATCAATGTCAATCTGAACCTTTTTGAAGGATATTTCTAATCCAATGCTTCTTATCTCCGAAAAATTTATATGCTCAATAACGTAAACCACGCAATGAATGTTGTCGAACTGTGAAAATGGAAACCATTGCTACTGTTAGTATGTTACGCAATTACCCCGCAGATTCCATAACCTCCACCTCTGATCATTCATTCCCATAAAAACACACTTCGAACGACCTATAACATTGCGCAGTTCCTAACCAAAACGTCTCGATACATCTACATACCCATTTTAACGGTACCAATAATGTATTGTCATTTTATGTGACAGTGTGGCAAAAATGTGTAAGATAATGTACCGATACCTCATGCCATAGATTAAGAAACTCGTACAGAAGTGGCACTCTAGTAGAGTCCGCACAACGAGACACGACCTTTGCCTTTGAGTGAGAGTACGCGGAAAAAAGTGAAACAATAACAGAAAAGGGAATTGGGCATTAAACTGTAGGTTTTAATATAAACCTACATTTTAACGCTATGATGCTAATGCTTCTACCATATTCTACGCTACGTTCTACCTAAGTGTCAATTTTTTTGTATTTTGTCTGTCTCCTGTCTGCTTTGAAAAACACGCTTTGCAACGATAGCTCCGGTTTATTATTTCAATATTTGTCCTACTTAATCTAGACAATCCATAACTCACACACATATTAAGCTTTTATCACAATGCAGTACAAATCGGTTTGTGCTTATGCAGATAGACGCACACTCAAACAAAACTCAAATGTCCTGTTCCGCTGTAGGAGCTGTATCGTGTACATTCCTTTGTGCGTGCACCGATACCGCTGAAATTATCATCTACCGTTTCTAACCAATCGCCGTCTGGTTCTAGCCGGGCGCTCGCCCAAAGCAAAATAGAGTTGTCAATTTTGACGAAGTAGCAGACCACGTAACATGTGCCGCAGGCGGCGATACAATCCTAGACGTATTAGTCCATAGTCAAGAGCTACATGCTCAAGTGACACACGTCTTGCGACAACGACACTGCGGAGAAAACAAATGAAAGAAGTTTATTAGAGCATGCCACGAGTCACCGCGACGCGATTTGCAAAGGGACGGACGAAAACAGGTGACGCGTGCGAGTGGCACTTAATCTCACCGCTTGAGGCCGCAAACGGGTCCTTAAACGTTTTAAATCTCCCGTAACTGGGTCTACTCCCTAAGCACGAAATCCGTAGTATCAACTGAAGTTACGTGCCTTTCCTAGTCTTTATCACTTACGGATATATGATTAGTTCGGGGAAAGAAGAATGAATAGCAACACTACTTGATAGTTGTTTATACTCTTGATAGGTATTTGACCGTCCGAAAAATTTAATATGACACTTTGTTTTGAAGACTCAATTACTTCCAGACGGGCCCATAATTTCGTTGACGGACTTAAAAGAAGATCCCTGTCAATGGTGATTCAGTGTAGTACGAGATATTTAAAATTTTATACGTTTTTCACCAACCTGCGCTGGGTCCGCGTGGTAGATTACGGCCCACTTCCTTTCACCGAGAAAGGAGGTCTGTGGCTCAGCAGATTTACTGACCACTTATCCGTTATACACTGGCGATCTCTCCCGTGAATCCGGCCTTAACATCAGGGTGTTTAACGCAGCCCTTCGTCAGCTCGCTAGTAATATATAAGTCAATGCCCCCTCTACTGTGCGTTCGAGTCGAGAGTGTCGCTTCTATCCATTCTTATGCTATGCTCGAATTGGATGGGCCGGATTTCGCAAGGTAGGTCTCGAAGGGAACGTGCGAATAAATTCTGTATTTTATGAATGATGAAAGTTGTGGCTTGATGTATAGAATAGTGGTTCGATTGGGTTTTTTGTTGTGATAGGTTTTTCAGTAGGGTATTTTGGTATTGATTTTTTAACAAAGTGTTTGTTAAAAAATGTGTGTATTTATTCGATTTTGTTTTGAGTAAAGTTACAGATAGCGTAGAGTCATCTCAACACCTCTCTCCCTTGAATTTGTATATATATTATAGTAAATAGTATGTATGTGTATATAACTTATTTATGTATTTGTGTACCTAGTTTTAATAGATTTATTTTTTTATCATTGTCCCTCTCATTCAAAGCACCTGCCATCCAATCTCTTCACCACCCTTGGTTGACTGGTAGAGAATGCCTAAGGCATTAAGTCCGCCTTTGTACCTTTTTGTGCGAGAAGTTTAAATAAATAAATATATATAGTAATTATTGACTTGTCTGTAGTTTTGTTTATAATTCAGAATTTGCTTGTATATTTAGCATAATATACTCTTACTCTCACTAACTTAAACTAAACTCTGATTTTTAATCTGCTAGACCGAAATGACAGCTAATTTACTATACTGTGGGCTGATTTTTCTAACGCCAGATAATTTTATGGGAGGAATAATTTTGAATTTTGGACAGTTTTTCCATACAAAAACTGTCAGACGTCAATTTCATTCCGCGAATAAAAATTATCTGTCGATTGAAAAATACACGTTGATCAAAAAATGTCGATCACAACTGTCATTTTAGTGTAGCAAATTAAAAATCAGAGTTTAGCCATTTCAATTTCGGAGTAAAGCTACAGAATACATTCTCTGTCAAATTCCTTATCTATTTCGGTAAAAAATAACGATCCAATGATTAAAAAACAAAAACATTATCAAATTCAAAAACAAATACACAAAACGCATGTACTTCACTGCCACAGGCACACCGGGCACAAATACAAGTAATCCAATTGTTTCAAACGACCAATCGGCAATACGAGACATGGAAAAAAATGTAAATTCGTTAGAACTAGCAATCAGTCGGTCGCTAGTTTGTGGGCAACAGATTTGCATACTGCATTATGCATCGATGCATCGCAACGTCGTGGATTGATGCTGGCACTTCAATTCTGATGTTGAACGGGAATATCGAATGACGGGTGTTTGTTCAGGCTTTGGTAGGTACTGTGAATAGGACTCGTTAGATTATTGGGCTACTCCTGTGTCATACATGGATAAGTTATACCTACCTGTAGGTAATTTTAATTAGAACGACCAAATATTAACTGAAAAAGAACAGTAGAACTACTTACAAACATTTATACGGAGTTAGAAATATCACGCATGTATTCTAGAACATCATTCCAAGAAGAATCCTCATCCAAAAACAGATTAACGCAGAGATTAGCGCGAAATCTGTCAAATGTAAATCTAGTTTCATGCCCGAACACTGTTCACATGGGCCTTTAAATGCACTACCACCTAATCTCATACATAGCAACATAAGCAACATATCACGCCATACAATACATAATCACACGTAATCACTGAACGCGTCTCCTCATCCAATTAGCCCGGGCTCCTAATCCTGACAGAGCGGCAACGTACAGCGCCATCTAGCGACACAATTACACATTATATTTACACACATATTTGTGCAGCTGCGTACGTTGATTCATTGTACACAAGCTGCAATTTGCATATCGCCCGGTGTGACGCTGTCTTTAGGCGCGGATATTATTTTAGTTTAATAAGTAGTTTCGTGAAGGATGTGGATTTTGGAAAGGTTGTTGCGGTTTACGTAGGATGATAGAAATAAGCGTAAGCGGATTTTTTTTTTTTGAAGTGAAAACTTCTTTAGCGGCGCTGTGTACTTTTTTTGGAATGGGTAAAAACTTCTAAATTCGCGTCAGGTCACGTGACCCTGATCGAAAATTCGTAAGACGTAAAACGTAAGACGCGCGTTGTTGAGGACAGCGCCATCTATGCACATCGGGAAGAACTACGAGGGCCTCGCGTACTAACTACGTAGTTCATCCAACAACGACGAGATGGCGCTGAACCACGGATATATAACTGACGACGAGCTCCATGCGAGCGGCTTGCTTCTCTTACCACTGCCGCGACCAACACCACGAACTGAAGTCTATCCTGTGTGCTTATTTGTAAATCTGAATAAATTCCTTTCACGAGAAGAATAAACCAGTCACTTTGGTCATCATACCTGATTTGCAAAAAACCCACGCGTGTTTTGTTTATAAGACGATTCACAAAATACACTCGTAATTGTTCAAGTTTTCACTTCTGTCGGCACTACCGGAGTGCCAGTTAGAAACTTAGAACTCACATTTCGTTGATATCACCACAAGGAGACTTGAGCATACTGCGGTATGCCGCGTGAAGCTTAAGCACGTCACGGTATTTCTTTGCCATGAAATGCCGTGACGTACTTCTAAGTGAGGGTTTAACACAGGTTGTGTCTCTCTGCATCTTGCTTACTTAAATACTTATCCATTACCCACAGAGCACGGAATCGCCGCGCAATCTGCGGCTAGTACCAATAAAGTGCATTGAGCGCACAACTTCTGTCACGAGCAGCCATTCAAAGACGTGAGTTTCAAAACATCATTTCTGTCGTAGTGAAGGTAAACGGTGACACGTTTTATTTGTATGTATAGTATTCACAAAGCCGCCTTTAGCAGCGGCCGAAGGCATCTCCGTACTCTCACTCGATGGTGATGAGATGTGATGAATCTGAATCACTCATTCATCATCATCGAGTGTCCAAACACCATCGTCATCACTGATGACGATGGTGTAGGCATGCTTTGTAGGAACCTATTCACTGTATACTTGCATATTCATTCACAACCATCTGACAAGCTATTGTACAGAAAATGACACATAATTTGCCTTGGCCTCGACTGCAAACAGCTGTCGAAAGAATAGCGGAATAATAATTTGATTTAAGCCGACAAAATTTTCGGGTTTAGGATTTGTTTACAGCATTTAGAGGACTCCTTCGATAACATGATTGATGTTCGATAAGGTACGGAAGTGTATCGAGTGGTTGTAAATAGCTATGCTAAAGACTGCAGCAAGTGTAGGTAAAGTAGAGTGGGTGTGTGTTCTTTATTTTATAAATATTACTCTTGCTGCCGTAAATCTCTCTTTTCATTAAGTACATATCACCACGCCTGTATTGGCAGCGTCGTTGACAATTGCCATATTATGAATTTGGCTTGGATTTACACACAAATATAATTCCATGAATATAGAGGAGCTTGTGGATATGAAATAACAGGCAAACGGTTCGATCAATCAGGTTAAGATACGCTTGCCGCGGTTTCAACACAGAGAGTTGAAAATAAAGAACAAAAATCGTCGCATCGTGGGTTTTCTGAGGAATTCCTACTAGAAAACCCTTTACACCCTTTGCCCTACCCGATAACTAAAAGCTATACTTCACTATCAACAGTCGCATTTCCGACCAATAAACCAAAAAAGTAGAATTACCTACTATAAAGACGGTTTTCAACATTACCAAACGTTATAACATACGTTTTCTTTATAACACATTTTTTTGTTTATTATGTTTCTCCTCAGCAGAACCAAATAACTAAACATTTATTACCATCATTTATATTCCATACAAACGTAGTTAAGGCATTTAGGAAACGACTTACCAAAGCAGCTTGAGCCTAAAAACAGCTTGTTTGTGGCAAATAACTCAATTAGCTCGGACTTGTAGTGGTTTACTGTTGTACAGGTTCACTTGGCAAATGTTTCGCTTTTTATTAGTTTTTTGAGGTAATTGAACGCGATGGTAAGGCAGTTGTTTTTGTTCAGAAGTCGTTCTTATGCCGATGGATTAGGGTGGGTTTTAATAGGTACCAATATAACGTTCGGCTTTTGCTTTCTACCTCTGTCACAAATCCCCTTACTAATAAACGCTGATGAATAGTTACACACCGATTTATCTCTTTCAGTCGTCAGTAATTTGACTTTCGAATGAAAAAGCGTTGTGTAACTATACAGACGCTATACAATGTTTATTAATAAGGGGGCTAGTATATAGCCTGTTTCACTACCTTTAGATTACCTACTAATCACACTATTATAAAGACGAAAGTTTGTGAGTGAATGTGTATGTGTTTATATGTTTATTACTTCTTCACGCTCAAACGGCTAGACAGATTTTGATAAAATTTTGTATGGAGGTAGCTAACACCCTGGATTAACATAAATAGGCTACTTTTTGTCCCGATATTCCCACGGGATCGACATTTACGCGGGTGACACCACGCGGCGCAGCTAGTAGGAACCTGTTGAACCTTGGCACTATGTGTACCTAGGCCATTGGGCTCGTTTCAAATATTCACGCGATATTAAATTCTACTGTTTATGGTATTCGGTACGTCACTACCGACAATTCAATGTGAAGTTAGTCGCATACCGCCATTAAGCTGGTGTTTGGTGTTATCGACGGTTAAAACTTTTTTTGGCGAAAAAGTAAGTATTTCGAATTTATTTTGAAGTCTGATAGTTTTAAACGTTTTATAATAGTGACTTAACTGTTATATGCTATCGGTTCTTTTATTTAACAAGTGTCAACACAATAAAAAACTTACGAGATACGTAACCTCTAAACTATTTAAAATCCATCGTTTTGTTGTAGCTGGAGTAGTGTTGTACCTTGGTCACTGTCGATCAGTTGTTCCTTGGTCAGTGGCCAAGGTACAACCAGGATGTTGTACTTTGGCCGGGAAAATATTTTATTAAATTATTTCACACTTACCTACGTAATATAATCCTAATCAAATGACTTTATTATTTCAGAAATCATGCCGAGAAGTAAAGAGAGGAAGAAAAGGACACCTATTAATGTGGATCATCTGACAAATGCCATTATAATGATTAAGGCGAAAGCGCCAGGGTAGCCCGCGAAATTCAATTATTTGTAGGTTTTTTTGTAATTTGCTGGTCAGTATTAAGTTGTACGGTGATTAATATATGATTCACGGCCGTAACAAATATGTATTTACAGAATTATAATCATTAAAGTCATCAACACAACTCTCTAAGACCACGTGACCCCAAAGAATAACTATTTCATGAAATCGTCATTCTTTGGGGTTACGTGGTCTTAGAGAGTTTGTTACCGCCACGAATCATATATTAATCAACGTACAACTTAATATTGACCAGCAAATTGCAAAAAACAAAAAAAAAAATGAATTTCGCGGGCTACCCTGGCGCTTTCGCCTTAAGGAGAAAAAGTTCTCCACTTTCGGTGCTTCCAAACATTTTGGAATGCATTTAAATTTCAATAAATTAATTATGTTCCAGAGATACAGAAGTACTGGAATTTCTACTAAATGCTTAAGGCTGAATAATATATCTACATATTGATAGTGTTCTTATAAAAGCTAGGTAGTCCTAATGACTGATTAAAAAGTTAAGAGAGAAATTATAATTTATAAAGTTAATTGTTTAAATATTTTATTTTCTATTTGCTATATTATAGGTATATTGATTTGCAATATTATATTATGTGATATCTTCAAATGTACCTACCTAGGTCTATGTACCTACTAATTTTAAAGTTTGTGATGTGACAAAATAGTGGTTAAAAGTTAGTTGTTTTTGTTTAAAGGTTTGAAAAGCAAAAAAAACTGAATATTATTTTAATTTTGTTCAGAATTTCTAAAGTACTTTGTTAAAGATTGTAATAGACCAAATAAAACCATTTTGGTTAAGGTAACCTGATAATTTGCTTAAATTACCCCCAAATTCTCAATGTGTCCTAGGTACAACGTAGTACTGGCCCAGGTACATAGGGTATGTTGTACCTTGGCCTTACTTACCATTTTTTTTTAAACCTTTAAATTATATGTTAATATGAAATATACATTTCTGATATTTTTGTGGTGAGTACCCAAATAATTGACATTTCAAAATATGCAAATATGATTTGTGTGCTGTATGTTAAATCACAATTAAAAATATATATCTAAAAAACTGTCCTAGGTACAACACGTTCCCCTACAGTACCCGGCGATAAATATTGCACATCGACCTTTGGAAAGAGACAATCGGCTAATTTCGGCTTCGTAGAGCGTTATCTCTGTCGCACGAAATACAAACAGTCCGGTATCTATTAGGAGCTGTTAAAACAATTATGATTTGCTTCTTTTAATAATTATTTTTATTCTTTGTATAAAATACAAAAAAAGGTAAAGGTCGATGTGCAATATTTATCGCCGGGTACTGTACAACATAATTGTATCCCATTTTCAGTTAACCTGGTGGTTGAGCATGTGACATATCCCAACGAGGAGCATATGAACCGATCAGCCCAGCCTTTTCCCGAGGCACGGTAAGCCAGTTTGGTCATTAAAGTTTCGTCATCATCATCATCATCATTATCATCATCATTATCTGCCTAGCCCTTTCCCAACTATATTGGGGTCGGCTTCCAGTTTGACAGGATATAGCTTGTTCACACACACACGTGAACACGTCACATCACACATACATGGACGACGAGCGGCGCGGGGACCGGGCGACGCGAGACCAGCGCGCCGACCGCACGACTGCATCGTCCGCCACGACAGCGATCGCACCATAATTTTATAACTTTTATTGCTACGACGGATACGAAGGACCATAGATAGGCCCAGATGATGGAAAGACGAGTGGACTGTATAAAGGTTTATTCGGTAGGTACACAAAGTAGCAAAGCTAAGTTATAAAATTATGGTGCGATCGCTGTCGTGGCGGACGATGCAGTCGTGCGGTCGGCGCGCTCGCGTCGCCCGGTCCCCGCGCCGCTCGTCGTCCATGTATGTGTGATGTGACGTGTTCACGTGTGTGTGTGAACATAGCTAAATACCAGGAGCGACTGCCTATCTGATCTCCACAACCCAGCGAGAAGCATATAATACCCATTATTAAAACGAGTTCGTACTTAAACTTTAAATGGCAATACTCCCCACGTATAATGTTAATCTAACTTCAAAATAATCTTACCGACTATCGGCTCCAACTTTGATTAGTTCCAGCGATTACAAAGTTATCGTTAAAGCACCTTTGTACGTAGGTACAAAATCATTACTATACTAGGTATTATAATTACTCCCACTGTATGATAACTGAAACAACACAAGTTTTAAACGAACCAGTAATCGAAAACAATGTTCATCGATTTTATTTACTTAAACGAAACTTGCCGAAGTCAGTCCATGGATGGGTGACCATCCGTTACATCCGAGACCCCTCCTTGCCTTGCCTTGGAAAGCACATTAAACCGTCAGTCTCGACTGTCATTCGTACCTTTGACATCCGTTACGGGTAGTCAGAAGCCCGAAAGTCTGACAACCAGTCTTACCAAGTGAAGGTCAGATAGGCAATCGCTCCATGTAAAAGACAGGTATTCAGCTGCATCAGGTTCGACTGGAAGCCGACCCCAACATAGTCCAGATGATGTGACGAAACTTTAATGTCCAAACTAGCTCACCGTGTCTCTACATGATCTTCAGCGGTATCTGCTATTAATGCTTTGCATAGCATTGCATTTCTTGTTATGGTGCCTTTCATCTCATCATCCACAAAAATCAAAAGTCATCTATTCAAATTAGGCTGAGAATTAGCACTTATCAAACGAAAAAATTACATATGTTAGTCCCCCAAAACGCCGGCCCATCACCACTTCCTAGTGCAGGGATGGCGAACCAATGGCATGCATGCCATTGGTGGCACGTAACAAAATAATTTCGGCACGGTATAATTTCAGAAATTTAGGTGCCCAAGTCATCTAGTTTGCAGCAGCAGAAATCGCACTAATTTATCACTAGCTAAAAGCAGAGCTTTGTGAGGGCTCGCGTCGTTTTTCTGCGTGGTAATAATCTTTAAGGCAGTTTTTTTAATATTTTTATATAATTTAAATTATTTTTTTTTTTTACTGATAACACATCTACATATAAATAGAAATTATTATGTTAAAGCACAAATCAATAGGCGTAATAGTTTTTCCGTAAAGTGTACCACAAAATGCTCAGGTTGTGGGATATAGCAGGGCTCGCTTCGCTCGCCCTGATCACACTAATATTATAAAGGCGAAAGTTTGCGAGAGTGTGTGTGTGTGTGTGTGTGTGTTTATATGTTTGTCACTTCTTCACGCTGAAACGGCTTGACCAATTTTGATAAAATTTGGCTAAAAGTAGCTGACACCCTGGATTAACATATAGAAAACTTTATATCCCGATATTATCACCGGACCGAAACTTATGCGGGTGAGACCGCGGGGCGCAGCTAGAATCATTTAAATCTGTGGAATACCTCTCCACTCCTCAAGCATCTCAGGACATGTTGCCACCTTGTCGCTAGATCACTATGTTTTAGCGACCGTTTCCAGGCGCCCATTATTGAGTGTGCAAGTCACCCCCAGCCATTTTATCCATGTATATATAAAAAATTGATCAGGCAGGGGCCATAGACGAGACGGTTGGCGCAGTGACTGAGCGATCGACTGCTGCGCTGCGTGTCGCGGGTTCGATTCCCGCGCGGAACAAATATTTGTATTGCCTACAGGTAACTGTCCCGAGTCTGGCTGTTTGTGTATGTGAATTTAAATGTTTGTAAACGCACCCACGATACAGGAGTAATTCCCAGTGTGGGGCAACGTTTAAAAAAAATATAGATCTTCCATAGTTTTTGGTGACCAATCCACTTGAACCAACCAAACCCATAGTACAACTTTGTATTTTTCCAGACCCTGCAATAGTCCTACACCAACCGGGGCTTATCTTTGGGTGCACTTGCATAGTGCATACAGGGATATTCGTCGGTTAGTGCCGCATTTCATTAAAATTTCGTAAGGGGCCTCTGCGAGTTGACTTTGGCCCCTCGTACGCCTTCCAAAGGACCGGGACCCCATGGTCCCGAGATATGTCAAAACTTAATGTGAAAGTATATAATGCTTTTTCCAGTAACCACTAAGGCAAGATTGTTTGTTGGCACGTCATGGCCGCATGAAATATTTAGTTGGAAAAAATGCCACGTAGATTGCTGGTTGGTTGGTTGGTTTGGTTGGTGGTGGTGGTGTGAAAGTTTACTAACATAGTTTTTGTCGTTGTTACTAACATTTTAAGGATTATGTGTAGGTAGGTACTTGTATGTGTAGACCATAGATATTCGAGGGTAGACCGAAATAATGAATATATTATATTATTATTATATAAAGGATCCCTGTCCTAATGCTTTCGCTGGGAAGAAGAAGTGGCGCAACAAACTCCCCAGCAGCACAGTTGTCTGTTCAGTTTAAACCTTGGATCCTTGTAAAATATTTGTCCTAGTATTACTAGGGTACACTATGCAATACCATTGCCAGCATATATAATCTGAATATAAATAAAATTTTAGGTTATGGGGGTTATAGGAGAGCAGTGGCCCAGTGAGTCGGTCCCAACTTACGAGTTCAAGGTCGTGGGTTCAAACCCAGGCGCTTTACTTTGTGTAATTTATTTCATTACCACTACTCTCAAAACGGCGAAGGAAAATATCGTGAGAAAACCGGAATGACCTAGAAAAAAAAAGGCCCGCGTAGTGGATTAGGGCCCGCTCCCTCTCACAGAGCGGAGGCCTGTGTCGAAACATTAGGATCGTTATAGACTGATAATGCTATATTATACTAAGGATATAAAATTGTTTCTTTGTTTGCAAAAGTTAACAGAAGTACTGCAACAATTACAAAAAACCTTTCATTGATGGAAATCAACACTATAGTCGAGTGCCGTAAGATATGTATTATTTTAAAATAAGAACCTTCACGCGGAGGAAGTCGCCGGCAGGAAGCTCTCATCCAAAATATAGGACTGCATCCTATCCCTACATCCACTATACTCATACAAAACCACGTGCTTTGCACCCTTCTCTCCCAAATCCTCACCAGTCATCACCATCAGTCTACATCACTTGATATTTAGAAACACTACCTAATGAAAGTGCACTGTCAGTTTTCTTGATACAAAATATCGATTTTAATTATAATAGAACCATGCAGTTATTCGTGTATCATTTCTTTTATCTCTCAGCTCCGTTGTCAACATCATGCTATGATTTAATAATTTTGAAAAATTAACGAAATATTCACAGCATACGAAGAGTTAATATCGGATAATATAAGTGCAATATTAAAAATAATCTTCTTATCTCATCATCGTACAGTGAAAGCCGCTTTCAACTCCATCAGCTTAATCAATTAATTCATTAATTAACAAGCTCTCCCACCAATTATCACGACGTTGATCGAACAAATCAAACAATGGCCGAATATCGACCTTTGTTTACATAACATAACCTCACTTTCCTAAAAACAAAACATCACTCTAAACACACCTACTTACCGTGTTACATCCAAAACAAACGCACGGAAACTAAAAGTAAAACAGCCGGGTTACGCGCTACATGTGTCCGTGACGTCACCGCCACGCGTGGCGCGTGCGTGGCGGCTGTGGAGTCACGCGGTACTGACAACGGGCTCGCGAACGCCCGCCCTCTATCGAACTTCAATCTCATGTAGAATGTCGAATATTCGGGTTTTAGTTGTTTTAGTGTTAAGGTTTTAGTTTATGTCGTGCTTTTGAAAAGACTTTAGTACAATGTCGATTGATAGAGAACTTTCGTTACTGTACGTGTAGTTTCTCGCTGGGTTTACTTAGCGGAAAAGCCTGAAACTTGTTGGAGTGAGACGACTTGTTTAGCGTCTGTAAAGCTTTGGTTTCCATAGAAAGCGGTGAACAAAAACGGCTGTCTAAATACAGAGTAATGTTTCACTTCTTAATGTCAAATACTGGTGAAAATTACAGATTTTCATGATGACCGTTATAATATGATGGCCACCGCGTTCCTAGGAAACCATACGAACAGTATGTATTCATATGAAAGCATTTGATTGTAAGTGCTTGGCCAGACTGGCAGCGCTGTCGCGGGGCGGGCGCGGCGCGGCGAACTCAAACATATGAATTTCCTTTAAGAAGCTTACAGGACTTAAACGCAAAAAAACGCAAGTTTTAGAAACAATAAAAGTATATGATCGACTACAATAAACAAAATCAGAAAAATTATTTGATATTGTTCAGGATATTTATGCTAGGTAGATAGTGTATTGAAAACATAATACATCTATATTGATACGATACAAAAAAATCATGAAGATACCTCTAAAAACTTTCTTTTTACAATAACAACCATACTTACAATCATTCTGATTTTTTGTCAGATTATTCTACAAGCAACATACTAAAACACTAGTGTTTTAATTTTTTAATCCAAAAAATCTATTTTTTTGTAATTAAATAATAGCTTCATATTTTGCGATAAATTACCAGCGTTGTGTCATCGCGCTTCTCTTTCTTTTCTATGCAGTCCGACAGTGACCGCGCTTTAGGTCATCTAAGCCCCTTAAGTGTCCATAGTGTGCACGCGGGCACGGTGAGCGGCGCGAGGAGCGCGCGGGCAACTCACGCCATAGCTCGTTCTTATAAGTGGCCGCAGTGGGTGCGAGGCGCGGGCGCGGACGGCCCACGCGAGTACCGGGGTTCCCAAACTAGTTCAAGCTTTTTTTCTAGTAAAAATAAGTCTTCTTCATCCATATTATATATTGACAAATACTGGACGCGACTACTCGCAGTACGCAGCAGCGCTTCAGTGCGGACAGGCAGCCCGCGCGCGTTGCCGCACCCGCGCCCGCGCCCCAGTCTGGCCAAACACTGAATATGTTTCGTTTTGTCAGATATCGAAATTGGTATAGATATTAATTAATCAAACCATTTCTAAAATAAGTGCGATTTTACCAAGTCCAACAATTTTCAAGGAGGCACTTAGTTTTTTGAAGTAATTTTTTACAATTTTTTTCTTCAGCTTCCTAATTCCTTACTTATGAGTAGGTACCTGTCTTAACAAGGCTTCAATTTGATTAGAACCTCACCTAAAATACAGTAAATTATAAAAGAAAATCGTATTCCGATGAAAACCTACCTAACTTTTAATCAGTTGCCAATAAACTTTTTTCTTTTGAATCAATAACCCTCAAGCGCGCTGGAGCCGAACGAATTAGACGCATTGACTCCCGGGGGGCGATGTCGTAGCAGATTAGATTTTTTAATCGTGACACCGCATCTCTATCAAAATAAATAGTAACTTTCAGCACTGCATTAAATGAGGTGGAATAAGATGAAATGAAATGTTTCTTTCTGTAAGTCTTTTAAGTCACTTTTACAAATCAATATTTTGTTGGTAAATATTTTAAAACTAGGTGGGCCGCACTAAAAGTCTGAAAGTTAAATAGGTACCTAGTATCTTGTGTTAGTTTGCTTACACTGCTAGGTATGTCGGTTACTCCGGTTTTTTTTTATAAATCGAGTTAATCTTCAAAAATATTTTATTTCTATTTGCATACGAAAGGGTTGTACAGACGCCAGCACATCAAGCTACCCGAAACTGTCAAATTTTCTCAATCAACTTTGAACCTTATGCTTTAGCGATAAAGTTGAAAATCTATTAAAGAAATCTGACAGATTGTGGTAGGTTGATGTGCTGGCTTCTGTACGAATATTAAAAAAACCGGTCAAGTGCGAGTCAGACTCGCGCACCGAGGGATCCGTACGTATTTGTAGGTATGTAAATAGTTTAATTTAAATTTTTCACAGGAATCGTGTCTCGAATATTTTTCCCATGTTTTTAGGTTTTTTCCTTTAAATCTTAATTAATCAGCAAAATTTCAATGACAAATCAGAACTGGTATAAAATCATAAGAATATTAACTAATCTTAGACATGGTACATAAAATGCTGAATGCTGAACTAGCTTGTTTGTCTAGTGGTCGGTAGCGCTACTGCTGAGCAGGAGGTCCTGGGTTAAATTCCCAGGTCGAACAAAGCGTTATAGCGTTTATCCATCAGGAATTTCTCAGTAGCAGGTGGCATGTTTGGATTTGTGTCCGATTGAAGACAATAGGACTGTTACATGCGACTTAAACATTTATTTATTTATTATTTATCTATTATTTATTTATACAGGGTGTTTGGTAGAAGGACCGACACAGTTATTTTGGGGGATTGGGCATGTCATTTGCGTGCACAAAATTTTATTATTATTATTTTTTAAATTGGATTTTCTTCTTTCCTTAACATAATTTTACAACTTTGGAAGCAACCAACCAATTGTACATAAATGTACATTGCAGATAGCAACAAAAATATTGCGCTTTATTACAACCAAAAAAAGAGTTGCGAGGTTATTTCGGGTGATTAAAACGAAACATATTATTATCTTAATTACCTACCGTGACACATAAGACAGGTGTCCGTGTTATGGGTGAAAATTAGGACAACACACAATTTTCTTAAGGACACTTCCTGTCCCTAAGAAAATTGTGTCGGTCCTTCTACCAAACACCCTGTATATGTATAGGTATACTTTATAGTAACAACAAAAATACATAACATAATAAAATACATCAAACACATGCACACTTACACACGCAAAACACATACACACCTACACACGCATACACATATAGCAAATATAGCAAATATGGCAACTAGCTTCAACTTTCTGACTGACTGACGGACTATTTTAACTTTGACAATTCAAAAGTGCCTGTACAAGGTTTAATTGAAATAAATGCTTTGAGTTTGAGTTTATGGGTGTACAGTCACGACCACTAATAATTATGTCAACACTTGGCAACTTTCAATTGCGATTTTTTCGTGAAATAACGAATGCAACGTTGAAATACGACACTTCACACAGACCTATGGGTTCGAAAATACGTTGTTCGTAATAACATAAAATTTCATTCAAAACTAAAGGACAAAATCGTCTTTGAATAAAGCCAATTGTATACATACTTATGCTCGTGACTGTACTACAGGTACACTTCTACCCTTATAAATTTCATATCTATGCATCTACCTTTCCTTTTGAGGATTACAGGCGTTAAGCAAAATGCTTAAAAGCAATTTATTTAATCAATTTAGAGGACATGTAAAAGTAACAGTGTTAAATTACTTTTGCGGCTAACTGTACTATTTCAGTTTTACCCTACCCTAAAAAGCGAGAATAATAAGAAAACTACTACAATTAAACCCTTTTTACCACACGGATTCGCACTAAAAACCGTTTTTCAAACATATTACAACCACTATCAGAAACTTACTCCATTACAAACTACCCACTAAAGGCTATAAAACGCTCCCACAAAGTGTCCACATGAAATTTTGAAGTACCTACAATTATAATTCTGTCTCCTGGCAGACTATTATGTACTAACTAAAGTGCCTAGTCACGTGGCCTCGATAAATTACAATAAAAATTACCCGCAAAACGTGAAGATAGTCGCAACGGAAGTGGGGAGAAAATGTTTAAGTGTGGGTGAATGCTGGCTGCAGGAGTTCCGTACTGATTTTCGTTTTCAATGTTAAAGCCGTTTCTCCACTCTGTGACCCTACACACCTACCGTACAAATCCAAAATTACCTAACGTACAAATAAAAAAATCCTGAAAATTCGCTAAAGAAAATGAACAAAGACGTTTTCTGCGAAATCACATTAAATCCCATTCCCCTTTTTCTACGGAACCCGAAAAATTAACAGGTGAACGCGACTGTAATGAGGAAAGTTGGGAATACCGAAGGATTGCCAATTTAGATATTCAAATCGTGTTCGGTTCATTTTGCGGATATTTTGTGTACGTAAGGATGTTTTTCTAAATAGAGTGGATTGGGGATGCGAGGGGAAATTGTCGAAGAAACTCCGGACTTTTTTTTTCTTGTACACTGAAGTTTGTATGGAGTAAATTATCGGAGAGATTAATGGGATCCTTTCAGGTGGGCTTTCTGGGTTGGGTTGTTTTATCGCGATATTGAAAAAGGACGTAATTTATGTTTGTGGCTATGCAGAGTTGAGTAGGAGGTTCGTTTCTGTGGAGGTGATATAGAAGGATTGAATTATAATCATTAGGTATGTTAGTTACGTTTAATTGTGTTGAGTTTTATAACAATTCCAATTCATACATCTCGCTTTGCGTAACCAGGAATAGACCCAAGTTTTTCATTCAACAGCTACACAAACAAACACTATACCAGAGAGCCAGTCTGCGTCTTACCTTAAACCAAAAACCATAGGTAATCTTTATTTTATTTTAAAAATAAAAACCGAAAAGCTGCAAAGACGTGTCTAATTTGATTGCCAACATGAATACGGCGAGAAACACAATTTAACTAGTACTAATGTCGCGAAGTGTCGTCAGTAGCGAACTGCGAAATTGCTGTAAACTCAAACATTTCGAGAGAGAGTTAGCTTGTCACAAAAACTTAGACTCGCAACTTGAGTTGCGCGGCAATGGCTAAAAGCGCTTTTATTCTTAAAGCACTAGATATTTTCCCCGTTTGTCAGAATAACGAATAGTATTATGAGAAAGTGACATCAGGAGTGCGGCCAGGATACTCTTCAGCAGCGATGTGGTGGCGTAATAAACAAATTGCAGAATACCCAAACATTTCGGGAGGGAATTAGATTGTCACAAAAACACAGACTCGCCACTTGAGTTGCGCAGCAATGGCTGACAGCGCTTTTATTCTAGCAGCATTAGATAATTTATTGCTTTTCATCCAGCGAGATTGAGGTCAAGAGTGGAACCAATTCCAACCAAATTCATTAATTAAAACCACATTTTGTTGTGGCTTCAAAAACCTCGAATTTAGTTAAATTACTTAACTTTTACAGTCCTTTTCATTATTAATGAAAACTGAATGAAACGAAAACACGTTAAGTTCCTACAAAAAAATATTTGCACGTTTACACAAATGTAGGCAAACCCTGTAACTCAATTTACACCTTTTGCTAAGGCCTTTGTACACATTTCTGCAAGTAAAAGAAGTACGTGCTGAAACATTTTCTAAAAGAAGTGTTATAACATTTATTTTAGTAGCAACGATAGTAAGAATATTTTGTTTTAACAGTTTTTAAAACGTTCTAAATGGCATATCGAATCTCACTATTAACTCAGCATATCGCGGTCCACTGCTGGACATTGGTCTCTCCCAGGCTGCGCCACAACACCCTGTCCTCCACCTTCCGCATCCGTCTGTCCCAGCCACCGTGTTGAGGTCGTCGGTCCATCTAGTTGGGGGGCGTACCACACTATGTTTGTCGATACACGGTCTCCACTCCAGGACTCGTCTGCTTCACAAGCCATCGGTCCTTCGACAAATATAGCCAACCCATTGCCACTTCAGCTCACTTACTCTGCAAGCGATGTCAGTAACTCCGGTTCTTCTCCGGTGCGTTACTCACTAACGCGTAATTAATTACGGTACCTTTATTAAATAATGTAGGTGCTACTCTTGCTTATTTCTTGCTAGCTATTTTAAATTGAATGTCACAGTATTTTACAAGACTCTAATGAAACCATTTTTATTTTATTTCATCAGATCAGCCTATAATTTAAAACCGCTCGCTTTGACCATATTATGCGCTTACACAATCGGCCCGCTTCATACAAATCGAATGCAACAAACTACTTCTCTTTCCGCTGACTATTAGTTGAATGGCTCTGACGTTAATTTTTACCAGTACACAAGAGTCCACACTTTTGTAGACAGTTTTATTTTGTCAGTTTATTTCACACGTTTTTGAACAAGTCAGCAAAAAGGAGCGGAGTGAACATTTTTGAAAGGTTTGTGAGGTGTAGGAATAAAGTTTTCAGTTGAATTGAGCTACATCTGGTTAGACTGGAAGCTGACCACAACATAGTTGGGAAAAGGCTAGGCAGATGATGACAATATAGCTTGGTAAATAACCCATAATATTTTGTAATATGTAAAAGATAAAAATGGTTACCGTGGGTTATCTCTAGGAGATAAACATATATCATCGCGCACTTTTTTATCGATATTTTTAAGATATACAATTCCGTAGTACATTAATTTGATCTATATCGTAAGGCCAGCGTTTGCAATGTAAACGCACAAAAATATGTTTGTTACGACATCACATTACAAATCATTGAATTACTCGGCTTATCTCTACTATAATATGCATAATATTATACATATAAACCTATTTCTGAAAACAGCATTAAAATCCGTTGCGTAGTTTAAAAGATCTAAGTTAACAGGGAGCGGGAGCGACTTTGTTTTATACTATGTTAAGATGGAAAGCAGACCCAACACAACTTGATTCCAGTCCATCCAAAAATCAGAGAGTAAGTGCCAAATATGCCAAAAAGCCATCACTAAATTCCAGGTCAACACAAAAATAAGCAACAAATAAGTTTATCCATAAAAATGTAGTAACATTAGCAACAGCCACCAGCGGTAAGACATGATATACCGTCGGAAACACTCTTTGGCAAGGCCTACCTCCATTATGCATGTTGCTGGCAATCTTGGCAAAATTATGTCATTATGCCAAATACCCTGTAGGTACTCTGAGAATTTTAAGTTGGGAATATTTTTAGTTGGCAACTGCCGAGATATTGTTTTTAATTTTGTAACATATGGCGTGTAGTTCCTGAGGGAAAATTGGCAGAGATACCTTTCCTGTAGATGTTTTTGGAGTTAGTTGTAGCATCAGTTATTCGCGTAGGTGAGAGAAATAAAGATTAATGTACCGATATATATATAATACATATAGTGGGTTTTGGAGATCAGATGGGCAGTCGCTCCATGTAAAATACTGGTATTCAGTTGCATTCGGTTAGACTGGATGCCGACCCCGATATAGTTGGGGAAAGATTGTTTTTTGTACCGATATACAACAGATCTATTTTATTATTTTAAAGCTTTTCGACTAGCCTTTTGTACCTACATTATCTTTTTATTTATGTAGAGTTAACTTATTTTAGCTTTGATGTCTTCCTGTTTGCAGGAATGAGTGCTGGTGTGATTATGGTTTTCAACCAACGCGTTGATAATCTTGAAGCTCCTTATTGCAGCTTGCTGCTTTATTATTATTATTTTTTTATAACAATGCCTTCAACCTCTCTCCTATTAAAAATTACCTAACTTTGCTGTGCCCGGCAGGGTCCATAATTGATTTGATGTTTTAAAATACCAACTATTATTTAATATGTACACATTATGGAATGCAATTAAGTATTGAGTATTGAAGTGTTTCACAAGTACCCAATGCAGATTTAGTTTTTTGAAGTGAAAACTTCTTTAGCGGCGCTGTGTACTTTTTTTGGAATGGGTAAAAACTTCTAAATTCGCGTCAGGTCACGTGACCCTGATCGAAAATTCGTAAGACGTGACGCGCGTTGTTGAGGACAGCGCCATCTATGCACATCGGGAAGAACTACGAGGGCCTCGCGTACTAACTACGTAGGCCTCGCGTACTAACTACGTAGTTCATCCAACAACGACGAGATGGCGCTGAACCACGGATATATAACTGACGACGAGCAAATCTGAATAAATTCCTTTCACGAGAAGAATAAACCAGTCACTTTGGTCATCATACCTGATTTGCAAAAAACCCTATAAAATAAGGAACACACCTTAACACGCGTGTTTTGTTTATAAGACGATTCACAAAATACACTCGTAATTGTTCAAGTTTTCACTTCTGTCGGCACTACCGGAGTGCCAGTGTTTTTTTTTTTTAGTATTCAATGTAGGTTTATGTGAAACAAAATTTTGTGAACGTCTTAAGATTTTTTACTAACCAATACAAAAGATTCTTGAATCTAAAGGAAAATGAGCCTTCTGGCACCTAGTTTTAAAATACATGCTCAATAAACCAATTTCCACACGCCTAAATTAAAAAATCCACCAATAAATAAAAACAAACCTTCACAATTTATTGCTTTACTTAACTTTAACAACATAAGACAGAATATTAAAACAATGATGATTAAGATCTCTTCATTAAAGATTATTTTTTGCGGTTCATTAAGGTTTAACGAAGCTGTAATGAAACACGACTCCTATTAAAAATGTGCGCGCCTTCGTACTAAGTTTATTATCAAGTTGGGGTGATTAGAATATCATTTTGGATTTTTTTTTCTTTGGAATTATGTACAATCAGATACAGCAATTTGCAGGACCAGAAAACCTCACACGGTGTAAATATAACATCCTTATTGGGAGCTTTATATCTGAGCCGTTTGGGGTTGAAACACTAGGGCTTTGGGTCTGAGTACTCATCGAATATTTCGGGACATCGCCAAGCGGTTGGTTGACTCTTCACGTGACCAGAGGGCTGGCCTATTTTTAGCCCAAAGAATTAGCATTGCCATCCAACGTGGTAATGCTGCCAGCCTTTTGGCCACTTATCCCATTGACAGCGATGCGGACGAATTTTTTGATGCCCAATGAGCTCCTGCCTTTTTCTTTTTTTATTGTATATAATATATATATTGTGTAAAATTGTAAAGAAGGTTAAGTGAAATCAACAACAAATCAATAAATATGCTAAAATTTAAGATAATAATATTTACGGTCAGCAACAAAAGTTCGATCGATTAACAATTCTTTTTTTTTTTAATCTCAGTTATTGAGCAAAATATTTGTTCAAAATTGCATTGGACTTCTGCTGCATGTTTGAACAAATATTTTGCTCAATAACTGAGATTATAAAAACGGAAGTATTAATCGACTTTTGTTGCTAACTGTACATGTATATGAAAAAAAAGCAAAAGAATCATAGGGCATCAAAAAATTCCTCCGCAATCTAACCTTCCCTTACCTAACAACCTTTTCATCTACAATTGGACGAATACCTAAGGTAAGGAACAAAGGTGGGCAGCAAGGCAACAACAATTTTCTCGAAATTCTTTTATACGTGGTTAGTAAAGAAATATTCAAGTTTTAAAAAGCCACACTTCATAATACAACCATATTGAAGTGCCCCTAAATCACAGTTAGCAGAAAGTGGCTCAGTTATAACATAATCGCATCAGAGATGGCACTATAAACAACAATACCTTACCCGCCGTGTGTAAATTTTCATTTGTTGCCCGTTCCCGCATAGCGCAACACTATATCATAATTCTACCATCCTACCATTCTACCATTGAACTCTAAAATATTTCCAAAGCTCACGTGAATTACCGGGTTCTGTAAAAGTGCCGTATTTCATAGCGTAACGTTATTTATTGATAAAGTTTTCGATGCAATATGTATGAGGCTTTTGTTTTTGGCCTGTGATGGCCGGTGATGGCTTGAAGTGTATTAAAGCCTGTTTGCCTATTATAGACAGATTATTTCAGCGAGCAATTTATTATATTGAAAAAAATTGTGCTACAAAAATGTAACTGCTACAGAGAACGGTCAAAGTGAAAAATACACAAGCATATCCTATCATGTGACCTTATAATTTATTGATGATCACAGTTTGTGTATTTTTAGTAACCCAATACCACAATGATTTTGACTGACTCGTCAGTGGCAGCAACCCAAAAGTAACCTTATTTGAATGAGAATAACGATCACTTTGATTTTGACAGTGATGCAAAAACTGTGAAAGGACTGTAGTATTTGTTTACAGATAAATACAGACTCTTCCAAATTCAAAAACAAATCTTTCTCTTCAACCAGTATCAACTTCAACCACAAGACATAAATTCATCCGATCTCCTTGACACATAAAGACCCATAAATTCTTATCAGCCAGCATTACCACATATATATTTCACAGTAAGTAACCGATTAAAACATATTTTATCTTATGGTCATAAAAACAATCATACGATATCACTTTCTGGCTAAACCAAAAGTATGTATAGACAGCACAACATGTACTCGTAAAATACTTTAGACTAAGAAGACCTCTCATTTATTAAAATTATTTGAAAGAGTTAAATACATTCATACATTACCTTTGCTTTTGTCTCATAGAGCTAGGAAGAAACTTCTGAACGCCGCGCGCCGCCGCGCCGGTTGCGAGTACTACGCACCTGACCTGTCTGAGGCAAAACTATATAATTATGTCCTTCTAATGTAGAGCGTCCCTCCCGGCGTTTCTACTAAGATCTGCCTTGTTAACATTTTTTGTTAGTCGTCTTTCATTTATCGTTGCAACATGACGAAACCCTATAAGTCTACTTATTTTAATTTTTGAGAGAGTTTCTACCATCATTTAATGTGGAACAGTTAATGTGGCAAAAGGCTCGCATAGACAGTCGTTACGGTAGTCAGAAGTCCGAAAGTCTGACAACCAGTCTCACCAAGGGGTATCGTATTACCCAGTAACAGAGTTGTGGAGGTTAGTTAGGCAGTCGCTCCATGTAAAATACTAGTATTCAGCTGCATCCGGTTAGACTGGAAGCCGACCCCAATATAGTTAGGAAAAGGCTAGGCAGAAGATGAGAAAAAAAAATGAGGATACTTAATTCATTTTTTAGTTGAAAACCAGCGTCAGGTGGTCGTCAGTTGTCTGGGTTTTGCTCAACTGGGCCTTTTTGGCGCACCCGTGAGGCACACTTTCCTGCTAATTTCTTACATCGGACTTTGCACTTTTTATTTTTATCTTTGTTTTTATCTGATCTACGACTATTATCTAACTATCTGGTGTATTGTGTGTCTCTTAGTCTGTGCTAAATAAATGTATTTTCTTTCTTTCTTCTTTCTTTCTTTCTATTTTCGTATACATTTTGTATGGAATGGCTTATTGATTCTGAGGCGGCATGAAATTTGCTGGGTCAGCCAGTACTGTAATAAAACCTGCCCAGGCATTATTCTTCCAACCCATAAGAGTTGATGACAAGGTAACCTGAACTATTAACCATATTTATACTAACCATATTTCTTTACTATCGTCAATCATAAAACTGAACCTAGCACTAACATAACTTATATGGGACTTGGATACTTCATGATCGGTCAAATAAAAACAAATTGCCTTCATAAACGCTGAGGTTAACATTACCTGAGTAGGTAAAATTTCTACGATCCGTATCAAACTCGACCACCAAGCGACGGAAAAACTGCCCAAGACATTATGATTTACAATATATTATGCATGACGATGTCCCAGTAATTGGACACAAGCTTCGTCTTCGAGAGGTTGGGCTGTAATCTACCACGCGAGCCCAGTGCGAGTTGGCAGATGTATGGCCAAAAGTCAAATCAGATTATTAAAAAAAAATCCTCCTAGGCGTTAGTAATTGCTGACTTTATATTTTTCATCCAGTACCTCAAGAAACGAGACTTATTAGTCCTGTACCTCAAGACTTATTAGCCCTGTTCACAGCCAACATAACAGACATGGTACATTCTGTCATGATAGAGTATCAACTTCTACAACTTTTTATTTCAGGTATAATTTTTACTGCGCACTTCCCTTTCGTAATTCACGGCTGTGAATTGACCTTACTTCGCTTTGAATTACTTCAACCGGAACAAGTCTTTGACATAAATTTGGTAATTCGCAAACTGTATACGGGGGAACAAACAATTTTATTAGCTTAGATAGCACAAAGTGTGCAACAGGCAGGACTGAGAGAAGGTTCACTTTGTTCGAAGACTGCCTATAGTCATCAGGTAGAACAATTGTGTCGAGAATGACGATGACGTCATGGTGCCGATTTCTGACTTTAAGGTGCCACTAGTCGATATTTTATCCATACAAATTTCGGGAGAGTATTACTCCACTGTTTGACATTGTGCATCCGAAGTTAAACATGATATCGTTTTGACTTATTATTAATTTTGTCTGTACGGAAACAGAATAGTAAAATAAAAAGCCATTAAAAAGGTATGAACCAACAAAGTTTCGTTGTGTTGCTATTTTAACGTAACTTTGGGTGTAAATAAGTAATAAAAGAACTGTAAAATCTTCAAAACCAAGTCCGTACCGACAAAGCTCAGTTATCGAAGAGTTCAATAAACTTTGTTTATAATTGACTTATGCAGTGGTTTTTTCATAAAACTCGATTTTCCAAAGCACTTTTTGAATTTTTTACGTGCCTATCAGTTCGGAACGGTGTTTCTGTGCGTGAGAACTAGACGTTGTGCGTATAGACTAGCGTCTAACGGCTCATCACTGATACTAGCTCTATTAGACACGAAGCCAGGTTAGACAGCGAGCTTTTTGGCCATGACCACCAGTGAGTTCGAGCTCGCGACTAGTTTACTCTTAATGAACAAGCTCTAACATCACTACACAAATATATCAAGAAGTTGTGTACATAATAACTGTGAGCTTACTGTTCGTTGGAGTCAAATGTCGTCTCTATCTACTCCCTTTAAAAATGTGCAATTTGCTATGCAGCTCCTGTAGCTTATAATATATACTTATACTAAAACAACAATAGTCTCCTGAGCGTGTTCTCAGATCGGTGGGACTCCCCTCTGCTGCGCCACTGGGTGAAGATCCACACAAATTAAAATTTTAATGTATTTCTCCTTATTACTAACACTAGTTATTAAGTTATTTTGTTGCTACTAACACTATGGACTCATGTCTGAAATAAAGAATTTGAATTGAAAGAATTAAACGCTAATTATAATGCTTAAACGCTCTGAGGGCAGTGTCGAAAAACCTCCGGTACTGCAGTGCTTCCGCAATGTTTGAGGATGCTTGCATCAATGATTTCTTCGCCGTCTTTCTGAAAAGAACTGCATCGGTGGTGAGTAGGGTCCGTGGAAAGACCAACACTGTCCTCAGAATGTTAGCGTGCAAAATTAATGGTACATTTATTGTGTGTGTAGGAAATAGCACCTAATTATTGTGTAAATGTTTATGTTTAGTAACAAATTACCAACATATTTTTATTTTCTTTTAGTTATTTTTTGTGTGTACTACTAACAACCCTACTTTCTTTCTTTGCAATAATTATATGGATTGTTAGTTTCCACACAATGGGTGCCTGAAGATGGACGGCGCCGCCGAGGTCGGTCCAGAACGCGGTGGTGAGATGACCTGGACGCGTACCGCGAGGACTGGTTTGAGGTGGCGCGGGAAAGGAGTTCCTGGAAGGTCTTGGGGGAGGCCTTTGCCCAGGACAGTATAGCCTAAAAAAACTAGTAAAACAAAAATAAATTAAATGGCTTTCAGTTTTTTAAGTGTCTTTGTAAATACATTTGTTTACCTTAAGCTTTCAGCGTCTATGTAGCACATGTGTGGTTATCAATAAACTCATGAAAGGGGGAAAAAATAGTCCTAGTCACTGTCATCGAACTTACATAAATAAATGTAGGTAAGTATACTTTAGTGGTTTTATTCATCACTAGCTTCTGCCCGCGACTTCGTCCGCGTGAAATTTCTTGTTACTCCGACCCACCCCGTCGCTTCGCATCGCCTGCACCCGCGCTGTTACTTCGTTTTTGCTTAGCGTTCTTTCTGACTTTTTTCTTTTTGCTCAGCTCCTAAAGGACATAGCGTGATGTTAAATAGCCTATAGCCTTCCTCAAGAATTGGGCTATCAAATGCAAAAAGAATTTTTCAAATCCGACTGGCAGTTCCAGAGATTAGCGCGTTCAACCAAAAAACTCTTCAGCTTTATAATATTATTATAGTATAGATGAGGCAGATGAAGTCATCGCATTTGGCAAGCCGACGACATATCAGCCTTTTGGATATTTCCGCATTAGGTAAAGCAAACCTTTTGTTACCAATTTAACATGACTAACATGTAAGTTAGGCGTTGTAAAATGAGGGGCCGTTGTCGGCTCGCAAGTAGCTTTTTATAGCCAATAACAACGCTAATAACTTTGTCAGTAAAATGGTTTTACGTTATACGAACGATCTCATGTACGGATGAATTTGATGGAATCTGTCAGTAGGTAGGTAGGTAGGTACATGTTTTATTTGTTACTCGAATTCAATGGTAGGTACTCTATCTATTTATTTGTTTATATACTTTGTTAACAATGTTGATCGTTAAATATATTGTTTGCTTTTATGTTTCCTTAATTTGCTTTTATTTTTGTTCGTGTCGTTTGGTTTATGAGGAATTAACAAAAGATATCTATAGATACAATGTGGAGATAATAATAAATGAGGAGGTGAAGAATACATCCTCACTTTTCCACTTTTTCTAATTTTGGAGAAAACATTAAATAACTAACTGATTACAACATCAGCATTTTGTTTTAGTTGTGTCATTTAAATTAGTGTTTCAAAAAATCTGATGTACCAAATGGCTGATAAAAATAATAAGAATCTTAGCTAATATTTTGAAATGAAATTTGGAAATGTGAGGTTTTGATTAAACATTTTTGGAAAGGTGTGGCTTTGGAAAAATTTATATAAGAAAACAGGTGTTTTTGTTAAGGTTTTATTTATTTGCTTTAATCAATTTAACATTTTTTTGCACATAGACTAAAAAAACATTTTCTTTTTTAAATGGAAAGTGAGGTTTTATTCTTCACCTCCTCAAATGCAAATACTGGCAACACTAATTCATAGAAACTAGAGAGTCTTGTGGCTGTGTATTAACAGCCGCACGGTACGATCGCTAAGGTTAAGCTTCGCTTGCCGCGGTTGGTCCGTGGATGGGTGACCATCTTTATATACCAAGACTCCTCCTTTGAGAAAGATCCACAAATTATAGCCGGGAGCTATCATAATTTGTGGATTTTTACAGTCGTTACGCGCCGTCAGAAACCCCGAAACTCTGACAACTAGTCCTTACCAAGGGGTATCGTATCACCCAGTCACTGAGTTGTGGAGGTCAAACAGGCAGTCGCTCCATATAAAATACTGGTATTCAGCTGCATCCGGTTAGGCCAAAAGCCAACCACAACATAGTTGAGAAAAGCTAGATGATGAGGAGTATATTCAAACTATCAAATAAATCCCAACATGGAAATTTAAAAGTGATTTTTTCAAAGAAACTAAATAGTAGTGATAGTCAACTATGGTGACTAAACTATTGGATATATTTGGTTGAATATTTTTATAAACACTGGGAATGCCATTAGATATATGAAGTTTAGTTTACTGTCGAGTTGTCGTCTCCACCTTGCATATAAAGGTACACAAAATTCTTTTATATTATGCAAAAGAGTTTCTTTTTTAACTTGTGGCATAGTCAAGTCCTTGAAATCGTTCATCTTATTGAGTCTTATGTTAAAAGTGATGAATATTCAAAGATGGTCAGTTCTTTCTTGCCTTTATACGAAACACTTTTGATGACTGGTTTTTATATAATATTTTCCCTCTGATTTCGCATCACTATCAAATCACAGTGATCTTTATAGTAGTGGCAATAAAGTTGACATTGGGTTGCTGTCATTGCCAAGTCTGTTAAAATGACAATGACTTTTATTTTCGTTGTAATAAGGTTGCTTTTTAGTTGCTGCTGTCAGAGGTAAAATAAATGTGAACATCTGTACATGACTGAATAGTATAATATTGTGCAAACATTTGTAATCGAAAACGCAACCATCAGTAAAAACAAATATCAACATTGTCGTTTGTTAAATTCGCTTATTTTTTATCGAACAACTTTTGTTTTTTTAACAACATGCCGTACAATCAAATTCGCCTCAATTTTAAAGGGTAGCTCAGACTACTAATTTTCCATAGAAATTTAATATGATAAATTATAGGATGTGTTAATAAAAGGGACCCCATAGCTTCCCATGAGTGTCGTAAGAAGCGGCCAAGGGTACGCTGATTATGGCAACACTATGTATTATAAATTCTAAGTTTTAATAACTATCTCAGGACTGTTGGTTTCAGGAGTTTTGAAAAGCTTACCCTTGTAGATTATTTTAAAGGTTATGACAGAAATTTACTATTCAAGAAGATCTGCTACTGGGACTGCAGAGAGGTAAATCAGGTGACCAAAGATGGCAGTAAACACCTTCTATTAGAGAACACCATTTATATAAGTACTTAAGTACTACAAAATACCTGTTTAATTATCATTTATAAACTTATCTTCCAAACATGTAAGACGGTTTTTTTTACAAAAATCACGGGTCAAAAACCGCCAACAACAAAAAAAATCTAACCGTTTTCCCAGACTATCCCTACACAATTTAACACAAAAGTAGCTGAATCGATGTATTTAAGACCACAAAACTCTAAAAGGAAATAGCGTTCAAAACTTTGATCAGCGGCCAAATGTAATCCGTACCTGAAAGGTCCCGGCTACACGGATCTTGGCACGAATTCTTAAACTGTCCCAGGCTACGTTAAAATGAATACCTAGCTGAGGCGGGTTAACGTGGGATCTCGAGGCAAACTCGTCTGCAAATAGTAGGGTTATCGCGTGTTGATTTCCCTGTTTGTTCGGTGAAGAAAATAATTTGCTAATAAACTATGCCACCAAAACTAACGCCAACTCGTCACTCGATCTCAAAGGATGTAATGGAAAAGTCAAAATTTTATGAGAATTCACGCTGAAGCCACGCTACATTACACAACCAGGCGTTACAAGTCCAATTTAGAATGTAAAAAAGAACTGTTGCAGATAAGCTTGATCATAAAGACGCACAAACGTAACATAACTTTATAATATTAGTATCTATAGGTACTAATATTATAAAGCTGAAGAGTTTGTTTGTTTGGTTGGTTGAACGCGCTAATCTCTGGAACTACCAGTCGGATTTGAAAAATTCTTTTTGCATTTGATAGCCCAATTCTTGAGGAAGGCTATAGGCTATTTAACATCACGCTATGACCTTTATAGGAGCCGAGCAAAAAGAAAAAAGTCAGAAAGAACGCTAAGCAAAAACGAAGTAATAGCGCGGGCAGGCGATGCGATGCGACAGGGTGGGTCGGAGTAACAAGGAATTTCATGCGGACGAAGTCGCGTGCAGAAGCTAGTTAGTTATAAAGTCACGAACTGCCAAGCAAAACGCTACAACGTACTTCACCAAATGGCATCCAAAAATTTGTATGGACTCATGCATGGTCTACGGTTCATGCGGTATACAGTATCATCCACCGTCAGAAGCAACCTTACTAACTACTGCTTGAGTTAATAGCTTCATCGAGTCCAAAACTAGTCGAATTACGACCAAAGCGATAGCTTATCGTCAACCCATAGTAAAACAAACTTTCTCACTATAATGTAGTGTAGAAATTTTACCTACACGCCCGCGCGGGACAGGTAGGCGCTGCGAAATTACTTAACGACAGTACCAAAGTAGTCCGGAGAATAATTACAGCGGTACTAGTTGCTACGTCTTATCTGTTAGAAGTTATCTAACTACGTGTGTGGGTATTGTGTTGTTAGTTTCAATGTACCTATTGAGAGTTATCTTTGTCTGGATAATTTTACTTCACATTTGCGTGTATCTAAGAGGAAAGTTCTTTTAAAAATCTTATGAGTGTTTTGTCTTGTTTTTGTCATCTTAATATAATTTAATTGTATCTATGGATCTTGATATCTGAATTAAAATATTTTTTAAATTTTCTTATTAGTGTAATGTTATGAACGCCAAAGAAATCATCTAATCTCAGTCGCAATCTCTATCAAAAATACAATCAATTTACCTAATTGTTTTGACAAGTTTTTGACATTGACTGTCGCTAATATTGCGACTTGAATTTGAACGGAATAGACCTTTTGACATTCATTATCTATTGCCATGCAATGAAGTATCACCTGGCGATTATGATGATCATCAATTCTTAATTCCACCTGAGTCCACCATTATTCAGTATACAGCCTTAATCAAAACAAAACAAAATTATTTACAATAGTTTCCTCTAAAAATTAAACAGGAAGTTTTCTTTAAAATATACTCATTAGCAATTGCTATCACGCAACGATATCTCAGCCAACTTTAATTAAATACAGTCATTAAAAATATTTATAATACCCGACGGTAAGTCTTGCATTTTTATGAGTTTTTATAAGATACGCAAAATAGTAAGAACGGCAACTTGATAAATAAGGTCTGTGTTGGTAATTAAGACTGCACGTGTATAATTTTATGGACCAAAAGTCTCCTTGCAAAAATTTTGTTTTTCGCTGCTTTTTACCTTAGTTTTGAAAAGGAAACGGTAAGGAAGAGTTCTCTCACCATGCAACTGCAGCCTGACGAGCATTTCTGTGCAGCCAGTAGAATAAGGGGTCCTACAACAGGCGCGATGCGCGATGTGAATCGCGCGCGACACAAAGGCACCGCTCGTTGCGCGACTTGCGGTGCCTTTGTATCGCGCGCGATTTTATCGCGTGTCGCGCCTGTTTGAAGGAGCCTTTATAGACATGTGAATCAAGCATCATAATCGGCCTATAACGTTCCCACTGCTGGGACAAACGGGTAGGCTTCCAGTCTGACCGGATGCAGCTGAGTACAAGTATTTTATATGGAGCGACTGCCTATTTGACCTCCACAACCCAGTTACTGGGTAATACGATACCCCTTGGTGACCCGTAACGATTGTCAAAGATCCACTAATGACAGCCGGGACCAACGGTCGAGACACGGAGGGATCTTGGTATGTAAAGATGGTCACCCATCCACGGACCAACCGCGGCAAGCGTAGCTTAACCTGGTTATGAAATTAAATACACAAAGTAAAGAAGGCACTTTACTTTGTGTATTTAATATTATCGTCGGTCGAACTCACGACCTTAACTCGTAAATCGGGGCCAGTACCATTGAACCACCAGTACTCTCATAAAAAGCCCCCCTCCCCCCTCCGCCCCAAAAACCCCCTAAAAAAGCCTTAAAAGGTTGGCAAAACTTGAAATATTATAACTACCATGTAACCCTTTTGCAAGCTTCGTCTTAGCAAGCCATAGGTTCAAATAACTCACATTTTTGCATGGGTAATCGAAAGCGGTTGTTATTACTTCTATCTTACAGAATAAGGATGTTGCGCAGATGGTAAGCGATGGTGACGTCGTAAAGGGACAAGTTTTACGTATAGTTAAGCCCACAGATATAGATACAAGAGCAACTACTTCGCGTGCCCAGCTTACGTACAAAAATCGTAAGCCGCCACTTTCGCGCTCAGTCCTGTAGTACTGTTCACCCAGCCAGCAGTTGGGGGTGGGGCAAGACAAGTGCCGCACGCGCTGGCGTCTTTGAATCGATTTGATTTTGATTTTTTGAAAATAAAATAAAAATAAATATTTAGTGCTCGTGAAAATAAACCAATAATAAATATTTAGTGCTTGTGACGTCATAGCAGGTAGTCAAAAAATGGCACGCTAGGTTTTCATACAGATCGTGTTACTAGCGTTTTATAGGTCTATCTATATCTGTGGTTAAACCTAACCAATCCTACTCGTCAATAAAAGACATTAGTACCCGTCATGAAATACATAGTTGATAGATTGCCAACTCCAATCAAGCCTAGGTAAAAATACATTAGGTAATAGGTACCATAACTGCAACATACACGGTTTACACCGCATCGTAAACTGACAATGTAACGGATTTGAGCAGCCAATGTGACGTCATACCGATATTGTTTTATGACGCCAATGGCGGTCTCAGCCATTTGCAGGTGATGTTGAAAGCTTTTAGATGTATATCAGTCTTGTTTTATGTCCTTTATAGTTTGTTCTTTGTCTTGGTTATTTTGTAGACAGAGTTTATGCATAGAATTATCAAAGTTTACAAACGGGGAAAAGTTGGTAAAATTTTCAAAGGTTTCAAAGGTTGGTAAAGATGGTTTTTATGTCCAGTCCAACTACAAACTACGCCCAATGCCCAGATTTCTACTAAAAAGGTAGGCAAACTTGTCGTTTGCACATTTTAAATATCTTTTACTTTTGCAAGTTTGACAAGTGACTACGAAAGAAAAACTAACACCCTTTAGGTGTCAAAAGTTAGAATAAGCTTAACAAACGGCTAACAATTTAAACACCTTTTAGGTATTAAAAGTTAGAAGAATGTTGCGTGACTGCCTTTAAAGGTGTAAAAAGGAAGAATAAAATTGCGTGGTTGCCTTTCCAAGGTACACTAGGGGCCCCTTGAACGCGACCATAATTATGGATACAATGGTTGAAGACAATTAAAACTCTGTCAGAAACCCTGTCGACACACACAAATCAACCTCCCCGCAATAAAACAAACGACAACACGAACCGAACATTTAACAGCTAATCCAACGCTTATCTAACACAACCAGTATTTATCCGAACACTGCAACACATCACTCGTTGGTTGCAGCAACCATTACATCGCCCGACACGCGATTAATCCCGGGAACCATCTACATCGGTGACTGAGCGACAACCGATTGTGTGTGCAACCAACTATTTATCGTGGAGTATAATGAGACCGAAGGGACATCGGCTATTAATATGTGTTTAGAACAAGCTTAATTGGGGATCGTTTAGTTCCTGTTTTTGGTGGAATGGAGCTTGTAACGTGTAGTGGGCTGAGAACTAATTGGCGAGTTCGATAAACAGAGTAAGATAAATACTTAGTTCTTTCCGTTGTTGATGATCTAAAGGTTGACAACACGTCACCATGTTGTGACATCCACCAACCCGCATTGGACCCGTGTGGTAGATTACGGCCGACTCCCTCTCACCGAGAGGAGGCCTGTGACCCAGCAGTGGGAAACGTTCCCACTGTTGGGACACAGGCTCGCTGATTAAGACAGTAAAGGTCAGGAATTCTTTCAAAGTTGATCTGGACCGACTTCTGACCTGATAGCTACAGTGGCACAGAACTGATTGTTGCTGACGTCTGTAAAAGGTACTTTTAATCGGGGTGAAGGTAAAATGAGGTATTTCTTACTTATGAGGTCTATGTTATTGGGACTGATTTCCGTCCTTGATGACCATTGGATGTGGGCAATGGCGGCTGTAGTTGGTCATTTCAAACGTCGTATTTCTTACTTTTTGGTACTTGACGATATTAGTCGGTTCATAGTGAACACAGTTACTTAAATTAAACTACAAGTAGGAACTACAAGATATTCATGAAAAAACTTTTTTACAAAAAAAAACACCTGACTTCAGTAAATTAAAGTTATTTTTCACTTTATAGTGTATTTTTTGGAAGTCGGCTGTTATTTTTTTTTTGTAAAAAAGTTTTTATTTTTCACTTTTAAGTTGTACTTACCCAACACAAATTCGTATAATACTACTTGCTATGTAAATATCAGTGACAGGAAGTCATTAAAACTTCATCAATATAAACTGAGTGGCAAAAATATGTATTATTGAAGATGACTCAAAAACTACCCACGCAAAGTTAATAAATATATATATATACTAGATTTTGGGCGTTGCGCGAGCTGCAAGCAGCTCGCGGGGTCGTGTTTTTGAGGAGTATTTCTTACCCTTGTAAAATTTTGAGAATTGGACAGTAATCCTTAGCACTTATAGGATTTTGTAATAATAGCTATTTATTCACCAAGGGGAGTAATCTGTACTTACCCTCGAGTGATATATACTGCTTTATACTACACTTGTGGAGTTCTTGTTAATAAATTGCTATAATTGTCACTGGAATCACTTATTTTAACTTGTGATTTACACCGCCAAACTTTAAACTTTACCAAGAAAATTGTTTCTACAAAATACGTCAACCAACAAAATAAGTCTTTTTTTTTCTTATTTTAGCGCGTCAAACAGTTTTCGCGCCAAAAGACGTTAAACCGCATGGCTCTAGTGGGG